>CM023829.1:1832500-2572500 GCA_013266295.2 Branchiostoma floridae x Branchiostoma japonicum | reverse complement strand
AGACCACCAGTATTTCTTAAATCGCTGATTTGTCCGACTCCGCGTTCCATTAGCGGACAGATCATACGCACGGCGGTCCCTTTTACACCGGTTCTACCGCGGCGCGCAGTGGAAAGGCCCGATGACAAATAACCCGTCCATTTGTGAGACTGATGGGACAATTACATCCCACGGTCGTCTGATTCGGGGTGGCAGCCAACCCATAGCCTCGAACGCAGGCGGTTGCAAGGGTCAAGGAGGCAGCCAACCGAAAGCCTGGAACGCAGACGGTCGAAAGGGCAGCTACATCCCCCAGTCGTCTGATTTAGAGTGGCAGCCAAACGATAGGCTCGAACCCGGCCAGACGGTTGCAAGGGCCACCAAACCCCGGTCGTCTGATTCAGGGTGGCAGCCAAACGATAGCCTGGAACCCAGACGGTTGTCGTGTAAAAAAAAATGCGTATCAGCGCTCCCCCACTAAATAAACCGCCGCCGCTCCCAGAAGTCTGCGAAGGAGGCTAGCCAGTGCAATATCTGGTCCTACACTGAATCCAAGTGATGTATTGGTGTTAGGGAACCTTCCTGTGCACTCTGACCTAGTTCCTGATGGATGGCGCTATCTAATAATCTGGGCGTAGCTTTCCTCTTCAATCATCTCACTGTGAGGGGAATCTTAAATGTGTTCTGGAGTCGACTACAGATCTGTCATAAAGTTAACTGGGCCAAGGACAAGTGGAAGTACATTTGGAGTTAGGTGCAGTATTCTGTTGTCGTACATATATACGCGTGCGGCTTGCACACATACCATTTTCACACACACAATCACACAGACAGTCACACACACACACAAACACACACAGTCACACACACAAATACATACACACGCACAGTCACCAACACACAGTCACACACACACACTGTGTGACACGCGACACACACACTCACTCACACGCAGACACACAGATACACAGACACACACACACACACAGTCACACAAACACACAGTAACACAAACACATACAGTCACACACACACGTGTACACACACACACACACACACACACACACACACACACACACACACACACACACACACGGGAGGTTGAAAATATCATTTCATTTCAATGCCCACATTGAGCACTTCCCTGTCTATTTTTTTCAGGTATCACAAAGTTCCGTGGTGCTGTCGTTCTTCGAGAGAAGACCTAGCGACCCGCCGCCGCCGTGCCAGTGTAGCGAGGACTTCGCCAGGAAACACATGTCCCGGAAACTGCAGAACGGCGGGAGTACACCACAGGAGAACGGGGACATCAGCTGTAGCACCAGCGCGGATAGCAGCCCCAAGAGTAGGTTCAGAGATGGAAAAGACGTCTTTTTATGCCAAAGCTGGGCCGCGATAACGTTCGATACAGGTGTTCCGGCCCGTGTGATAACTAGCGGTACGGCCCGGGGTTCTATTTGGTTATCACACGGGCTTCCAAATGTTCCATGGAATAATTCGAACGCGTTTCGCGCGCCGCTTTCGAAAATTCGAATACCGGATTCGGACGTTCGATTTGATGTTGTTACAATTTTCTGTTTACGGACACCAAATTTTGGCACATTTCGCAATTAAATGTGTGTTCTCTACTAATTCTAGGGTGGGTATAACATGAATAAAATACACATGGCGTTGGCCCCAGCCTGATGCACAATATAAGTCAAAATGCTACTGGAATTTGGGGACATTTGTGATCTTAAGTTAGTGAGGTCTTGAGTTAACTTCGTGAAGTGATTATTGGACTCCACTCGGTAACCCCTGGCGTTTTACTTTGGTGCTGCAGTTATTTGTATATTTTTGGTTTCTATCGTAAACCTGCTAGATCACATTAAGCACTTCTGAAAGATCCCAGTGGTGTATTTTTCGTGTTTTTGTTTTCCTTTGACACACAGAACCGAGGTCGAGGACATTGAAAGACATCGACTCCCAAGAAATGACAAGTAGTAACGAGGGCAGTCCTACGAAGGCCAAATTCAAAACATCGTAAGTATTCGTAAGGAGATAAGAAACTTCTGTTCTGTTAGTGACATTCGCGGTACTTGGTTTTATGAGTGCGGTGAAATAACGCCTCCTATCGGGCAATTAGAAAACTGCAGTGCATGACTTGGTCTCTACAGACTATGACGGTAACGTTACTCTCCAAGCAGAGGTTTAGGCTTCGGCTTATTGTTGACGTGTTTTAGGCCTTTATATCGGGCTTTCCCTTTTGTACAGGTATTTTTTTACCCCAGCCAAATGGATACTGTATTGCCAATTTGATACTGTCTTGTCAATTTGATACTGAAGTTGCAATTTAACACTGTCTTACTGAAGTTGCAGCCACGAAAAGATCTACTCGAAGATTACTATTACGTGTGTTGTGCACGCGAATCATGTTAAATCATATAGGTAGAGCTGTCAAGTAGAAGACGACATACCAATATTACATGTATATGAAATTTAGTTTGATAAGATTGTGACTCTTTCTTCTTTTCCTTCTATCAGGTGGGAGTCCCCAGAATTTCAGAAATTTCACAGATTATCCTATACAATAGCATGGTAAGTCCTTATCAACCACAATCCGTGCAATTTTCCTTGGTTTTACTGTGATTATTCCCGCAAATGGCTTTTATTTCGAGTCTTTTCAAGGAGGTTTAAACCTCCTTGGTCCTTTCGCACCTTTGTAGGATTCAGTTTTCGTACTAGCTGAGAGATTGTGCAGAAGGGACCTCTACTGATCTTGAGAAAAACTGCACATTCATGAGTTGACCAATATGCTGCATGTTCTTGCCTTGTGCTGAGGTCATATATCCAAACCGGGGCCGGCTGGGCTGTTTCGATTGACGAAAAATCAACAATTTATATCAAGAATATACGCAAATAGTTCCCATGATTAATTTTTTCAACTTTTTTTGTGCTTTGTTGTCTTTTATATCATACTTTTCATTCCATAAGACTGCCCGGCCGGGCCTCGGTTTGGAAATGTGATCTCGGCATTATAGTTAGAGGGGGTGTCTGAAAACGTTTTTTATATTAAGAGATGAATCAACAGATACAGTTTCTTGGGGATGTTGTGGACATTCATTAAATTTTCTTTTCAGGGATTGTGCGGATCTTATGGGGGAAATGGGAGACCTGGAAGACGGAGAAACCATGTGGGAAGAAATGGAACTGGGCAGTTGAAACACCCCCAAAACACTCCCAGAAATGCCAATCCACTTGTATCAAGTATACATGGACAACTCCACTCGCCATTTTATCTGTGCACATTGTCTGGAACAATTGAAAACGAGTTGTGTGACTGTTCTAGAGAACTGTGGTGGGAGACCCACTGAGACTGTTTTAAGGAACTGTGGTGAGAGACCCACTGAGACTGTTCTAAGGAACTGTGGTGAGAGACCCGCTGAGACAGCCAAAACATGGTCTTCTTTCATTAAAGGATAAAAGCCATTTATTTGAGGATCTGATTTGTATTTGTTCAAATTGGCCATACAACAGCCGGTGATATGCTGCAGCATTTTGGATTTATTTTTTACAAACCGTTCAACATGTACTATATTACCGTAACGTTTTTTTTAGAATGTCTTCATCTCCAAAAAGGCGAAACCTTCGTGAGAACTTCACATTATGTTGGTTAGCAACTTGTGTCAATAAATATGCAATAAACATTGTGCCTGCAGATTGTGATGACATATGTACATGTCCATGCTAAAGACAATATAGAGCTATGATAATTTGTGCCTACAGAAACCCCATGGATAACTGATTTCTTTTAACAAATACAAAAAGCCCTTCCAAAGCTGCCTGCGAATCGCTACATAAGTTCATAATGGATATAAACTTCAGAAACAATGTTAAAACTAACGTGGCAACAACTGGTGTAAATTCTGGCAAGCAAATGTTCCTGCCCCTCAGGCGTTGCCAAAAAAAGACTGCTTGGAAATGAAACAGTGACGTCACAAGTGGGATTGAGCCCTTATTACAAGTGGGACTGTGCCCTCAAATTTTGTAGCCCTGAAAGACGACCCTTCCTTGTGTTGTAATATTATTGACAGTGTCAACAGAGAGGGGACGAATCAAGAAGCCATTTCACAGTTCCAAGTGCGCATGTGCAGTCGTGATGCATTGTGGGGGGTCAAGGTCAAAGTTGAAGGCTCCCACAATGCATCACGACTGCAATGCGCACTTGGAAATGTGAAACAGCTTATTGTCTACAGGTAGAATGTGGGAAATTAGACTGTGTGTAAGATTCGTCGTATCTATTTTTTATGTTTACATTGTGCATATTGGCCAAACGTGTATCATATGCATATGTAATGTAGTTACATAGGACCTGTTAAGTTATGTTATTTACATTACAAGAGAATTTATCAATGTAAAGACGTGATGATGGTAATTTTGCAATCCGATGGGCAAGTGTCAATCATGAGAACTGTCACCCGCTCTTATATTGTATAGAATAATTCATTGTAATATATTATACAGAATTTTGGTAACGAAATTGTTGAATGCTATGACGAAATGATGAATTATAAAAAACAATTGATCTAATACTTTCTATTGAAGAAATACAATTGTCTTTTTCTATTACCCCCTCTGGTGTGTTCTATGTGTCCTCATCTTTGGTTAAAACTGCTGACCTAAAGAACAACAGCATTTGGTGCAATATTTCCATAAACATGTATAAGTCAAATTCAATCTCAAGAAAGAAAAGAACGAGGGATAAAGACAGAAAGAAAGACAATTAAAAAGGTAGCATTTGCAAAGCAAATGCATATTGTTTACCTTCACATGGTCTAGCCTAACAAACCACTGCTCTGTTTATTCTTTCGCAAACACATTCATATACTAGTATGTGGTGACCAGCCCCTCCAGCTCTGTCCTGCTACATAATGTAACCCAACACCATACTGCTATAGCACCAGTTACCATTGTGGTAGACGTCTGGTCCAGGTCATTGACCTTATGTGTTTGGAGAAGAAGAAGAAGAAACAACAGAAAACAATGTTTTCCTTCTTCATTTACATTAGACAAGAAAATCTGCATTATAGTTTCCGCTGCTGCTGCTGTTACAAGTATTGGGTAATGCATAAAGCATCTATGACTGCGGATGCTTGTTCAGTAGTCTCTACCAGACTAACTGCGCGGGCGATAATAGGAAGATATTTGCGAGGGGAGTCTGGCCGCCTTGAGGTTGACTGGCCGCGCTTCCGAGGGGGGAAACTAACCCTCCCGCGGACCGACTCTATTGGCCAGCTATTCCCTTCTTTTGCCGAATTCTACGATTTGTACCCCCGTAGGAAGGCCTGGTGGAGGCTACTTGTTCAGCACCAAGGACAAAACTATTAAACGTTTCTGCTACAGTCAAATACCCGGAAGCACGAAACGGGTCCTCATTGCAGTAAATTAATTGCGACAGCACACGTGTGAGTGGGCTGTTAGCTGGTGAATACTGACGTCACACGCTGACGTCACACTTCCTGCCCTAGGGGCTGCGAGCGGAAGCAAAGATCGAAAATTAATAGCCTCCTTCGCAGTCTTGTGAGCGGCGTTTTTTTTTTTCAGCGACCGACGCGAGTTATGTCGCGGAGGGACGGTTTGCAGCCAAGGGAGTTTGCCGGGGAGAGAAGGATTCGCCGCCCAACATGTTAATAGTCTCTATGAAAGGCTGGCTTAATCCCCGTTAGAGACTATTAACATGTTGGGCGGCGAATCCGTCCCTCCGCAACATAACTTGCGTCGGTCGCTGAAAAAAAAAACGCCGCTCACAAGACTGCGAAGGAGGCTAGGAAATTAACACGGGCGCTTAGAGCCACTCTAATGCTTTTATTCATTCGGAGGCCTCACAGACAAATGATCTTTTTTTTGCTTTTGGGGCCTTGGCAATGCTATAGAATGAACATGTACATCAAATGTTAGCCGTGGTGACTCTTAAATCGGGCGTTTTAGATGACAGTCTTATACATAGGTCTTACATGTATGTATGTATGTATCATGAGAAGCACGTCGGCAGAGCGTACTGCACCTGCGCGAAACCCGTAACGTATTGTGCATAGCACTTTGGCAGAACGTCTCATATAAGGTTGTATTAGAGCATATAAGGTTGATAGCCTGTCTGTAGTTTTCAAATGTTGTATAGTCTGCAACAGGCAAAATTTTGATGCAACGTTGACCAACCATCCAACGAAAAACGTGAAAAATCAGGGTTTTGCGCAGACGCAGTACGTTCTGCCGACGTGCTTGTATAAAAGACTGTCAGCAAAAACAAAATTTCAGTGAAAAAAGAAAGCCCGATAAAAAAGCCTAAAAACACGCCAAAAATAAGCCCAAAACCCAAACCTCTGCTTGGAGAGTATATCACTCGTACGTACGTCATAGCTTGTCTGCCTAAAATAGAGTGAGGAAATAGCTAAATCAATACTTGCCATCACGTCCGCAGGTTTTATCACTAGTTGTTAACCTGGAATGGTAATTTTACAGGAAGCCTGACGTATATTTTCCACCTGTTATAGTTTTATGATAGATTCTAGCAAAATGATTAACCAATACGAGCGATCGCCATGACGTCACGGCCAGCGAGTGGTAGGCAAAAATTGGGTGATTTGCATATGTCTTCAAATGATTTGCATGTATATGATGTAAACAAAAACAGCAATCGCTCGTATAACACAAAATTACCCCAGTATTTTAGAGCCTATATTACGCAGGCTATGTTGCTACAGCGAGGCTCACGTGTTGTTTGCCTTGTAGCTGAAGTAAAGCACGTACGTACGTTTGACACCAAATTCCATTTACGTCACTTCCGCTACAATCTCTAATCTCTTTGTAGATATTCAAGGCATGGAATGGCATGAATCAAAATATACTTTGCCTGGATAGGAAGGCGTTGACTAATAACGGAAGCACTGCATTGCATCCAGATCCAGGGATTTTTGAGGATCCTGAACACCAGCCTTGGCCGAACCTCCCGTCCACACCCAAATGTTTTAAACATTTTGAAACATTCGGCTGGTGCAGCCGAACAATAGCCGACCTCGCCAAACACCAGTCAACCACAGCCGATTGTTCAAAACGGGACAGAAAATCAACGGAGAGTGCACTCATTTCGTTCATGTTGTTGCTACTGTGAGCTTCTGGCAGTTTCTAGTCGACTAGCTGTGTGACGGAACGTAAACCTGACATCTCACTTCAGACGGCTTCGAAATAACAGGAAATCGTCCAGCCAGTTAACTACCTTTGCAGAAGGAAAACATCTTGTTTTTGCTCTGTTTCTTCTTCTTCTCCAAACATATAAGGTCAATGACCTGGACCAGACGGCTGTCACCATGGTAACTGGTGATGTAGCAGACACCCTGTGGTGTTGGATTACATTTTGTAGCAGGACAGAGTTGAAGGGGCTGGTTATTTAATATATACGAGTATATGAATGGGTTTGAGTAAACAAAACAGAGCAGTAGTTTGTTAGGCTAAACCATGTGAAGGTAAACATTATGCCTTTGCTTTGCAAATGTTACTTTTCTTGTCTTTAAAAGAAATTGACTTTGAAAATCCAGTTTTGCAGCCCTGAAATTGCAGTGGAGTTCAGACATGAAAATAGGCATGTGACCTATACAGATATGTCTTATGTGAAATGTTACTCTCCAACAATAACCATTGACCGGAAGTGGGTCATGTGAAGTCTTTATTGCGCTGTCCCGGTGTCCATGATGGGGGTTAAGAGCTCTGGGTTTTAGAGCTCTATCAGTCACATGAGGCGCCACAATCACACACAACTGATGAAGGGTGGTTTAACTTTACTTGAAAGGTGACCCTGAGGGTGTCTGTTGTAGTTTATCACACTGTGATAATGACTCTTCTGCCCGTTAAAATGGGGGAGGGGGATATATAGGGAAGTTTGTACATAAAGTTGTCAATAAGGGTGCTCCAATTCAATTTCTTGGTTTCCAGATTTGTTGCTTCATTTTTTTCTCATTAAAAACTGGTGCTGTAGCAGACACCTTGTGGTGTTGGGTTACATTATGTAGCAGGGCAGAGCTGGAGGGGCTGGTCACCATACACATGTACGAGTACATGTATATGAATGTGTTTGAGTAAGAATAGACAGAGCAGTAGATTGTTAGGCTAGACCATGTGAAGGTAAACATTATGCCTTTGCTTTGCAAATGCTGCCTTTCTAGTCTTCCTTTTTTGCCTTCCAGCTCCATTATTTTCCTGCAAAAATCCAGAGAAACAGGAAATCTACTTGAAATGGCATAAGATCATTTTCAGGTACGCTTTACCGAGTACACAAATGATTAGGTTTTAGAAATGATCTGGACCCGGAGATTACCCAAGGATTCAAAACCACTGATAGAAACGGCAATCCCCTCGCAGCATTCTTTAACAAGTTGCAAATTGGAAAAGCTAAGATTTGTACTCGGAGTCTGAGTGTCTTTCAGTTGTACAATGTTTGCCGCAAGGCTCGGCGTTCACTCTACTATTATCTAATTGAGCGCCGGAGACGTAAATACAGCCTGACGGCCGGCACTGAATCTTATTAAGGCACAGACATGTCATGTTTTGTAATGAGACAGTTTATGTTTTCTGTGTAGAAAATGACAGTTTCATGGCCAGTCTGATACATGAGGAAGGCATCATATCGTCCTTTACGCCAGATAATAAGTGATTTCTGCCTATTTTATTTTTATTTATTTATTTATTTGGAATTGCAGATATCACAATACAGTGGGCTACCCATGACCAGGCAGCAAAGACTGATATCTGGCACCACGGTTTGACAAATACATCAAGTACACACATATAACTAATTTAATCCATAATAATAAAATTCAGTATACACTAAAATTTAGTATTGTTCAGCACATGTTACTGTTCAGAGGCCAGAGGTCATGTAGGATAGAATAATTTCACTGACAATACATGTACTACTAGGTAGTAAGAACAGATGGAAGGACTAGTAATTGGAACCGGTTTGTTGATAAAATGTCTGCCTAATGAATATATCTGGTACCAACCATTCTTGAGTCGACATTTTGGAAATTTAAGAGTGACAAAATCTTGGAGTTTCAAATCTTTTAAGATTTGGTGTTGGCCTACATGTTTTAGGAGCGCCAAAAAAAACTATTGTCTAAGACACCATTTCACGAGCACAAATAACATGAGGTGAAAAATATAATTTTAGATAATACATGGTTTGAGATTTCTAACATCATAATTAGTATTGCTATGTCCCACATGTATACAGTAATGTACAATGTACAGTCTTTTAAAAAATTAGTATCGTTTTACCAAAAGACAGAGTATCTTATTGCATCTCGGAGAGGGAAGCTTGAGAAGCATCGGGGTAAGTGGGGAACATTATGTTCGGACTAATTATCTATTTTGATTTATTTTGATTGTTATTTAACATATATCAGCAATTATCATTCATGTTAGTTATTCTTGGTTCAGTATTATGTAGTATCTACAGCATTATCTATTGTTTAACTAGACTGAGCGTGCCGTCTTGGTTTTTTATGTAGCTTATTGTTTTCCATGTACTTTTTTGTCTATCTGTATATCTATTTATTTCCTGGAATAAAGTTATTGGGAAAAAAAAATGTACAATGTATGTAGTACACATTGCCAAATATTCATTGAGTTATTCAGTGACATTTCAAGTAGGATTCATTGGATACCTGCAAGTCCTACAAGCTAGAATTCTGATCGCCTCTGTGCCATGGAGGCTGCGTGTTGTAGATTGGTTGTTGAACATGATATTTTGGCCGATTTGAAGAATAAACGGTTGATTTTAGCGTTCACAAAAAAATGTCAGATATTTCCAAATATTGAGCTAACCCCTTCAGCAAAATTACATCACATCCCAATAAAAGTAATCTACAAATTCCGTTCATAAATATTTATCATGTTACGAAAGGATTAACACTGATAAAAATATTATATTTTGATATCTAATATCCTTATAGACGACTGCAAATGTTATAGGCTTATGAAAATCCATTTACGTGGGTGCCATGATGACTGTATCAGAATTGTGCTGCACTCTGGCACAGGGGTAATGTTATATGTGTGTCACTCAATTCCCTAACACATGACCCCAATAATCCAAAGTGACCATGACATTGCATATGGATACACGGGCAGAATATTAGGACACAGCGCAGGATTGTTGCAATTTCAAGTCGTTTTTTTTCCATACAGGGCTCCCTAGAGCCCACATCAAACACACTGTGAATGGATGGTTGTATGTAAGGAAATAACGAATGCATTGTAAAATTTGCTGTTCAAAACTACATAATTGCATAGTAAAAAAAATGGCATAAATGTCGAAATCGTAGCAAGCCAAGGTCTTCCAATGTGATATACAGAGCTGAACATATAACTACATAATGTAAGATTGCTGTTAAACTCAAACTAGTACTGCTGATTATCTTGCCAGAATCTTGCAACTTATGCCAATTAATGTACATTAATTTTGTATAATCAATGCATCTCTATGTTTTGACACATATTATTTCCTACTTTGAATGTGTGCATGTTTTGTAATTAATACATACTCACTCGCAAGACATTCAAATCCAAGGCAACTTTTTTTTTTTACCCCATTTGCGGAAGGATTGACATAACAGGTGGCTATCACCTCTACAAGATGTCAACCCTGAGACCAGACTGTAAGGTTTGAACCACTCACACTGGGAAGGACCCCTGCTCTTTTCGTTAAGTATGGTGGGTTCTTTAACGTGTGTAAGGTGTGGCTCTCCTTAAACATGGGGCCTCAGGCTTTACCTCCTATCTGATAGGACATCCCTAACCAAAGGTAGGTACTCATTTACACCTGAGTCAAGTCAGGAAATTTTCTTTCAACTGCCAGTAGTTTAAAGAAAAAAATGATCGTATACAATACTTTTAGGTCCCATGGAAATGATCCGGAAATCTCAAATTCTAGGCGATGTAAAACAGCACTTCCATTTGTCGCAGCAGCTGTTGCACACTTACAGTAATGAAAAGCAGAAATATAATCAGATCCGAGGGACTTAACTGTTCCCCCTGTTCAGTGTCAAACACCATTCGTCATTTATGACAATGTACAGTCATACATCATACATTATGTACATGTCATGCCCGTAGCCAGGGGGGGTTTGGGGGGTTCGGAAGACCCCACACAAGCAAAAAGGTCCAGTTTTTGTCTAAAGGTCCAAGATTTTTCTTTAATAGGACTGATTTGTATCACAAGCGGGACTGGAATCCTATTTGTCTCTGATTTTCCCTTTGAAATCCTCTCAAAAATGCAGGAAATGCCATTTCAGAAGGTTCAATTTTCAAAATTTTCCGGGGGAGCATGCCCCCCAAACCCCCCTAGGAAGCTCGCGCCTACGGCACTTGTTGGTCCCTTGGACAGTAGGAAGAACCCCCCCAAGCAAAATCCTGGCTACGGGTATGCATGTAGCAATGACATCACATCTGTACCATTCTTTCTTTTTTTTAAAGAAGACCCCGGGTTCGAAATACTTTTTTTCTCAGGTTGCCCACTAGGCAACCTAAGCCACAAGCTAGGTTGCCCATCAATATTTCAGGTTACCATCAACACCGGCTGTTTATTTTAGAAGGCAAGCCGTAAGCCAGGCCACCTGTAAAGGTATATCACTCACATGCTGGCCGAGGCGGGACACAGTTTATTTCAGAAACCGTAACTTTCACGTCGGGCAACCTGGTGTCTCCAATAACTCTCACACAGAAACCATTACTTGCACGGCGAGAGTGCGAGAGTGGGTATGTCGAACACCTTGACATTCATGTTTCCCTTGATGACAACACAGTACAAGTTCAGAAGTTGAGGAGAAAACTTCTTAACTAGGAAGAAGGTCCCGTGCTCTTGACAGAGCTTAGGGTATTGGTGCCCATTTCCATTTCTGTAGCCCTTGGGTGACACACAGTTGTGCAAGGCACTACAGCAGGGGGCTGGTCCGCTGGTAGTGCTGTGTGTTTGACCTTCCCACACTCTTTCTCATATGTGCTGAGTGCTAAGCAGAGAAAGAAGTGTGCACCATTTTTAAAGTCTTTGGTATGACCTGGCCGGGGTTTGGACTCATGACCTCCCGGTTACAAAGCGAGCACCCTACCAATTGAGCTATTGCACTAGGCCACACCCTTAAATTTCTCGGGTACTGGGTTGTTGTATCAAATCAAAAAAGCAGCATGACAAAATAGAAATGAATGAAAATTAAAACGAATAAAAAAATTCTTCAAATTAGAAGTCTGGGAACAAGGAAAATAAGATGGTGTGGCCTCAGTTGAAGTCCAGTATAAAATTGTAGACCATTGAAATTTATGTCCAGTTTTTCCTGGTATCTATCCCGTGTGGATCTTTTGAAACTTTGCCAACAATCCTTTTAAAGGAAACTCTGTGTTTTGTCTTTTAAACCTTCCCAAAGGCCCTACTATATAAAACTGAGGACATCAGTCACTAAATCGCTGACTATTATATATAAAGCCAGCACAGCAACAAAGTCAGAATGCAAAGGATGGTACGAATACTAAAAAGCCTACTCTAGGCTCGAAATACTTTTTTCTGCATACCTGCACTGGTGCAGGTAACATTGAAAATTATCTGCACCAGACAAGTTTTACCTGCACCACTCAGAATTTAGGAAGTATGGATCACACTAAAAATTGTTCAGAAACCATTGCCATTATTTCTTTTACTTCATAGGTGGTGATGGTCAATAAAGCTAATGAAAATCCACATACACCTACATTTGTAACTTTGTATACAAACTCAATACATGGTGCAGGTTAGATGCAGGTAGACATCAGAAATACCTGCACAGTTCCAATTTTACCTGCACTAACCTGCATATACCCAGTACATGGACCAGTGCATGTTAGGCACAGGTAGACATCAGAAATACCTGCACAGTTCCAATTTTACCTGCACTATCCTGTGGTATTTTGAGCCCTGCTACTATTATACTACATGTAAACAATTGCTGAGGGAGTCCTTTTCCTATTTATAACATTACTCTGGGCCTTCGTACACACACTAATAAGTTTAGGGTAATGCACTCCAAGTGAACTTTCTTCTTTACAGTAACAACAGTTTATTATGGTAATCAGGGTTATGCCCTTGAAAGAATTTCTGAATAATCAGTTTCAAAGGAAGAAGAGTTATTAGATTTATCACAATATGATGGAAATTATAAAGAAAATTTGTCCATTTGTATTGGCCCATAAGATGAAAAGTAGATTATTAGAGTCCATTATATTTATATTGTACCATGACTTGCTCTGCAACAACAAAGGAACCGGTAAAAGCACAATGTATTCCCTTCGCTTCCACTCCAACTTGTTTCCCTAATGGTTCCTACAGTAGAAGGAAGATGAATTGAAGGTCAGAGCCCTTTATGAGCTGCAGAAATGACTGTAGCAATCCTACCTGATTACCCTGAGTGAGTCAGGGTTAGGGGACAATTGTTAAGTCACCACAATCTGAAATGTCGGTGATAAAGCTTTATGAAGAATTGTGCCTGTGATATTTACCAAATTTTAGGTCATTGAATTGATAGCTTTTAGCAAATCTTATTCAAGACAGTTAGGATGTAGTAAAAGGGTTAGTTCATTTGCTTGAAAAGGGTTAGTTCATTTGTAAGCACTGTAATATATTTTCATTGATTATTTGCAACAAAGGTTATACATTGTAAATGCAGTAAAACTTTGAGTCTAATGTCATTGTCTAATTATCCTGTGAAAGTTACTTGAACTGGTATCCACTGCTATGCTGGCTGCTGAAAGAACTGCAATCACATTATTCAAGAAGAAAGTATACAATAACATAGGAAACTACTATCACATCCAGAACCATGCTTATCTAGTTCTGTGCCTGAATGGGTTAGGGTTAGGGTCAGGCATGGTTCTTGATAGTCTCTATTGAATCCAGAACCGTGCCTATCTAGTTCTGTGCCTGAATGGGGTTAGGGTCAGGCATGGTTCTGGATAGTCTCTATTGAATCCAGAACCATGCATATCTACTTCTGTGCCTGAATGGGGTTAGGGTTTGGGTCAGGCATGGTTCTGGATGATCTCCGCGTATCCAACAACATAGATTATCGCCAGACACGGTTCTGGATACTCGTGGACTATCCATAATTGTACCTGAGCATGGTTCTGGGTAAAGCACTGTTCTGGATACACCAAATGGCAAACAGTTGCACTAACTGGCCCTGTCCCTGGTGCTGAATTCAAAGTGTAACATACTTCAATCCCCTAGGCAGTGAAGTATTGTTATGGTCCCCTGTCTGTGTCTTTGTGGGTAACATTCTGCACTCACAAGTGCAAAGTTATGTATTCTGTACATCCTAGGCATGTCATATGTTGAAAGTCAAAGGGCAGGATCATTCTGTTGTATATACATAGTGGGGATGACATAGTGGGGCTCGCCATCTTCAAATGTCATAACATTGCAACATATCAGTTTACACCTGGCAAAAAAATTCAAAATTCAAAGCTCCAAATATAGTTTGACTGTAACAAGTGATGATCAGTAGGCACACCTGTCCCTCAGTAAGACATCTGGAGCCTCATAGTTCCCGTTTATATATAGCTTTTATTCAGCCTGTCACAACCAGTTTTGCCCTGTGGGCTTCTTCAAGTGTACAGAGGCTAAATGTTCACTTCCTGGTGTGATTCTGATCTTAGACACACCAAATTTTGTCTGTCAAAATGACACAATGGTCACAATTTTTGTCCGTCGTTACCGACAAGATTTTGTCAAATGACAAACCCTGGGGAAGACCCTATGCTTTGTGTGAAATATGTACGGCTTATATAACTTAATTCATCAGATTAACGTTATTTATTCTATGTTTATGTGCGCCAGCCTCTTTCATTTTATGTTCGTTGTATATTCTGTATTTGTTTTACTCTGTATTTTGTATGTCTCTTGTTGAGCAGAGGGCTATATAAGCACGAATGTGCTTGCTGCTGAATGCTCGGTAATCTATGTGAATAAAATAAAAATAACTTATGTTGTCTGCTACACAGAGTTTCTTGTATAAAAAGTCTTGTCCTAATTGTTACAGAAGTAATGTCAGCTTTCAAATCTACAAACTGGGCAACTCGAATCTATGATACAAAAGATCCCATCTGCCATTCATCCATCCATTCATCCATTCAGCACAGCATCTTTTTATCACACGAGCTTTGATCTTCTGAAGTGTTACTTTTACGCTATTATATAAGCTGTTTTTCTGGGACAATTGGCCCCTGAGGAAATTGTCCGGACGTTCTTCCGAGAAGTGTTCCTTTGAAACACGGCCTCGTGGCAATAAATACCTGGTATTCGTGCGTAGGCAACATCTACGTCACAGGTAATACCCTGGGGAATTTAATCTATACTGGTAGAATTTGACGAGTGGAAGGTTTTGCAGCCTGTATTATTGATAGACTGGTGCAAGATTTTTGCATGTTTCTTGTATTTACAGGGTATCGTATCTCAGTCTCTAATTTTCTCTCAAAGCCCATTTTAACTGGATCTAGCAGCTTGCAGCTATATATTTTGAATCCCACTTTAGCAAGCCAGATGGCTGGAAAACATCAGACGTGTAACGTCTAATCATAGCCATTGGTGCAAGATTTTTGCATGTTTCTTGTATTTACAGGGTATCGTATCCCTCTAATTTGATCTCGAAGCTCATTTTAACTGGATTTAGCAGCTTGCAGCTATATATTTTGAATCCTATTTTGGCAAGCCAGATGGCTGGAAAACATCAGACGTGTAACGTCTAATCATAGCCAAATACAAAATTGGTTTCTTGAAGTGCTAATTATGTTGTTCTCTGGTGGCAAGTGGGTTGTTTTTTTATGGGTAGGTTGGTTGACTGTGGCATAGAATTTGCTTTTCCCTGCATACCTGCACTGGTGCAGTTAACATTGAAAATTACCTGCACCAGACAAATTTTAACCTGCACCAGACAAATTTTAACCTGCACCAGACAAATTTAGGAAGTATGGATCACAGTAACATCTGTTCAGAAACCATTGCCATTATTTCTTTTACACTTCATAGGTGATGACAGTCAATACAGCTACTGAAAATATTACACATATACCTACATTTGTGTGTAAACCCAGTACATGGACCAGTACAGATTAGGTACAGGTAGACATCAGAGTAATTCTTAGTCAATAACCACAGACAGTAATCATATTCAACTCTTGATAACTCTTTAATCATTAAGGACTCAAGTTCAGTCTGTAGTAACATTAAGTAACCGTTGCAAGTCTTTGAAACACAGAGTATGATTTCAGTGCCATCATTCAATTCTGTCCACATTTTTTTTCTTCAAATTCTTCTTCTTCTGACATCTTTTGAACAACATTGACACTATCTTCTGGCAAGAAAACCATCGTGGCAAGAAAAAGGCATTTCTTACACTGGTCTTCAAACTAATTAATTACAAATTTTGACAATCTTTGAACCAAATCTCCACTGTGACTCTTTCATATTCAATCCATTAACTTTAAATCTATTATTATCAACCAACTAACAAATACAATTTTCTCTTCGTTTCTTAGAGTTCCAAGAGCTGAGATTAGAATATTTTAAATCACATAGTTTTTTACCAATTCTGTCTAACATAAAGTTACACAATATACAAGTGTTCATTAAAACAACAAATTTCTTTACAAAACTCTTTATTTTGAACAATATTCCTGTTAAGGGGTTCACTTGATGAAGATTTTGGCAATGTATGTTGTACTCTTGTACTCACTGTATAGTACTCTAACAACATTATTTACAACAAAACCAACACGAGTTCACAATAAATGCAACAGATGGGTCGCTTCCTATATCATATCCCATTCTAAACCGTATTACCGTAAGACTTAGCAACAAAATGGCCAGTTGGTGACAGTGATCATTTTCTCCAATTTCTTGATTCTCACCTGCCCTGACAGAACATGTATTGCCCGCACTAAATTCATGCTTCACTGAGGGATGTCTTTGACATGTATCATGCATTTGTCTAGGGTTTGTTAATGATTTTTTACAACTTTGTTTTCACTTATAAAACCTTGAAAAAATTAATTATAGCCTGGTACAGGAATTGAGATTAATAACATGAAGAAAGTGGCTATCAGAAAAACGTCCTAATAAATAAAAAATAAACTCCTAAAATTTCCATATACACAATGTTATACATCACAAGTAGATACATTGTACATTTCTCCAAAAGGGGGTACCAAAAGAGCTTACACATTTTACAAGAACAATTTACACACACGAACTTATTTTATGACAAACGAAAAGTGGCAACATTGACAATTACAAACACCTTGCAACAACACACTAATGATACTATCACTATGAATTATAAACTGAGTAGAATGAATAACTTTCATCATTGCATCAGTGTTCTACATTATAGGGGAAAAGAGTGGAATTTTATAAGCAGGAACTTGAAATGACCAAAAGAGGTTTGTGTGAAAATGGGAAAAATGGCATCAGGTTACCAAAAAAAAAAGGTGACAGAAAAAAAACTGTAACCAAATCTTGAGATTGATAATTTTCACCAGGATTTTCCAACAACTTTTGATAAGCCTGAGGGCTTTCTAGTAATTTTACTGTTTTGGTTTCCATATAGAAATGAGACAGAGCCTTGAATCTATCCCTTCTAAAAAAAAGTGTGATTTTTCATATGCACAGAGTATATAAATTGGTAATTGAGAAACACAAACTAGTTCAGCATTGTCTAAGTACATGTATAATCTTCAGTCTTCACTATTCCAACATACAGGTATATTGCACAAAGAAAAGTGAGAGCAGTACGTAAACAAATTGTGTGTGCGCATCACAAATTCATAATACAACATCATGTCATCACATGCATAAATTCTCTATGACAGCCAAGCCAGGATTTAACACAACTAGTTCAAAATTGCCATAAATTAAAGAATATGAACAGATACAAAATTCACTACAGAACAGAAACACAATGTCCATTTTGTACAGAAACACAATGTCCTATGTATTTCATTGCAATATAATATACAAATGGTCAATAGATTAACCCAGCACGTATATATAGAAAAATGACTAACACGCTTATTGTGACTGCTGTTCAGAATCCTTGGGATCATTAAAGAAAGATGAAGTGTGCTCGGTATGTTATAATTCATTCACTACGTATGTTCTTCCATGACAAAAATAACTGTTCTTGGTGCCAATTCTTCATTTTTACCCTTTCCGTATCATTGGATAACCTTCAGACAGAAGTATCTGATGTGGCGTGCTCCTTTCCGCCCAGACATGTATATGGACTGTTCAAGCACACACACATCACCGAAAAACCATCAGTAAAAGACTGATAGCTGCACACTGGGAAGATAGGGACCGTTATCTGTGTTTCAAACTCGACTGTATGGCAAAACACATGACTAGAACAGTCTGGAACATACATCTCCAGTATGTAGTCTGAATCAGGAAACACCCAACATGCAAAAGCAACATTGTACCTGTCTCTGGCAAATTTAAGGTCATTATTGGTATTTTTTTCACACCTTCAAAGTTTTCGGCAGATAGAGTCAATGGCAATGGCAATCTATTATCAGAATAAATCAGTACTGTAGATGTATGCTAGCCATTAACCGATACAATTACCCATTGTGATCAATCCTAAAAATCTAGAGTCATGATTCCACGTTTGCCTTATAGATTGAAAGTCAAGTTCAATTAAACTTGCTATGGGAGGAATTGTCTGGGAAGAATACGTCATTGTTCATTGTGACAGTTGATTCATACATGTACATGTACATGTATAAGCTATGACTCATAATCATATCCAACCAGTCAACATGGACAAGTGTTCTCGGTTAACGACGAATTTTGAAAAAAGATGTCACCCAACTTACAATACTATAATACAATACTGTAACAATAGTAATTTTCCTTGGAATTTTTTTTTCAAAAAATGTCTATGCAAAATATTTCAACACTCTGGGAACACAGTGAGACAGATTTTTGCCATACTGACAAGAGCACACTCACGATCTTTCAATAGCACAGGGACTCTAGACTAAAGCCAAAGGTGTGTGGGCGTGTGTCTGACATATATTGCCTCATACAATATTAATGGTATTTTCCTTATCATTGTTACCTCCAGCTTGCACATTTATGAGAAAAACACAGTTCTGAGACAGCATGCAAAACATCTACCTAAAAAAATGCTGCTTTCTATACAGTCACCAATATTCATATGTTACAACAAGTAAGAAGGGATAGATCTTTTGAGATGGCACCTTAGTTGAAAATGTCATGGCTGCCATAACAAACATATAGAACAATGACTAACATATATATACATTTACTTCCTATGTACCAATACTTGTTCAACAGGACATATATGATGTGCTTTTGACGATTGCCACTATTGTCTTTTTTATGCTGATACAGCACGTTTTCTGGGTCCTTATTTAGGCTGGCCGTGTTGTAAAGTACATAATAGCTCTCTGAGAAAAATAGCCAACTTTATTCCATACCACTTTTCTCTGGGGGATAGGCTGCCAAATCACTCATGTACAATATGTAGTGTTACAACACATTCACATTAGCACAAAGCACTACAATACAAATTAAATTTTTCCTACATCTTCTGGAGTTTTGCAGGAAAAAAAAGAGAACTGCAACAAATTATAGTACACTGTACTTGTACCTCCGATATGCATACTTAATGAGAAGTTTTAATTAGCTTTGAATGCGATATATACAGTACTAAATTGTGATACTTCTAGGTCATTTCTATAGACATGAAATTTGCAAGGATAAACGCATGGTGAAAAGACATATTTTGACATTGAAACCAAGCTTCTGCTGGATAACAATGACATCCTTAATATGAATGGGCTCCACCTCAAATTTAACTGGACACTGATCTATGTTATTGTTCTACTCTACTAAATGGCCTACCCTAGTCCATGACAAATTCGGGGGAGGTGTACATTAAAGTGCCGGCTTTTAATTTCATTTTAGAACACTGCAGAGAGATTTATACATTAGGGGTGCAAGCCTGTGCTCTTCTTAGGCCTAGTCCACACCATTACAGAGAGATTTATGTGGGCCATTACAACGTTGAACCTTGTTTCTCATCACTGACTTAGCGGTAACCAATAGCATATTTACCTTCGCCAAGAAGGTTACGTCTTCGGTCAACTAAGTGTTCATGTGCTTGTATCAAGTGCTTGTATAAGTCAAGAAGGCTTACATGGATTGTCTTGATATTTGGTAGATGGGTAGGTCTTAACAAGACCTCAAAATGATTAGATTTTGAACCCCCTGGTAGGTAGTGTTTGCAAACTACATTTCAAAGAGTAAAATGGCAAATTTTGACATCTTTCATTGAATTGTTGAAATTTATATTTGCTGAAATAATGGCCTTCAAATTTCCTTGCAACTCCCACACTGTCAAATTGAAAAAAATTGAAGAATTTTAGTCATTTTTAATCCAACATTGCTGCATGTTATGATGCTTACAAATATGTATATAAAATTGCCTGTAATTAAGTCATACAAGCAACAGTTTCATTTATTTTCACTCTGGCATTCAGAGCTCGGTATGCTAAACCAGTTTCTAATTCTGGGATTAATGGTTTGAAAACAGAGGACTAATTGGTAATGTCTGATGTACATGACTGTATGTGCATAATTTCTGATGTGGTTAGAATTAAGCCTACACCAATAAGTTGCCATGAAATTGGATGGTAGATATTCAGGTGTATCTACAAAATAGAAGAATTTTTGACAATCATCAAAACAAATTTTTGATTTGCCCTGGAAAATGAAACAAAGACCATACTGTCCATGTACGGCCAAATCATTTGTATAAAACTGTTTTTGTTTCGTCTATAAGTATAACAAATAGAAGAAAATGTTGCAGAACGGACGTCACACCTGTCCATAGGAAGAATTCAAAATGGCACCGAATCAATACATGGCTGTCACGGAGTGTGTGTAGCCGATTTATATTCCCCTGCTGTTTATGCACTTTTAGCCTGCTCCTGACATATATGGTGACATCTATACGTGTGTATAAAAATGAGCTTTGGAACATTTCTGTGGACTGAATTACAGGGACACTAAGCCATGTAAGAGGGTTGTTAACATCTGCCCTTTCCTAGTGACAGTTCCTATTCAACGTGGCCATGCAGTAGAAGCTTGCAAATGGTGAATGTCAAGTACAGTCTGGAATATTTGTCACTAACCAAGCTTGGGCAATCCTATTGGTAAATTCAGCACTTGTACTTAATATGTCATCTTTTTACCAAGTTTAAATTAAAACCATCTGAATCATAGAAAAACGGTATTTTTTTAACGAGCGAGTAAAATGTATCATATCAATTTTTCACCAGAAGAATGAAAAAAAACATTAATTTTTCATTGATGAAGAAATATCAATATTAATGAATGTTATCATTCCAGTGTATACTAGAACAGTAGATACTAAAGAAAGTTAATCAATTTGGGTTGGCCGTAAACTACAGCAGTAAAAATATTCACCTTTAACTTAAGTTTAAGAAGTAGATGTTGAGCTTTTAAAAAAGAAGCAGTACAAAAGAAAGCAGTGAAGTGATGAGAAACAAGTCATTACGACATGGCTCAACGCCTTTAAATCTGCATGGCAGTGTTATTAGCAAGCCAGCATCTTGCCAGCAACCTCTAATTTTGCGGCTTCCCTCCGAGGACACAGATACTGCAGTCCCTATGGACTTGGCTGGCTGGGTTGAATATAATCAAGGTAGATCTGAAGTGATATGGGTCTGGACCTTGCGGAAGCGTAGGAGGAGAGATGACCTACATAAAAGCTTTTAAATCCTGCTCAATACATGTATTGCATTCGTAAACATGACGTCTGTCAACGATGCTCGACATACTGCAAATTTTTTTGAAGAGACAATAGGAAATACCATGCAAGCATGGAAGTGTTGGAAGGATAAATTGCATTCTTGTTGTCAGCGCTAACACAAATTGGTATTGCCACTGGCATTATAAGAAAACAATTTAGGAAAGGAAACAGTTTTGCCTGTTGGTCTTCATGGATTCCAACTCTTTTTTTTAAAGGAAAACATTTTTAAGAATTTGACACAAGATAATTGTCATATTTTAGAGTCTAGCCCTGTATAGTGTCGCGTGACCTAAGAAAATAAAAAGTTGATTCAGTATTATTGGTACATTTTTAAAACCAAAATAATATCAGGGCTCAAAATACTTCCTTTTTTCTGTAATAAAAAAACAAACTAGTATGTGATTCATAATACCAAGCCTATATTCTTCTGGCGAGCGCCAAGGTATTTCTATGTTCTTCTTCAATCTCAGAATTTCAGGTGGGTGTTTTGAGCCCTAAAAACACAAAAGGTATCCAAACCTTGCAAGTAACAAATGCCAAAATTCAAGAGCCATAAAATCCTAATGCCGAAAATAAGTGGCAGTTAATGACATTGCACTAGTGGCTTAAACAACGAATGTACTCTCTCACTTCCAAGATATTTTAACAATAGACATGATAGAAATGACTACTCTCCAAGCAGAGGTTTGGATTTTTCGCTTTTCTTTGCGCGTGTCTTTAGGCCTTTTTTATTGGGCTTTCTTTTTTGCACTGGAATTTTTTTTTAACGCCAACCCCTAGGTGGCGTATTGGATACTGTCTGCCAAATGGATACAACCTAGCCAATTTGATACTGTCTTTGCAGCTACCGAAAGATCTGCTTGGAGATTAAGAAATGACAGCCTATCCCCCAGATTACTGCTCTAACAGCCTCCATCCTGACCGCGTACTAGTATAATATTACCTTGTGTTTCAACCATCGCCAGCCGGTGGGGTGACCCACCCGTACTTCTCGTGAGTCTTGACCACGTTGCGGAACGAGGCTTCCGCGTGAGACCGCGTGTAGGTGTCCTTCTTCTTGGTCTTGCGGTTGATGCGCCCCTTTCCCTTGACCAGACTGGCACTGAATTGTAGGATGATCGCCTCCACCGTATAGGCGCTGGACCACCCCTTGGGGGTGAGCAGTTCCATGCAGATCGCGCCCCCGTCCATGACATACCCGTTTTCGATTTTTGGCGTGAGCACGCGCATGAACGGAGGGGAGAAGGGGAAGTTTTCGGGAAACGTTAGGTTGAGGAGCACGAACTCCGTGCCCATCTCCTGCATGTCCTGGTAGAACTCGGAGTCCGGGTCCACCTTGTACAGTTTCACGTTCCACTCGTAAAGGTTGTCTTCGACTAGATCCACTTCGAACACCCCGTCTTTGTGCTTTTGGACCTCCTGAAGCTCCCGCATTAGTCGACGACTGCGTACCTGGAGGAACACACAATTTCTTTCAAAATTCTGGCCCTTTATATAGTAGGCATCCTTCCATCTCGAGAGATGATGGTAGCACTCTAAGTCTGGTTTAACAACACATAACATAACAGTTACCGTAACATCTTAGTACGAAAATCACAAATATAGATAGCATTCAAATTAATGTAACGTTATTGGTAAACCATATAATTAATATATGATAAAGATACAAATACCACACAGGGGAAACTTAATTGAAGCATTAATTTTGGATGAATGGCTGTTTTTTATACCATTTCAAATATTTACAAAATTCATTAAAAAATTTCAGACTCCAGAGATGACTCTACAGATAGAAAGAAGATTGAAAGAGAAGAAGATACCTGTAGCGCGTGCTCTCTTGTTGGCATCTTCACGTTGTCGAGTGGAACCCGCCCTGTGCTCGCCCGTCTGTTCGCGTTGTAGTCTGCGCTGGTGCCTCGGTCTAAACTCTTCGCCCTGATGTTCTTGTTTGGTCCCACGACGTTCGCGTTCACGTTACCGTTCTCTGCATCAGCTTGTTCGAGATTCGCGGGCAAGAATCTGCTGTTGTTGTTGCCGTTGGCATCTCTGCTGACAGGTGCTACTGGTACTCCTCCTCCTCCTCCTCCTCCTCCTGCAGCATCCTTACCTGCACCTGTACCGCTCCCCATCGCGCAGTCCACAGATGCTGAGAGGCGAATGTTCTTGTTTTTGTCCCGTCCTCGCTCACCGTGGTGGTTTTTCGAGCGCAGGAGTCTTCTCAAAATCGCGGCCATACCGCCCGATGGTTTTCTGATGTCTGCCCAGCCGGCGCAACAGTTCGCTCAAGCAGCAAGATGAGCAAAGATCTGAGGATGCAAAAATTATGGAGAAAAGAAACAGCGCTAGCTAGCCGCCGCCGGCCGCGAGCTTCTTGAACCGAGTGCGTTCTGCTCTCTAGATCTCTTTTCTCTCCGACAAACGCCCACGTAACCACCTCCGCCTCCTGCTACCAAAATTCACCACGTACACATCCCCCAAGCTACAACAAGAAAATACAGAATGTCTGCGTCAGAAAAATCAACTCGGAGCAAACAAAATATGATGTAAACACAACGGAGTCTGGATATGAAAATGGAAGCCGATTTCTAGATCATCATCACTAAAAAAAACTGAGCACCAGCAAACACCCTGACCAAAAAACACCCCATATCTCGCCATACGGTGCCTCTAAACCGCACTAGAATTAATTAAAGGTCCACAATTAAGTTGTGGGATAAAATATGAGCGGAAATGCGGCTACATTCTGTGAAAAAAATCGATGGATTATTACCTTCTTTCGCTCACGTCGCGACAAATCCTCCTCTGCTCGGCTATCGTCTGCGAATACACGAATGTTTGTAGCTGGCCGCTACATTTATTTCAGTGCCTGCACTATCTTTCCACATTTTGACGAAATGAATCCAAACAAATGATGTAAATTATAATCATTTAGTATATATATGAATCTTTGATAAATTTCGTGATATCATTCTTTGTTATGTGGATGAAAATCGGTAGTTTAGACCGGATTCTAAAAAGAGGACGGCACGATATTGTGTGCTAGTTGGGCACCCCAGGTTTTGATATATCCAAGATGGCGGAGAAACTGGAACAGTTGGAACAACACCTCGAACAGTTTATAGAAAATACTCGACAAATGGGCATCATAGTCAGCGATTTTCAACCTCAGGGGCAGCCGGTACTCAACCAGAAGATGTAGGTACCTCTCTAGTCGTAACCTGGGGTCCAGAATGCCTTATAAACTGGTTTGAGTTGACGTAAATTTTGTGTTTGTGTGCACGTGTGAAACGGTGTACAAAGAAAGATATGGAAGAGAATATATTATGCCTATATTTGCTTGTAGAATTGTAGACTGTAGGATTTGAAAAATACACGGATTGTCAAAACTGAAAATCTAATCACCTTTTGTTTACCCATTGTTGTACAATGATAATCTGTATGTACCATAATGATGATCTTTGTTTATATTTTTAACAAAAAAATATAGTCAAATGTGGTTTCCTAATGTTTTCCTAATTGAAGTTATGGATATGGTGAATCTCAGATTGTTTTTGTGTTACATACTGGTAACGTGTGTACCTTGAAGTTGACATGTTATTGTATGTCTTCGGGAGGCGGCTGGAAAGAGTAGAAATTGGCCCAATAGACAGATGGGGGCCCGCATGCCCTTTTCCGTAGAGCGTAATCGGCTGTTTTAATTCTACGTAGAGCGTAGACAGACCGCTCTAATTCAACGTAGAGCGTAATCGGTGCATTTTGCGTAGAGCGTAATTCGCCGTTTTATTTCATGTAATGCGTTCTAGCTACCCGGAATTTAGCGTAAAGCGTAATGGGGAGGCTTCTTGAATTCAGCGTAATACGTAGCCGGCTCGCAGAATTTAGCGTAGAGCGTTGTCGGGACCCCCCCCATGCAGGCCCTCACAGATAGCATGCCAGGCAAACTGTACTCTCTCATGCCAAACTGTACTCTCTCGCAGACCAACTCCCCAGGCATGTTATCTGTCTATTTGGCCAATTTCTACTCTTTCTGCCCACCTCCTGAAGCCTGGTAGAGGCTAATCGTATGCACATAGAGTCCTTCCTTATCCTGCGTTCTGATTGGTCCACAGCCATGCCATGATCACAGGTATGCAGGAGATTGACAGGTGTAAAGGACAGCTACAGGATGTGCAGGTGCCTTTGGAGGTGTTTGAGTGAGTATCCAAACTTCTCTGTACTTTTGTACATGAGTATAATACAATTAAAATAGAATTTAGATATATAGAGTTGAAATTTTTGAGATGACTTTGTGTACTTTTGTGTTGAATTTGTGTACTTTTGAGTTGACTTTATGTACCTTTTGAGTTGACTTTGTGTATTTTCGATTTGACGTTTATGTACCAACTACGTTGTGCATCACTTTAATGTTGTATTTAGTTATTTATTTCATGCCTCCAGCATGACCTTTCATTTGATTTGGATTTATGTTTACTTTCTATTTATGTTACAACTATATAATTTCTGTTTTGGTGTCTTATATGGGCTGGGCGACAATGTCGTAATAAAATTCATTCATTCATTCATTCATAATATACAAATTGTATTTAGTATTACACAAGTAGCCTTCAACTAAACCTTGCTTTTTGCCAGCTTCCCGATAGTCCGCCCCCCATTGGCGGCTCTCTGAGCTCCGGACAAAGAGATTGTGTACACAGGCTACTACACAAGCAGCAATAGTCTGTTATTACAAGTTGATAGAAAATAGAGAATTACTTGCATTTATTTGTTTGGTCATGTTGGTTCTGGTATGATGCTAATCTCCAAGCAGATCCTACGGTGGTCAGACAGTATCTACTGGCCAGAGGAGTGTCCATTAGTAGACGTCTGGGCAGCTGAGGACTCTCTCTAGATAGCCAGTTCCAACCGTAACGCTTTTGCCGCCAGACATCTGCTTGGAGATTGATGATGCGACATACTGATAGCCTTACTTTTACTTTAAGCTAGCTTATAACTCGTCAAAAAAAAATGTCCCAATTCCTGCAGAAATAATTTGTTTAGTCCGTTACAAATTGACAGGGACATGTGTGTGTAATTTAATTTGGGATTATGTCCCAGACAACAGAGGAGACGTGTGAGCGTACCATAATTTGATAGAAATGTAGATATCGTACGGTAATGTTTGTGTTGTTGAGTCATGTGGACAAATTGCTTGACATTTGTTCAGCTGAAAAAGGATTATCTCGGCTTGGCTTTGCTGGCGAAGATTTCAAGGGTCTTTTCCACATCTGATACAGGCTGGCTGGTGGCTGAGTAGGCCAATGCGTGACAGGCACACTCACTCACCCACTCACTGGCTCACTATACAGTGTAGCGTCTGTTGTTCCCTGTCTCCCGAGGGTTAGACGTGCTTGCACACTGACGCTGAGGCTTGATGGCAGCCCGCCATTTGCCTCTATCCTGTGGGTTGACATTATGTAGGTTAAGGTGGTGAAAGTCTTCCCACGCGTTGTCAATCCATCTCTTCCTTGATCAAAAAAGATTTTAAGCTGAAAGAGAATTAAGTTGAAAAGAGATCTGTCTATTTTGCAGGTATATTGACCAAGGACGGAACCCTCAGTTATACACCAAGGACTGCATGGAGAAGTCTCTAGCCAAAAACGAGCAAGTAAAAGGCAAGATAGACGCTTTGAAGGTGAGAAGCCAGCTTTTGTTCCAGTCTTTCTGCTACCAGATATTGGTTTATTGATACCAAATGAATAAATTTTGCAGAAGTAATTACGGTTTTTCTTTCACGGGGGTGGTTAGTTAAAATTGTTGTATAGGGCAGTGCCAATCTCTGTTTTATAGCCCTTGGGCCACACAGTTGTGAAATCACTACATGTATACAGCAGGGGGCTAGTCCACTGGTAGTGGTGTGTGTTCAACTTCCATACTCTCAAGTCTCAACTCCCATACACACAGGCCACTACAGCAGGGGGCTAGTTCACTGGTAGTGGTGTGTACTCTTCTTCATAAGTGCAGAGTGCTAAGCAGTGTGTTAGTTTACAGAGTAGACAAGAATTGCACATTTATTACATTGTCTAATAATACCTCGCTGTCTTTTATATCATTTTGTAGAAATTTCGATCACAGCTCATCTTGGAACTGGACAAGGTGTTCCCTGAAGAGATAGCCAAATACAAGGCAGCCAGAGAAATAGTGAAGGAAGAACACACGTGACCATCACTCAGTGCACAGGCCACACCAATTCCATCTGTTGTTTCTCATGTTTTCTGGAATATGTAAGAGCTAGAGGGGAAAAAAAACAAATTTTATTTTCTGAACGATGTTTTGGTGTAATTATTTTTGAAAGACTGCAGTTTTGAGCTTCCAATGAGGACAGTCCCCCCCCCCCCAAAAAATGCACTTATGGAAAAGATTTTTTTTAAACTGAACAACAACAAAACCTAGGGTTGAGGGTTGGCTATACTGAGAAACAGTTGGTCCAATTGGTGTGGCTTGATGTGTACATGTTAAAAGTGGTAGCTATATACCAATGTACATAATGATGTCAACGATTTTGTATGCTCAAACATTTATACATATTTGGTCATTTGTTTTGAAATTTAAGGAACTGACACTTATTTCACACCGTTGTTGGTTACCCTAGTGAAAAAATATATGTCATTTTGCTGTAAACTTAATCATGAAAAGAAGATTATAATATTTGGCATTTGTAATTTTCATGATTTCCAACAGAAAACAGACTGGATTGAGAACAACTGCCCCCTTGCAACTTGCTTTTGTTCTGCAGATGAAATCGTAATTAATGAATACAATATATGGATGTCATAGACAAGATTCTGTTTAAAGGAAACTGGCCAAGCAAGTTGGATGTGATTGCCTTTGTGTCTATATGTGGTTGTTTCACCAACATTATGTATCTACATTTGCTGAAATTAAATTTGTAACTTATGTATTAAAGATTTATGACTCTTTCATTCATTCATTCTGTCAAATGATTCTCAGGTTAGTGCAAGTAAAATTGGAGCTGTGCAGGTACTAGTATTTCTTATGTCTACTTGCACCTAACCTGCACTGGTCCATGTACTGGGACTACTAGTATACACAAATGTAGGTGTATGTGGATTTTTATTTGCTGTATTGACTTACCACCTATGAAATGTAAAAGAAATTTGGTTTCTGAACAGTTTTTAGTATAATCCATACTTCCTAAATTCTGAGTGATGCAGGTAAAATTTGTCTGGTGCAGGTAATTTTCAATGTTAGCCGCACCAGTGCAGGTGTGCAGAAAAAAGTATTTCCAGCCCTGTACCTGGCATACATACACACTACAACATCCCGTATAAATACATGGGATATACATGCAGCAGTTCATCATACATGCCAGGTGAGTACCAGGTCAGGTATTGACTGCCTGGGTCACGGCCGTTTCTACATGTGGCCCTGCTATTAGGCCAAGGGCATAAATCTTGTGAATGCCACTGTGTATGAATTGATTTTTGCTAGCCCCCCCCCCACCAAAAAAATGATGTAGATAGATAAATAGATTAATAATATATATAAGATTAACTTGGTATACAAATGTATAACGTTAAATATATATATATATAGAGAGAGAGAGATGTAGATACTTGCACCTTTAACAGCATGCATTGCATGTCTTAAGTAAGGCACGTTTATTGCCTTCCAATCATCGAATGAGGAAGCAAAAACGACAGCAGATTGTGCTGTTTTTATTAGCAGTGTTGCACAATGAGGAAGAGGAACATCATTTTTGCAACAAAACGGAAACAAAGTGTTGAATAGCATCACATTTGTCCGTAAATAGTTTTATAGTGTTAACCGTTGGGAAGTTAAACACCATAGTTTTCTTAAGTACGCAACCTTATTTTTTTTCTCTACTGACATTTCAGCAGCTGCTCTGCTGTCTTCATCAGGGCGAGGTGTTTTCTCATTGTGTAGTCAATGTGTATCCTATAAGAAAATTATGCTGGCTTCTCTTTTCTGTTCTTTTTTTCATTCCTTTTCAGCCCTGTAAAAAATTATGTTGACATCTCTTTTGTGTTTTTTCATTCTCAATATTTTTCCTGTAGCAAGCTGTCAAGGTCAGAGATGACGTTTAGTGAGATCGATATCTTGACACGTTTTTCCATAATTGGAGCTCAGTCTGCCGGAGGTACTGTCATGCCTGATTATCCTCCTAACGCGGGAAATTCTCACAAGCAGGCTGCTCTTGCGTGAACTGAATAGATCAGAAAGAATTTGCAGGCTACTAAAGATGATCTATTTGTATATATCATGTCATCCCCTAACAATAATGTACAACAAAAACTGCGTGAATTTGTATACACCTGTTTTAAAAAGAGGGAAGAAACACGTAAACTATATAATCAATGATAGCCTTATATGTTCGTCCATTTGTATACAGTAGATGTAGTGTAGCTCTCCTATGGAGTTGTAGTATTTATACATATGTAACGTTATCATGTAAACTACATGTACTGCATTTAGCCCACATGGGCATGAATGTGCAAATAAACATCATTGTCATTGTCATTGAAACCATATCTTATGTATACTAGAAAGGTAACGCCAACACGGCGATATGCTGACCCTGGATAAATAAATAAATGAATGAATGAACATTTGCAAAGCAAATACATAATGTTTACTTTCACATGGTGAGCATTAAGCCTAACAAACTACTACGCTGTTTATTCTTACACGGTACTTACACATATATGGACCTTTCCGAATCTGTCCTGCCACTTGCTACATAATGTAATCCAACACCACAGGGTGTCTATTACACCATCAGTTACCATGGTGACAGTTGTCTGGTACATGTAATTGACATTATTTGTTTGGAACGGAAGAAGAGGAAGAAGAAGAAGAAGAAACGGAGCATTGCATTTTATACTTTTTGGCGTTTCTTTGGGTTGGGGTGGGGTATCTATGTACTACGACCAGTGGATTATTATTGCTGTTTGGTGCAAAGGCGGGCCACCAGATCCATTACATGTAACATTTTTCACTCAAACTGAAACGGCGACGGTAAAACTGCTATCGAGGGTAAAGTTCGAATTTACCCTTCAAACCCCGAAGACCGGTTCTACCTGATGACGTCACGGGGAATCCCAGGGGTGTCAGCTCCACCAATCATAGGGCTGGAAAGTCACATGACCATGCATACGTCACCAAAACAAAGACAGAGTGACACCAGTTCCTCATGAGAAGGTGTTGAACAAGCTTCCACGGACGTCTCTGGTAGTTGGAGGGAGTCCACAGCTGAAGATGAGACTGCTCTGCGCCCTGTTCTTGCTCTTGGCCGTGGTGGCCGCCGCCTTCCATGGCGCGCAAGGACGGAACCCGGGACTCAAAGCCAAGGTCACCGAGTTCGGACTCACCTATGGTAGGTTGGTTCCTCATGATTTTGACGTTTTGTTGTTTCCTTGCTTCAAGCCAAGGGACATTTTTATCTAAACTGTCGATGTTTTGAGTCTTGTTTTTCTCTTCATTTTCGAGGGGATGAGTATTAAGCAATCCACGAGTATTCAAGTTTATAGTACGGTTCCTGAGTCAATTGGTAGTTGTGGAGTTTTCTTTGTCAGTGTTTAATTGTAAGATATGTAGGATTTCTGTACCTAGGTCAGTAGATGTTAGTCGAAGCGGTCCTCGTTTCCTTGTCAAGAAATTGACAAAGAACTGCTTATGTGTTGTTGTTGTTTCCGTGTATCGTATCCATAGGCAGAAGTCACAGAAGTTTCTCACCACAAACAACAAAAATTAAAAAAAATACAACATTGCCATACCCTCTTTAATACTCCGAGGAAGAAAGCCATTGTGCACTAATTGTAGGGAACTTAAGGGGGGGGGGGGGAAATACTAGTACGTTTCTGAACAAGCTGTTATATTAGATCACTTCCTCTTTCTGTGTCTTTGTTTCCCATTCATACATTCAACGTTGTAGCCACAGCATTTTACGCACCAGTGCACCATCAAGCACACTGCTGCGTGAGCGACAGAAAAAAATATTTATAACAATGTTTATGCTTTTGGATCACGCCAACAGAAAAGAAAAACGGATCGAGTAACAGTCTAGTCTCGCTCTCAGACCACGAAAGACCACGAAAGACAACGTAATCCATCCTTGGCCGTAGCCTTCTTGGCAGGCTTAGCAGGCCGTATAGCCTATTGCCAAAAGACTGATCAGATGGGTTAATACGTTGTGGAATAGTGTGTAAATTACCCTATGGAGCAAATTTCGGACAGCCTTGCGGAGGTTTAATTTCGAGGCCTCGTCATCATCATGATTTGCTCGCCACATGACAGGCTTCTGACGAACACATCGGAACTACTAGTAGCTAATCTCCAAGCAGATCTTTCGGTGGCTGCAAGACAGTATCAAATTGGCAAGACAGCATCAAATTGGCCAGGCAGTATCCATTTGCCAGACATTTACCATTTGCTGGCATAAAAAAAGTTACCAGTACAAAAATTAAGCCCGCTAAAAACGCCTTAAAACACGTCAAAAATAAGCCGAAGCCTATACCTCTGCTTGGAGAGTAGGAACTAGCTTGTATATCCTTGCTGAGTCTGAATTTCGAGGCTACAGATGAGTCCCTAAGTCACCTCATCTGCCCGGCATATGACCGGCTTCTGGCGAACAGAGCGGAACTAGCTTGTATCAACACCAGACTTGTTTACAGCGCAGTTTATGTAAGATAGATACTTTTACACATCCCACGCACATACTACACGAAGACTAAACGTTGTTTTCGATGCCAAAGCTCAGGACAAATCCATCCCATGCCCTGAGGACTGAGATTTTCTTGTGGAATGTTAGCAAGCCAGTGAGCTTCACAGAAAAACAAGCCAAGCTTACCCCGGTTCACAACCGTACATGTGTAATGGATTATCAGAGCATGGAAGTAAAATGACTTTTTAATTCCACTAAAAAGAAAGAAACAGAAACAGAAAAATAATTGTTCCGGGCCAAGGTAGTTGCCACAATTTTTTTACAATAAATAAATTTACAGTATCTGTACTCAACGATGTTTGAGGGAAGCCAAAAAAAGGAAGTTAAGGCCACACCAATTTAATTTGTTGCTTCTCGGATTCGCCTCTTCATTTTTTTTCTGATTTGCAAAAAAAAAAACAGTCTGGTTCTGAATCAACTCAAAAATGCTCATATTTTGCCTCCAGCAGTTGAAGGAAGTAATTTTCTTCCTAGTTGTTACATCTACCAATGCAGTGGTTTGATTAAAAGTTCAAAATTCATTGTTTAAATTTTAACCCAGTCTTTTGTGTTGATTTTATGGCACCTATTCTAGCATTTGGGGCTATAGTAGGATGCCCAGGCCTGTTTTTATTTTTATTTTTTTTTCGCCCTGTCGCTTCATATTTTTTCTGAAAAAATCCGAGAAGCAACAAATAAAATTGGTGTGGCCTAAACATTTTAAAACTAATAAAAGTCCTGAACCTAAAGCAACAGAACTACGCAGCAAACAACAAAGGAAGTTTTGTATATTGTCACATCATCTTACATCTATTTCCCCCAGTTTGACGACAGTAAATACGCGTGTTTGAAATACCACTTTGTCGTTAAATGTTGCATTGGAGCAACCCTAAGTAAACACGTTACTGTTTCCCGGTTCACTCTGCGTCTTCTAGGATAGTATAGTATAAATCCAAAATCTTACAGAAGCGCAAAGGGGACCTGGAAATATCAGAAATACTAACGACTAACATCAAGACTGAAACACTCTAACTGAAAGGGAACAATATATGAGACGATTTTCTGCTGGTGCGTTTAGAGTATAATGGAAGAAAATCCCCGCAAAAAAATCCCCTGCAATTTTTCCACTGACTCGCTGTAGCGGAAAATTTTACTTCTCGTTTTAGAGCTAGCTAGTCTGGCACTGGCCCAAGTCTGCAATAATACACACCCACGTAGTCTTTCGGGTTTATCTTGTCACTTAAAAGGCAATTTTCTAACCAGTAGGCACCGTTTGATTCAATCAAGCTCTCATCATAGCCCGGTCCTTTATTTGCGTGGTAGATAACGGATAACGCGCAGTTGGCCGAAGCGGTGAGTCATTCACGGTACGATGGCTGAATGTACAATTCGCCCGTTGGTAATACAGTGCAAGTTTGCCATAGACTCTTAAGTGTACACGGAGAAGTGTACACTGAATGTACAATGTGCCCGTTGGTAGTACAGTGTAAGTTTGCAATAGACTCTCGTGTACAGCTAGAATACGAATGATAAATGAAAGCAGAGCAGTTGAGTGAACAGTTGTGTTTTTCTTCCTCTATTCCAGAAATAATGGAGATATTTTTGCAATTTGAACGGTTAGAATACATATAGATTGTGCACTTTTCAGCGTCAGTATATTTCTATGTTTACCTTCGCAGAAGGAAAACATACTTTTTTCGCTCAGTTCTTCTTCTTCTTCTCCAAACACATAAGGTCAATGACCTGCAACAGACGGCTGCCACCATGGTACTAGTAACTGGTGCTGTAGCAGACACCCGGTGGTGTTGAATTACATTATGTAGCAAGTGGCAGGACAGATTTGGAGCGGCTTGCGTTTTAACAAGAATAAACAGAGCAGTACTTTGTTAGGCTAGACCCTGTTAAGGTAAATATTATGCATTAGCTTTGCAAATGTTACCTTTCTAGTTATATAACAAATTAATATTTATATCCCCCACCCCCACCCCCTCCCCCCAGGTACGAAGGTGTTCCTGTCCGTACTGAAGGATCGCGCCCAACAAATCAAGATTCCCGACCAGAGCGGCCGGGCTGATGTCGTCATCGGGAAGGTCGACTATCACTTCACCAAGTGAGTCAACTTTGATTTAGCCTCCTTCACAGACGTCTTGGAGGGGTGGCGTTTATTTTTTTGGGGGGGGGGGGGGGCGCTGATACGCGATTTTCTAAGGTTCTCTAATGCGGCAGAGTAAGTTACGTCTCTTCCACCTATCTCTCCGCGGATACATGTACATCTCTCACCCCGAACAAGGCCCTCCCTCCGAAAAGAAACCGCTGCTCTAACCGCTTGTAGAAACAAACGCTGCACCGCTAGAAATCTAAGTCATTAATAAGCAAATAAGTATTATATCAGTGTGCAGCGTAGTTTTCTTTGCTACCGAAGTGGCCTGTTGGTCTAGAGGTATGATTCTCGCTTCGGGTGCGAGAGGTCCCGGGTTCGATTCCCGGACAGGCCCGTCTTCTTTTACTTGTAGGATCTTTTAAAAGTTACACTGAAGCAGAATAGGCCAGCTATAGTTATGGATACACTTTCGCCATGTTTTCTTTATCTCGTATCAATGATTAAGATATTCACACGCTATTATTATGCACCTCCAAAGTCTCAACTTAGATGATAATTTTCCTAAAGGATGATTATATCATTTTCCTGATGATAAATACATCGGAATTTCCAAAATCTCATAAATAAAGGTCAAGGTAAATATATTGGTTAAATGTAACACGAAGCTCTTGTATATTACTAACAATAGTTCCCAGCTTATTTGTCAATCTGTTAAAAGAAATACACGTTTGACCTTGGTTAATTCTCAGCATTCAGATGACAGCGTTCAACATCGGCGGAACGAGCCTTCCCGTGGTGCCCCGCGAGGGCCTGCGGCTCCGGGCCAATGGCGTGTCCGCTTCTCTCAACGGAAACTGGCACTACTCCGCCAAGGTCGCGTTGTAAGTAGAACTATATCTAAACTAGAAAGGCAATATTTGCAAAGCTAATACACAATGTTTACCTTCACATGGTCTAGCCTAACAAACTACTGGTCTGTTTATTCTTACTCAAACACATTCATATATATATATGTAATTGTGTCCAGCCCCCCCCCCCAACTCTGTCCTGCCACTTGTAACATAATGCAAGGAGGTTGAATGGAACCATTCAACCTCCTTGCATAATGTAATGCATTTTCTACCATCCCAGCATTCCGATTCGTGACGGAGGCACCTTGAGCCTGTCGATCAGCGGAGTGTCGCTAGATGTCGTCATTCGACTCGGTAAGATGGAATCTCTTCCCTGTTGGTAAACTTCACCAAAGTCAGCGCAATCGAAGGCCTGTGTGTCTATATGGAGGTCCCGTGTTTGGGGAGAGCCATAACCCACGCACGTTGAAGAACCCACCACAAAAAAGTTGAAAACACAGCTGTTAGCTGAGGTGCCAAAATATGATGCCTTATGAGTGGGTTGAAAAGTTGGAAACACAGCTGTCAGCCATGTTTGTTTACATACTGGTAATTTGTGGTGGTGTCACAAATTTAGTGCGCCTCATGTGGGCTGTTTTAGGACCAACCATAAATGTCAGAAATGTGACATAATTGCACAAATATGTTGAAAAATGGAAGTAAATTACAATCACACGAAGTTTTTTTTTCAATTAAAATATTTCAATTTTTGGTACAAAATGTTACGTAATGCAGCTAGCTATAAAGTGCGCCTTTTTAGTCGTGTTGTTATTGAAATTACTCCCTGCTTTGACAGGAAAGGACGCCCAGACCCGCCCCACTATCTCCGTCGGCTCATGTTCGGCTCACGTGGGTGACGTCAGCGTGCGCTTCCACGGCGGGGCAAGGTTTGTTTGTTTGTTTGTTTGTTTGTTTGTTTGTTTGTTTGTTTGTTTGTTTGTTTGTTTGTTTGTTTGTTTGTTTGTTTGTTTGAGGCAAGGTAAAGGTAGTAATCTCCAAGCAGATGTTAGGAGGCAAGATTGTAACGTTTAGTACTCTCCAAGCAGAGGTTTAGGCTTCGGCTTATTTTTTGACGTTTTAATCGGGCTTTCTTTTTTCTACTGGTATCTTTTGACTGGCAGAAAAAAAAAGATACCAGTAAAAAAAAAACATGGCGAATGGGCGTTACGTCATAGTCACGTGACAGCAAACCGTCTACTGACAACCCTGTTGTTGTTGTTTTGTCTTTCTCCGCCCACCCAGCTGGCTGTACAACCTGTTCAAGGGTGCGATCGAAAACACGGTCAAGAATCAGCTGAACAGTGAGGTGTGTATGTTTGACACAATAAAAATAACGTTTCCAAACTGTCCATCGATTTGAGCGAGTTAAAAGTTTGTTAATTTCTTTCCAGATCTGCAAGTCTGTGTCGAAGGCCATCAACGAAGATGTGGAGAAATCGTTCGCGCAAATCAGGGGTAACATTTTTATTGTATGGATAACAGTAGTATTTGCTTATTCTTCTTAAAGTTTGACAAAGAAAGTGTTGATATCAAATAAAGAGTGTAGATATACCTGTCCGTTCTACCCCTAGTCCTGGAGCCGGTTGGGAAGTTTGCCGACCTTGACCTTGGCCTGTTGGAGTCTCCTAGTTTCCTGACGAACTACATGGAACTCCCGCTCAAGGTCAGTCGTGATTAAGGGGTTACTTTGTTTCTTGTTGTAAAATTGCATATGATGACATGTGTAAAATTAATATACAACATGTACCATGTCTAGCCTTACAGTGCCAATGACATATCCCTTTAGCACGAGAGTTCATCTGATTTGGTAAGTTGAGAATTAAACTGTTCACCAACTCAAGGCAAAGGATAGGGGGCGGTACCGACTTCCGACGAACTTTGACCAGTGCTGACTTCACACATGCGGAAAAATCACGTGTCTACAACACTCGGGTCAGATAGCTGATGAAGACCGAGAGATTCGGTCGAAAATTCCGGTGGGTCAAATTCCTTGAGTTGGGGAACAGTTTAATTCTCATTATGTGACATATCGCTTTGTCCCCCGCTCCAGGGTGCGGTTGTGCCGCGGGCTAGCAGTATCACCGTGCCTGTGTCCCCCGGCCCCATCCCCGAGGTGCCAGAAACCTCCCGCATGATCTACCTGTACGGGTCCGAGTACGTGGGAAACGCCATCGCCTACATCTACCACAAGGCCGGACAACTCAGGCATGTTCTTAAGCCCAAGGACGTAAGTACATTGTTGTATCATCATCTCTAGATGTCCTTGCTTCTGTATACTAGTATGCAACTGTTATCGTAATCGTGTCTAAGAGTCTTCTCCTTTTTATAGATTCCCAAGGACTTGCCCTTCAAGCTGAACACTACGTACCTGGCGGGTCTGGTGCCGAAGGTAGGGACAGTACTACTTACAATTGAGTGATCTTTATTTGCATGCTCTTGCCCATGTGGACTGAATGCAGTAGTTTCACATGAAACGTTTGCGTAAAGAATCATTACTTGTAGCGTTCCTGAAGAGTGGGAGAATCGGCGATTCTACCGGCAGAGATCCCGATCGGAGTTTCTGATTACATCTCGGGATCTCTACCAGATCGGAGTCTCTACACTGATATATGCACCTGAACCCGCTAGCTTCAGTCTCCGAATCCACCCACCCATGTTCTCCGATGTTAACCCACGTACTTGATTATTGCACACCGAGGTGGGTGAGTTGTACCCGGACATGGGTGTAGAGACATGGGTTCAGATGTTAACCCACGTGCTTCATTATGCCACACCCAGGTGGGTGAGTTGTATCCAGACATGGGTGTGGAGCTGGTGTTGAACACCTCCCTGCCGCCCCGCCTGTCCATCCGCCCCGGCCACGCCACCCTGACCGGGTACGGGAATGTCCACGTGTTCGCCACGCCTCAGAACAAGCCGGCCGTCTATCTCTTCAGCATCAACGTCGTACGTATACTGTTAATTATGTTTACCTTCACAGAAGGAAAACATATTAGTTTTGCTCTGTGTCTTCTTCTTCCTCTTTTTCTTCTTCTTCTCGAAACAAATAAAGTCAATGACCTGGACAAGACGTCTGTCACCGTGGTAACTGGCGCTGTAGCAGACACCCTGTGGTGTAGAGTTACATTATGTTGCAAGTTGCAGGACAGAGTTGTAGGACTGGTCATCATACATGTATGAATGTAAGATGAGGCGTGTTTTAAAGGTTCTTAATTAAAAGACATTGCGAGATAACAGAAATTGAAACGTTGCACTGTTAGTGGTTTGGACTCTTCTCTTTCTTTAGTCTTAAATGCAATGTTGTTGTACTTGTTGTTTCCCGTAGACCATGGATCTGGGTGCCGAAGTGAAGCTGATAGGAGAGCTGCTGTACGGTAATGTGTCCATGGATCCTAACAAGTGAGTACACGCGTGCGTTTTCTTCTTCGAAGGGTCGAATACATTTTGTACTTGTACTTTGTTTACAGATGGTGTCAGCGGTGGGATTCAAAACACGCTTACGGCCAGTTCTATCTATGCCTACGTCTAACGGCTCTTGTATTGAGAAGCATTGTGCTCTCTGGTGTGATTATACGTTCTACATTTCTCTTATGGGTTGTTTCCTTTGTGTATTTGACGTAGTATTAATTATATCTCCAGATCACTGAGCCATCTTTAGAAGAAGCCCACAGTACGATGGTGGTTAAACATGGACTTTACGTCTTTACGTCTTTACATCTCTGTAATTTTTTTACATCTCTGTCTTATAGGATCAAGATCACTACATTCGGCTCGACCATAGGTCCTATCCCGGTGAGTAACCTATGAATACTTGGTAACGTGACTTTTATAATAGAAAAAAGTTTTGATTTAAAAAGTACTTAGTAAAGTAATGTTCACTCGAATGTGCGACGTGCGCTTCTGAGTTTCAGTAATGTTATTCATATGCTTTATTCTATGCTTAATGTCCTAAACTCGCTAACCGTACGTTTCTGATTCTCTAGACGTTCGGGTTGGATTTTGGAATCCGTGCACTGTGCACGGCGACTGTACCGTGGATCAACAGTAAGAAAGACATTTCTTAAACTTTTAAAGAAGTTAGAAATATGAGGCAAACTCAGACAAAGTTATAGTAGAGGCCCTACCATCCTTTACCTTTACCTAAAACGATATCCTTTATGCCCGGCCTACTTTGGGACACCGTGCTTTCTGTCATTTGCTGGTTATATCCGTGGCTCTCATCATATTTTACTGGTTCTGTTATTTTCTTTTACATTGTCTCAGTTGCAATAAATTCTGCCCAAATTTCTCTCATTTTTACCCTTGTCATTACATCTACATTTTACTTTTGGTTCTCATTCCGTTGCCGGGAATTTCTGCCTCTTTTGGCTTTACCTCATTCCTCCACACCTCTTGCTCACCTTCTCCCATCAGCCTTTGCGCTGGACAACAGGTTTGAGGGTATGCTCACGGTGTGGACATCACGTGACTTCTGCAGACAGGGGGCGGTGCCTGCTATACGTACGTCATTCTGGTGGCTCCAAATAACTTTTTTTTTTACCTGGGCCTATGCAAGCTCCTAAACCTAGTCTGCATGACATTTTCTAATATATCACTCTAATTCACTACTTTGCATACATATTTTGTATATTTTTCTGCATACCTGCACTGGTGCATGTAACATTGAAAATTACCTGCACCAGACAAATTTTACCTGCACCACTCAGAATGTAGGAAGTGTGGATCATACTAAAAACCGTTCAGAAATCTTTGCCATGATTTCTTTTACTTCATAGGGGGTAACAGTCAATGCAGCAAATAGAAATCCACATACACCTACATTTGTATATAAACCTAGTACATGGACCAGTGCAGGTTAGGTGCAGGTAGACATCAGAAATACCTGCACAGCCCCAATTTTACCTGCACTAACCTGCATATGCAAGTGGTATTTTGAGCCCTGATAAGTAACACCTGTCCTTGCCCTACAGACTACCTGGCTCAGGGGATCCCGTTCCGTCTGAAGAACGTGCTGTTTGAGAACGCTCAGGTCGTCATGCACCAGGTGAGTCCTTGTTGTATTCCAAAACGTGATTTGGAATACACTGTGACGAAGTGGAATGCATCTGCATTCCAAAACGTGGCCCATTCCAAAACATGTTTTGGAATAACATGAAGTGGAATACAGTGTATTTCAAAGAGTGATCCATTCCAAAACATGATTTGGAATAACACGAAATGGAATGCATCTGTATTCCAAAACGTGGTCCATGAATAACACGAAGTGAAATGTATGTTGTATTTCAAAACGTGGTCCATTCCAAACATGAGTTTTGGAATCACATGTTTTGGTTCTAAACTAATCCCTAATCTAAACACATACACATGCATACAGAAAGACAGACAGACAAACAAGGCTTACTTGACAGGCACAGCGACACAATACTAAAGTTCTGTACTCATCATAAATAAACATATTTTTTCTAAACTAAAGCAGATTTGAGTTTCTAAAATCTTCTCTCTTTTTTTCATTTTCAGGGTTTCATATCCATCGGCACAGATCTCAAGTACACAGGGCAGTTCTGATGCCACTAGCCAACAACGCCGCCTTGCAGCTACAGCAATAACTGCAGATTTTGATGCATTTAATTTTTGTTTGGTGTTTAATTTCAAGTTTGATGCACTTTTTTGTTTGGTGTTTCAAATGAGATCCGAGAAGAAGGCCCAGTTATCATTGTCTCATTTATATGTATACGGAATAAGACTAAATGTTTTAAGTTGGATAACAATGTGCGATAAAGCTATATTATGATCAAGAAGGTGTTATAATGTGATGGCTAGGATATGTTGCGATGGCAGTGCCTTAAAAATGTGTGTTGTGTGTCTGTTTGGTAAAGCTAGCTCCTTCCGAAGAATTGTTTGATATAGGAAACAGGAAAAAAGAAGGCAAAAACGTAGAAAGTAAATTGCAGATTCTCCAATATTTCCAATAATCTTAGAATGCAGTTTTAAGGTTCGCCCGTTTTAATACTTTCATCAACGCTAGCCATGCGTTTTGTCCATATCAAGCATTTAGGCTTCTAAATCTATAATTTTCTACAGTTGTTTTTATCTTTGATATATGTTTAATATATATCGGATTATATGTTTAATATATATCGGATGAACTCTTGTAAAAGGTCGAAATACAACTGAACTGAGAACTTGAATGTGGCAGTTGTCCTGCTTGTTTTTTTCCATTCATGTATTCCTCTATCGTGTCATTGTATGCTCCTAGAGTCTCTGTACCTATCGGCATTAGATATCATGTATATCACTGACCCGAGATATCAGATTAACCATGTAGTATAGATATAGTAAGCACGTCGACAGAATGTACTGCGCTTGCATGAAACTCGGATTTTTCACGTTTTCCATTGAATCATGTTTGGTCAACGTTGCATCAGAATTGTTCAGATGACCTATGTACTTTGGACGGTCGAATTAGAAGAATTAAAAATTAAATCCAGGTTGAATAAATACCAAAAACCTTTGTTGGGTTATTTTAAGCAAACCTACGCAAATCAGAGCCTTAGATGTATATATATGTCACAGGGGAGACTGGAATCAAGGTTTTTAATTATTGTTTCTAACCCTAAAATGTGCTGCATACTACTCACTAGTGACCTTAGTCTATAGCTAACTTCAAAAACTACTGAGTAGTATGCAGCACATTTTAGGGTTAGAAACAATCATTAAAAAACCTTGATTCCAATCTCCCCTGGATTCCAGTCTCCCCTGTGACATATATATATATTTGCCTAATGTGTTTGCAGTATTTGTTACCCAAAGATAAGCGTGCTGCCTATTGCGCAGTCCGTACTTGCCGCCAGAGAAGCGGGTAGACCGGTCGTTTGCAATCACAGATCACTTTTCTGTTAAACAGAAGTTCTGAATTAAGGATCTCTACGTGATCTCGTTTACTGTCACCATGGTATCCTGGGAAAGAGTTCTGCAGGTCGGCCTGCTATTGGTCAGTTGTTGTTCGTGCTTGGCGGGAAAGTCTACAGGGGCGAATGCCACCTTCACCGTCGCTGCTATGGAGTATGGTAAGGCTATTCGTAGCCTAAAAGCACTATAAGGTCTATTCTCATTTGGCATTTCACGTGCAAAAACACTAACTCCTGTAACTGGAAAAGGGGGAGGGGGGCAACTTCTTTAGTATCTTTCCTGTCATGTTTCCATGTCTGTTTACTAATAGGTACCCGGATGTTCACCTTGATGGTCCAACAGAAAATGAACAACTTCCACATCCCAGCCTCCAAGGGCGAAATGGCGGCCCCTTTCGGCACCATTGAGTACTACACCAAGCAGTGAGTCATAAATTCCTCATCGTTAATCTAAGTTCTTTTACGGGAGGGCCAGAATTCTGGGCCTAAGCGCTAGATAGGTTGCTGACTTCATCAAAAGTGACAGAAATCAGCGTAAAGTTGGTTTAGATCCTGTGATTATAAGAATACATGGAAAATTGGTTTTATGGTATCTAGTCCTATAAGTCTGTGACCAGAGAGAAGGTATGAGCCTAGAATTCCCCCTAGACTTTAGCAAAGCGCACTGGGTCAGCCCTAGGCGTATTCTTCTAGAAACGCGTGTTGCGTTCTGCAACATGTACCTATCTACATCAATAGTCTATATACAGCTTTATAATATCCCTCAAATATTTGGTGTTTAATACATGTAACTATCTTATCACAAATATGTGAATAGAGGCTCCGGTCAGCCTGCAAACGGCACTGCAGAGTCTGACCCACGGGTATATTTGCGCCCCCAAATACATGTTTCTCTCAGTGCACACTATACTACTTGCATTCACGTAAACACTGATATAAAAAATCTCTGCAAATACAACTTTTGACGCGTCTCTTCCCCAGTATGTACCTAACAGATTTCCAGATAGGACACACCAGCATGGACGCGGCCCCGGATGGTGCAGGGCTCAACATGATCATCTCCGCGGAGTCCTGTGAAATCAACGGAGACTGGGAGTACAGGGTGACTCAAGCATTGTAAGTTTTCAACAGATTAACTTAACTTGAATTAGTTTTCATTATGTAACATTTTTTGAATCAGAAATTGAAATATTTTAATTGAAAAAGATCTTCACGTGATTGTCATTTACTTCCATTTTTCAACATATTTGTGCTATTATCTTACATTTCTGACATTTATGGTTGGCGCTGAAAACGTCCACTCCATTTATGTTTTCGCAGTTTTCTGATGAGTGACGTAGGACGGTTCAAGGCCAGTATCTCCTCAGCGTACATCGATGTCGTGGTCGCTATGGGTAAGTCCAACAATAACGCCCCTGCAGTTCCAGTACAAGACGCTAGGGGGACCATAATACTCCACGTGTTTCTAAGCCCAAGAGCTACATTGTGCCAGTCATCCAAACCTTGTGACGACAGCATGTTCAAAACAGTATTAAATTCTGTCAAAACATTTCGTACCTGCCATTACCTATATGTATATCTAGGACATTTGAGAATGTTCACGGTACTTGTATAATACTTACACAGATGAAAATGACTCCACTGTGTCCCTTCTGAGCTGTAACGCAGGGGTGGGGAGTATGGAGCTTGTGTTTGACGGAGGCGCGAGGTAATAGTTCTAAATACTTAATATTTACGACATAGAGCTCTGTCTGATATTATATGTACGTACATACAGCAGTACAAAACAATTACGCAGGCGTGCGTATACAGCTGGAGCGTTTGCACGTGACTGCAGCCACTATGATCATTGGTTGAAACTGGAAGAGTCAGTCCTGCAAATTTGCATGTGTACAAATATGTTTGTAATAACATATACAGATCTAAATTTACATCCAACATGGCGGACAACACGTCATAGTCACATAGTACCTTTGACCCCTAGCTGGATCTACAACCTCCTCTCCCCAATTATAGCTGAGGGACTGAAGGGACAACTTGGCGAGATGGTAAATCTTTTTTTTTTCTTTTTTTTCAAATGATAGAAACGGTACGTTAGGGGGCTGTCTGAAAAAAATGGTAGCTGGAAACCGATAAAGCATGTGAAAGTTTCTGATATCAAAACTTTTTATACCTTTTATATATAGGCATATTTGCATCGATAACTAGTCATTAATATAGGGTTAATGACCCGTTTCCCTTCGGTGTATACGGCGTCATAATTCTTCGTCGGTTCCTATAACCACCGAATAAACGACCGAGTCCGCGAAGTCACTCGTGGTCATTGGAACAGAACGCGTGTTCCATTTGGGGTCACCGGCGGTCATTTGAAAAGCGGGTAGTATATTGGATGTTAATGACCTGGGTTACGGGGGAAATGGGACCTTCTGATTGGTCAACGTCGTCTGGCTGTATGATAATAACTCTTAGTAACCTAAGATAATCCTGAATAAGTATTGATAACTCGTCGATGACCGATTATAACCTGTCCTAACCGCTGTTAACCCATACAGATGTGTGGGTCGGTGGAGAAGACCATGTCTTTGGGTGGATGGACGGGGAAAACTCCCCACGACTGCGACTGAGGATGATCGTGTTGAGCGATCTACCGCCTTGTACAGGCCTGGCTGTATCCCTACGAATGATTAAAGTGAAGTAAAAAAGTTGATTATGTCGACTGTATTCGTCTATGGTCTTTCATTGTTTCTCTCCATTTGTACATTCAACAACGAAGGTATCAACACCCGAATGTTCTAAACAGTTTGAAACATTTGAATGGCGCAGCCGAACAGTAGCCGACCTGGCCAAACATCAAACGACCCAGCCGACCTTGCTCGCGACCTACTCCTAACCATGGTTGGGGGAGTTCGGCAGTGTTCGGGAGGCCATATGGCATATTCGGCTATGTGTGACAGGGGCTTTAGATAAGTAACGAACGATACGCCAAAAAACACACACAAAAACACGCACACCTAACAATTCGTATAAGTTCCATTCGGAAGTCGCTGCGACTTGAAATTTAAAAAAAACGGCTACAAATTGAGAGGATATGTCGCAATTGTCACGTCACTGTAGCAAACACAGTGGTAGTATTTTGACAGGTAGGCTTTTCTCGTTGTTTGTTAACACGACAAGGTAAACAACATCGCCCTTTGTCCCTCTCCTCCCCCCAAAACCGGTACAAAGTAACAAAACCACCACGAGACCAGCGGAGACCAGGGAGTAGTGTTCAAGAGAACTTGCTTGGAATAATTCACAGGTAAGACTAGGCTTTTCATTAACATATACCTATGAAATTTTTTAACCTTTTTTATCAAATTAATCTCGCTGTATCTATTATGGAAGGGTATGTAACTAGCCAATCTTTTTAATACACCGGCGTTTTCAACAGAGACCCTTTCTTGTATCTTTGATTGAGAACTGTGATTCTGATATATAATAACGCTATATTACTAGCCTCTATCAGACTTCAGAAGCGGCTGGAAAGAGTAGAAATTGTCCAAGTAGACAGATAACATGCCAGGGGAGTTAGTTCGCTAGAGGGGTACGGTTCAGAGCGGCAAGCTGTACTCCTTTAGCGGACTAACTCCCCTGGCATGTCATCTGTCTATTTGGACAATTTCTACTCTTTCCAGCCGCTTCTGAAGCCTGTAGATACTACTGCATTACCGATATTCTTCAAAACATAAGCCCTAAGTTGTCGACTTTTCAAAAACGCCATTAGTGTATTACGCTATCTCTAGCATGGGCCAGTCATGCGAAAAAAGCAGGTCGTGGTCATGCGCAGTATGCACACATTTACGGCGCTCACACCTGCACTTTGAACCTCGATCAGGGCTTGGGGTTACAGAATAAAAGTTTAAATGTAGGGATGTAGACGATTTTTAAAAAATCTCTGCAACCTGGGTTAAAGTTTACAAAAAGCACACGGACACTGTGGAATCTTGGCGTGTGTTGCCAGGTACTGTGTAATTAAGTTGACGTATGAAAATGAAGGTATTGTTTTTGGTCTGTGTGTGTGTGTGTGTGTGTGTGTGTGTGTGTGTGTGTGTGTGTGTGTGTGTGTGTGTGTGCATCATGATGATGATGATGATGATGATGATGATGATGATGATGATGATGATGATGATGATGATGATGATGATGATGATGATGATGATGATGATGATATGGTCAACAGAACTTAAGAAAGCCTTTTTAGATTGTGACGATATTTAGTATGTGGGTAGGTCTTGGGACGACAAAGGTCAAGGTCAAATGTGGGTCTCCTGGTGGATGACCTTGGTACTGAAGCAGAACGTCCGGTTTTTGTATCTTTTGTCCTGGACATGCTATGGTCTTGGAGGCATAATTCTTGTTAATTAAAGCAACACAGTGTGCAACTTGTCATCTTTGAAATCTCGTCCCCAGCCCCCACGATGTCCTGGGACAGAGCCTTGCAGCTCAGCCTCTTATTGGTCAGCTGTGTCGCCGTCTTGGCGGGAAAGTCGCCAGGTGTAAGGAGCACCTTCACGCAATCCTGTCTTGACCATGGTAAGTCGTCTTAGAGCTTCTTGGCCAGAAATATTTTCAAAATACAACAGTAGGTGGTAGTGAAGTCTTCTTAGTTCAAAGAGTTTCAAAAATTTGAAATAACGGTTGATACTGTCTTCATGGCGCAGGCGCACAAGTCTTCAGCAAGATGATCCAGAAGAACGTGGACAACATCCGCATCCCCGCCTCCAGCGGGGAAATAGCGTCCCCTATTGGAACTGTGGAGTACTACATCAAGAAGTGAGGGTTCTGTTTCTTTGATGGCAGTCATCTGATGGTCGGTTTATCCATCCATCCATCCATCCATCCATCCATCCATCCACCCGTCCATCCACCCATCCTTCTACCTACCCATCCATTCATTCATTCATTCAGCAACCAATTGTAAACAGATAAACTAAGTAACTATGAAAAAATTTAAAACGTAACACATTTTGGCCTCACCCATTGCACGAAAAGTTGGATTTGCCGATGGTAGTAAATGCCAGTAAAGTCGGGTAATGTTTACTTTGTAAACAGTATTGGACTTTACAATAGTAGTAAATAAAAGTCAAGTCAGGTAATTTAGGACTTAACAATGGTGGTAAATGAAATTACCGGACAAAAGTTTACAAAGTAAACATTACCCGACTTTACTGGCATTTACTACCATTGGTAAATCCAACTTTTTGTGCAGTGATCGAAGCTCAAACTCACCAGTTTCGAACCCTCCTCCCATACAGCATGGAGCTGACCGATTTTGACATGGGGCACTCGCGAATGGGCGTGGTCCCAGATGTAGGGGCTAGCATGAGCATCTCCGTGGACGCCGCGGGAGTGAGGGGGGAATGGGGATACCAGCTGAAAAGCCTGTAAGTACAAATCTACCGTACCGACATCCGCCATTTTTGTTTTCCCGCCAAATAATGCATGCCATGCGCTGACGACATTTGCATATGAACGCCAAACGGTGGGATAGCCTCTACCAGGCTTCGGGAAGCGGCTGCAAAGAGTAGAAATCGGCCAAATAGACAAATAACATGTCAGAGGAGTTGGTCCGCTAAAGGAGTACAGTTTGCCGCTCTCTTATAATTGTCTATTTGGCCAATTTAATTTCTAATCTTTCTAACCGCCTCTGAAGCCTGGTAGAGGCTATTATATATATAAAAATAACGGTAGAATGTTACAATATGAATACATTTTATCAAACTGTGAAATTCCTTGCTTTTTAGCTTCCCAATGACGGACAGCGGCTCGTTTGACGTCAGCGTCGAAGCAGCTTACATCGATATCGTCATTTCCATCAGTAAGTAACATTTTTGTAAAGATTAAATGATGTTAAACAAATTTACGTTTGTTACAGTACCGTATCCCATGTTGGCCCATTAGATGCTTCCACATCACATGCTTGTCTGTTTCCTTCCAGGTCAACACAAGACGGGACGACCCACAGCGTCCCTGGCGTCCTGCAAGGCAGGCATCGGGAACATGGACCTCATCTTTCACGGCGGAGCAAGGTCAGTTGGCAAAGGACCAACTGGGGAAAGATCTTTACTATAATTGCCTTTATATGTAATTGGGTAATGTAATAGCTTTAAAAACAGATGACTGGAAACGTTAAGAATATGCAAGGCATAGAACGATCGCTAAATGCTTTCTCTGAAATTTCAAGAGTGAGTCAGCAAAAGTTGTATAAAACAGCGTTTTCTTATGAATACAATTTCCATTTCACATGAAATACTAAAAAATTGAGTAAGAATTCCCGTTATTTTTCAGCTGGCTGTACAACTTGTTCTCACCTGTCATTGTGGCGCAACTGCAGACCCAGCTCAGCGAGATGGTACATTCTTCATTGTCTTGAGAGCTTAACACAGCTACGTCGCTAGACATTACATTATGTATAACATACATAAGGCATGAATTACTTGATACTAAATTGTGTCTGATGCTGTGATTACAAACATTGAGAGGGGGGCAGCCACAAAAATCTAACGCCAAAATTTAAAATCAAAACCAACACAAAGAATTGTTCTCACCTAGAGCTTTCGACCAGTCACTCTCAGCCTGGTCTTCCTCAATAGACTGACCCAGTGAGGCTTGTCACGTGGCTTCTCTGGAGTGTGACGTCAACACTGGGTCAAAAGTATCTGGTATATAACGCCAATGATCCTGTTTGGAGGCAGCCAAGAAAATATAACGCCAATGTTTCTATGTCCTGCACAGCTGTGTGACGCCGTAAACACGTCTGTACATGACAAAATGGACGGAGGAATGGAGAGATCCCCAGGTACGTTTCCCCGAGTGCGCATGTGCTCTCGTGATGCATTGTGGTCTATGTCAAAGTTCAAGATCCCTTGGATTGAAACACAGAGCAGTTAACAGTGACTAGGAGCTTCTTGCTTACAAATAAATGATCCTTAAACTACGATTAAACACCAAATCAGCACCAAGGACAGGGCTACAGTTGTTTGCGTTCGTAATTGAAAACCTATGTAATGAGAGAACGAAAAGGCATTTCTAAAATGGCTTGTTTTTCAGTTATTGTCCCGCTGGTTGGAGATCTTTACGTCGACATGACGCTTGTCGATGACGTGGTGTTCGGCATTGGTAATGGTCAGACTCTTGTGAAGGTAAGGGCGAGTTTATGTCACTCCACACGTGCACAGGTGTGAAATGGGTACTTGACTTCGGTTGGGGAGGTAAAAGGCAGTGGACTAATACCATGCACTAGACACTGTGGATTAACAACCCACTGCCCCTACGACCTCAAAAAAAGCTATGGGACTCCCTTTACTTCATTTCAAAATCACAACCAAGTTTGATAAAGGTCCACTAAACGTCTCAATGTCGGCCGTTATTCCCAGGGAACTACCCGCCAGAAGGGGACCAATCCTGACGCAGCCCTCCAACCACGTGACCTCCCCCACACCAACTACACCGGCGCGCCACGCATGGTGTACTATGACGTCACGGAGTACTTCTTCAACAGTATGGGACAAGCGTTCTTCCAGTCGGGGATGCTTTCTGCCATAATTAGGGCTTCAGATGTGAGACTATCTTTTCGTTTTGGTTAGAAAATCCTGTGGTGTTGGTTTATCCTAACTTTAGATTTAAAAGTCAGTGTACAGCAATCTCCCTAGCCTCTACCAGCGGCTGGAAATAGTAGAAATTGGCCAAATAGACAGATATCATGCCAGGGGAGTTGGTCCGCTGAGAGAACAGCCGATTTCTACTCTTTCCAGCCGCTTCCCGAAGCCTGGTAGAGGCTACAAACTCCTGTGGTACAATATAATGTTGGAACCCGTTCATTTTAACTTGTTACTAAACGGCTATAACATTATACTGTAAACCCAATTGTACGTAATGTTTTATGTTGTGATCCATATAAAAAGAATAGTTCGAAAACCAGCCACTTTTTTTCTGAATAATTTTACTGTTCCCCCACTAGGTTCCTGTGGACAGTCCGATTCAGCTCAGACCATCCGACAAAGTTATCAGAACAGTCTTGCCAAAGGTAAACTTCTAAACTTATAACTTACCATTCTCAGTTAAGCTACGCAATCAATCCTTCGTTTGTATGAATGACATCTGCGCACACTTTGACATAGGCCTAATCTCCAAGCCGATGTTTTCGGAAGCAAAATCTTGAGAGTACCTAATAGACAGTAAAAGTCATAGCATCCAATAGGCCAGGAAGTACTCATCATATAGCCAGAAGGCGTCGACCAGTCAGAAGCCCCCAACTTCATATTGGTTATGACGCAATAACCTTACAAGTGGTGAATAATCATCTCACAAGTGGTGAGTTAAATCCCATAAACACCCCGACCAATAGGGTCGAACGATTCAAAGCGCCCTGGGCACGAGATCAGCCTCTGGACACGAGATCAGACAACAACCTTCCTATTAGACTTTCTATGTGAAATGTTTCGAAAATTCATCCCTCGCCATTTTGTTTTTGTCGTTTCTTCATTTCAGATCCAGGAAAAGTACCCGGATGCTACACTACAGGTGCATCTGAACGCGTCGGCTCCGCCCAAAGTGTCAATCACCGAGGAGGGAGCTGTCCTCTCATTGGCTGGACGGGCTGTGACGTACGCCTCTGACCGTGGGGGAAAATTAACACGTCTATTCGGTGTGAAAGTTGTGAGTATTTATCGTCCTTTTAAAGGTAAAATAATGTAAAGTAAGATTAGAGGGGGTCTTTTTTAAGCGATTAGTTTATCAATATAGTCGAGAAAAATTAATGTACTAATAAAAAATTAGTATATATCAATATAGTTAAGAAAAATTTATGTACTAATAAAATGATAAATTTCTTGGATATATATGTAACCGCAATAACTTTCTGATGGTTGCACTACGTTGTTTTTTGTTTGTTCATTTGTTTGTTTGTTTGTTTGTTTGTTTGTTTGTTTGTTTGTTTTTTTGACGATATGGTATGTTAGTAATTTGTTTGTGCCCAGGCTATGGACGTCCCGGTCAGCTTCCGGATATCAGGGATAAATCTCGTTGCCAACTCGTCGGAACGCTCAGCCAGGTCAGTTCAAGTATGGTGCCAACTTTCCTCACTCCACCCAGGTGTAAAATTGGTACCTGACTTCGGTTGGGGAGCGAGGTACAAGGCGGTGTAAGGAGAGGGATGGGCTTTTTTATTTATTTATTTATTTTTGTTTTCTTTAGCCAGGGTAGCCCTCTCAGTGATTAACACTGCTTTTCAGTGGGGCTCCGCTCCAATACCGTGTCATATACACAGTGGATCAACAACCCACTGCCCCTACAGCCTCTGAAAGGCTACGGGACTACCTTTACCTACCTTACAACACTTACAGATTGTCATAGTATGATGGCCGCGCTTCCAAAAAGTAAGGTAGTTCAATTAATTGCCAGAAAACGTGATATACCTTACCTTAGAAAAGTCGCCTTGACTTGTTTAGCGACATATGCTCACATTTACTTTTAATCAAATATTTGTTTCTCTCTGTAGAGTCGAAATAAAACCTCTGAAGTCGTCTATGGTTGGGGAAATCGGGGTAGGTTCTTACTTTTATTTGAGGAGCTAGTGCCGTATTTAGTAACTCTTATTGGCAATGATTACGGTGTGTGGCTGAATGGAAGAAATATAATTCTTACACTAAAAATGTGTTTAGAAATTTAAACAGAATTCGTAAGACTAGAATCTTAAGTTAACAAAAAAGTAGCAAATCGTCGTCTCGAGGAAAATGCAACCGCCCTCGCTATTTCTCCAGTTGCGCTCCCGTGCGGACGCTATTTGAATTGCACCCTTCCGCCGTAGTTGATACTAGTACTCGATCGTATGTGAAATACATTTTGATTGGTGCATTGCCGCTGACGTCATGTATGGGAGATACATTTGATTGTTGAATTACAGCTGACGTCATGTTTGATTGTCTCTCCACAGCCTGATGTGCAGAAGCTAATAGAGCAGTACCTGTGTCGCCAAGCAGTGCTACCGTGGCTCAACAGTACGTTCAGAATTCAGACTTTTCTTTTCAAACGCGCCTGAACGGGTCAGGATCAGGATCAGGCACGGTTCTGGATAGTCTCCGCGTATTCAAGAACATAGATTTTCTAGATACGCGGACTATACAGAACCGTGCCAGACCGTTCCGACGATAGCTCAGTTGGTAGAGCGGAGGACTGTAGTGGGCGCGCTGATATCCTTAGGTCGGTGGTTCAAATCCGCCTCGTCGGAGATATTTTGACTGAAGAAAGCCAAAATTAATTCTTCTCTTTATTTATTTATTTACGTTTTTAGCCAGGGTGGCCCATCTCAGTGGAAAACACTGCTTTACAGTGGGGCCCTGGAAGACATACATAACATGTAATATCAACACATACGTAACATCATGTAACAAATTATATTCATATTTACCTATTGTACATGTTGTATGTTGTTTTCTGAAGGGTACCTGGAAGTTGGCGTTCCGTTCAAATTAAACAAGGTGAAGTACGTAAACCCGGAGGTTCTTTTATATAAGGTAAGTCAATGGGATATATTAATCATGTATATCATGTCATCCCCTAACAATAATGTACAACAAAAACTGTGTGAATTTGTATACACCTGTTTTAAAAAGAGGGAAGAAACACGTAAACTATATAATCAATAATAGCCTTATATGTTCGTCCATATCCATTTGTATACAGTAGATGTAGTGTAGCTCTCCTATGGAGTTGTAGTATTTATACATATGTAACGTTATCATGTAACGTCACACTATATGTACTGCATTTAGCCCACATGGGCATGAATGTGCAAATAAACATCATTGTCATTGTCATTAATCAATATATTTTCCCACCAGCAAAGTAAATGTACCATGAGAGACATAACAGTATTTTACATGCGGTCTCTTAACTCAGAGGGAATACTAGTACGCAGAACGAAGTCATCTTTTTATTATAATCGAAGACATAAACTAGAAATGTAACATTTGCAAAGCAAATGCATAATGTTTACCTTCACATGTTCTAGCCTAACAAACTACTGCTCTGTTTATTCTTACTCAAACATATTCATGTATATGGTGACCAGTCCCTTACTAAATAATGTAATCCAACACCACGGGGTGTCTGCTACATCACCAGTTACCATGGTGACAGACATCTGGTCCAGGTCATTGACCTTACGTGTTTGAGGAAGAAGAAGAAGAAGAACCAGAGCAAAAAACAATATGTTTTCCTTCTGCGAACAAAACATTAGGAAGATTTTCTTATGCAGAATGGTGTTTTAGAACTAATAGATATATTGAGTAATTTGTTTGAAAATTATAAATTAAATGATTTTCACGTTTTTTCCACCTAGCACTATCTAACGGTAGAAACGGACATTGTCATCGTCACCGGCAGCGGCGGTCACGTGACATCATCGCGCATGCGCCCTGAGAAGCCTGTAAGCCCTGTGACGCCTTCAACATCTACTAGTACTGTGACCAAGCTACAGACACACCATACACCCAGCTAATTAAGTAAATTAAGTATAATTAGTGAAGGTGATAATTAGTTTTGCATCTAACTATATATACTTTGGTTTTAATTCAGTGTGCAATTCTGCGCTTTCAAATAAAGTCTTCTTAAAAAAACATGATGAAAGAAACACATCGTTATTTCATAAAATTGTTAACGAACAATGAACACAAGTCGAGCTCCTTTTTTCCACGATCTCTCCAATCAGATTTGCGGTCCTCCGCAAAACCAAGTTTGTGTGCCATTGACTGGACAAAGATATGGAATAGACTGAATTTTTATCAGATTTCAGAGTGCTAAACATAAACAAATGGTAAACAAGTGACAGGCTGAATAAAAATTCTAAACGGGAACTATGTGGCTCCAGATGTCTTACTGAGGGACGACTGCGGTGTGCGAGATGTCGGTTTTAATAGCTTGAGGAATGAATCCTCTCTACTATATACTGTAAACAAATCATATAATATGCTATGGGTAGAGTCATAGATAATTTCGAATGCCTGACCCTGCAGAATCAACATTGGTCATTATTAATCATCTTATTACATTTTGTCATTATTGTCGACATAATTTATTATCGTATGGCACGAGAGACAGTATAATAAAGTCAGTGGTCGATTGCATTTTCTCCACATCATTCTTTCTATTATTTACAGTGGAGTAGAGTAGAAAGCAAATATAGCTTACATAGTACAGTTTCAACAAATGTAAAGATATGTACATGTCAAAGACTGATGAAAGATATAACCAGTTTTGCATCTATTTACGTTTTTATAAACGATAAAAGTATAAGTATTTGTCGGGCCTGGCTACTAAATGTTCCTGTGAGATTTCTGCTCCACAGCGTCATAGTGTCCGTGACTGAGCCAAGACAACCAGACAGTTTTATTACAATGGCCTTCTTCCCTGACTCTGTGCACGCTTGACGTCACATCCGGTTGACCTGGAGTACCCCCAGTCGTCAGCCTGACGTCGACGTTGAGAAGACGCATCAAGGCGACCATCTCCGTGTACCCCGCCCACTCCCCGTCTTCCAAGGCTTTCGCAAAGTACGAGTCAGCGTCGCAGTCAAGAAAGGGCGCGAAGTCGTCCCTATGGTCGCGCATGTATTGCACGGTGCGCCGGCGCAGGTCTGTATGGAGACCTTGGTTGCCGTACACAGCGTGAGCTACAGCACGGTACAGACAGTTGCCGTCCCCGGCAATGGGGTGGCGGCAAGCCCCCGCCTTTGCCAGGCTTCTGTCTTGCAGTTGTATCTCCGACAGGATAGCGTCAAGCCTCGAATCAGAAAGTCTTTCCGTGTTTGGTTTAGCGCAGTCTACTTGTTCGTCGCCTGGTTTGGCTTTGCGCTCTCTCACCTTTTCGAACGACCCACTGCGACCCTTGTGAGCAGACATACCCAGGTCTGACGACATCTCTCTGTTTCTAACAGAAACGGCCTTCGACTTCTTGCTCATCCCGTCTTGTCCATTATGACTATGAGCCCGTGAAACGTCACAACGCTCTCGTTCCCAGCAAAACACCTCGTCCCCAACCTCCTCAATGTCAGAATCGATGACGTTGCCTGTACTACTTGAGACGGCAACGTCTCTGCGGTGTCGTCTTTCTTCTGGTCCTTCATAGCTGCAGATCTTAAGAAGTTCTGTCAGACTCGTCCTCCCATCTCCCCAAATACCTTCGCTATCAGTGGATCTGGGAGTGTATCTTGGCGACAGTTCTTTCTCAAAGTCGCAATCCCACGAGAACACGTCCTTTTCTTTCTCAAAAGAGCGGGGCATTCGAATTTCGTGTTTCACGGCGATCGGCACCCTTCTAGAGGTCAACTTATCGTCCACGTCTTCTTCACGCGCCACCTTGCGGGCTCCTGGAGCCTTGCACATGTCTGCCGGCCGAGTGAACGTGATTTCAGTAAATGCAGGTTCCGGGGCCGGCGGTGGCTCGCCCTGCTGGCCCCCCTTCTTGATGAGTTTGATTGGAACGTTCCTTACTTTGGGAGCGCTCCTTGTCGTCTTCTGGGTTGGAAACTTTTCGCCATCGACGGCGTTGGTGTCCCGTTCAAATCCTATAAAAAAATTTAACAGTCAATCAGTATACAATGTATATCTCTAAGCTTACATCCGTTTAGCCAAACAGGTACCCATTTTACACCTGGGTGGATTGAGGAAAGTTGTGTAAAGTGCCTTTCCCAAGGACACAACGTCTAGCAAGGAATCAAAACCCGTGACCTCTCGGTCTCGTGTCCGCTAGCCTCGGCCATTCAACGCCACCATTATACATCACTAAAACCCCAAATATATTGGCTAGGTGGTCAAATGGCAGGAAACAGTTACAAAACAGTTACAAAACAGTTACAATATCATCGGCTCCGCCCCTGTGGCGTCACCAAAATACTAACATATTACCACAGCACCTATCAGCAACCGTAACACAACAGAGCGGTCGGAAAATCCCTATCACGATTCAAAATACGGGCATCAAGTTTCCTTTGGCTACTTTTAGAAACGGCCTGCGCGCTGCTTTGGTGTAGAGTCGAAGCGCCATGCGTGACTCCATGACGCAGTGAGCTCATCGTCTCAAAAATAGCACCGGGCCAGCCAGCCGACATGACAGACTGGAAATAAACAGCGAATGGACGTCGATTTGTGGACGTTGGAATAAAGTATAAATTGGTTTGTATATTTTGAACTAAAGCTAGGGTTGAATCTTGTTTAACACGATCCTTCTATAGTCGCTACAACTTAAATATGCTACCGTACAAAGAGGACAACGCTGTATGCTATCGACGTCAAGAATTTCGTATCTGAACGTACACCAATACACTTGCCTGTATCTGCATAATGTGCCATGCAAGAATCTCTTCCTCACCACGTCTTTCTGGTAGTTTAGGTTTATAAACTGTAGATTTATTTAAGGCATAGACAAATAACAAGAAAACATTAAATTTCCGGCTGATGTAGGTTCACTACGTACCTAGCCTCTACCAGGCTTCGGGGAGTGGCTGGAAAGAGTAGATATTGGCCGAATAGAGAGACCAACTCCCCTGGCATATTATCTGTCTATTTGGCCAATTTCTACTCTTTCCAGCTGCTTCCCGAAGCCTGGTACAGGCTACAATGTACCTACCGTTACTTTGGTTTCTGTTGGAAACTTGTAGAACTGTACAACCGGCTTCCTCGCCAAAATTAATCAAAACCGTCATCTTTTTCTGGGTACAGAAGCTGTCTTCTCTTGTCATGTAACCAATGATTTTGTAACTAAAACTACCGCCTGTCAAGCCGCGTTTTATAACAGACTGCCCCCCTGTTGGCAAGTGTTCCAAGATAAACCTCGTAATACCCCGGCACGGTTATACCAACCAATCAGGGCCCAGCATTTCAATGACGACTCTGGGCGAGCGATGTGATTGGACCAGGAGGAGGTGTGTTCTATCAACAGGTTACGGATATAGGATTTGACAGTTGACGACGTCATGCAGTCTTTTAGAGACCAATGAATCATCAGTCGAGAGGAATGAGCTAGCAACAGCAATTAGTCATTCCAGCTTTACCAATAAACATATTAATAATTTAAAGTCCTGCGTGTTTTATTGTTTCCAGCTTTCAACCCTCAAAGTGTCAAGGAATATTAGAACTAGGCTTAAAACTGGCCCATGACACTGGGAGGGTTAAACTCACTCGTAAGGCGTCATATTTTGGCATCTCCACTTCCTGAATGGCACTTATTTGCAATGGAGTAGGGTTGATTCAACTTACTTTGTAAAGAAATGACCAGAACATTTACTCTTTGTGTCGTCCTAATGTTGCATAATGTATCATCAGTCGAGAGGAATGAGCTAGCAACAGCAATTAGTCATTCCAGCTTTACCAATAAACGTATAAATAATTCAACCTTCGGCGCGTTTTATTGTCTGTATGCAATCAATGAAGGGGATAAAAAAAGCAATCTAACAAAGGTTCACGAAAATGATGATGAACAGTATATATTAATAATTCAAATTTTGATTTCCAGTATACCAACAATGAAGGACACGCAGCGTGAAAATGATAAACGTCATCTATACGATTTTACAGAAATTTATTTTATACATAAGCTTTGATAAAGGATGTGGTACCCCTATGTACACTCATTATTACAAAGGATACATTTTGATACAGTATAGTAAACGGATAACATACTAGTACTGTACGGTAGTTTTGTATATACGGCAGTTTCGTGTTGTATACACATATGAATAGATACATTAATGATTATTGTAATAAATTACATCACATTGGCAGACGCAAAGAAACTTTTTTAAAAACTTGTTACGTCATACTCTTATAACAGGGAATCCAGGGTCTTCAAACAATTGTAAACATAAAACAAACGTGGAACCAATGACATAACATATAATACTTACCCTCCTCGGAATAGATGTAGGGCTATATGATATCACACATTGTGTGTGACCCAAAATGATTCAAGAACTTGTAAGGTCTTGTTTTTATGATAGGGTAGTCTTACGATATTATATTTCTTCCTACAAGTGTAAACATGAAACGAGTGTGTAATATTATTGACAGTAGTATATTTACAATACTACTCACCCTTGTCGGAATAGCGATAGTCCTGGGTGGATATAGTCGGTCGAACGCTTCGTCCCAAAACTGCTTGTGTCACCGCAGGTGGCATGTTGTCTTGGCTTCCAAAAAAAACCCTACCTGCTCTCAAAAACTGAACTGAATGGTACAAGAACAGCAGTCAGTAACCTGTGGTGTTTATATTGCGTAGTCACTTCTGCACCCAGAACATTCCAGTAGCCTCGCGAACCCGGAAGTGCGAACCGCAGCCAACCAGAGTCGGCCTAGGGGAGTGACGTCACAGGGATTGGATTGGTTCATTGAATACCGGCGCGATATCCAAACTTTTATATTTCTATCAAGAAATATTCTAGAAACTACTAGTACATGTATTTCCAAACCTTATTTCTATCAAGAAATATTACTTGTATTTGAGCGGTTCAGCTGAAACGAAACATTACGAAACAGAACCATAAAAGCTCATGCATATGGTTGGGGAAAATTATCCTCTAGACAAGAAAAGCTGAAAAATACTGACATATTGCAAGTGTCTCTAAAGATGAATTTGCTCACACTTAAACGTGCGTTTTGCCTCACACAGACGCCACACCTAGAGCGTACCTTTCATGCGTTTTGAGCATCAAATCTCACCTGCTTAGCCCTGAAAAGGAACTAGATCTCAAGTAAGACCCAAGTAATAAGACAAAGCTCTTCATTCTGCATGCCGAAATCGAGATTTGAGGGCGTTTTTTAATCACGATGACTTGCAATTTAATACAGATGTATATTAATCCCCAAGCATATCTTTGGGTAGCTGCAATACAGTATCAAATTGGCAGGACAGTATCAAATTGGCCAGGCTATATCCAATACACCACCCAAGCGGCCAATGGTTACAGGCGGCCAATATAGACTCCCCTTCCCCCATAGATATCTGCTTGTTTAGATGAAAACTACAGCAAGACTTTTAAAAAACACAGAGAAAAGGGGGCAGAAAAAGTACAACCATACACGGGACAAATTCAAATCATATTTCAGACACCAGAAACAGTGAAATAAAGGTGACGTCATTCACACAGGTGGCTGTGACCTTCGACCTCCCTCTCAGCTGTTCAGCACCAACATGGCGGAAGAAGGAGTCCACATCCTGGCCGACCAGAGCAAAATCGGCGCGGAACTCGGCGCTTTGGTCGCCGCCAAGGCTAAAGAAGCCATCGGCAGCAGGGGAGTCTTCACCATCGCGGTTTCTGGGGGGAGCACGACCAAGATCTTCTGCCAAGAGATGGTAAAGCACGCCGACGTTGGTTGGGACAAGTGGCGGGTGTTCATGGCTGACGAGAGAATGGTGCCCCTTGATCATGACGACTGCAATTACAAAGGTTACAAGGTACTAGTAAACTTGGCACTGCTACTGTGGAAATCGCTAGAAGATCTATAATTTGGTAGTGCTTTGTAGCAAAAGATGACTGCCTATGTTGTCATCACTGCTATTAGAAAACTGAGTGGAAAAAACGTTCTTTTTATGTGCTGTCAAATTTTATTTGTCCCGCTATTGAAATTTTGAAATCTTTATCGGTGACACCACATTGAAATCGCTAGAAGATGTATTGGTAGTCATTCGTAGCTGAAAATGACTGCCTGTGTTCTCATCACTGCTTTTAGAAAACTGAGAAGAAGAAAAAAACGCTCTTCTTTTTTAATATGTATGTGCTGTCAAATTTATTTGTCCCGCTATTGAAATCTTTATAATTTGGTGATACCACATTGCAGACAGAGTCTGAAATTTAATTTTACAATCAATTGAAACCGCTTTTACTAAAGTTTTAGAGAGAATCCACCAATCAGTTAATCAGTTGAACCCAATTGAAATCGCTTTTAGACAACAGGAAAGAAAAACGCTGTGTTTTGTGCTGTCAAATTGCGGAAGCTGTCACCAGACGTAGTATAGCCACGCCCCCTCCCTGTCGAGTTCAACCAGCCCGGATGTTTCTGACATATTTTTCACGTGCGGTAGTCATATTAATGATTGTTAGGAACATACAAGCGGTATACAACGTTAGATTGCAGTAGAGGTAGACGTCAACATTGTAGGTTTTATACCCGATTTTGTTTTTAATAATAATAGCTTTCTTTTTCTTTAACTAATTACTGCATATTATTTACTAGTATGATACATGTATTTAATTTAAAAGTTAAAAGAAAAACTTTATTAAAACACAGTACCAGTAAACTTTAACCATGAGGTTTGATATACACATACAGTGATGCTTGTTTAGTTAAACACTGTTTGGGCAACCACTGAGTGTACTTAAGTGCGTTAGATATAGTTTGCTTAATGGTTATTTCACCATGGAGGTTAGTCTGTGTGTGTTATAGGATTTCACAACGTCATCTGTATCTGAGCAACATTCATATCAGAATAAATGAAGCATTGTGACCTGTTGCGCAAAGGAAAACAATAGCAGAAAGGACTATCGCCCTCGGGAGATGGAAGTTATTAACTTAAAAGCTTTGCAGTAGGACTAGGAGAGGAAAACAGGCATTTGCCACTTGGAGACGTGCTGTGAAGACTAGCCGACTGCTGCCCACCCCTGTGTCAGGGAACCCCACAGCAGTATCATCTAAGACTGGATACTACTACTATGTAGTGAGATTGTGATGATAGTAGACGTAGATTATGACTTTAGACTTGAAATGACATGATTATGTAAACTTGAGGTGTACCCAGTATTTAGTTACGGCGTAATCTTGATTTTATTGATGAAAAATCCACCTGTGCAGTAGTCTTGGCTTGTTTTCTTAGGGAAAATAAAGTTCTTTGATGCAATAAAATTATGCTTGCACAACAGTATGACATACATTGTATTATAAATAATGTAGTACTCTTGCAAATGGAAGTTGATATACTTAGTACCTGCTGATTTGCCGACCTTTGACCCTACAGGATGGACTTGTTGGGAGCGTGCCATTGGCTGCTGAGCACATCTATCCCATCGACCCCAGCCTGAGCGTGGAGGCAGCGGCCGAGGACTACACACAGAAACTCAAACAGGTCAACATCTCGTTTTCTCTTCCTGTAGATTCAGTGTACTGATTGACTTGTGTTTACGTATGTTCCTAGAACTATCGTAGAGTGGAATTCGCTGACACCAAGTACATTAGGGGCATCATCACTAGATAGCTTTAAACAATACCTGTAGTTAGATGTGCAAAGATCTAATAGTTCTCAAAAAATCTCTTGCAAATAAATCTTTGGGAACTGAACAGATGTGTCTTATTGAGTGTCCTTTGTGCAAGTAGGCATAAACAAGTACACTAAGGTATAGAAGTGTCACTCAGCCAAATTATAAATGATGTAAGTTGTATACACAACCTAGATAAAGGCACTCAGCGGGTAGGTAGACACACACACACACACACACACACACACACACACCAATAGACATACATTGTGCACACACTCACACATATACACACACACACACACACACACACCAACACACACACACACACACACAACACACACCAAGACACACATGATAGTTTTCTGAAGAAGGGCTACAAGACTGGTTCCTACACTTAGGGGACTTCCTTACAGTACCATCCTTGGAATACAGGCGACAGAGGGGGGATATGATCCAGGTTTTCAAAATCATGAAGGGCCTTGAAAGGGTACCAGTCAGCTGTTTCTTCGAGCAAGTGGATCAAACAGCAACCAGAGGTCACAACCTCAAGTTGAAAGTTCCTCTAGCGAGATCTAGGGCAAGGGCCCAGGGGTTTAGTGTCAGAACTGTCAAAAACTGGAACTCTTTACCACAAGAAGTGGTCGCGGCAGAAAACGTTAACCAGTTTAAAACTAGACTCGATAATCACTGGGAGAAACAGAAGTACGCCATCGAGTGAGTAGAGAGCAGGACATAACAGGCCCCGGCCTTCTTTCCTGGACGACGTATCAAGTATCAAGTATTTCCTGTTGCAGGTGTTCAGTGAGGATGTCCCAGTGTTTGATGTTGTCCTGTTGGGGATGGGTCCAGACGGCCACACCGCCTCCCTGTTCCCTGGACACAAACTGCTACAGGTGGGTTCTTCATGTCTATTACTAAAGCCACAAAGACCTTATCTTCCCAACTGGCAAACACCATGCCTGTGTTAGTGTCTCTGAAAACTCTCGACAAAATGCCGCTTAGGTGTTCCCAAGAAGTGAGGGATCCTATAAAATGAAACAAATACTGAAGCAACTCTTCTGTGAATAGTTTCATCAGGTTGGTAAGTCACTGAATAAAGAGACTCTTTCTACACAACCAAGTGTTTTATTCAGCCGACGTTTCGATGACCGTCTGTCACCTTCCTCAGGACATCATGTATATATCACACTCCTGTATGTTTGGGATCGCATTGTAGATATTGTTCCCGGTAACTGTGTAGATATGTAAATACTTTAACGCATCTATAAGCAGTGACACCTGTGCTATGCAATGTGAACCAGTCAGAATTACCCTGAGGAAGGTGACAGATGGTCACCGAAACGTCGACTGAATAAAACTCCTGGTTGTGTAAAAAACAAGCCTCTTTACTCACTGAAGCAACTCTTTTATTACAAATGATGCCTTATGACCCTGATGGTACCTGTTCTAGGAGAAAACCCTCCTGGTCGCGCCCATCAGCGACTCTCCAAAGCCGCCGCCCAACCGCGTGACCTTGACCTTCAAGGTGCTGAACCGTACTCGCTGTGCCGTCTTCGTCTGTACTGGGGAAGCCAAGGCAGCCAATGTGAAGGTAAGACGTGACGTTTATTAAAAATGTACCTAAAGCAAATTCAGGGCTCGAATACTTTTTTCTGCATACTTGCACTGGTATGTGTGTGCATTCTTCTTCTTCTCCAAACATAGAAGGTCAATGACCTGGACTAGATACTGTCACCATGGTAACAGGTGCTGTAGCAGACACCCTGTGGTGTTGGATTACATTATGTTGCAATAGCAGGACAGAGTTGGAAGGGCTGGTCACCATATATAAGAATGTGTAAGAATGTGTTTGAGTAAGAATAAACAGAGCAGTAGTTTGTTGGGCTAGACCATGTGAAGACAAACATTATGCATTTGCATTGAAAATTTTACATTTCTAGTTTTCCCTTTGTTTCGGGTTATTCTAGAGGGGAATGAGGAGGACAACAACCTCCCGGCTGCGTTGGTACAGCCCCAAGTAGCAGTGTACTAAAAACTGCATTGCTGGGAGTTTGCAGAGATTTGCAGTTCACAATGTTGTCTTCTCTGTCACGACCAGTGGAAGAGCTGAGTGGAAATGCTCTTTGGTAAAAACTGGTTCAAGATCACTTTCTTTTTTGGCGACGTCTCAGGGAGAAGCCTAATGGTACAGTATTGTGTGCAATTCGCAAGAATCCTAGGAATCGTACAGGCATTTTGTCCACAGGAATGGAATGTCCACAGGCATGTCTCTGACCCACATCTATGCCCACATTCCTGGAAACCTTTAGGACCCTGCTTTGGGAAGACCTCTCTGCCCAGGATGCCCTACTTTCTGTGACCCCGGGGCTCGTTCACTATACACTCAGGGGAGGAGTGCACTGTATCTGTATAGGTACCAAGTCTTCCTCAAAATCATGAAATGATGGCAGGGCCACAGTGCCATGCAAACAATAACCCTAACAGCAACCACGGTCGCCATGGCAATGTATGTTTTCATTGCCAGTCTTGTTTCACTTTGTTTCAGGTTGTTCTAGAGGGCAATGAGCAGGACAACCTCCTCCCGGCTGCGTTGGTACAGCCCCTGGACGGGGAGCTCCACTGGTACCTCGACAGCGCCGCTGCCAGCCAGCTGTCTCAGCAATGACTGTCGGCCAAACTCTGACCAAAACTGTCCAAGTCCAGGTCCCCCTGCTATAATAAACACGTACAGCAATGACCAGTCTTAGAGAGAAGCAAAGAGAGTTATTATGAAGCAAGTTTAAACTGTAATTTTCAGCAGAAGAAATTTTTCCAAACTTTCGACTGTACAACTCCAGTTTTTGACAAGGAATGAGAGATCCAAAATTGTACAGTCCAAAATTTGGGTCCAATTTCTTTTCTTGTGTTGGAAATTACAGTTTAAACTTGCTTCATAATGACTTCTACCAGCACAGATGAACTTTCAAGAAAAGTGAGTTATTTTGTAGTGATTTTGCATCATCAAGATATGATATACGTTACTGATAAAGATTTTTGCTTTTATAGTATTATAGATTTTTGCCTGCATGCGAAAAATCATGGTGGTATTTCTTGTGCTACAAATTAAGGGAAATCATTGCCGTTCTAAAGATTTTGAATTTCTTTTGATATCAAGGTGCCAAAACGTTAGCAAAAGGAAGCACAGGTGTTTTACTGGTTTTTACTACAATCATGAGAGAAACATGTCAGCTTGAGGTATGAAGCTTCGTATAACCCTGGGCTTGTAAGGCCACACCAATTTTATTTGTTGCTTCTCGGATTTTTTCAGAAAAAATATGAAGCGACAGGGCGAAAAAAAAAATAAAAACAAAAACAGGCCTGGCCATCCTATTATAGCCCCAAATGCTAGAATAGGTGCCATGAAGTCAACACAAAAGACTGGGTTAAAATTTAAACAATGAATTTTAAACTTTTAATCAAACCATTGCATTGGTAGATGTAACAACTGTAACAATTAATAAGAAAATTGCTTTCTTCAACTGTTGGAGGCAAAATATGAGCAGTTTTTAGTTGATTCAGAACCAGAATTTTTTTTTTTTTTTTTTTGCAAATCAGAAAAAAAATGAAGAGGCGAATCCGAGAAGCAACAAATTAAATTGGTGTGGCCTAATCAACAAAAGATACAGGCACTGCCTCACACTACAATGACCACCACCATTAAAGGGGCATTATGTAACATTTTTGCACCAAAAATTGAAATATCTCAATTGAAAATATAAGGCACACTCAGTTTGTGGTGCCACCACAAACTACCAGAATGTAAACAAACATGGCTGACAGCTATATATGTTTTTAACTTTTAAACACGTAAGGCGTCATATTTTGGATCCTTCACTTCCTGAATGGCACTTATTTGTAATGGAGTAGGGTTGATTCAACTTACTTTGTAAAGAAATGACCAGAAAGTTACTTATTGTATTGTCCTCATGTTACAAAATGCAGCTTTAATTTTGATATAGTGAAGCCTTGAAAACTGAATGACCAAGCATTGTGGTAGCAGAGGGACCTGAACTTGTGCAGCGTTTGCTTTAAATCTGCTGTTGTCACGACCAAATCTACAGCCTCTGTGTCACGTTTCAATACCGCTGCCAGCTGGCCAATCAGGTGTCTTGTTAAGGGCTAATTTACATATAGCAAAATTTTTGCCGGAATCATGTGGAAGATTGTGTCTGATTGGTGGAAAATGATTAGGTCAAAAGGTCAGGCTAACAAGACTTTTTTGTCTTCCCAACGACGAAGGCCTTTAGTGAGAATAAACAGAATCTAAAGTCCATCAAAAAATATGAAAACAGACGTTATCTGATGTAAGAACACACGATTTTGGTAGTTAAAGTGCAGTTCGTGTGTGAACCACAAGAGGTCACTTCTGCACTGACACTTTGAATGATGAAGGTTCCATGTCGTTCTGAACACACATGATAGAGCTTGCACCAAAGGTTACCCAACATTGATGGGTAAAAGGCAGAAGGGATATAATTGTAAGCCGAGAGTAACTTGTGTTACATTCTAGCAGCTATCTGATGGCTGTTTTATTTGTATTGGAAATGTCCAGAGCCTTTCGATGCTCGCAGATGAAATAGTTCTTGTCTGCTGCTTTACTGATGTGGAAAACTGCAGGCCTTGAGAATAAAGATGTGTAGAAATATAGACCACCTTGCCACCGTCGTTTTTTTTTTATGTATGTGGGATGATTTCCTCGACTTTTATTTTCTTTCAAGGATGTTTTGAGAGCTAAAGGGCAGAAATTAGTGCAAAACATTTCCTCGTGTCAGCTTGGTTATTCAATGATAACCAAGGATTGAGGTGTTCAAAACTCAAGAACTATCGTAGAGTGGAACTCGCTGCCACCAAGTACAGTAGGCGCATCGTCACCAGATAGTTTTAAACAATGTTTATAGAGTTAGACGTTCAAAGGTTAGGTGTAACAGGTCGTTTGGTGTAATGTAGCCAGCTGCCGCCGCGCCACGTGCCTGCGATGGTGTGTTACACCGAAGGGCAGTTATACGGGCTATACAGATACAGAAGCTGGTGTGTTACGCAGAAGGGCGGTTATACCGGCTATACAGATACAGAAGCTGGTGTGTTATGCTGAAGGGCGGTTATACCGGCTATACAGATACAGAAGCTGGTGTGTTACATACTGAAGGGCGGTTATACTGGCTATACAGACATAGAAGCTGGTGTGTTAGGCCGAGGGGCGGTTATACCGGCTATACAGATACAGATACAGAAGTTGGTGTGTTATGCAGAAGAGCGGTTATACCGGCGACGCGTACAGATACAGATACAGATAATGAAACTGGTACGAGAATCTCCGAAGTTGATTTTGAAGAAAATGGCGCCTTCGGTCGCTCTTTGATGTGTTAGGGCGAGTTTCTTGAGGTTTAGTTCCTTTCAAATACTTTTTGAAAAGACAGAAATTAGCTAAACGTTCAAAGCATTCCCTCAGGTCATCTCGGTCATTCAATGATAATGAAACCGGCAGGCAAAATCTGTGAAGTCCGGATGCTCAATATTTTTCTTTACTTCCAGGGACGGAAGTTTTGTTTTATATGGCCGAGCTCACGTACAGATAAAGAAGCTGGTGTGTTACGCCGAGGGGCGGTTATACCGGCTATACAGATACAGATACAGATACAGATACAGATAATGAAACTGGTACGAGATTCTCCGAAGAAAACGGCGCCTACAGTCGTTCTTTGATGTGTTAGGGCGAGTTTCTTGAGGTTTAGTTCCTTTCAAATACTTTTTGAAAAGACGGAAATTAGCTAAACGTTCAAAGCATTCCCTCAGGTCATCTCGGTCATTCAATGATAATGAAACCGGCAGGCAAAATCTGTGAAGTCCGGATTTTCAATTAGATGGCTGCGCACGTGGTTCTGGTCTGCTTGTTCCAGTAAATTGTTTCATTAGTGAGTAACAGCTGAACGCCTGCGCACGCGGTCCATGTGCGTCAGAGATGAAAGAAGTTCAACAAAAGTCAGATAAAAGACGTAAGACATGAGAGACGAGGAAGCAACCTAGATTTGCTCGCGTACGTTTGTAATTCCCACGGGAAAAACTTAGGGTGACCCAGAAAAACGACGAGAGAGAATGAGTTGATATAGAAAGAAGTTAACGCCATCTTGCCTGTATATCCACTGTGAAAAACTTGCCGAGCATATGTAATATCCATCTATTAAGCTAAATTGTCACACATCCTTAGCATTAATGTTTCGCATCCTTTACATGATCATTTTGTTTACCTTCGCAGAAGCAGCTCGCAGAAGCCCTGTTTCTTCTTCTTCTCCAAACACAAAGGGTCAATGACCTGGACCAGACGGTTCCCACCGTGGTAACTCACTGTAGCCAAGGAGCTTTGTTGTAGAAGCTCCTTGCTGTAGCAGACACCCTGTGGTGTTGGGTTACATTATGTTGCAAGTTTCAGGACAGAGTTGGATAGGCTGGTCACCATTTATATATAAATGTACATGTGTTTGAGTAAGAATAAACAGAGCAGTAGTCTGTTATACCATGCGAAGATGAACATTATGATTATGCATTTTGCTTTGCAAGCGTTACCTTTCTAGTTTTCTTCTGTATCTGAGCTGCAGCTGGTATAGTAACAGCCCTTTGGCAATACACGTAGGCCACCATCTCTACAACGGATGCCGACAATATCATATAAGTCGTTTTCATATCACTCCAGCTGTTTTCCAATTACGTTTTCAGATGGTTGGCGCTTCGCATCCGCGTTGCCTGGATACGGCAGCTGGCAATGTGGTTGGATTCATTAAAGAAAGTGAGGTCATTGACTTGACAATTTGTCGCTAGATATTCTCTTTTGTAGCCTGTGTATATACAAGCCTGTGTATATACAAGCCTGTGTATATACAAGCTCTCGGCCGGGGGTTAATGACCTGGGCGGCGGCGCAAATTTCCGTCTCGTAAACGGTCGTCGCCTTTCAGAACGGTCGTCGCCTTTCGATGCCTGGTCAATGCCATATCCGAGTGTATCATAACTTTTTTTAGGTCCAAAAAAGTATAAAACGTATAAAAAGCAACATTATAATTGCAAATGTAAGGTAGGAACATGAAAAATAGTAAAGGTATTGTTGAAAAAAGAAAAAGCACAAGTTCGGATTCGAACCCGGGTCAAAAAGCGTAGCTCTAAAACCCTAACCTACACCCTACACCCTAAACCTCTACACCACGAATTATCACGGTGTGGATAGACCGTGCTGATACACTTAAAGTTAGCCGTTCTGCGATATGGCATCGACCGTTTCAAAAGGCGACGACCGTTTACGAGACGGAAATTAGCGGCGCGCGGCGGCCACCAGGAGCGCGGCTTAGTCAGGCTATTTTCTTTTGTAACTTTGTAACAATTTGTAACAAATAACGAAACAAAATATGGGCGTTCCAAAATACAAAGATAACTTATGTAAAAAAAATGGATCATTGTGTTGTGAAATTGAATGGTTTTCCGTAGGCAGTTTTAAACGTTCTGTCAAATGGCGTTAGTTGTTTGTGGGTGATAATACGACAAATATGTTCTGTAAGTCGTGCAAGATGCCTACTCTCCAAGCAGAGGTTTGGGTTTGGGGCTTATTTTTGGCGTGTTTTTAGACTTTTTTTATCGGGCTTTCTTTTTTTTTTTACTGAAATTTTGTTGGGTTGGGTAGAAACAAAATTTCAGTGAAAAAAGAAAGCCCGATAAAAAAGCCTAAAAACACGCCAAAAATAAGCCCAAAACCCAAACCTCTGCTTGGAGAGTACAAGATGCCCTAATCACAGCTGCTAACAACTACAGGAGCACTAGCAGGAAAAATCCTTAATTCAATCGACACATTTCTTTGACATCTTCTTTTTCAGGCTATTCTACCAGCAAATACTTTATGAAGATTCCTGCAGGTGGCACAAAACGGACCTAACACGGTTGAATCAAGAAAAGGAAGTTCAATGACTTCATATTTTGCCGCTAAATATTTTCTTTTGTATCCATCACAGCAATTAGTTGAAAGCTTGAAGTCTTTTGAAGCTATTTTACTAGCAGATAATTTATGAAGATGCATGCAGGTAACATCCAGTGGAGCCCAAGCTCGCTCATTTGTTACAAGCATACGCGTGACTTGGAACAGGAATTTTCCGGTCCAAAGCGGCATGCGCAGTACTGGGAAACGCACGTTGCCCATTGCGGTGCGCTGCTCCCGCAAAGTGCAGTTTGTGTCTTTCTCTTTGTGCGGAGCGCTCGCTGCTTTCAGTTAGTGGATCGAAGGAAAACACCCCAGTATCAGATCTACCGGTGGTGAGCTTCAGTCCTGTGCGAGTCTCCACTGCCTGTTTTCAGTTAGTCCATCGAAGAAAAACTGTCCAGAAACAGGCCTAGCGGTGACAAGCTTCATTTTTCTTTGCCACTGAACGTTTCGATTTAACGTAGAAAGCATCACTTGTTTTGTTCAGACCTGATTAGCTTTTCGTTGACGTTGCTACAGAAAAAGGCGGGGGCTGGTTTTCAAGTCACAACTTCGCCCCCTCGACCTTCTTTAATTCTAAATTTAAACTTGTTCCCGCTGCACCATGAATTCGAACGCCACTTTCTGTGGAAGTGGTCTCAGCGATACCGGCAATTCCTCGTTCAACTCGACCGACCTGGAGCCCGATATTCCTCGGGTGTGCCTCGCGCTGCTTCCGCCGGCGACTCCGTACAGCCCGATCGTGACCACGCTCCTGGTGGCGCTCATGTCTCCGGTCATCTGCATCATCGTGGTCGGCAACAGCCTGGTGAGTTGAGTTTATTGAGGTACCCTTTCGCAACTTGTTATCCACCTTAAACAAATCCACGCGAAGGCCACCGTGTCAAACCTCCTCACTCAGGTGTAGGGACTGACACTCGAAAGATCTGTATCTGTATATCTGTACATGAATTTGTATCTGTACATGAATCTGTACTTGTCAATCATCATCTGTATCTGATTGCCTATAAAGATTTCGAGTGATTGTCATAGACAGTAGGGGCATCGTCACGAGATAGTTTTAAACAATGTTTAGAGTTAGACGTTCAAAGGTTAGCTAGGTGTAACAGGTCGTTCGGTGTAATGTAGCCAGCTGCCGCCGCGCCGCGTGCCTGCGAAGCTGGTGTGTTACGCCGAAGGGCGGTTATACCGGCTATACCGATACAGATATTGGGGCTAATCTTCCAGGGCTCATCAGATACATAGAACAAATATATATATATATATATATATATATATATATATATATATATTGCTAATTGCAAGGACATAGGCCATGATAAAATAACAGTAAACAGTAAAAATGACCATATATATATATATATATATATATATATATATATATATATATATATATATATATATATGGTCATTTTTACTGTTTACTGTTATTTTATCATGGCCTATGTCCTTGCAATTAGCTTTCGGGCATGAATTTGCAATAAACTTTCAATGTATACAAATGAATACAGATTTACATACAGTATAGAGTTAAGAATTAAGAATTGCGGTAACATGTCAGATCAGAGAACTAATCATGGCTAAAATCATTAAATGAACAAATTATCGGCTAAGAAAGTATAAAACTAACTAAGGAACATGCTGGAAGAGGGTCACCCCCTCCACGGCCTAGTTCCTCCTGCTAGAGCGAGGGCCACAGGGCGAACTCTGAGCAATTGCACGGTAATTACTTTGCCTGCAGCTCGGACAAACAGACTCAAAAACTCTTTCCTCTACCAGGCCATACGCCTGAATAACAAATCTATTCAGTAGTAGTATGGTTTGGGGACGGTCTTGTTACTTTGTGCCCATTTTGTATAGTGTTGCTTGAGTGTTTTTTTAATGTTGATGTTCCAATGTAAACAAAATCATGTAATTCAGTTTCTTGTACATGTATCTCATGCTGCGAAGCTGAATTTCTTAATAACACTGTAAACTGTATAATTTACAGAATAAAGAGACTCTTTCTACACAACCAAGTGTTTTATTCAGCCGACGTTTCGGTGACCGTCTGTCACCTTCCTCAGGGCAATTCTGACTGGTTCACATTGCACTGCAGCATAGGTGTCAGACAGACGGTCACCGAAACGTCGGCTGAATAAAACACTTGGTTGTGTAGAAAGAGTCTCTTTATTCAGTGACTTACCAACCTGATGAAACTATTCATGTATAATTTACAAGTTATGAAAATTGCCAGGTGATCTACGCGTGTCTGACGGACCACAAGCTGCGGCGGCCGCACCACTGGTTCCTCATCTCCCTGGCCGTCAGCGATCTGACCGTAGGGCTACTGGTCATGCCGTTCGCACTCGTCAACGAGGTAGGACATAGGGGTTGTACTTATCTATTTATCTATTTATTTACATTTGTAGAAGGATTGACTGTCACCTTTTCAATCCTGAGACCAGACTAACGGTAGGACATAGGCGTTGTACTTATTTAGTTATTTATTTATTTACGAAGATTTACCAAATTTGTGGAAGGATTGACATAACAGGTAACTCACCTTTTCAAGATGTCAACTCTGAGACCAGGGTTGACATCCTGGTTACTTCCACCCCTGGAAGTCATATTTGGCAGGAAGGCTAGGTCCAGTAACCTGCTACAGACTTTCAAACATTTCCCAAGGACACTACACTGAGGCCTGCCAGTTGTACTTGTACTATAATATGGATTGTACAATGAATAGGCAATGGCGTGTTTTGATGTAAAGGATGTATTTTTCTTAGAATTTTTCATATAGTTTTTGTAAATGTATTTCTACTTGACTGCCCGCATGCGAAAGTGAAGTCCTTTAAAGGTACTTTGCAACACTACGGCGTTCAACTGTAGTACAGTGCATCAGAGAAAAAGACTCAGGCTTCGGACATATAAACGTTGTCGTATTAGCAGCACACGATACGCAATACTGGTGCTGTTCTGATATTCCTAATGTGATGTCATTGTTATATACAAAATGACTTATTTCGGTATTTGTCAAAGAATGCATGTATCCAGTACGCCACCAAGGAGTGGCCAATGGATACAAGTGGCCAATATAGTCTCCCCGGGCCCCTTGCCCCACAGAATCTGCTTGGAGATAAATGAATACAGCTTGCATGTAAAGTTTAACTTCCCACCACGCGTACTTCCGGCAGTTGAAAATAGAGTTTCAAAGGCCAAGGAAGATTGGTTATGTCTGAAATCACTTTCTGATTGTGTGAGCACGTTCTTGTTCAAGAACGCACCTTATACATGTAGCTGGAGGGCCATGGGTACAGATGCTGAAAGAGTATCCAATGAACCATGCAGCTAGCATGTAAAAAGTAATTTCCCGTATTTCTAAGTTCACAATAGAGTCTCAACTGCGAAGTGGTTATATTTGAAATCATTTTTGTGCTGAAGTGAACACGTTCTTCGAATGAAAGCTCATTTGCGTTGGTAGAGTCCATAGTTGTAGAGTTTAGCTTTGTTCCAACTTCCGGCTTCCGGAAAGTCAGTGCAGTGGATAATCATACATCTGACGAAGGTCGACGAGATCGACTGAAAATTCATAGTGAGTTTCTTTCCTGTGTTGGAACTAAGCTTAAACTCTACGACTATGTACACGTTCATGTCCAAGAATAGATCTTCTAGAGATCCACGGGTAGAGCTGCATGGGCAAAGCGCTACTCGTTCACCAACGCAGCTGGCAAATAAAGGCAATTTTCGGCGCAGAACTAGCGTAAAATCACGCCGTGTGTCCGGATGTCGGTTGTGTTACGTTTACTCCGGTGATCTGTAACACGATTTTTTTCATGTTTCCTCACCCGTGTGTGAATATGCCGATGATTGCCGTGCCTAAATCTGCCCTGGGCAGCTGCGTCTGAACATGACAAGCCGTGCCGACGTAAAAGGAAGAATGGTTAATCTACTGTGTGCATTATGAAAGCCACCAGGCAGGAAGTAGAGACCGCACCATGCCTTTAGCTAGCACTGCACATCAGGCCTTTCTTGTACCATGAATAATTCCGGGGTGCACTTTGAGATTTTGCTTCAGCTCACGGTGTTAGTGTCAAGGTAGAAAGGTGATCACAAGGTGGCAAAGTGGGTTGGTGGTCAGGGTGTTGTGTCCTTGGGAAAGACACTTTACACTTATTTCTTCACTCGAAAAAAGTTTCGACTAGGGACGTTCTCTTGGATGGGACGTAAAGCCGGAGGTCCCGTGTTTGAGGAGGCCCACGGCACGTATCGAAAAGAGTAGGGGTCCTTCCCGGTCTGAGTGGATCAAAACTTGCAGCCCAGTCTTACGCAGCTTGTACCTACCGATAAACAGGCGTAACCAAGGAGTTTTTTAATAGGGCTCCTAGAACCTCCTTGGTTACCCCGACGTATCTTGACTATGGCCTTTTCCATGTCAAACTACCAGTGTTGATGAATTTTTTTGTACTCATTTAAACAATAAAGTACAACAGTGACAGTCAAGTACATTGCAGTGGTGGCTTACCCCTTACAATATCTTTTCTAACTGTGACTGTATATTGCGTAACCTGCGTTTTGTGTGGGGTCGTGTGGCGCAACGGCAGAGCGCTCGACTCAGAATCCTGCCATGCCACCGATCTTTTACCCTTGGGAAAGGCACTTTACACGACTTTCCTCACTCCACTCAGGTGGAAATGAGTATTGTTCTGTCTTGTATTTGTCCTATATTGCGTTGGTGTCGGCATAAAATAAGTTGAAAAAACTTGAGTTTGCTGTCACCTTGCCTTGTCATGAAATGTTGGAATAAAAACAACTGCGCTTTTCGTTGCGTGAAGTATATCGGAAAATGGGATGCTTGGCATTAAGCATAATTCAACTGAGAGTTTGACATGTGTCCATAGTGTTGATGACATGCTTGTTTTCCAGGTGCAGGGCTCGTGGCCGTTCGGCTCTGTGTGGTGTGAGATCCATGTGACGGTAGACGTGCTGGCCTGCACCGCCTCCATCTACAACCTGTGTGCCATCGCGCTGGACCGCTACTGGTGCTCAACAAGGTACACATTCATGCCTTAAAGCGATATTATGTAAGATTTTCACTATTTTAAACATCGTTGTTTTACACATTTTCTTGCGCTATAAGCCTGCCTTGGTTAATAATGGCATTTGGGGAGTAAAAGATCAACTTCGTTGCGCCGCAAAAACGTGTTGGAAGCTGCCGAAGATACCCGAACGAAAACCACTGTTTGTTTAGTACATTCTTTTTAGGAGCCTCCTAAAAATACAGTGGGCCTGGCGCAACTTATTCTCGTGCTGCGCTGAGTCACCGGAAAAGCGAAATAGCGACGATAATATGTTGAAAGTTATTGAAAATGACAATCTAGATAAGAAAATTTCAATTATTTATATTTACAGTTTTGGCGCAAAACTCTTACACAATATCGGTTTAAAATATCTACCTTATATAACAACGAGAGAAATATCCTCTTCAACTGTGTACAAGATAAGTTCCCTAGTTTTAGATATTCAAATAGCAAAGAAAAATTCATATTCCTCATGTAACTAGATAAACCATGTATTATAATATCAGCCCCATACTAGTATGTTCTTACACCTACAACTGTATTCAGAAGCGGGAAGCTGAACTTGTACATATTAGTATGCTATAGATGTAGCAAGATACCAGACTTTTATCACTGTTTGTATATAGAACATTATCACCATGACCTGTACTTAGTCCGTAAGGGCATAAATGTACAATAAAGGTCATTCATTCATTCATTCATTCATTCATTCATTCATTCATTCAAATATCAGAGTTATCAACCAAGTCGTCAAAGACACGTCGTGCACATCGCTACCGTTTTTACTACACCGTTAACGCCTGTACGTACATACAGCGAGCCGTCCACCCACACCACACACCTACGCCACGGCATTCTGTTAGCCTCCACCAGGCCTTCCTACGGGGGTACGGATCGTAGAATTCGGCAAAAGAAGGGAATAGCTGGCCAGTAGAGTCAGTCCGTGGGAAGGTAGATTTCCCCCCTCCGAACAGCGCGGCCAGTCAACCTCAAGGCGGCCAGACTCCCCTGGCAAATATCTCCCTATTATAGCCAGCGCAGTTAGTCTGGTAGAGACTAGCATTCTGTATTGACATCTTCTTCTTTCTTCTTCGATTTCTTAGAATCCATTAAGAACTCTCAAGCTCACGTCAGTGGCAGATTCTCAAGGTTCCCCACCTACTCAAGTACTGCTGGAGTACACCTTCCCCCATTGATCTTAATGTACATTTGGTTCTTAAGATTGAAGGCCATCGTCTTGAGATGGACTTTCTCCATTAACGGCAGCAACCTTGAACCGTGCTGAATCTATAGATGGGGGTGGTATAGTGGTAGTAGTAGATCCCATAACCTCAACGGTCGTAGGGGCATCATGGCAGCCAGTAGCATGTCTGGACTTGCCACGATGTTTCTGTAGGCTTATAATCTTGGCGGCGCCTATCTCCTCTCCAAGATTTCTTTTGGCTGATACAGACGGGGTTCGCCACGCCTCCGTCCGGGTGATTTGTAGTGAATCACCAACTCCCAGACAGTAGAATTTGTACCATCGCACACCGGGGCATGCCCCTACTCTTTTTCGAAAGGTGTGGTGGGTTCTTTTACGTGCTCGAGGTGTGGCTCTCCCCAAACACGGGACCTCCATTTTACGTCCTATCCGAGGGACGTCCCTAACCAAAGCTATGTACTCATTTTCACCTGAGTGAAGTGAGGAAAGTCGTGTAAAGTGCCTTTCCCAAGGGCACAAGATCGGTGACATGGGTGGGGATCGAACCCGGGACCTCTTGGCCCGGAGCCGAACGCGCTACCGCTGCGCCAACCGACCCCACGGTGGGGGTGGTATAAGGAGGTTCATATGGACGAAATGTACCTTAAGACACAGTGCACGAAGAAAAGTTTGCAATTTCAGGGCAGCAAAACAAAAAAAAATATTCTGAACGAGAAAATCTGCCAGATATTGACATTTACTGCCATTTCTCAGTACATTTTCGTCATCATTTCATACCTGGAAGCGTTTGAAATGGCCCTAAAACCAAGCTGAGGAGTCCCTTTATTTTTGGGTACCACCAATAAATAGCTAGAACCAGCCTACGATACAACCGTTTTCCGTCAGCGACATCACATTTTGCCTTACACATAACAGTATACTATGGGATAGGATTGATTCAACCTATTACATCAAAAGAATGACCAAGAATGAGCCGCGAGGGGGACTAACTAATGTCACTTCTTCCCGGTCACAAGAGCTATCTACCAATGCAAAATACGTGACCCAGATCACGAGGTATGAAAACCGGAAGTGCCGTTTTAGTACCAAGTAAAGACGCCGGGGGGCCCAAAATCTAATCATTTCTAGGTCTCATCAAGTTTCATGACAAGCCATCCAAAGCTTCTTGAGTTATCGTGTTAAACCACACACACACACACACACACACACACACACACACACACACACACACACACACACACACACACACACACACACATACACATACAAACGCTATGGAAAACATAACCTTCTTGGCGAAGGCAATAAAGGTCTTTATTCATTCATTACATCACATCTCGTTCCCAGGTTGAACTACGCCCGTCTGCAGAGCTCCACGCGTGTGGGCACGTTGATCCTGGCCGTGTGGGTGCTGGCGCTGACCGTGTGCCTGCCGCCTATCATGGGCTGGGGCAAGCAGAACGGCGGGGGAGACGGCATGTGCGGACTCAGCTCCTTCTTCCCGTATGTCGTCCTCTCAAGGTGAGACTGTGTCTGTATCTGTATCTGTATCTGTATAGCCGGTATAACCGCCCGTCGGCGTAACACACCAGACTGTTGCTACGCCAAAAACAGTTACTCAAGCAACTGGGTATGATTTTGGAAACGGTTAGACGTTTCAGGTAGCATCCACTACCTTTTGTCAGGGACACTGGAGAATTCTTAGGAACCGGAGGTTCTCCAGTGTCCCTGGATGTGTAACCTTCATCGATGTGATACTGTGGCAGTTTTCAGAGGACAACCCAAAGCAGTAATCTCCAAGCAGATTCTGTGGGGCAAGGGAGTCTGTATAACCATTGGCCGCCCCACGAATCTTGGGTGGCGTATTGGATACTGCATGGCCAATTTGATTCTGTCTTGCCAACTTGTAACACTAGTACTGAGCGAGAAGTTGGGTTTACCAATGGTAGTAAATGCCAATAAAGTTGGGTAATGTTTACTTTGTAAACAGTACCGGACTGGTAGTAAAAAAAAGTCATGTCACTAGTGCACTGGGAAGTTCTACTAGAACAGGAGGAAGGTTACCAATTCACTGCCCGGTCTCTTAGCCAATTAGCCCCTGACAGCGAGAGATTGTGTAACACAGGGTTCATAGTCTCTTAGGGAGCCTTAACAACCGAGCTTACTTATAACTGGTAAAGCTCTAGGGTTCAATTACTTTACATTTGTGCCTGTGGTGTAGAGTTTGATGCTACAGACACACTCTCGTGGGCTATCAAAATCAAAAAGTTTCAACAACAACAAAAAAAAAAACTTTAGAACAACTGACCAATGGTAGCTCAATTTGCTTTCAGTACGCTGTCGTTCTTCATCCCGCTGGTTGTCATGGCGACGCTGTACGCCATGATCCTGAGCTCTCACCGTTTATTCAGATTGTTCAATTCAAATTCAAACTGACCAATGGTAGATCGATTTGATGCTTTCAGTACGCTGTCGTTCTTCATCCCGCTGGTTGTCATGGCGACGCTGTACGCCATGATTCTGAGCTCGCAACGTTTATTCAGATTTTTAAATTCAAATTCAGTCTTTTTAAATTCAAATTCAAACTGACCAATCGACTTGATGCTTTCAGTACGCTGTCGTTCTTCATCCCGCTGGTTGTCATGGCGACGCTGTACGCCATGATCCTGAGCTCCCACCGTTCCCGGAACAGCTGGAGGAGGGGGCTGGGGAAGGGTTACTCCTGCTCCACCACCGTCACCAACAACACCTTCAAGAGCCGCAACCAGTCCGGGGAGGACGGCCAGATGAGCCCCACCAGGAAGGAGGTCAGGCTTGTTACATGTTTAGCTGTTTTGCTCACGTCTCTACAAGACTAACTGCGCGGGCTATGATAGGGAGATATTTGACAGGGGAGTCTGGCCGCCTTGAGGTTGACTGGCCGCGCTATTTCGGAGGGGGGAAACTAACCCTCCCGCGGACCGACTCTATTGGCCAGCTATCCCCTTCTTTTGCCGAATTCTACGATTTGTAACCCCGTAGGAAGGCCTGGTGGAGGCTATGTTTTGCTCACGTCAGTGGCAGATTCTCAAGGTTCCCTATCCTCTCCCAGGCTTCAGAAGCGGTCGGAAAGAGTAGAAATTGGCCAAATAGACAGACAGCATTTTGCCACACCCGAGGGCCGCCTCCCGAAGCCTGATAGATTCCCAAGGTTCCCCACCTACTCAAGTACTTGAAAGCACTGCTTCTCCATTGATCTTAATGTACATTTGGTTCCTCGGATTGAAGCCAATCGTCTTAAGATGGACTTAATGGCAGCAAACACCAGGCTGAATAGATAGTGGTGGTATAAGGAAGTTCATATGGACAAAATGTACTTAAGCACTGCACGAAAAGTTGGATTTACCAAAGGTAGTAAACGCCAGTAAAGTCGGGTAGTGTTTACTTTGCAAAGTCCAGTCCAGTGCCAGCCGAGGGAGGCGTGTTGGAATGATGGGATAGATGCATAATCACAGAACCATTTAAGTTAGTAATGTGTCAAGGTCAGAAGCTAGAGTGTAAAAATGAGATACTGCTAAGGTGCATAATCCATAGTCGCTGCTAGTGGCCATCCTACCCAGGCTGATACTTCCGACCGTTCTCCTAGAAGAGGGGACCAATTAGCCCCTGACAGCGAGACACTGTGCAACACAAGCTACGTAATCTCCTAGGAAGCCTTCACAGGGGGGGCTAGGTTAACTGGTAAAGCTCTAGGGCTCAATTACTTCATAGTTACGCCTGCGGTACAGAGTTTGGCTCCAGAGGTATTGTGTAGGAGAGCAATTAATGTCATCAAAAGTTTGCTCTGTTTCCTGTGCGCGTCCCCAGGCTCGGTCCCACCGCGCCAACCCTACACGCTTCCGCCTCTTGGGGGGCAACTGAGTTGACTCATGAGTTGGTGAGCCCGCGTGTTGAGAAATTAACAGTCATAATTGGGCGGTAATTACCAGCACGAACTCCTCTCCCCACAACAGCTTGGCATCTACTTCAAGGAGTCGACAGGATATTCCAGTATTGTAAAGTTTAAACTTTGTTCCAGTACAAAAGAAAGAGCTCACCATGAGATTTCAACAGGGTAAAGGTTTGCTCATTGGCCCTTTGTATTGTAAGGACTAAAAGCCACCAATGGAATATCCTAGAATGAAAGCTCATCTGTGTGGGTAGAATCCATAATTGTAAAGTTTAAACTTTGTTCCAGCACAAAAGGAAGAACTCAGCATGAGTTTTCAGTCGAACTTGTCGACCTTCGTCAGATGAATGATCCATTGTGCTGACTTTCCGGAATCCACAATCATCCATCTGACGAAGTCACCACCCTTCTCGGGTTTCTGTTCCTCTTTACGTTTCACTTCGTGTCATGCCTGTCTATTCTCTGATATTATGCTCCCATCTTTTCCATTGCCTACCCCTCTTTCTTCCTCCCTGTACTGTTCCTTGCACGATGGTTTTTGCTAGTCCCGATGACTGTGACACGTGGCCATACCACTTCCGCTGAGTTTCCGTTTCTTTACTGTGGTTAGGAGGTCTAACCCCCTCCCCCCCCCCCCCAAAAAAAAAAACATGAAAGCAGATAACGTGGGAGTGAATCTGTTGTTTGATGTCTTTGTTGCAAAGCTACCGACAGGAATAGTGTGTGATTGCCCGCCTACACACCTCTCTGTTTCAATGACCACGAGCCCTTGTAGAAGATGAGCATCTTGTTACATAGGGCCGCCGCTGTAGAAACTGTATAGAGCCGATTATGGGATCTTTTTATAACATAATGATTGGCACCGCCGGTTTCAAACAGCCTCCTGATTTCTCCTCAGGTGCCACGTAGATTAAAGAATTATAGCAAAGCAAGCAGGTGTGCCAGAGGTGTCTATTATGTAGAACACAAATTGGGTCTTTGTGCTTTGGCTTGAGGGCATGCAAATCACTGGCTGTTACTCTTTTTTGACGAAGACGTAATAATGCACATGTGGGATAATACAACATGTCCCACTTTTGCCGAGGAGTTGAAGAAAAACTACTCTTCTATATGAGCGCGAAAGAGCCATATTTTTTCTGATGAGGATTTTAACGTGCACAAACAACATTTGCAGAAAGAGATGTCACTGTTTATGTGTATATACAGTATTGCCATAGCATTGCTAAATCATCTACTTCTTATGCATGGATTGTTCGACTATTGTTACTTCTAGGTTGAACGTATGGGCGATGTCTGTATCTGAATCTGTGTCTGTATAGCCAGTATAACCGCCCTTCGGCGTAACACACCAGCTTCGCAGGCACGCGGCGCGGCGGCAGCTAGCTATATTACCTGTTACACCCAAACTTTGCACATCTAACTGCAGGCGTTGTTTAAAGTTATCTAGTGATGATGCCCCAACTGTACTTGTTGCCAGTGAGTTCCGCTCTAGTGATGATGCCCCAACTGCATTGACTGTACAATATTGACAAAAGGAGTCCATATACTTTGTACAGATGCGGGATGAGGATACAGACTCCTCCGCCCAGCGCCCCACCCGTGAGTCCGCCACCTCCAAGTCCAGCCCCGAAGGTTGCCCGGCCAAATCGGCGGACGGGAGCGGCCGAAGCGGCGGGACGGCCGTCCCGACCAGGAAGGCGGACGGGACCAGCAACCGAAGCGGTGAAGCAGCCGTCTCCACCAAGCCGGCGGACAGGACCAGCACCCGAAGCGGCGGGGCAGCGGTCCCGACCAGGAAGGCGGACAGGACCGGCCGAAACGGCGGCGAAGCAGCGGGCCGAGACGCCGAGCATGAGACCGAGTTCAACGGCACCAGGCTCCTCACCCTGAACGGGACCATCCGGCACGGTACGTAACCCAAGTGGTCTTCAGGCTCTTTGTGGATACTGCACGAGGGACTGACTAAAGCCCCTGTCACACATTCACGACCTTTCCCCGAATTTGCTCCCGAACACCAGCCGACCAGGTTCGGCAGACGTTCTGGAGCACTCTGACCAGATTTTGGCCATGTCTACCTTTCTATACGAATCGAAACGAATTTAGGTTAAATTTGAGTCAAATTTGACCCGCGAACACGCCCCGAACGCTGCAAACTTACTCTCGAATGGTTGGCTGGTGTTCTGCTGACTTACTGCAGAATACCAGTCAACCATGGTCGAACCTCCCGACCAATCCCCGAATGTTTTAAACATTTTGAAACATTCGGCTGGTGCAGCCGAATAGTAGTCGAATTCACCCAACACCAGCCGACTTTCCGCATATGGCTGGCTTATAGAGGTGATTCCATCGGGCAAGTTTGACTGTACAGTGATCAAATGTGCTTTCTGCCCTGCTTACAGGTGCGTCTGCCTACCGCCTGGAGAGGTCCGTGTCAGGTCCGGACCTGTTCCTCTCTCCTCAGCCCGGCCGTCGGGACGCAGCGGACGCTGTGGAGGCCCCGAAAACCTCCCCGATGCTGCGCCGACGCAAGGACGACCAACAGCCGGTCCAACCCCGACCGCTGAACATGTTACTGTGCCCGGCCCTCCTCACGGCCAAGTGGCACGCGAGGACTCCGCAGAACGGCGGAGAAGACGTCCGGCAGCCGGAGGTGCCATCCATGCGGAACCTGCTGGAGATGGGGTCCCCGGTGCGCCAGTGCGCGGCCCAGAGGCGGGAGCGACGGTTCGTCTTTGTGTGTGTGTGTGTGTGTGTGTGTGTGTGTGTGTGTGTGTGTGTGTGTGTGTGTGTGTGTGTGTGTGTGTGTGTATGAGTGTGTGTGTGAGTGTGTGTGCGCGCGCGCGTGTGTGCGCGCGTGTGTATGTGTGTGTGTGTGTGTGTGTATGAGTGTGTGTGTCTGTGTTGATATGTGTGTATGTTGAAATATGTGTGTGTTGATATATATGTGTGTGTGTGTGTGTCTGAGTGTTTGTGTGTGTGTGAGTGTGTGTGTGTGGTGTGTCTATGTGTGAGGTGTGTGTATGTGAGTGAGTGTATGAGTGTGTGTGTGTATGTGTGTGTGTGTGTGTGTCTATGTGTGTGTGCGCGCCTGTGTGTGTCTGTGTGTGAGAGTGTCTGTGTGTGTGTCTGTGAGTGAGTGTGCATGATCAAGTATGTGTTTTGGCTTGAGTGTTTGCGTCCGTGTTGTGTGTGCGTTTGGGAGTGTGTCAACAGCATAACCCAGGCTTTGGTTCTGAATGCACTTAGTGATCGGGGGTAGACCGTTATAGAGTTAAGGGCGTATGAATTTGACTAAATGTTTTTTTTTTTTTTTTGGTTTTCAGGTTCGTGTTCATCATCGGCGTGGTGATGGTGACCTTCACGCTGTGCTGGCTGCCGTTCTTCACCTTCTACCTGCTGTGAGTTTGTTTTCTTTGTTTTTTATTTATTTATTCGCACATAGTATAATATACGAGAATTTCAAGACATTTTAGTATCGGCAGGAAAGATGTCTCTACAAATCAGAGGCAAAAAGAAGTCAAAAGAATTAAAAAGAAATAAAAAATGGTTTGACAAGACCTGCTATGAAGCGCGTACGGAATTGAAAAATATAAGATATCTCTTAATGAACAATCCCAAGAATCCACTCGTAAGAGGCAGCTACTTCAGAAAGAAAAAAGAATTAAAAAAACTAATCAGAAAACGGAAAAGGGAACATGAAACTAACTGTTTAATGGAGCTCCAAAATCTTCAAGATAATAACCCAACAGCCTTTTGGAGCTTACTTAAAGAACTAAAGCAGACTAATTCCACAAACCAAGAGGACATACCAGCGGACACCTGGGTAAATCACTTTAAAGCTCTCCATGAAAAATCTAGATTAGATAGACAAGAGTTTGATTCTAACTTTGAAACAACCATTATAAACAAATTCAAAATACTTCAAAATCATAACCATTCCCAAGGCCCATTAGACTATGATATTACAGAATCTGAAATTGACACTGCCATTCAAACACTTAAAAACAAAAAGGCAAGCGGTCAGGACATGATCTGTAATGAAATGTTGAAATCGGGCAAATCTCTCATACTCCGCCCTCTCATAACTCTATTTAATAACGCCCTCTCAACAGGAACCTTCCCCACGGAATGGTCCAGTAGTTTTATTGTCCCAATATTCAAAACAGGAAAAAAGGACGACACAAATAATTATCGAGGCATCTCCATATCAAGCTGCCTAGGGAAACTATTCACATCAATATTGAACAAAAGACTCTCGATGTTCCTCGAGCAAAATGAAATCCTAAAACCAAACCAGACAGGATTCCGTAAACATTACAGAACCTCGGACAATATCTTTCTATTAAAGACCCTAATCTCTAAGCATACCCAACCAGGAAAGCAGCTCTTTGCCTGCTTTGTAGACTTATCAAAGGCATTTGACTCTATCTGGCACGAGGGTCTACTATTCAAACTTTTATCAGCAGGTATATCGGGAAGATTCTTCAACGTTTTAAAAAACCTATATAACCAATCCACAGCTAGTGTCAAAACGAAAAAAGGTCTTAGCGAGAGTTTCCCAATAGAAATCGGAGTGAGACAAGGCTGTGTCTTAAGCCCTTCTCTATTCAATTTATATATGAGTGATCTAGCCAACCAACTAACTACAGATTCTGAAGACTTTGATGCCCCCATATTAAACACAAACAAATTATCTAGTCTGTTCTACGCAGATGATCTTGTGCTGTTATCTACAAGCGAACATGGCCTACAAAAAACAATAAACAATCTAAACCAATACTGCAAAAAATGGAAATTATCAATCAATCTAAACAAAACAAAAATAATGATTTTCAACAAAAAGGGGCAGTTGCTTTCAAACTTTAAATTTTACCTAGGAAACCAAAATATTGAGATTGTACCTTCTTATAGTTATCTAGGAGTGATATTTACAACTGGCGGTAACTTCAAGACTGCAATGAAAACACTACAAAAAAAGGCCTTACGAGCCCTCTTTAGTATAAAATCAAGTCTAGGAGACAGTAATGCATCAGTTTCAGTATATTGTAAACTATTTGATGCATGCATTGTTCCCATATTAACCTACGGTGCTGAAGTATGGGGCAAGATTGGACTAAACGATAACTCTCCAATCGAACAAGTACATTTAAAATTCTGTAAGTCTCTCCTTGGCGTAAGAAAGAATGCCAGTAATCTTGGTGCAAGGGCAGAACTAGGAAGATACCCACTGTGGATTGAAGTCTATACTAGAATTTATTCATATTATAAAAGATTATTAGTGAAAGAAATACCAAAAGAGAGCTTACTATATGAAGCCCTATTAGTGCAGCAAGACCTGCACCGATGTAAAATACCATGCTGGTTGTCAAATATAAGTAGAATACTCGAGGAGTCAGGTTTTGCCTACCTTTTACTTCAAAAAGACAGAAACACATCATCTGCTCAATCTGAACTAAAACAAAGACTTAAAGACAATTTTCTTCAATATTTCTACTCAGCAACAAACTCCAAGTGTAGCAAAAACGGAAAACAAGGAAATAAGTTAAGAACTTACAAAACAATTAAGCTTACATATGAAAAAGAACCATATTTAGATGTGCAAAAGTTTAGTCATCGCCGAGCAATGACAAAATTAAGGATTAGTGATCATCAATTACAGATCGAAATTGGTAGGTATAACCAGACTCCCGCAAATAACAGAATTTGCACTTTATGTAACAGTAACTGTGTAGAGGATGAAGCACACTTTCTCTTAGAATGTCCGTTATACGCTGACATGCGGAAATCCCTTATTGGTTCCTTACAGCTAGAAAAGAAATTTACATACTTACCGAAAATAGAATTGTTCAAACATATTATGACATCCAAGCACTACGATGTTAACGAAAAACTATGTAAATTTGTTCATACATGTTTTAAAAAGAGAGAAGAGATCATGTAGATAGACCTTATAGATAGACACGTAGCATAGAAATGTAACACTTGTTCCTTCTTTACCTATACCCAAGTTATCTAACTCAATGCATTTGGCCCATGTAGGGCGTGAATATGCAATAAAGTTCATTGTCATTGTCATTGTCATTGTCATTGTCATATACTAGTAATATATTTTAGATAGAACAGAAAAGGGTCGCAGTCCTTAGGACGGGACGTTAAGCCGTGGTCCACTGTTCATTGTGTTTGTCGAAACAGCTAGGGGGAATTTCCCCGGGACAATGAACCTGTAAATACTGTACATAGTGTCTGTCTTCTCTGTCATGACCAGTGGGAGATTAGCTCTTCATTGAGCTAAAACTGGTTCGAGGTCACTTTCCAAACTTTCACTTTCCAAACTTTCACTTTTCAAACTTTCACTTTCCAAACTTTCACTTTCCAAACTTTCACTTTTCAAACTTTCACTTTCCAAACTTTCACTTTCCAAACTTTCACTTTCCAAACTTTCACTTTCCAAACTTTCACTTTCCAAACTTTCACTTTCCAAATTTTCACTTTTCAAACTTTCACTTTCCAAACTTTCACTTTCCAAATTTTCACTCTCCAAACTTTCACTTTCCAAATTTTCACTCTCCAAACTTTCACTTTCCAAATTTTCACTTTCCAAACTTTCACTTTCCAAATTTTCACTTTCCAAACAGGTGCGTGCTGTGGTGGCGCTGCTTCCCCCGCTGGCTGTTCGTGCTGTCCGTGTGGCTGGGATACTGCAACAGCGCGCTCAACCCAGCCATATACGCCATCTGGAACGACACCATCCGAGAGGCCTTCAAGAAGGCGCTCTGCAGCAAGGCTCCGGGACACGCCACTCCTTAAAGAAGGCACTCTGCAGCAAGGCTCCTGGACACGCCACACCTTAAAGAAGGCGCTCTGCAGCAAGGCACCTGGACACGCCACACCTTAAAGAAGGCGCTCTGCAGCAAGGCTCCGGGACACGCCACACCTTAAAGAAAGCGCTCTGCAGCAAGGCACCTGGACACGCCACTCCTTAAAACTCCCTTAAGAATCCCTCTTATTCCTAACAGGGACCCTAACCCTTTAGAAGGCGCTCTGCAGCAAGGCTCCGGGACACGCCACACCTTAAAGTGCTCGTAACACCAAAATACGACCTTATCTGATTGTAGTTGACATAACTAGTATTACCTGACTAACAGACACGTTTACCATAAATATACACGGTTCTCCTGTTACATTCGAAATTTCAGTGCCCAGCCTCGTAAAAGTCAGAACAAACCGTCCCGGTGGACTTTTGGTTTGCATCTCTACGTTTTATTTCTATATTATTCTGGAGCTGTCAGCTCGGGAAGAAGCACAGAAATTCAAAAATAAAACGTAGATTACATTTTGCCGCACCCAAAAATGTACCGGCAAAATGTAGGATATCGCCGTCCAATTCCCCTGGCGACTGTTATCTGTCTATTTGGCCAATTTCTACTCTTTCCAGCCGCTTCCCGAAGCCTGGTAGAGGCAAACCTTTTCCACATTTGGAGCCATCTGACCTTAGAATGAATGCTGAGGCATTCTGCAGGCTGTATGTTAGCGCAGAAAGTGTGTCAGAGAAATGACGACAGGTCTAAAATGTTGGTCAAGTGGCCATTACTACAAGCTTGTTCCGTAGGCCGGGTATCATGGGTATATTGGGTCATGGGGGAGGGGCTGAGTGGGCACTTTTGATGCATGAATGGCCTGGAAGTAAACAGTTCCAAAAGAGCCCCCAAAGAGCCCCCATAAAGATGATATTTTAATGGAAGTATATAATATGGTAACCTGGCTCTCTCAGCTAAGGCCATGTTGATTTGATTATATGGATGACATCCTCTGGGAACCCCAAAACTGATGCGAGCGTGCGAATAAAAAGAAGTGTGTGTGTTATAATGTGTATGTGTATGTATGTGTGTGTATGTGCCTGCCTGTATGTATGTGTGCATGTCTGTATGTGTGTGTGTGTGTGTTTCTTTTTAGCGTGTTAGGGGCAGGAGGACAATTAAAAAAAATTAATACCACACAACTTAGGACATTACAAGCCTACTTCTGATGCATTAGCCATTTCAACTGGTCCATAAAATACTAGTACTAGCTCATGGAAAGATCTGCCTTAGCTTTAGATCCAGGAGCGCATTGACCGTTGCTTCTAATCTCCAAGCAGATCTTTTAGTGACTGCAAAGACAGTATCAAATTGGCCAGGCTGTATGCATTGGCCAGACAGTATCCAATACATTCGGTGGCGTATTGGATACTGTCTGGCAAATGTACATGTATACTGCCTGGCCAATTTGATACTGTCTTTGCAGTCACCGAAAGATCTCCTTGGAGATTACGTTGCTTCCGCTGGAGCTCAGTGCCTCACTCCTGCCAATTTAACGCTAATAACGAGGAGTTGCTTTCTGGTCTGTTGGCACACTGGGGATAAGTATCAGGAACCCAAGGGAAGTAACCCGCAATTGAAAATATTTTTTTTAAAAGGCAGCGACTCGAATCTTCTCAAGCTCATGACGACAATAACTAGTTGCCCTTATCATGTGCATGCATAACATCATAATAATAATTTTTAAAACTATGCCGGACTTAGGACCCCTCCCGTTAAGGTATTGTGAAGAACTTAGTGGAAGGGCCAAGTGTCGAATATTCGGCCGAACAACGCGTTACCGCATACGTCCGGTTATGGCTGACCAGGGTTGCATGAGTGTAAACAACTGCCTATAGTGGAACAAAACAGCATTAGACCTACATTATGCTTATACTTTTTAATATCTACAGTTTGCCCAATACAACCATGTATATATTTTGTGCATTGTGAAATGACAGCGAACGCTATAGCCTTCGAAACACTAGCCCTTGTTGGACAGTAAACCAGTAATGTATTGTGTATACCACTTTGGCAGAACGTCTCGTTTAAGGACATACTCGCGTATTTAAGGATGACATCCCGTCTATAGTTTTCAAATGTTGTGCCGTACCATATTCTTATTATGAAATCAAGGATCACACAAGTCCAATTTTGGTGTCAGAATGGTCATCTAGTAGAAAGGCCTTGTACAGTAATGACATGAAGTTAAGCAGTTTTATTGCAATGTTTACGCAAATGTGTAGTTTCGCACTGTATTAAAATAGCACTATGTAATGTACATGTTAATCTTGACGTTCATGGCTGAGTGGTTAGACGAGAAATTCCCTGCCTTGGGAAATGTTCTGTAAAGCAGTGTTAATCACTGAGCAGGCCACCCTGGCTAAAGAAAACAAAATAAAATTTAAAAAAAATTTTTTTAAATTCTTTTCACGACTTTCCTCACTCCACCCAGGTTGTCACGGACAGTCCTTTAGAGTAAAGGACAGTACTTTCCTAGCACTGACCTACTTCCCTGTGAATCATGTATTATTCAAAGACTCTCTTCAGAGTTGTCAACATAAAATTATGAGACGTACATGACAGTATTTATTAGAAATACTATCTGCCAAATATATATGATCCGTATCTGTATAGCCGGTATAACCGCTTTCGGCGTAACACACCAGCTTCGCAGGCACGCGCCGCGCCGCCAGCAGGCTATATCATAACGAAAGATCTGTTACATCAAGCCTTTGCACATCTAATGATGATGCCCCTACTGTACTTGGAGGCAGCAAGTTCCACTCTACGATAGTTCTAGGAAAAAACAAGTTTTTGAGCACCTCAATCCTTGGTTGATAACTCTGGTGCTTGAAGGAATACATGACTATTTCTTGGTCTTTTCTAAGCTGGTATAAGGTACTTATTAGTGGTGACAAAGGAGTTAGCCTACCATAGACTTACACTTAGACAACTCTGCTACACGTAGATGTACCTAGTATTTTTCCTGCAGCCAAAGGAGCTTGGTAGAGACTACTGTTGGTATGTGCTTTTTCTGATGAAATAACTACCATGTAAATAACTATTGTTTGACAATCAACGTTGGTGTTGTTGTTAGCATTGCTGTTATGTAAAGAAAATAGCTGAATATGTAAAAATAAAAAAAAGCTACACATGGCAAATCTGTTGTATGTATTATTACGGTCAGTATCAGAGTTGTTCAGCTAACACACTGTATACATTAGCTGTGCGTATATGTAGATGTACACGTGTATGCACACGTGCCCTTTTCTCACTAGAAAGTACTTCAAAATGGATGCTAAGTGGAGGCATTAGTCAAAAGAGGCCAACGCTTTTAAAACTTGACCACCTGGTAGCTTCGTTTTAAGGCCAAAGATGTTCACTATTTATTGATCTCACCAAGAACACGGATGGCTCTGGAGAGGTTGCTCAGTAATTGAAAGGCTCCCTTTGATGACAAAAACAGCTGCAGAACAAAGAAAGCCATTCACCGACCAAAAATCCATTTACATCATCATTTTCAGCTACTGTATCTCCTCCATCTCTTGTGGTTTGATGATGTACGTGGTACGCATGTCTCTCCTCCTCCTCATCATTATCCTCTAGAGCTGAGTACCGGTGCAGTGTACCGGTACAGTCCCAAAGTCCAAAATACCGAATCACCAAGTACCGATACATACCGATGTGACACAGAGCCAGAGGTGACCAAAGTGACATCTAGAAGGAGCATAACTAATATGCAACAGATCTTTCATGGACAGCTAGAGTATTGTATGCAACAATACACAGTCCACATGGTTCTGTTTTGTTTGAATAAGGCCTAAGGCCGCCTAGTTGAGTCCTGTTTTATTTAAATAAAGATTCCGTCAAGTTTACAATATGTATTTCTGTTTTAAATGCTATTGAGGGACTTTAGAAGAACAGTATGTTAATTTGTCTAATTGTTCAGGTATAGGTACAGGTACAGGTACCTGTACCTAAACTTCTGTACTGATACCTGTACCTGATGTCACGTTTAGATACGCAGCCCTACTATCCTCCTCCTATCTTCTATAGTGCCTGTCATCCTCCTCATCCTCCTCATCTTCATCATCCTCCTCATCTTCATCCTCCTCTTCCTCGTCTGACTCCTCCAACTCCTGAGGTTTGCTGACGGCCGTGGCGCGGCGTTCCGTCCCTGGTGTCTGCCGCGCTGTCGAGCTGAAAACAAAAAAACAACAAATCAAAGATCAAGACAGCGACATGAAAAAAACAACAAAAATAGATACCAAAGTCAGGTCGAGCTGCGAACAAAAAAAATCAAAGATGAAGAGAGCGACATGAAAAAATTAGATACCAAAGTCAGTTCCACAGACAGAATCAAGTGTTGTCAAAACTCATAATACAGTCTTACACTTGTGGAAAAGTTAAACTGTCCTCGAACTCAAAAAAATTGAGAATTTTTTACTGACTCACTCAGTCTTTTCAGCTATCTGACCCAATCATTGACCCACAGATGACATCACTAAGACATTCTGTATATGTAGACAATGTAGGTGGCACTTTTGCGGCAAAGATGTCTGACAGGCATCAAAACATAAGCAGGTGAGAGACTTTAGCGGTTGTGTATTACTATTAGGCAAAAACCCCAAATACCTGAGGGATGTCTTGGAGTTGGCTCGGACCATGGCCAGCCGATCGGGGGCACTGGCAGGTCGCATGGAGTTCCTGAACTCCTGTACAAATATAGCAACAGGGATGAAGTGGTATAATAAAGTAGAGTGGATTCATTCCTCCAGCTAACCGACATCTTTCACACCGCAGTTGTCTCTCAGTAAGACATCAGAGCAGCATAGTTCTCATTTAGAACTTTCATTCAGCCTGTCAGTTAAAAATGTTGTATAAAGCAGAGTGGATTCATTCCTCAAGCTAACCTACATCTTTCACACCACAGTCGTCTGTGGCGTCTGTGTGGTGTAGTGGTAGAACACCTGACTATCAAGCAAGGGGACCCAGGTTCAATCCCCAGGGCTGTACCCAGACATGCCCAGACATGCACCCAGATGTTGTGCCCTTGGGAAAGGCACTTTACATGCATTTCCCCCCTCAGTTAGAGGGATCCTGGGCCCTACTAGGGTTCGGGTTGGCGTTAGGAAGGGCATCCAGCCGTAAAAATCTTGCTCCAAAAAAAGACTTGCACTCTGATGCAAGCACGTCTAACCCCCGTTTCGGGGGAAAAAAATGACGTTAAAGCGGAGAGAGAGAGTCGTCCCTCAGTAACACATCGGAGCTGCATAGTTCATATGGTGACCAACAAGTACCAGTTTTCTTTCAAACTGAATCATTGTAAGCACGAAAAATGAATCCACATTTTTTTTTTTTTTTTTGTCACAGGACAAATACAGGACAGGACAATGCTCACTTTCCACCTGAGCTAAGTGAGGAAAGTCGTGTAAAGTGTCTTTCCCAAGGGCACAAGGTCGGTGGCATGGCAGGACTTGAACCCGGGACCTCTTAGTTCTGAGTCGATCGCTCTGCCGTTGCGCCTCACGACCCCACCATGAATCCAAATTTTACAACCTAGTGATTCACAATAGCAAATCATTCTTTTACTGGATATTTCTTTATGCAGAGCAGAATACGTATCACACACTCCCCCTTGCAGAACTAGAGAAAACTGCACTACAGTTTGTCATGAAGGTAAAACTTCACTTTCATTATTTTTCAGGGGTTTTGGAAAACAAGTAACTGTTGCAAACATTTCAAGATAACCAGTATGTTACCTCTAAGTAACATACAGTGGCATCGGTGTGGCGCAACGGTCAGAGCGTTGGACTCAATAGCTCCCGGGTTTGATACTCACCACACCCCGACGTTGTGCCCTTGGGAAGGGCACTTTACACGACCTTCCCTTCCCTGACGGTGGAGTGACGCCCACCGAGCCTCTTCGGCTAATCTGTCTAAATGTGTGCCAAGACCACACTACGGATTTGGTGCACCAATGTGCCAACATCTGCACATTTGCCACCAAGAGCCGTAATTTTTTTTTTTACCTCTAAATCATCTTCATCGTTGATCCCCTGTAGATACTGGTTTGCCACCGTGTACAGCTCCAGTGCCTTGCAGTGAAACACCATCTCCACATGCACAAAGTCCGACAGGATTTTCTGCAAGAAAGGAAAAGATACAAGAAGGGGCGTGAAATACCTTTTTTCTGCACACCTGCGCTGGTGCATGTTACACTGAAAATTACCTGCACCAGACAAATTTTACCTGCACCACTTAGAATTTAGGAGGTATAGATCATTATACTAAAACCTGTTCAGAAACCATTGCCATTATTTCTTTAAAACTTCATAGGTAACAGTCAATGCAGCAAATAAAAATCCACATACGCCTACTAGTGTATAAACTCAGTACATGGACTGATGCAGGTTAGGTGCAGGTAAACATCAGATTCATACTAAGGAATCCTAAATTCTGAGTGGTGCAGGCAAAATCTGTCTGCTGCAGCTAATTTTCAATGTTTGATTTTAGGCAGAAAAAGGTATTTCGAGCCCTGAGGATATAAGAGCACAAGTTTTCAAGCCTGATAGTACAGATATGAGTCCTCCAACCTCAACCAACTCTTTCAAACAGACAGGAGAAAACGTGGCTGTCTTGGTTTCAGTTAGCCGTCTTGACCTTAGTTGATTAACAATACTGTATCAATAGAACTCAGAGAGTAGAAACCTTTATATCTTCCATCTTCTGCCGTTCAAAGTTGTCCATCTGTTCCTCGAGTGCTCGGTCTGACCTGGTGGCGTCCACAGCCGCCCGCTGGAGCTCAGACTCGGCCTGAAAATTTCACACAAGCACAATTTGTCATTTTAATACAGAGTACACAACTTGAATTATTATAGACACATGTCAGGGTTGAGACTCCGATCTGGTAGAATTACATGCATGTACAATTTCCTTTTCAGGTCAAATCAACAAACTAGACAAAGTGTTTTCATGGATTCCAAACAGGAGATACACAAGAAAACTTGTTATTCAAGCAACTGAATATTTTGAAAACTGTCAGACATTTAAAGTAGCATCCACTACTTTAGCTCAGACTTGGCCTGAAAATTTCACACAAGCACAATTTGTCATTTGAATACAGAGTAAACAACTGCACGTAGTATAGACACATGTCAGGGTAGAGACTCCGATCTGGTAGAATCGGCAATTCTACAGGTAGAGATCCTGATTGGAGTCCCTGTCATCATACAGAAACTTCGACCGGGATCTCTGCCTGTAGAATCGCCAATTTTACTGGTAGAGATCCCGATCAGATTCTGCAAGATTCTGTAAGATATCTATCTTAAACTGTTACTCTATCCAGTTGCTTGAGTAACAGTTTATTTGTGTATCTCATTACCTGGATGTCTAACCTTCATCGACAAAACAGAAGACTGTATTGGAATAGATTTCCCTTTACGGTTCTCACTACGCGTTACAGAAAAAAGTCATCACCGTTCAGTTTGCTTTATAATCTATTAAGGTGTTGGGAACTAGGCCATATTACTGGAACATGGTCTGCATCGACTGCAAACAAATTCTAATACATCACAATATTCAAGGAATACATGTACCTTACAAAAAAGTTAGAGGAGATACATAATTGCAAAAAGACAAGATAAGATTCAGAAACATATTGGGAAGTGGGGTAAACTTTATAGTGTCCTTTCAACTGATTTTCTTTGATATTTTGTGATTTCTAGGGTTCCTCATCACTTACTAGTATATTATTTTCTTTTAATGATCATACACCATTGTCTCCTGATTTTATGTTTTATTTTTGTGGTTACACATGTGTTTCCTTATTTTGTATACATGCCATACTTTCTGTCCAATATATATGTGAAAATATCAATAAAAAGAAAGAGTTAAAAAAAAAAAAAAAAAAAAAGTTAGAGGAGAGAGAGAATTAACCCTTGTCCTGCTGGCAACTCTGTGCATTCCATCCTCCCTGTGCTGGGCATTTCAGACACTGCTTTTGTTTTACTAGTCTACAATGTTACTGAGAAATCCTTATAACATTAGCATTACATACATTAGAAAAAACTTGAACCTTCCCAACATATGTTGGTCACAACACTAGGGGCGTGAATCTGCTTCCAAACATATGATGGGAACAGCAGGACAAGGGTTTTAAGACAAAGCTAGTTAATAATGCACCAACCTTGCTGAAAGTGTGACATGCAGTGTTTTACCAACATGCATGTGTTAACCTATTAACCAGTTAGTAACGGGTGTGAACATGAGTGAAGGATCACCAGTGGCACAGCGAGCGATCCGCTGCTACCTGACGCTAACCACATGTTAGGGTTATTTACCTGTGACTGGAGAAAACTGTTAAAGAAAAATGCTCTTCTTCAGAGAATACTAAAAAGGTAAAGGTAGTCCCATAGCCTTTTTCAGGCCGTAGGGGCAGTGGGTTGTTAGTCCACTGTGTCTAGGGCACGGTATTGGAAGGCGGAGCCCATCCCTCTCCTTCCACCGCCTTTTACCTCCCAGCTGAAGTCAGGAACCCATTTTACACCTGGGCAACTTCTTGCCAGGGATCGAACCCATGACCTCTTGATCTTAAGTATTTTCAAAGTGAATTACCGATAACCCATGAAATAGGCAAAAAAAATGAGTGTCACATGTAGAACTTGTGCAAGTGATTTTTAATGTTGCCTGTACTAGTATCTATATGCAGTAAAGAAAAAGGCATTTCAAGGATGTATGACTATGAGGTCTGTGAATTCTTGTTTGATGTGTGATTGACAGGAAGCTTAAGGATACGATAGTGTGCCTGTCGCTCGGGTTCTTCTGTTTGGCCTTTTCCAGTCTCTCCTGCTGCTGCTGCTGCTTCCCTCGGGCTGTCTGACTCTTCTTCAGATCCTCCTACGGGACAGACACACCAAAATGAAACGTGAAGATTCGGAAATTTTATGCAGAAGTTATGCAGAAACAAGTATTTGACTTTTGAGCCTTGGTTACCTCATGGCAGCCTTGATTTTTAACAAACATTAAAAAAATGGTGCATGCTACTGTGCTCTACGACCTGCAGTGGCCCGCCACCATCTTCTAGAAGCAAGTGTACCACCATATTAATATACAAACTGACAGTCTACTTAAACCAGCCCAGGGGCACACCCGAGGGAGCCACCACCTCAAATTACAAACTACATATATAAACGCCAGAACAGATACGTACATTCAAATACTTTCCCCCTTACCATTCCCCAGGTGAATGCCCTGCCTGGCACGGTTGTGACGGATCCCACCATTCACCGTTCTGTGCCAGGTTGGAGGCCTGCCCTCCCTAGCCTGGGACCCCACATCTCCCCCCTTACTTTGCCCCTGGGGGTAACTACGATGATGATGATGATGATGACATGGGTTTGTATAAAACTGTCCACCTACCTTGGCATGTTTACAGGTGTTGCCATATAAGGTCAGCGGTTGTACAACTTTGGCCTCTAACCTTTGAACCTGTATGAAAGATGGATAAAAGAAATTGTTTCAGAGGGTCAAGATTTCAACATTTTCCCAGGGTGCATGTCCCCAGACCCCCTACTGGTAGCAGGCTTGTTGCTCAAAATGATGTCACGTCAAAAAATTGAGATGCTGGCTAGAACACTGGTTGTATTCAACAATCAAACAGACCAACAAACTGAACAATAAGTGAACAAGAGGAGCCCTTACCTCTGCTTGTCTGTAGTCTTGTATAGCGGAGATGGTCTCGGCAAATCCCGTGACACCAGACTTCAACGACTGTCCCTCCGCCTCCGCGTACGTTAGCAGGGCCTTCGCCAACTCGTCGCCCTTGTCTCGCAGTTTCGCCGTCTTCCGCGAGAACCCAGCAAACTCCTGGCACAGATTGCCGAAGTGCTGCTCCGCTTTGGTGATCCTGTCCTGTATGAACTTCAGCTGGTTCTCTCTGGAAGTTTAAAAGAAAACAAACTTTGACTGTTTGAGCTACTACATGTACTTTAATACTTCTTCTTCTTCTTCCTTATTACGTGCTTAACCTCAATAGGCTGAGGGCTCCAAGCACGGTACGTACAAGACTGCAAGGTTTGATCCACTCACACCGGGAAGGACCCCTACTCTTTTCGATAAGTGTGGTGGGTTTTTTTTTAACGTGCTTGAGGTGTGGCTCTCCTCAAACACGGGACCTCCATTTAATGTCCTATCCGAGGGACGTCCCTAACCGAAGCTAAGTACTCATTTTCATCTGAGTGAAGTGAGGAAAGTCGTGTAAAGTGCCTTTCCCAAGGGCACAACGTCTGGGCATGTAACGCTACATGTAGGTGGGAATCAACCCCAGGACCCATGTGTTCCGGGCCGAACGCCCTACCATTACGCCACACGCCATACTAGCTACCACTATATATGTAGAATATTGGAATAGACAAGATTATGTCATACCATTTGATAAGAGTGTTCCAGACCAGTTGTATTCTAAATTTTAGGGTATCGCACAGGCTGCTATATAATTTTTTGTACACTTCGCTTGCATCGAAAAATCAAGATCTAGATAATCTTTTTTCCGGTGCACTTTCTATTTTCTACCAAAGACTCTAACAGGTAAGCTATCATGTTGTGTGTGCTGACTTGGCTTCGCTGACGAAGATTAAGCTATTGTATCGTCGTCTGTTTACACTCTAGCAAGGAGGATTTGATATAGCGAGATCTTTGACTCTACAAAGAAATTATATATGGAGCAAGGGGGAGGGGGGCAGACAAGGTTCGTTCCCCGAACTACAAATTTTTTTATTATCATATGCCACAGTCCCCACGCGGCTCTGTCAAAGTCCAAAGTGAAGATTAATGGATGTAGACACATACCTTGCTCTAGCGTCCGGGTTTTTAGCCATCTTCAACTCTTGTCAGACGGTCTTTGCTTCGATATTCGCGATGTAAACAAACGAACGCAGTCTGCGCGTCTGGATTTGAACTGACTCCGGAATGTCTCGCGAACTCGCGCGAGAGTTCATTCCACAGGTGTCCGAGATTTGAAAAGTGTTGTTCTTGGGGTCATTCGAGGTCAACTGTTAGCCTCTACCAGGCTTCGGAAGCGGGGGGAAAGACTAAAAATTGGCCAAATAGGCAGATAACATACCTGGGGAATTGGTCCTTCGGGAGCGGCAAACTGTACTCCTTTAGCGGACCAACTCCCCTGGCATGTTATCTGTCTAATTGGTCAGTTTCTACTCTTTTCAGCCGCCTTCCGAAGCCTGGTAGAAGCTGATAGAGGCTAGTCAGCTGTTGCGTTGAAAGACTACTGGATGATTTTTGTGCTCGGAAAGAAGTGATACAGGCTTCAAGAGCCCCCTAGTATCTTCATTTGGAACTGTAGGAGTTTTCTTGATTTGATAGCGTAAAATGTAAACCATACAAAACAGGACTCTTGTTATATTGATGATTATCAAAGATCTTATTGTACCCATGATAGGAAATGTATATTTATATTTGTCAGTTAGAAATTTGAGAGAAAAATTGATAAATAACAATTATGGCAATAATGACTCATTTACTTAGTTAAAGCTCTGTGGGAATTTTTTACTTACTTACTTATCCTCTTCATCCCTTGCGAGACATAAGCCGTGACTTTTTGAATTTTTTACTAATTGACATGTTACTAATGGTTAGTAAAAAGTAAACATAATACATTTTGCAAATTTGCACTCCATTTACACAATTGACAACCAGAATGCTACAAACATTCAACTATTGTGTACATTTATTTCAAATCAAATCTTTATCTATATTTTCCTTATTACATTTTCAAAAACACACTATGCACTAAAACAACTCCTAGGTTGCACATGAAGCATACCTACAACCTATCATGTGATAAAAGCGAACATCAACATTTCCATAAGAACGTATGAACCCTACAGTCTAGCCTCTACTAGGCTTCGGGAAGCGTCCGGAAAGAGTAGAAATTGGCCAAATAGACAGGTAAAATGACAGGGGAGTTGGTGCGCTGAAGGAGTACAGTTTGCCGCTATGAATTGAACTCCTTTAGCTTTAGCGGACTAGCTCCCCCGGCATGTTATCTGTCTATTTGGCCAATTTCTATACTCTTAGAGGCTACCATCCTAGGTCTGTTCAAATGATGTTCTCAATGGGAGGCCTGTCCCCAGTCTTCAGTGCGTCCTTCAGGCGTTGCCAGAACAGCGCCTTCCCCTGGGGGTCCTTCGGCCACTCCAGGTACGTCCTCTTGCACATGAGGCGGCGCAGGCGGTGGTAGCGGTGCAGGGCGCGGTCTGGGATGTCCTCCAGAAACACGAGGATCAGCACGTCTACCTGGGGAACAGTAGAGGAGGATAACTCTTCTATAATTATAAATTCTTCTGCTTATGTTTGTGCTTCAGTTAAACCTCTGTTAACTTATGTTTTAACATATCATTTCAATTAGCGTTATTTATCAATTACTTTTGTTATTTATTGTTACTATTTGATTTGTTACCATTATCATATTGGTCAAAGTTATCAATTACTTATGGTTATTTATTATTACCATTTGATTTGTTACTATTATTACAGTTGTCAATTAATTTCGTCGGGGAAAGATCCTGGACAAGCCATTATGGCTTTTTATCTTTTCCCCAGCATGTCCTATTTTGTTGTAATATGTTTATTTTATTTGTTTTTCTTTGTATGCGAATCAATAAACAAACAAACAAATAAACAAACAAACTCGGTGGACAGCACAGGGGAGTGATCTTCATTCCATAGTCATGTCCTCTCCTCTCTATTTCTATCGCCAGACTGTCTTTTCTAGCCTCTACCAGGCTTTTGGAAGCGACAGGAAGAGTAGAAATTGGCCAAATAGGCGGCTAACATGCCAGGGGAGTTGGTCCGCTAAAGAGTACAGTTTGACGCTCTTTAGCGGACCAACTCCCCTGGCATGTTATCTGTCTATCTGGTCAATTGCTACTCTTTCCAGCCGCTTCCCGAAGCCTGTCGTAAATAATTTCATTAATTGGTGAATGATTGAATAGCAAAGTTCTTTATTCACAACCACTTGTTTAACAAGAGCCGATGACAGTTTCGACGATTTCGATGCAGTCTGTCATAACATAACAGATCTAAGAAGGTCATCGAAACGTTGGCTCTTGTTATACAAGTTGTTGTGAATAAAGAACTTTGCTAGTCATAGAGAATATGCTTCTACAGTCACTGCATGAAAAGTTGGATATACCAATGGTAGTAAATGCCAGTTAAGTCGAGTAATGTTTACTTTGTAGACAGTACCAGGATTTACAATAGTAGTAAATAAAAGTCAAGGCCGAAATTACCGGGACTGACTTTTATTTACACAGGGGAGACGGAAAGCAAGATTTGTCGTGGCCGATGGAAGTGATCTTTATTCCATACTCATGTTCTCTCCTCTCTATCCCTATCGCTGGACACCGAACAAGACTACTTCCTACATCAGGGCCCATCACCTATCACTCAACCGCGACGGGGGCTGACATCGTTTACCGGATACCTTTGATTCACTGTTGACGTCACACTTCAGATAAGCCACGTGACAAGTCCCACTGGGTCTATTGAAGAAGACCAGAGTGACTGGTCGAAAGCTCTAGGTGAGAACAATTCTTAGTGTTGTATCAAAAGTTTTAACTTTAAACATGCAACTACCAAGAACACAGATGAACTTTGATAGTACGTTACTTTGATAGTACGTTACTTTGATAGTACGTTACTTTGATAGTACGTTACTTTGATAGTACGTTACTTTGATAGTACGTTACATACCTGTTCATCGAACAGTCTGTACGTCGCCATCTGTACTTCCATCTCGCACCACTCGCTCTTCAGGAACTCTTCCGTCACCAGGCAGATGGTCTTACGACTGTCGTAGATGGCGTTCACGATGTTGTCGGTGATCGGGGCGCCGCCGACGAAGTCGCGATAGTCCAGGCAGAGCCGGAACCCGCCCCCTTCCTGTAGAATGGTTTATTAAAAGAACAAGAAACAGTCATGTATTCAAGTACCAAAAGAACAAGAAATAGTCATGTCTTCAAGTACCAGAGTTGTGAACCAAGGATTGAGGTGTTCAAAAACTCATTTTTCCTAGAACTATCGTAGAGTGGAACTCGCTGCCACCAGTAGGGGCATCGTCACTAGATAGTTTTAAACAATGTCTAGTTAGGGGTGTAATGTAGCCAGCTGCCGCCGCGCCGCGTGCCTGCGACGCTGGTGTGTTACGCCGGAGGGCGGTTATACCGGCTATACAGATACAGATACAGAAAAAAAAACATTACATAGATAATCAATAAAAACAGTAAGCATTGTATAGTAAACACATTGGTAGATAAAAGCATTTCACCTCTTCTAAGTGTGGTACCAACTCGTCCATGACCCAAGCCCGGTCGTTGTGGTTGTAGGACACAAAAGCGTCAAACTTCTTCAGTGTGTTCGACTCTCTCAGAGCTTGGTAGCCATGGAAACGTGCCTTGATGACGAAACAGCCGTATTTGATGTACCAGCGGTTGCGGTACCCGACGACAACGCCGACCAGGAAGACGCAGAGGAGGACGGCTCCGGATATCGCTACGCGAAGGCCTGTCTTGTCGTTGCACCCCTGGGCTTCAGCGTCAAAGTCTAGTATAGTCTTATGTACAAGACGTTCCGGGGCCACACAGCCGTAGTTCGACAAGTTGTAGAAAAGAGTCTTGGTTGTATTACTCACTACCCAATCGTAGAACCACTCTTCTTCACAAGTACACTGCAAGGGGTTGTCTTCCAAGTTCAGGTTCTCAAGCTTTTGCAAGAAGCCGAACCCATCTTTTGGCAATTTTCCAAGCTTTAGACGGTTAGAATTTAGCGCAAGGGTTCGCAGCTTTGGTAGGGATTTCAATAACCTGAGTGGAATCTTCGGAATCCTGTTGGAGGAGAGGTCTAAAGCCGTCAGATTCTGGAGATTTTCAAACGGCAGCGCTGTTATAGTGTCGAAGTTATTTTCTGACAAATCGAGTACTTCTAGGGACGTGAGATTGGCGAATGGGCGGCTAGTCTCCTCCTGATCCAACATTGCGTTAAGATCATTGTGGCTAAGATTCAGCATCTTTAGCGAGGCTAATCCTGAAAAGAAATGAGGCGGGAAAGACCTAATACCTTCCGCAGCATAGCAGTCTAAGGTTTGGTCTTCCATGCGCAAAGTGACTAGTGATGATAACTCTGTAAAAGGGGGAGGGAAGTGTAGATCAGCTTTGACGCAAAGATTGTTGTTTTCCAGGTATAACTCCTTCAGTTTGGAAAGGCCGGAGAAAGCTGTTTTATCTATTTTCTGGATGAAATTGTGAGTCAGTCTTAGGTAGATCAGGTTTACCAGACCATGAAAGACATGCTCGGGCAGATCGGGTATCTTGTTGAACCAAAAGTCAAGAGACTCGAGATTGCTAAACCCACGGAATGTTCGGGGTTCTAGTTCCGAAATGTGGCCGCGGAGGAAGCTCAACTTCCGCAAAGTTGCTTTGACGGGTTCCAAGGCAGGACTCGGGACCTCCGGGAGATCGTTCCAATCCACTATCAAAACTTCCAGACGCCCCAAACCTCGCAGGCTGTGCCTGGTGAACTTGCCTACCGCGTGTTTTGTCTCAGGTCCTGAAATAGTCAGCGACTCGAGCTTGGGGAGGTTGTAGAACACACTGCCGTGTATCCATGACCGACCTTTGGCTAGGGTTAGTGAGAGTGACGTCAGGTTGTCAAGGGATACGAACGAACCGTTTGGTATGTTCGGGAAGTGGTCGTTTTTGCTCATATCTAATGTCTTCAGGCGGCCCAGCCCACTAAATGCTTTCGGAGGTAAAGAGGTAATGTTGTTACCGACTAGGATCAGACTTTCCAGCTTGGGAAAGAAAGAAAACAGGCCCGATTTTGGTAAAAATTGCAGCCCTACGTAAGACAAGTCCAGATGGGTGATTGACAGGTTTGCCAAACGTTCGAATGTGGTGTTCGAAGGAGTTTTGTCTCCAGCCAAGAATGTGCTGTTGGAGAGGGACAGATTCAGGGACGTAGTATGGATGCTGTTAAGATTTTCGAACGTCGTGTTCAAGTTCATGTCAAGTCTGTTTCCGCCAAGATACAAGAAGGATAGGTTGCGAAATGGCCAGAAAACTGGGTGAGCGATTGCCTGGATTTTGTTGAAGGAGAGGTCTAGTGTTCCAACGCGTGATTCGTTCAGCGGTGCAAAGCAGTCGGGTTCAAGTTCAGCAATGTCGTTGTAAGAAAGGTCTAAGTAAGTCAACCGTTTCAAATGTCTGAACTCGTTCCCAAGCTTGCAGCGACTGACCCCGTTTCCTGAGAACGAGATGACGTTAAGTGATTTGAGATTGGGAGTGAGGAAGTCCGCCCTGTTGAGGTTGGAGAGGCGAGTGTAGGCCAGTTCCAGCATTTCTAACGCCACGAGGCCGTCGAACGCACCTTTCGGAATGGTTGTGATGTTGTTGTGGTTGAGAAAGAGGGTCGTCAAGTTGTAGGTGTTCCTGAAACTTCCTGGCCAAATGGCGCTGATGAGATTCCTGCTCAGGTCCAGGAATTTCAAGTTGTGGAGTCTCGGGAACGTCTTTGGATCTGTGAGGGAGGGAAGGGCAAACAATTATAACAAGGTTGAGACAAAAGTTGAGAAACTTAGGTGGTCTATGTTCGGACATGTCCTTAGAATGCCACAAGACACACCTGCACCGTTGAAAAGCCCTGGAATTCTCAATCTTAGGCTCCAGCCAATACAGGGCACGTAAAGGAAGACACTGTGTAAATCTACTTAGCATGCTGAAGGGAGACATGAAGCACAGAGGGCTAGGCCCTCCTACAACAGCAAAGAAACTCCGAGAGCTAAGGGAGCTCGCGGGAAAAAAGGAACAGTGGAAGAAGATGAAGAAAGACTGAATGCAGCTGCAGGACGTTCTTACGACTGCAGATGCAGAATACAGTGGATGATGATGATGATGAGCAGGCCACTGTGTAATTGTGTAGATCTAGAGAGCACGTCGGCAGAACGTTCTGCGCCTGCACAAAACCCGGATTTTTCACGGTTTTCGTTGGATGTTTGGTCAATGTTGCATCAGAATTCTGCCTGTTGCAGGTGATATCTTTTCCGACACGGTATTTGAAAACTATAGACGGGATGTCATCCTTAAATACGCGAATACACGTGTATACTAGAAAGGTAACATTTGCAAAGCATAATGTTTACCTTTACATGGTCTAGCCTAACAAACTACTTCTCTGTTTATTCTTACTCAAACACATTCATATATTAGTATATTGTGACCAGCCCCTCCAACTCTGTCCTGCTACATAATGTAACCCAACACGACGGGGTGTCTGCTACAGCACCAGTTACCATGGTGACAGACGTCTGGTCCAGGTCACTGAGCTTATGTGATTGGAGAAGAAAAAGAAAAAGAAGAAGAAGAAGAAGAAGAAACAGAGCAAAAACAATATGTTTCACTAAGAAGGTTAAAAACCATTAGTTTCACTTCTGCAAAAGGTAAACATAATAATGGAGTCACGCATTCCTACAAGAGGAACACTTGTACACTCAAACTTCCTCTTCTGCAAGAGCATAGTTACGTTGCTAGCAACGGTCCCTGGTCTCTGCCACCCCCATTGGGTGGAATAAACGTCGGGTATTATTAGCCTAATCTACCGCGGTTTGGGCAGGCTCTCTGCGGGCCTGTAGTAGTTCTCCGCCGCCCAGATCAACTAGGCTCCCCGGTAGAAGTATGCTTATAGCGAGAGAGAGAGAGAGAGAGAGAGAGAGAGAGAGAGAGAGAGAGAGAGAGAGAGAGATAGAACGTATGGAAAACAATATTGTGAGCCATTGAAAGCTGGCATGGCCCATAGAGAATTAATGAATGAATGGCGACCTTTATTGCACATTTTGCCACACTGGGCTTAAAGTACAGGTCACAACAAAACATGATGAACAGATACAGTTAACAAATACAAAATAAAACTATTATTATTAGGAATTTTAGTAAATTCAAATTCTCGCTTTTCAGTTATAGTAGAGATAAACAAACAGATATGTTAGTTGCATTAGGAATACAAATTTCCCTATAGTGCTTAAGTGTATGAAATAGGGAATAGGTTTTGTACAAAGGCACCAGGCAAGATAGCTAGTCCTACTCACCTAAATCCTGAAACAGGTTGGAGGTGAGGTTGAGACGCGTGGTGCTGGCGGGGATGCCGCGGGGGACGTGGCGCAGGTCTCTCCGAATGCACACCACGACGGTCTCCCTAGTCCGGACGCAGTTTCGGAGAAAGTCCAAGTCGAAGGAGGACTTCTTGGCTTCAGGAGAAGAGAAACCGCTCGGATTCTTCAACAGTTTGGAAGTAGGGTTGGCGCTACCGTCTGATAGGCTGTCACCAAATTTAGTACAACAGGACAATGAAATAAGAAGACACAGGATCGAAACTAGCATCGGAAACGCAGCCATTGCATGCATGTATATGTACACTACGTTTTGACGAAGTACTAGTTGCAATGCACAAGTGTGGTGCCACAGTTGCTGACTGTATACCAGTCATAGGATTTTATATGTTTGTAAAGCAGAAGTTGTAACGGAAGTTCAAACAAACGTTAACTTGTACGTCGAGATAACAATGTACGATGCGTTTGTTTAAAAACATATTAAGCTTCACTGCCATTGTTGCTAGTAATTTGGTTCCGCAAACTCAAAAGTGGCGTGATCAAGTTTCACATAGTTGGGTAACTTCCGTATCACTGGAAAGCAGAAGTTGTGCCAGAGTGCATAAAAAGCGGAACTTTGACCGCGGAAACGGCATGAGTTCACACTGCCGTAAAACACCAAGCAGAAGTATGTAGGTAATTACCCGCTTTTGTACATTCGTGACCAGGTATTTGAACCTTTTCATCACTAGAATAACTGTTTCCTCAAGCAAAAAAAATAATACAAGCAACTGGAGTAAGAAACCAGTGCTCCTTTCTGCAGTAGAACGCGAATAAAGTTTGCATGTACTTATAAACGCTAGATGCAGATCATGTTTATGTTGATAGGCGTCGCTTCTGTATTTCTTTGGCACATTTGTTTTCCTCCCCCCATCCTGGAATATGTCAAAATTTAAGGCTACTATCTTGCTATCCATTTTACTTTTTCGGTCACAGTTGTATAACAGGGTCGAAACTCTGATCCAACAGGAAGGAAACTAAGTGTTATCTGTAGAGCCATACATGTATCTCCACTCTGGTCTGCCTCTCAATGATGTATTGTCAATTCCCTAGAAGATGTTTATATAATAGCTCTGGGTTGTTTTGCATGCTTTTGCAGAGGTGTATTGTAACCAGCTGCTGCTGCACCGCGTGCCCGCGAAGCTGGTGTGTTACGCCGAAGGGCGGTTATACCGGCTATACAGATACAGAAGCTGGTGTGTTACGCCGAAGGGCGGTTATACCAGCTACACAGATACAGAAGCTGGTGTGTTATGCCGAAGGGTGGTTATACCGGCTATACAGATACAGAAGCTGGTGTGTTATGCCGAAGGGCGGTTATACCGGCTATACAGATACAGATACAGAAACTGGTGTGTTACACCGAAGGGCGGTTATACCGGCTATACAGATACAGATACAGAAACTGGTGTGTTACACCGAAGGGCGGTTATACCGGCTATACAGATACAGATACAGAAACTGGTGTGTTACACCGAAGGGCGGTTATACCGGCTATACAGATACAGAAGCTGGTGTGTTGTGCCGAAGGGCGGTTATACCGGCTATACAGATACAGAAGCTGGTGTGTTATGCCGAAGGGCGGTTATACCGGCTATACAGATACAGATACAGAAACTGGTGTGTTACACCGAAGGGCGGTTATACCGGCTATACAGATACAGATACAGAAACTGGTGTGTTACACCGAAGGGCGGTTATACCGGCTATACAGATACAGAAGCTGGTGTGTTATGCCGAAGGGCGGTTATACCGGCTATACAGATACAGAAGCTGGTGTGTTACGCCGAAGGGCGTTTATACCGGCTATACAGATACAGAAGCTGGTGTGTTACGCCGAAGGGCGGTTATACCGGCTATACAGATACAGAAGCTGGTGTGTTATGCCGAAGGGCGGTTATACCGGCTATACAGATACAGATACAGAAACTGGTGTGTTACACCAAAGGGCGGTTATACCGGCTATACAGATACAGAAGCTGGTGTGTTACACCAAAGGGCGGTTATACCGGCTATACAGATACAGATTCATAGTCTCTTTTGTGATGAATCAGAACTGGGGTCGGCCTCACTGCACGAAAAGTTGGATTTACCGATGGTAGTACATGTAAATGCCACTAAAGTCGGGTAATAAACAGTACTTTACGAACAGTACTGGACTTTACAATGGCAGTAAATCTGTATCTGTATCTGTATAGCCGGTATAACCGCCCTTCGGCGTAACACACCAGCTTCGCAGGCACGCGGCGCGGCGGCAGCTGGCTACATTACACCGAACGACCTGTTACACCTAACCTTTGAACGTCTAACGCTAGACATTGTTTAAAACTATCTAGTGACGAAGCCCCTACTGTGCTTGGTGGCAGCGAGTTCCACTCTACGATTGTTCTAGGGAAAAATGAGTTTTTGAACGCCTCAATCCTTGGTTGATAGCTCTGGTACTTAAAGGCATGACTATTTCTTGTTCTTTTCTGGGCTGGTATTAGGTAATTTTGGATTTAACAATGGTATTAAATGAAATTACCGGACTTGACTTTAATTTACTACCATTGTCAAGTCCGTGCTGTTTACAAAGCAAACATTACCCAACTTAACTGGCATTTACTACTAACCAAATCTAACTTTTTGTGCAGTGACTCTTCTAGGAAGAAAATTCTGACATCACAATTTTGATCACCTATCATCATGATTTGATATCTGAATGATTATGATTGCTTCTATACTGCCTTGTTTAATTTTGGTTGTATGATGAGTACAGTTAGCTACGATTCCTTCTTGTTCACGATGAGTTTACCTATTTTTAATTTGACCTTTCTTTTATTATAATTATTTATGTCATGTAATGTTATGTTGGGGTTATCCCCCCAGGAATCTTTGAAAATGTATTTCCTGGATAAATAAATAAAACAAACAAACAAACAAGAAAGACGTAGAAAACTCAACAAGTTAGTTAGAGCTAACATCTGCTTGCAGATAACTATTTTGATATCCCAAAGCCAGGTAAGACAAATTGACAGAAAAGTTATGATTACATTAGACAGCTTTATTGCCTTCATTGACACGTTACAAATACAAGAACTTCCCCTCGCAAGCAAATAAAAAAATCAGAGACTCCTCGTTCAACATAAACGGGAACGGACTTAAATACAAGGGGCACCGGACGCGTATGTCGTGTCTATACCATAACAATACATTTCAGTCACAGGTCGCAAAATCCGATCACACTTTTTACATCCATCTAGATATAGGGCTCGAACTGGTATAACCAGTCACCCGCATTTCTACATGTACAAAAATTACTTCTATTATCATAACAACGTGGTCATTGTCGTGGCTTATACAACATCTACAATATTGAGGTCACAAGAAGACTGCCGGTGAGGAAGTATTAACAGTAAATTGTGGGTATTGGTTCGGAGGAAAATATTGGACAACATTTCTGTATCAAACCGAAGAATCCGAATGGCTCTCACATTCATTTAATAGTTTACATTCTACAAACTTTACAGGTTGGAATATCTCCAACTGGCATCACAGTGACTTCGTACGATATCTATCGGTAGGCACGGACAATTCTTACGTTATTGGATCTGAGCTGTGTTAGCGCTATCAAAGCAATGGGAGGAAAATCACTTAAAGGCACCCAATGAAATTTCAGGGCGGTAAAACAAAAACTTTTCTGGAAATCTGTCTGATATTGACATTTACTGATATTTCTTAGCACATTTTGTCATTTCATACTTGACGTGTTCGAAATAGCCCAAAACAAGCTACGCGAGGAGTCCCTTTATTTTTTGGTGGCAACAATAAATAGCTAGAACCAGCGACATCACATTTTTGCCTCACAGATATCAGTATGCTATGGGATGGGGTTGATTCAACTTACTACACTAAAAAAATGACCTGAAAATTGACTTTGAAAACCCAGTTTTACTGCCCTGAAATTACTTTTGGTGCCTTTAAACCAATAATCATGAGCATTAGTGGAATATATCAAATCACAATGGAATAACACATAACAGAAACATTCGGCTAGAAATGAGCGACTCAAAGATGACATTCTTGGTACAGAAGTTGACAAAACAGCGATTCTTCATTAGCTGCGACATTGAGCCCGAATCATTCCGTCAAGAAATTTACATGTCATATCTACAATTAATAGATAAGGACTTCCTTAAAGGACACTCGTCTTATATCAAAGATTCCTTCTCTATCGTGTGAATCTTCTCAACATTCTTAACCGTCTTCTTATCTTTTCAATAGACAGAAAATTTCCACTGTCTGTATAATTATGCCAAGGAGCTGACCAAGCAAGAAACTTGACAAAACAGGGCTCAGAATAGTGTGAAGCAACCCCGAGGACAACCTGAAGCAACCCTGAGGGCAACCTGACAACAATATTTTTTGGTTGTCCATGACTGTGTTAATAAATCATTGGTAGAATCTTTTGCATGGTCTTTTTTCTGGAGCATTTTGAAGTTGTATATGTATGTGTTATACAGGGTATTTTCATGTGTAATTTTCAGCTTTTGTATAGTCGACTTTAGTGATTCTTTTAATCAAATCATATGTGTCGTTCTGAATCAAAGGGTCAGTTCAGATTCAAATCTGAACAAAAAAGTAATGATTTAAATTTAAATTACCTCTTTGTAAATATGACCACTTTGAGCCCTGAATTGCCTAGTTTGCCTATCACATTTCTATACAATATGCAGAGATGCATACTAAACCAGTACTTATACCATGATGATAAAAAAGTGCAAATATACAAAATGGAAAAAAAAATCATTGCTATACCAAAATATCTACACATTTCAGGCAACTTTTCAAGTCAATGAATTTTTTAAATACATGTAATAAAACAGAAGACATTACATTGGAACTCTGCTACGGAGAAGACTTATTCCACCTTACAGTACTTTTTACCCATTTTGTTTGGCATGATTGCAACAGTCATTCAAGGCATTCGATCATTACAAACTTTTTCAAATACAACGCATAATTACAGCCAAAACTACACAAGGCCAGACCATTTTTATTACCCATACTTACAATCTCTACAGCAATTTTTTAATGCCAATGTAAGATATTTTTTTCAATCTAGAAAAGAAACAATATTGTTTTTCCCAATATTACAACTCTCAAAATGTATGTTTCCTCACTTGCTTTGTAGCCATAGATACAATGTATTAGCAACTAAAGTGGACTGACCATATTGGAATACATTTTGGGAAGCACAACTCAATCGCACAGCGTAGTTTGATTGTTTTCTGACTGTCATTTGTCACAAAATATATAATCGACAATGGATGCCACAGTTAACAACAACCATATTACTGTAGCCAGTTATCAAAGACTATTTCAAGCTTCTAAATATTGCCCTTCAATACGGAGGAATGGATTAATTGTAAAGACTTTGTACAGCATTTTACACATGGAAAATTTCAAAAGGGTTTTATGTCATGTAGGATCTGAACAATGAATTGTGACATCAAAAATATATGGAGCAATGAAATTAGCTAATAATATTAACCTGTTATAGTACTGTATTTGTATCATGTTATTTTCCTAAGTGTCATGTAGTGTTGCATTAATGTAGGACCACAGGAAGAATAGCAACTATGACCCCAAAAAACTCAAATCTGTAATATGGGTAAAACTGACTGTGTTTCATCTTCAATTTCTTGTCTTTACAACAAAAGTCCAGGTGACTTGCCAGAAATTATGAGGATGATGACAATAAGAGCTAAGTGAAATGGATAACCATTTTTATATTTCAATATTCCAACACTTACGTTTCACATACCCCACATTCAACAAATATCATTTACAATCAAAATGTCTCAATGTACATAGTACAATGTGGTATCAACAGTCCATATTCAGTGGTCAAAAATGCAACTGTTACAGCAAATGGATACAACGGCTTCTTACAAACAAAGTTAGGGTTGCTCCATGACACCTTCTGTAAGAACAGTTTTGATAGGTTGGCAGTGGTCATGTGATCAACACAACAGACATGACATCAACATGTTTTAAAATGCAGAGTTTGAATTTGTTTGGCTGTTTCAGTACAAAATTAAGTCCTCTCCTATACCTCAGACAAAGTAATGATTCCTTTTTGTTTTAGCTCTACATAAAAGGGTGATTTTCCCCCAAGTTTGGTGAAAACTGTAGTAACTTCTGGGGGGGGGGGTCTTCTCACTTGACAGATGTCGACAACGTCTGATTTCTGGACGCCACCCAAGCAGTAAACACATCTCTGTAACAAACAAACAAACAAACAAGACACATGGTTAATTCAAGTCTTTGATACTAAGGTAACAAACTACAACAATTTCCAGGATTGCAGATTTGTTAACAAATCCCAGGTTTTCAACATCACATTTTCTGCTGAAAATATTGGTAGGCAAATTGTTATAAGGTAGATCTTAAATGGTTTTGCAAAGAAATTACCAAAACATTCGTACAAATACTACTAACTGGAATTTAGTGATTCACTTTAAATCACCTGGATGGAGGCCTGGCGACCCCGTCTCGTATAAGCCACACGGTGATTCACATCATCACCAGGATTCCAGGAAGAATAGTTTGAATTGTCACACTAATGGAGATCCTGATTAAACAAACAAACAAACAAACAAACAAAAGGGTTTCCAGTTACCTGCAGTGACTGACAACACACTCGTTGCTGCAGTACTCGTTGTCCCAGTCAGGACTCTCGATGGCGAGGTTCTCGCAGCCTTGCCGCAGACACTGCTGTCTCGACATCTGCATCTGAGTCTGAAGGGGCGCCATCTAGAGAGGCAACAGTGAAGTGCACCTTTACTTTAAGGTTAAAAAGTAACGGTAGTCCCATAGCCTTTTTGAGGCTGTAGGGGCAGTGGGTTGTTAGTCCACTGTGTCTAGAGCACGGTATTGGAAGGCAGAGCCCATCCCTCTCCTTCCACTGCCTTTATTTTACCTCCCCAACCGAAGTCAGGTACCCATTTTACACCTGGGTGGAGTGAGGGGAGGCAATGAGCAATCCACTGCTTCTGTGATTAATGCAGATAGAGTTCAACCTAATGCTTCAGAATGATTTTTACCAAAACAGCTGAACTTTCAAGCAACAGACATGCATAAATTGCAGGAAATTCAAAAAACAGGAAAAAAAATCAACATTTCGATTGTACAACTCCAGTCTTGGTCAAGGAATGAGCAATCCATCGCTAGAGCCCATCTACATGTATATCAAGGCATTGCAACCATCCCTAAACAAAGACGGGGGGCGCCACAGACTTTCTGCAACCTATGATCCACTGCTCACTGAGTCACGTGTGTCATCCACATAATGTGACATCATAGAAGCAGTGGATTGCTCACCGCTCAACTATGACTGGAGTTGTACAGTTTAAAAGTCCATTTTTGTGTTGGAAATTACAGTTTAACCCTCCCAGTGTCATAGGCCGGCTGTACTTCCCTGATACTTTGAGGGTTAAACTTGCTTCATAAACTACATGTGTACGTACCTGTGTGTAGGCTGGATGAGAATGTGGGGGGGAGTGCTGCATGATGTGCCGCGGTGGAGACGTTCTCACGACCGTGGTGTTGGCGGGCGGCGACATGTTGGGTTTGGGCGCGATGTTTCTCAGCGCAGAGAGGGAGATGTTGTTCTGCTTCTTACTGTCCTCCGATTCTGCCTGATCAACTGCAGCCTAACGGTGAAAAAAGAATGGTTGAGTTAAAAGTTAAGCTAAAGCTCCTACCCGCATAGGGTGCATAGGGCGATGCCCATCTCCGTTTCAATAGCCCTGGGCCACACAGCAATGTAATCACTACAACAGGGAGCTAGTCCACTGGTAGTGGTGTGTGTTTATTACTACAATACTCTCAACTCCTAACTCCCATACACACAGGCCACTACAGCAGGGGGCTAGTCCACTGGTAGTGGTGTGTGTTCAACTCCTATATTCTCAACTCCCATACACACAGGCCACTACAGCAGTGGGCTAGTCCACTGGTAGTGGTGTGTGTTCAACTCCTATATTCTCAACTCCCATACACACAGGCCACTACAGCAGGGGGCTAGTCCACTGGTAGTAGTGGTGTGTGTTCAACTCCCATACTCTTTCCCAAATCCTGAGTGCAGAAAAAGCAGTATGTACCATTCAATGGTTGAGTCCAGTTCATAAAATCAGGACTGGTATTCATGTAGAGGATGGCCTTATTATATACTGTAAATCATGATTTGTTCCCTGTCACTTTATTTTAGCTGATTTAGCTGTCACTATTCAACCGCTAAAATTTCATTACCGGTATCATTTGATTACTCTTCTGCTAAGACAAGAACTTTGTTCCTACCGCTAAAATTAAGTGCCGGGAGCTACTCCATTTTCTCCCGACCGCTAAAATTACCGACCGGAATATTAAAGTGATTTACAGTAGTAGAGTGGATCCATTCCTCAAGCTAACTGACACCTTGCACACGGCAGTCGTCCCTCAGTAAGATATCTGGAGCTGCATAGTTCCAGTTTAGAACTTTTATTCAGCCTGTCACTATGTAGAGGATGGCCTTGTTAGCATTATGCTAAAACAGTCATCTTCTACTATTTTTCCTACTAATGTCTTCCATTTTCAGCCAAGCATGTCGGATAAATGAAAGTAATAATCTCGATCCAGTTTCAGCTCACTAGACAGCTTATCTTCCACTGGTCGTAACAGAGAAAACAGACGCTATGTACAGTATTTACAGGTTCATTGTACCGTGGAAATTCCCCTAGCTCTTTTCGACAAGCACAATGAACAGTGCACCACGGCTTAACGTTCCTTCCTAAGGACTGCGACTCTTTCCAGTCACCCTTACTTTTCTCAACAAGTGTCTTGGGTTCTCTAAGATGCAGAGGCTTAATCGCCAAGGTTCCTGCATACACGGGACCAATGGTTTAACATCCCCAACATTACTGTGTGCCCTAGTTCATCAGTAATGTGTTTCTACATTAAATAGATACACAAGAACAGCTACAATCTCACCAGACCGACCTGCGACACAAGGCTTGCTCTGTAAGCAGCCAGCTGTTTCAGGTATTCCTTCTTGGCCGCTTCCGTCTTCTTCTTGTAGACCTGCTTCTGCTCCTCTCCCAGGCTGTCCCACATCGAGGCCACGATCTTCGAAACCTCCCCGAACGTCGCGTTTGGATTCTGACCCTTGATGGCGGCCTGTCGAGGAAAGTTACAGTTAGCTTTACACCAGCAATACTCTCCAAGCAGAGATTTAGGCTTCAGCTTATTTTTGACGTGTTGTTAGCTGTTTTTATCGGACTTTCTAAGCAATTCTTATTCTCAGACTAATATATTGCCATAGGGAATGAAGGATGGAATGAATGGATGAATGAAAGGACAAATGAATGAATGAAAGTATGAATGAGCTAGCATGTCCAGATCATGAAATAACAAAACTGTAAGTTCCACTGCAGTACCATAATAAATGGCCAGGGGGCCCAATATCAAGTCATTTTGAGGTCTCAGCAAGACCTACCACCTACCAAATATCAAGACAATCCATCTATAGTAAGTCTTCTCAAGTTATCGTCTTAACACACACAGAATGTGTACAGACCTGTGTATCTCTAAAGAAAAGGGCGTAAGCTGACACTGGTTTCTGTGGCTCGTTGGGGTCCTTCTTCCTTCTCTTCTTGGGTGTTCTCTTCTTGGGCGCGGTCGCGGCAGGCGTCGGCTCCTGCGTAGCTGCTGCCGCCGCTCTCTTCAGACCCTGCGCAAGGAACTGGACACAAGGGACACGGCGTTAGAGACATCCAATGCAATTTCAGGGTAGCAATGCAAGAGATATTCTGGATGGATTTGTCCGAAGTTGACATTTACTGCTATTTCTTAGCACATCATTTCATACTTGAAGCGTTTGAAATAGCCCAAAAACAAGATACATGAGGGGTCCCTTTATATTTGGGTACCACCAATAAATACCACCAATAAATAAATAGCTAGAACCAGCCAGTGTTGTTGGTCTTACACCATCAACATTTACAATTATTCCATCCTAGCTTTCCTTACGAGTCCGAAAAAAAATTTGTTGTGAAATTTTCTGTTTCATGTACCTCTGTGCTCGCGCACCTCCACAGTTGCAAATGCAATGTTTGAAGCCTGCATCCAATTACTGGCTATATATTTACAGAATCTGATATGAAGTCATTGTGGTTACTAAACAGTCTTGCTACATAATGTAACCCAACACCACAGGATGTCTGCTGCAGCACCAGTTACCATGGTGACAGCCATCTGGTCCAGGCCATTGACCTTATGTGTTTCAGGGCAAAAACACTGTGGTTTCTTCTATGAAGCTGTGTCTGTCTCACCTTTAGTGGCACGTTATCGTCACTCTCGTCCTGACCGTCTCCCGAGTTCGGCGACCCCGACGGTGACGTGGATTTCGACCCGGGCGACTGCGCCCCGACCCCGAACGACGACCCCTGGTCCAACCCCAGCTGCTCGCTCAACGTCGATTGGCTGATCGTGGTCAGCGGAGAGTTCCCGTACGCCGATTGGCTACTGGAGGTCATGTGACCCATGTGGTCGGAGTTGAATGTGGACTGGCTGGAGGAGGAGGCCTGGTCGAAGGCCAGGTCCATGGGGGAGTGTCTGGTTGTCATGGCGACCACGGAGCTGTCAGGCACGTTTGTGGACCCCATGCAGGTGGCTGGGAAGGACCGGGAAGTCGTGTTCATGCCTGAAGAAAAAAGAAAGGAAAGTAGTAGAAAGGTAACATTTGCAAAGCAAATGCATAATGTTTACCTTCACATGGTCTAGCCTAACAGACTGCTCTGTTTATTCTTACTCAAACACATTAAATTTCATATATATGATGACCAGCCCCTCCAACTCTGTCCTGCCTTTGCTACATATAAATGTAACCCAACACCACAGGGAGTCTGCTACAGCACCAGTTATATACCATGGGGACAGACGTCTGGTCAAGGTCATTGACCTTATTTGTTTCAAGAAGAAGAAGAAACTCAGTAAAAACATAATCATTATGTTTTCCTTCTGCAAAGGTAAACATAATCAATGCTGGTAGACTTCACCCCCTTGCACCTACTGCATGGTGACCCTTTCAGTCCCACAGACAAAAACAGCAGCACTGTATGTGGCATTGTGTATACAATTGTATTCCAAAAAGCTAGGTTCCAAGGTTTAGAATGCAAATAAAATGCAAATGAACCCAAATGCAAGTGCAACTGGAAGGCTAATCAAGGACAAAAGCATGGCAGCCAGTACCTGCCAGCTTTTGTTTATTTATTCACACCTATTTTGACAAATAAAAAAAACTTAAATCTTACCTTCTTCCATGTGGAGTGCGTCTGCGAGTGTGATGGGTGGGATGTCCAGGTTCTGGGGAGGGAACTGTGGCGTCGGCTCGTTGTAGGTCCTGGCCGTCCCCACCATGTCGGACTCGCACGCCGGTGGAGGCGTGATCGGCGGGATCTGGAACTCTTCATCACCAAAACTCGGCGTGTGGAATGTCTGCAAAAAACAAAAACAGAGAATCGGATTGAGAAAAACATTCGTTTTTGATATTATCTTTTTTAAATATGAGTGACAGTGGACAACAAAACTTGGCATGCGGAATGTCTGCAAAAAAGGGAATCAGATTGAGAACAACATTGAAATTTTTGAGTGACAGTGGACAATAAAACAATTTAAGAATCAGATGTTATAGAATATACATTCTCCAACATTGCCCAGATGCCACCTCTAAATACACAAGCCGTTGCAAAGCTGCATTGCAATACTAGCTACACGTCCTTGAAAAAGCATCATGCTTCACCTCTGTTGAGGATGACAAAAAAGAGAAAAGATATTATGGCAATGTCTGTTGAGGATGATAAAGGAATAAAAGGAGATATTATGGCAATGGCAAATACACACACACACACATTTGTTACTATATGCCATTGCATCCAAAACAACATAGTCACTACAGTCCCGTAGACTATCTGAAAATCCTATTTAAACGTGCCCTGACACACTCTTAATGTAATGGCCCCTTGTCGTCATAATGGCTTTCTTTTATGTACGTATCGCACTTTGACATTCACATCACCTACAACAAATACAACGAAAACCCACCCCCTTCGCAGGAGCTTAACATCCAGGTCATGTACATGTAACGTTACAATAACACAAAAATATCTTGTTTCATAAAGCGACCCACGCCATATAGCAACAATATGGCAATCACAGGAGACTATTGCCTTTTCGGCTATAAATGAGGAATGTTATCCGTAAAGTATGTCTCTACGCTCCACTTGGTCCATTCAGAAGTCGCATAACCCTTCGGGGTCACTTCCAAACGGCTCTTTACGGCAGAAAGTGAAAGATATGTTTAAATGGCATTATTTCATGTTGCATGCGGTGACTATATCCCCCGGCAATATGGTCCGAGAGTGTTATACGGCTCGCCGGACGGACTACCAAATATGGTCGCTGCCTCGTACAAACGGTAAAATGTCCGTGGTAAAATATGTCAAAGCTATTGAGAGGTCAATTCTCTCTCTTGTCCTGCTATCTAGAACGTGTCCGTCATTTATAATTTCAAAGAATAAAAGGAAAAAAAAGGACGTCATTCTTATCTTGACAACACAAACGTTTTATCTTCATTCAAATCAACAAACATGGTTACATACAATGTAATGGATCTTAATTGCTTGCATATGTTTGTCACTGGTACACTGGAAACTGTGTGTGCAGAGAGATTGTTGTATGTACTGTACTCCTACAGTTAATGCACCAGTACATAAAAATTAGGGCGGCCTAAATGCTTTGATGCCGAGTAATGGTAACAAATCGTCCTGATCCCGGCTGTATTTTATAGAGCCACAACCCGCAAGTCCGGCTGTAATGAGCCTTCGGCAGGGTAATCCGAACATGATATCATCATACGGCAAAGGTACTGCAGAGCCGGAGCAGATCAGAACACAGCACCCGACTTAAATCATACATTCTTCAAAACAGCAATATGGACATGTTATAGGTCCCTTGTGGACACCAACTCAGAGTTACAAGGCAATATTCCCAATCTCATTTTGCCATATTCCTACTGTTCATTATTAATATCTCACCCCAGGGAGGGAGTCATTCGTCTTCAAAGAACCCATTTGATGCGATTCCGCTTCGACTTCTGCTCCATAAATTTCGGGGTTATTTCACCCTGGCTGCTTGTTATTTTAGACTTATACAATGTCTAACTTAGTTCTCAGTGCGCTGGTTATTCTCGTAGTAATGACTCGTCGTAGGAAAGTCGCTATCGTAAAATGTTTTTCGTAGATGGGCGTCGTAAATACCCGGGTCCAATTATTTTTGTAATGTGACATTTGAATCAAGTAATTTCATTTCGGGTGACAGGTTGACATGTGTTGTGTCACATTTCCCGCGACAAGCACCACAAATCACGTTCATTCTTTTATAGGTATGTCTTATTAAACTTTTATGCGGAGCAAACTTTTACAGGAGTCATTCAAAGGCATCATTTGCAGGTCACGTCACTTTTGCAAACAGCTTTTAAAACTTGTATTACGATCGGTCGTGAATCTGTTTCTGTGCGACTGTGCAAACCCGGCTTTTCCTTGAAACGGCCTCATTAAATTACCGACATCCATGCAGCAAAGTGATGGAAAATAACAGGCACCATTTGCCCAATTGAACAGGAATTTAATAAGCCAATAAGAACCTGTAATTAGATTGCAAAACAAGCAACAAAGTGGGCTGCCTGGATACATAAAAACACCATAACGCGCAGCGCGCGGTACATCTCAAGGTGAACACAAGAACGTTCGGCGCCTATCACGAGACGAAATTTCCTATCAGAGTGGAGGAATGGTACATAACGACCTTGCCCACATTTGATTTTACCGGCGACAAATACAAATTACCACTCCGCCACAAAGGAAAACGAGGGGGATTAGGATCTAAGGAACTCCCCTGCAAGGAGATTATTTGGGAAATTGAACTCAAAATGGAAAGGAAAAATAATCAAATCCTTATCATTACTCATCATTTCGCAATGAGTGCTATTACGCCGGGCTATCCCCCCTGGAGGACATTTCAAAGATGTTGGGCCGTTCTTTCCCCGACGCTCGCGGCATCGAAATAAAACCAGCGTGATAATAGACCACATCTTGATGACTGTCACGGACACATTTCTTGGACTAACTCATATTCGCAGAATATACCGCCTCATAGCTAGATTAGCATTCGTTGTATTATTGCAATCATTTCTCTTAATATCATCAACTTTTTTTGCATAATTTCTACTTCGTTCAATTTCAAATGACTTAATTTATGATTATCATTTTTCATATTTGATACGTATAAAACATGTTTTTGTGGCACTATCATATCTGAGATAGAGGCTTGTTTTGGTTTTGACTAAATTTCTGACGGTTATTATGAATTAACACTTATTTCTATCGATTATAATATATGTAACGCATTATAAGTGCAATATATGTAATATTTATCACTGTATATATTCTATATTTGGTGTCAATCTTTTTTAATGAAATATCTAAACAGCACCACCTGACTGGGTGTTAATGAACCAGCCCTTAACTCTCTGGCTCTAGTAGGAGAGAATAATGGAAGGTCCCCTGAAAAAGTCTGCTACTTGACAGGCCTTTCCTTGGCTGAGACCAGGCCTAGCTGAACAGATGTATTTTGACAAGTAGAAGCACTTACCATTAATCCGGTAGCAATCTGTTTCTATGTAAGCAATGACGGTCTCATTTTAATTATCAGTACAGGTTTAGCCACATTTTCACAATTTTAAAGACAGTTTCTCTGTTATAAAGTGCAAGATTCTGTGCAAAACTATGGGTTAACATTGAGGAAATTCAAAACTATTTACCAGTAAGAGTGAGTTATAAGTTATAGCCTGACCCGTAGTCATCATGCCTCACAAATGGAACACCGATAGCTCATGATTTACTACTTCTAGCCCCCAAAAATTGGGAGTCTTGCAATCTATCATGTCATAATGCAGCTATCCATTACTACACACAACAGATATGTTATATACTTTTCTCACAAAGATTGCATACGCGGGAGAGATAGCCCCCAAATTTGCCCGGTGTGTTACAGATGTATTTGGCCATAAAGGTATTTATTACATATCCTCGATCCATCATCCCGTTCTTGATGGGGATGCAATTATTCGGCCCCATTTGTCAAACCTAAATGGCAGTTCATTATCGGGTCCCAACAGTCCATCCCATAACCCACCTAAAAGGGCATCCCTAATAAAAATCACTGCCCGTCTCCGAATTTTACTGTCGCCTTACAATATGGTTCCCGTCAACATTACTCTTCGTTTTTCTTCCTTACCTTTATGGCAGAGATACTTATTGTCGTGGCAGCTCGATAAAATGTCAGGACAAATTTTGTTCATGGTACGGGATCAAATAGAAATACTATATATAGGTCCGTTTTACGACATGGCTTTTGCATTTTGCACTGCGTTTAAATGACTTTTTCAAGGGCAGGGTATCCTGAAATGGCTTGCTCAGAATGCAAATGGTAACCTGCGTGTCTTTATGGCCTCTTGCTATATAGTGCTTTTTGCCATTTCTGTAACACTCAAGGAAACTTTAGGATCACAGAGGGGGAATTTCCGCTTGAAGAATACAGTCATTTATTTTCCATTTTCAGGCTGAGCTTTGAAACAACATTAGATCTGACTACCGAAGGACAAGATTGTTAAAAATCAACCAAAAATATCATCAATTATATATGATTAGCAAGTCTTCTACCAATCCAGCTCTAAGTGAAAGCATCGTACTCTTGTGCCATTAACTTGCTTGAGGGAACTTGAACTAAAAATAGGAACATTTTGTAGTTTTTGTAGGCATGGTGGCTTTGAAAAGGTGCACTTAGGTGCACCTGTTTCACCATGCCCTCCATGTATATTATGTATGTGGTTAATCATAATAAATAAATAAAATAAATAAACATGAAGCGCACTAAAAATGTACGAAATAATCCTGTAATCAGGCTGCATTGTTGCACAATGTGTTTGCAGTGTACTTTGACGCTATTTATGGTTGAAACTGGCAGAAACATACAGTTGCCTGTGTAGAAGCCAACTGATGTTGACAATTAATTTTGCCACTAATTTTTAACAATAATCCCCAAATCTAATCTAATTGCATATCGCAGTTCTAAAATTTGACCCCAACCAGTGAGTGTTGAAAAATGCGAACAAACATACATTCAGAATTTTGCAAATTCTAACAGGCTATGTGTGACATTTTCTAATTTCAACAGTTCTTTTAGATTTCTGTCCTTCATAATAATTCTTCTTGTATATCAAAGCAAAGGAGAAGCCTAATATTGACCCATTTATATAAATCTATTTGATCCAGTGAACACTAAAAAGTTCAAACTACGGAAGTTTTTCCCCCTGTATTATATCTACCATGCATTAAGTTATTTGATGTCCATTTTGAATGACCGACTTTGACACGAGAATTCGACAATCAATCTTTCAATTACATTAAGTGCTATGATTCAGGCCGTGCCATCTGTCATATGGTTGGTGGGCATAAAATGCAAACAGGACTGAATGTAAACAAATACAAAATCCACACTTTTATGTAATTGAATACTCTAAAACATGTCAACAACCTATTCTCGTTGTTTCCCGCTGGACAAACAAATTATGACAATGTTTGTTTTTGGTTTGTGTAAGTACAGGAAATATTGGGTAAATTGTTAGCAAAAGATACAATCAGTGATTAGGCCACACCAATTTTATTTGTTGCTTCTCGGATTTTTTCAGGAAAAATATGAAGCGACAGGGCGAAAAAAAAAAAAAAATAAAAACAGGCCTGGGCATCTTATTATAGCCCCAAATGCTAGAATAGGTGCCATGAAGTCAACACAGAAGACTGGGTTAAAATTTAAACAATGAATTTTGAACTTTTAATCAAACCACTGCATTAGTAGATGTAACAATTGTAACAATTAGGAAGAAAATGACTTTCGTCAACTGTTGGAGGCAAAATATGAGCATTTTCTAGTTGATTCAGAACCAGAATTTTTTTTCTTTTTTTTTTGCAAATCAGAAAAAAATTAAGCGGCGAATCCGAGAAGCAACAAATTAAATTGGTGTGGCCTTATGGATATGTTGTAACAGATATACTACCATATAATGTACTTTCCAACATGACATTATGATAGTAAAATCAAACATAATATTATTTGACATCTAACAAAAAAGGAAAATCATACTCCATACAAAATGCAAAAAACAGTAAATTGTCTTTTTCGATATTGAACAGATTTTCAGACTCCAAAAGCCAAGTGTTGCTTTCGAGCGAACGTATTTGACATCCAACAAAAAAGGAATATGATACTCCATACACAAATCCTTTTTTTAATTAATTTTGTCTTTTTTTCGATATTAGGACAGATTTTCAAACTTTGAAAAAGCAAGTGTCGTTTTGGAGTGAACATATTTGACAATCTAACAAGAACGGAAAAATTCCAAACATGTACGCAAAGCAAAAAAAAAAAGTAATTTGTCTTTTCGATATTTGACAGGTTTTCAAACTTTGAAAAACCAAGTGTCGCTCTCGAGCGGCCCTATATTTGTAGTCCCATAATGCAACAGCCCGAAATCGGGACGTTAACCCGTGATGTTTGTGCATATCTGGACGGCCCATTTTTTACAATTATGCCGCGATGTCAACCCGAGTATGAAAACACATTTGTCCAGCTTAGCGGACAACTCCTTTCTATTATATGATATGCACAATGTGCTTTTATCTACTGTTGTGAGCGCTTTGATGAATGGCGGAAGAAATTACATTGATGTCGCGCCTATCGGGATGGAAACTGCAAGGTCAATAGATTTCAGCTCGAGTTATCTCGCGTTAGCGGAGAATCCTGTATAGGATACGGAATATAACTTCACTTTGAGTCACATATAGATGGAATGTACATGTAAGTGTATGAGGCTTTTAACATAGCAACCTCTGTATAGTACATAGAACAAATGTCATGTCTGGCTCTAAAAACAGGTGCGTTTTGAGAGTAAGTACATAGCTCAAGTCATCCCGTGTTAGCAAAGAATCCTGCATAGGATATGGAATATAACTTCACTTTGAGTCACATCAGATTCCATAGATGCAATGTTTTTATCAACAAATTCTCTCTTCCGTACTTATAGTAACCTCTGCAAGTATATAACATAGAATAAATGTCATGTCAGGATCTAAAAACAGGTGGGTTTTTAGAGTATTAGAACATAGCTGCTGTATTAGGCTTTTATCAAGGAATACTCTCTTCTGTACAATATATTCATATATCATATTTGCAAGTATATGAGACCATGTAATTATATAACACAGAACAAATCTCATGTGTAGATCTAAAAACAGGTGGTTTTTAGAGTAAGAACATAGCTGTATTAGGCTTTTATCAAGGAATACTCTCTTCTGTACAACATACCAACCTTTAAATTTGCAAGTATATGAGACAATGTATATAACACAGAACAAATCTCATGTGTAGTAGATCTAAAAACAGGCGATTTTTAGAGTAAGTACATACTACATGTATTAGCTCATTAAAACACCAGATGTCAGAGAAAAATGTGTGTCTGACTTTCAAAAATGTTTCCGTAAAGATGTCATTGTAAAGGTCACAATAAGATTCACTAAGAACAAAATTAATGTAATACTACACAGAATTTGATCCCTTTGACCCTTCCAGAAATAACTGAATAACCTGCATGTTACATAAAGTCTAGGACACTAAACCTCTCCGTGGATGAAAGCTTTTAACTCAGATATTGAAATGTCACGGCCCTTATATAACTAGTACTGTTCTCTCTTTGAAGCTTTTTGGTCTTCTGCCATTTCTAAAATTACACAGCGTAGTTTACTTAAGCCAACAATCAGGGGAAATTAACTGTAATGGCTGGTTGCGAGAATAAGTGCCTCCAGACTACATGACTTAAAATACCTCACTGACAGACAAAAGTACTGGAAGGTCAAGGGGAAGATCAGATTCAGCGGGAAGAACAGAACGACTTGCCCCTTCTGCTCTCTGCCCAGGATCTAAGAACAACGCAAACTGTTAGTGTTCAGTATTCAAAATACCTTTAGTTACTAGTCAGAGGATTCTTTCAGCAGTGACGAGTTTTTGAAGGGTAAGAATACTAAACTCCAAATTTTCGATGACTATCAGTCCATCTTGTTCATCTAGTAACTGTATCTATACGTGACAAATGAATCTCTTCAACGATAATCAAAATACCTTCTAATCATTTTAATATCCATTACTTCAAAGATGAGGAAAACAATAAGTTATTGAATGGGGGTTGTTGTTTGAGACATATTCTTTCTTTTTTTATTTCTGCATTTGACAATTTTCTACCACTGACAGTCATTGTCACTGAGATTGTTATCAACATGCAATACTGCTCCTCCAACAAAGTTGCTCACAGTACAGAATCTACACAAAAAAAAGATACCTCTCAAAATGCCATCTGGGTAATTTTGATAATTTCTTCTGCTAAGTCAAATCACTGTTAGTATGTTACATGCTTGCTTTCCAATTATCATTGAACCAAGAAAAGGAATATTAACTATAAATTGTAATTAAAATTGATGGCAAATCTCTGTGTATTTTGGAGGTCAACATTACAAGATCTAAGATCGCCATTCTGACCGTGATATGTTAACAATTCAACTAGGCGTGATAAAATTTTTTTACGGCTATCAGGATCATGCCCTCTTCACTTAGAGAAGCTAGCTGCCATTTTTCACAAAGCTTTCAGTTGGACACGTGCTGCGCATTAAGCCAGAGAGACAAGTATTAACGATGTCACAAAAATCCCAGCCCTATATACACTGGAACTTTTCTAACCTTTCCTTCACAGTAAGAAGGGAACAGTGGCATTAAATTTTGATTTAAAGAGAGGGCAATCAATAAGAAGTGTTATTCAGGGGAAGAAGAGATCAAAGTTGCCCTTGAGATCAACAGATCTTATAGCTTTTAGAAAGTTTTAGCCGTGTTTTGATTTAGTTGATAGAGTGAAGATGACATGCAGGTACATGTTGTACCGGTAGTGATCTTCCAGATTCAACGATTGCTGTTTCAAAGAACATAATGTCAAATGAATATGTTTTAGTCATTCATTCATTCACTTATTCATTCATTCATTCATTCATTCATTCCAGAACATGTCATTATGTTTTAGTCTCAATATGCTTTTCTTTCATTCATTCATTCATTCATTTTCATTCAAGAACATAATGTTAATATCTTTTACAGTTATTAATTGATTGATTGATTGATTCATTCATTCATTCATTGATTCATTCATTGAAGAACATAATGTCAATATGTTTTACAGCCTCGACTTACTACAAATGGAAAAGAAGCCGAAAACTTTGGCCGGCGGCCAGCCTGCCCTTTGTGTCCGAGACGGCGCACAAAGAGATGACTTCTCCGAGAAGAATAAGAAAGAAATGAAGCAGCAACTTCCGCGCACTTTCCCGGCCGTCCCGTCTGCGATGCTGAGATACGGGCCCCATTATTGGATTACGTTCAAAGGCACAGAACGAACACTATCTTCTTCCCATCAACACGGTCTAATGGATTATTGGGGCAAGATTTATCTTGTTTATAGCCCTCCCTTTGAAGCTGAAATTTATTAGTGTCTCCATTATAAGGGGAGAAGATTTACCGCTTTCCCTGGATATCCACATTAATAGCACAAATGCATGCCTTAAATTCCGAACCCACTTAGGCTCTCTTTTGACCTCCTGGGAATCGTGCCGGCTTGGAGTTAAAACATATACTCATTTCATACTGCGTTTAAAATATGGGGGGATCAAGTTGTACACATGGCATCTAAATCACACCTTATGTTAGATATGTCATTAAGATTACGACAGAACCCTCCGAGAGCAGAGACGGTAAAACTGTGCTCGACAGGGAAGCAATTAGAGACAGAATCTCAGTGCGAGAGTTTCAATCATCGCGATGCGTCCGTGTCATGGGAGCCTTCAAGTTTTTCAATCTGCTACTAAACTCACACACATGTATCGAATTCCTGAAACTATAGCCTTAATGATAACCCGATCATCATGGTACCTCTTTTATATACGGTCGTATGTACTTTGTGAAATGAAAAAAAGCGGAAAAGGCACACACAATTGTATCGAATTCCTGAAACTAAAGCCTTAACATTTCCTAGTTATAGCCAACCCTGTGAAAATAACCCAGTCATTATGGTGCCTCTTTTATATATGGTCGTATGTACTTTGTGAAATGAAAAAAAGCGGAAAAGGCATCACCATCACAAAAGATGGCACATGATACCGGCATTCAGTAAAGCCTGCTAAAAAGGATCAATAAAGGTTTATCACTCCATGTACTCCGTAAGCACTGGATGGAAGCCTGTAAAGTGATAATAACAGTTAACAATAGCCTCTTTCTCTCCTGAAATGTACTTGGCACGGAAGAAAAGGTGTTATAAGGACGGGCATAAAACTTGCGTAAATGATGGCTGGAAACTCTTCGCCGCATACTCCAACATGCCTTTTTGGTCGTAAATTAATCCACGCTCTAAGTACATCTATTTAACCAGGAGCAAATTCTTATGAAAATTGACACAAAAACACACAAATGATGGCTTAAAACATTACATCGTATACTCCGTCATGCTTTTTTGGTCATAAATTACACCGAACTTGGTGCACCGGGGAGCAAATTGGTAGGAGAATCGACATGAGTCAAGACTTCAAACGGGACACTTATGTAACCAGAAGCAAATTTGTATAAAAATTGTAACAAAAATGCGTAAACGATGGCTTAAAACATTACAACGTCATGCATTTTCGGTCATAAATTACACCACACTTGGCGCATGTACCGGGGAGCAAATTCGTACGAGAATCGACACCAACCGAGCCAAGACTTCAAACAGGACACTTATGTAACCAGAAGCAAATTTGCATAAAAATTGAAACAAAAATGCATAAACGATGGCTTAAAACATTACAACGTCATGCATTTTCGGTCATAAATTACACCACACTCGGTGCACTATAGAGCAAATTCGTACGAGAATCGAGTTGCAACTTCAAACGGTACACATATGTAACCGGAAGCAAATTTGTAAAACATTACATCGTATACTCCGTCATGCTTTTTCGGTCATAAATTACACCACACTTGGTGTACCGGGGAGCAAATTCGTACGAGAATCGACACCAACCGAGCCGAGACTTCAAACGGCCCGGCCTGCACCAAATCAAACGCTGAGAGAGCCTCATTACGACGGGGCTTTCATGTCCTAATAACGTGCCATCACCTTGACTCCTTGCCCTTTCCAATTGCGGGGACATTTCAAAGGATGCGTCTTTACGGCCAGGAGGTGCAATATATGCATTAAGTTTAAGGTTGCAACCTTTTATCTGACACCCCATTCCTTATGGAGGGGGAGAGCTTATAAGGATACCCCGTTGCATATTTATTCTGAAGCCGAACCATCCTTTAAAGATTCTTGAAGTATGATAGGAGTCCTACATGTAGTTACGGGGCACTGGATGAGTCCCGCACAAAAAAGCTTAGACTTTCAAACAATTTATTTCTGTTTATTTCATGCAATGTACCTTGTGGTAAACGTATAATTTACTTGAAATTGCAAGATACACTGTTTTATCTTGTTGCCTTAATCCAGAATAAATAAACTTAAGCTTATTCCTTCATTCCTTCCTTCATTCATCTTCAGGTTACATCAGATTAAGTTGCCACTTTTATCATTTTTCTCTACAGCTCCGATATGGATAAATCCAAGCAAAGAAAATGACCTGCATTGCAGATCACAGTGACTGTACAATTCAGTCAGGTTTGGGAGAATGACAGAGTTGTATTTTAACTCAAAATGTTCAACCCAACAAATTCTACACAACATTGCCAAAAGTTGTCACAAACATTCAAAATATTTGTGAAAAACAATTGTCTGCGTAGAAACAACATCATTTATATTACAAGCCAGTCCTCTTTATAAAAGCCATGTTCCTGCACTGTGTACAAGTGGAAGCTACGCTGACTTGACCCCTGCCCAATCAGTCATGTTTCACCCAGATCTACATGTACTGTAAATTTCTGGCAGCACTCCAGGGAGCACATACGGACAGCACCTGCAGACTGACATAACCACTCCCTTCACGCCAATTACGAGCTACGCTTGTCAAAGTTTGATACTATAAGATCACCAGTCCTAGCTATAGAGCTGCCCTTTTCATGGGATGATCACGTAATTCTGAGTATCTTTTACTATTGGGAAATGCCTAGCTGGAAGTGATCATCAAAAAGGACTGCTACCATAAGAAGAAAGCTAACGGTTGCAGCACTTGAGGATGTATAATTTTGCTTCTATCTACAAAATTTATGGCAATCTAAAAACAGAACACAAGATTCTTCTTGATTATTTGTCCAAGAACTGAAACCAATCATGAACTTGCAGGGGCTAAAAACAGCCACGTTTTGAAAATTGTGAAATATTCGAAACCTACTAGCTAGTACAATTTGACAGTTATAAAAAAACTTGGAAAAAAAGATTTTTATAAACTTGAGGAAGCTAGAAATACCTCAGTGGACAAGGAGAAGTCACTATCTTGCTCTGCCATTCTGTTGTTCACAAAATTGTTGCTTGTTCCCTGAAAAACACAAGTACATGTGCCGTTCAGTAACCAGTTTTCCACTTTTTTTTCTCTCATGCTTTTTTGGGTGTCTATAATAAAGCCCCTTCTTTACTTTATACCTTCTTTTTTTGTTTGATATATATATTAATGTCCTGTATGACTTTTGTTACTTCTGTTCTGAATACTGAATAAGGCCACACCAATTTAATTTGTTGGTTCTCGGATTTTTTCAGAAAAAATATGAAGCGACAGGGCGAAAAAAAATAAAAATAAAAACAGGCCTGGGCATCCTATTATAGCCCCAAATGCTAGAATTGGTGCCATGAAGTCAACACAAAAGACTGGGTTAAAATTTGAATAATGAATTTTGAACTTTTAATCAAACCAGTGCATTGGTAGATGTAATAACTGTAACAACTAGAAGTAACAGGTCTTTCTTGAACTGTTGGAGGCAAAATATGAGCATTTTTGAGTTGATTCAGAACCAGAATTTTTTTTTTTTTTTTTTTGGAAATCAGAAAAAAATGAAGAGGCGAATCCGAGAACCAACAAATTAAATTGGTGTGGCCTAAAGCTTGTTAAAAAAATAAAAAATAAAAAATAAAGACCCTTTTTCCTCATCCATCCTACCATTATTCTTTGTAGTTATTATCGGGGAAAGGATGCCAGAAATAAGACAAACAACCAGAGGAACTATAAAGCCGAACCTGAAGCAATCTTGGTAGTGACTGCTAACCCACAAGGGTATGCCAATTACTACACAAAGACACAAACGCACCGGTACACTCAACTACCTTCATCTTTCAAACCCAGAGATTCGAACTACTGCCATTTGGAGGACTTACTCCATAACCAGAACAGAGTGATCCTAAAGTATTAGGCGCAAAGGTGAGCTTTGCCGTTCGCCAATTATCGTTCAATTGCGGGGATTCCCTGGTAAATGAGACCGCCTCCATGCGACACGCGGCCTCGACATTTCTGACCTAATATACACCTCCAATCAGGCTGCCATCTCCTTTCAAACAAGGCCCTGCAAATTGAGCTAAATCATATCACAAGAGAACATTTCTGAAATAACGTAATTGTTGAGAAAAGCAGTTTTTTTCACTGTCATTTTTATGCAATGGGGAAACAATAATTATTGTAGCTTTAATTCTGACCTAATATACACCTCCATTCAGGCTGCCGTCTCCTTTCAAACAAGGCCCTGTAAATTGGGCTACATCATATTGCGAGAGAACATTCTGAAATAACACAATTGTTGAGAAAAGCAGTTTTTTCACTGTCATTTTTATACAACAGGGAAAAATCATTTGACAACTAGCTTTTTACTATAAGATCAGTTTATATTTAATTAACTCTCACTTTTATGCAACTGGGAAACAATCATTGATTGTTGCCCATATATGTGTTGACTAGTTCTGTTAGTTCATTAGTGATGAATAAGAAGAGTGGTGGATGTCACGCAAAACGTCCGGAATTTGTCTCCGTAATTTATCCAGTAGTAGAGTTTAAATTTTCTATGAGAATCATTGACAAGTACATGTAGCTTTTAACCATTACATCAATTTATATTGAAAGTAACAACTTCAGTCTTCGTCTCTCTGTGACTCATTTTTCAACTTCATATAATCTTACCGATTGATGAATGCTACACAAAATATGATATTTCATCCATATCGTTATACATCTCAGGCTTCCTTAGATCATCTTGGCAGCGCACTTCGTTCGTTAGGGTTGGGTGGTGCTCTCTGAACCCGCCTTGTTTTAAGCCGCGGTATCATCATTAATCACCGCCCCGTTGGGAGCGCGTTTTCGGAGAGAGCGGGTCAAGTTCACGCGCGGGGAACAAGGTCAAGAACTCTGCCATAATGGAGACTTTCATGCGATGTAATATCATTACCGGCGGGTCCCCAGGCACGGTAATAAATTGACCCCACTTCAGTCGACACGCAACTTTGTTTTTATACCGTGTGGGGGAACAGGATTAGCGTCATGCTTGGTATGCTCGACGATCCTTCTTTGGGCGCTCACCATGCCGCGGGAAAAAACACCTCGTTAATGAAATGCATGTCAGTGTGGATCGCGGATGACAACAATAACAAAAGAGCGTCGCTTGGAGCTACTGAACAATGAGTAAACCAGCCCGTTTGATAGTTTGGAATTCGTTAAAAAAAGGTGAAAAAACAATCCAAAATAACAATCTAAATTTCAGGAGAAAAAATATTTGAGGAGAAAGATGAAAGATGACAACAATAACAAAAGAGCCTTGCTTGGATATAGGAACTACTGAACATTATGGGTAAACCAGCCCGGATCTCATTAAAACAATGATGAAAAAAAATCTATATTTCAGGAGCAAATATATTTGAGGAGAAAGATGACAACAATAACAAAAGAGCCTAATGCTTGTATATAGGAACTACTGAACATTATGGGTAAACCAGCCCGGAACTCATTAAAAAAAAGGAGAAAAAAGAATCCAAAATAATCTAAATTTCAGGAGCAAAAATATTTGAGGAGAAAGATGACAACAATAACAAAAGAGCCTTGCTTGAATATAGGATTAGGAGCTACTGAACATTATGGGTAAATCAGCTTGCTGAGAACATAGTTTAACAGGGATTCATTAAGAATATTTGAGGAGAAAAAACATTTTTCGGTCCTTCAAAATTTTAGATTAGGACTATAATCAAACTGCTTCATGTAAATATATGGATTAGCTTAATCTGATAAGTGATATTTACATTCCTGCATTTACAGAGAATAATCCAATAAAAAATGCCATCAATAACACATAAAGATTACAAATTGCAAATTATCAAGCTCCAGAAAAGCTCTTTATCACACAAAAATAAGCATTTTGTAGGGGTTTCTACAACTATAAATAGCTACTAAAAGGGTCAAGGCCTGCTCAGATCTGGTACTTAGTAAATACAAAGACGCAGACGGCTTTGCAATACAAAAACCTGTACATCAGTAACCAATACGAAAAACCCGAACATCAATGCTACTTTAAAAGAACATCTCACCACTGAGCGTCATGTACAGAAATCCTCCACAGTATGTAAGGTTACATGTAAGGCTGCAATTCTCCACTTCCTAACTGCCTTCAATCTACACGAGACTCAATCTAACCTAATCAGCTTGTGAAAGATCAAGGCAGTCCGGGAAAAGAGTCGACACCATATGTATACGCGGAAGGCTGTCGGCTCAAGCCCTTACTGCTGATAGGAGTGGCCCAATTCTAAACAACTGCTATTTAACAGGCACTGATGATTTACACAACCGCCTGGAACAGACAGGTCGAGAACCTCACTAGACTAAACAGAGCACCCAAAGCTAGTGTCTTTCCTTCTAAAAAAAGAAGCCCAACTCACATATGTTGAGACGAAGCAGTGTACTTCCATCGTCGACCACTGTCTATCCGGGACAACTACAGACTAACTGGGCTTTCCCACAACAGGAGGGGGGGACTGTCCATTTGATATCGTAGGGGAGGGGGAGGGGACTCCGCGCGAATCATCCCCGGACTGCCACACCTGCCAGGATAATGACTGTACAAACGGAGTCTAATTAATCTTGAATCTGAGCCCTCACTTACACATGCAAATTGGGGCCATTTATAACCGGCACCTAATCCAATTACGCCGCTGACCTAGAAAACCTGCAGAAAACGAGGCCCCACCTGCTCCAGCTTAATCCAGTCGCCGAGGTGCTCCCAACACCTCATAAAAATCTCCCCAACAGCCCGGTTATGTAGAAACAATCATTATTGGATACACCGGGACGAGTCCAGCGCAAATAAAGGAGCCGGCATAAATCTGCGAACACGTTCTCCGTTTACGGGGAGCTAAATAATGTATTAGCTGCATGCGAGTTTGCCTTGAATTTGACGGCATTTGCTGAAACCAATTATTTTGGAAGAGTTGATCATTCGGAGTAGGGCGGCCATGTTTAATGTCCATCAATCAGGTGGATTTTGACGGGACATACCAGCGTCAGTAAAGGATTCATGGCCATTGGTAAACACTGGTCTACTGGAAACTCTTTGTTATGATTAACATGCCGTAAAATCAATAACAATCACTTTTGAACACGGGGACTCGATCTGATCGGATAATGAAAAACGGTACGTCACATCTGGTAGCAGAATTGGACTTAAATTGGTCGTGGGAAAGTATATGTTTAAGGTACAAGAAGATCGACGATAATCTTACTCGTAAAACTTTATGATTTGTGCTTAGTTCTCATAAAACGATGACATTGGTGCCATAGCATCCAACAGCTTTATACTAGGGAAATTCAATCAGTTTTATACATAGTACGTATCTTTACGAAGTGTGCGTTACCAATATACATTTACAAATGCAGCCTACTAATAGAATTATGTATTTTGTAATCCAAAGATATGCGAATTACCAGTGACACAAGCAAAATTAACACTTGCCTTTTAAAACACTAGAGGATAGCACGACGCTTGGTAGAAATTGGAAACAAAGTCACTATAATTGAATCAATAAAAGTCGAGCTTTCGGCACAAGAAATTCTGGTTGATGTGACTGACAGTTCACCCCATCAAACTGCAAAGAGCCCTTTGACAGCAAAGTGTGTCCATCATATAGATAACGCTACGTGACATTAGGCCACACCAATTTTATTTGTTGCTTCTCGGATTTTTTCAGAAAAAATATGAAGCGACAGGGCGAAAAAATAAAAAAAATAAAAACAGGCCTGGGCATCCTACTATAGCCCGAAAAGCTCGAATAGGTGCCATGAAGTCAACACAAAAGACTGGGTTAAAATTTAAAGAATGAATTTTGAACTTTTAATCAAACCACTGCATTGGTAGATATGTAACAACTGTAACAACTAGAAAGAAAGGGTCTTTCTTCAACTGTTAGAGGAAAAATATGAGCATTTTTTAGTTAATTCAGAACCAGAAGCAACAAATAAAATTGGTGTGGCCTTAGATGGCCATTAGATGTTTCGAGTGTGTTTTGAAGTATGGGTTGAGCCACATCTGAAACAATACAGAAAAGGGCCCAACCTCTTGAGACATTATGAGAGCTCTCTCACGATTTCTACATTAATTTTGTTTTTTTAGCATTTTGGCACCTGTCAATCAAATTTGTGTCAGGAACCCAAAAATAATATTTTATGTGACCTTAATAGTTGCACATTGCCTGGCTATTTTAGAATATACATGCATAAAGAATGGTTTACCCGATTTTGCCCCTTAACCACATACTGCTTGTTTGTTTTTCTTCGTAAAATTAATTCTAAAATAGAAAGACTTGTAAGTCAGAGTATACTGCTTTAATTAGAACATTTTTTAATGAATGTCTTTTACAGTTTCTATACCTTTTTTACCACTTTTCAGCCCCACAATTTCTTTCATTTGAGAGATAATCAGTGCTTTAAATTGATGACAAGAGACTAAACAACACCTTAAGCACCCTGATTAAGGATTCCACAGCTTCGATGCATGTCATTAATTGCATTTTGCTTTACAAATTAGGAGGAACCAGATGTTGCACGCTACGCTTAAATGTTCCGCAGGGCTCCAAACTAAGACCCGATTCACACGCTGGCAAAATTCTTGCGTACGCAATTTTCGTACGCAATTTTCGTACGCAATTTTCGTACGCAAGAATTTTGCCAGCGTGTGAATCGGTCATTTTTTTCGTACGCAACTTTCGTACGCAATTTGCGTACGCGACCTCGAGGGCAGGCGTACGATCGCCCGGATCGCCCAGCGGGGTGTCTGCGTGCCTCCCCGCCTCCGTGTAAACGCGACTGATCGTACGCAACCCCTTTCCTGTCACAAATTCCATTATTTTCCGGCGTTTGTGCCAGCCACGCCGTGTTTACTTGTTCATTTCTCCGCGTTTCATTTCGCTTTGCTTTCCCTGTTGTGTTTTGATTCTTTGCTTTGAGTTTAATGAGCTTGTTTGCTGTTGCCTGGGCATGTCGGAAGGGCGCAATAGCGCGAATTGGAGTATGGATTAACGACAGGATCAAAAGCAAAATGGAGACTGTTTAGAAAGAAGGATGTCTACGAGGACATTGCAAGAGATGTGAGAAATGGAGGCTAGATCCGAACTACAAAACTGGTCATCAAGAAGATGAGCGATCTCAAGTACGCTCATCGCGGCAGGTCAATATGGGGTCACGGTAGTGTGCCCGGCGCAGCAGGAGTCCCCGGGCTCTCCCTGTCAGCGTGTAAAAAGAAACGATCGTACGCTCACGTGCGTACGCAATTTTCGTACGCAAGAATTTTGCCAGCGTGTGAATCGGGTCTAAAGCTACGAACAGTTTCTAAATACAGCGTGCGAAATACTAGGTTGCCCAGTTGCACTGTGCAACCATATTTTGCTTGGTGCAACCTATTTTTACATCCAGGTAGCTCAGTGCACTACCTAGATTTTGTGGTAAGGATGTCCCTTTCTTCCGTTGGGAACTGTTTAATGAGAAATTCCCATGGAAGAGCTCATCACTTCAGGTAAGGGCAAACAACTCTGTGTCAGAAATGTATAAATTCACATTGCATTCTAACAAAGTTAATCATAATGTAGAGGATTTTAAATTCGGGGCAACCTGGAATTTTGATGGCCAACCTAGCTTTCATCCTAGGTTGCCACTGGGCAACCTGGCTCAAAAAAGTATTTCGTACACTGAAATATCGTATGAATCCCAACATCCTAAAATACAGCACATGAGCAAATGTTTTTATGATATTAACTGGATGTTAATAAGTTGCAGATGTTGCATGCTATGCTTAAATGGGCTCCAAACTAAACCTACTAATAGTGCCTGCAAATCCCAACTCCAAACGTCCTAAAATACAGTACATCTGCAAATTGCAATTTATCTTTTTATAATATTAGCTGTTCCTGAACATGAAAAATATGAGCAAATTGGTTGAAAAAAAGGTCAAAATCTGCCATATGGCATGCAAGCACGCTATTGAAATATCAGTACCATAAAAGCTAAAAAAAGAAATCTAGCGAGACAGTTTGTGTAAAAAATTGTCACTTAAAACAGATACCTGACGGGAATAACCTTAGATTTCAAGCTGAGCATTTTTGCGTCCACAATGTCACTGGGAATAAAGACACACATCACTTACTTCATAGACAAGACATCTACATTGGAGAACACGGAATTACTATATCTGCCCCACAAGTGCAACAATTTGTCAAAACCACTGGATTCACTGGCAAATTGACCTTTGCCAAAATTTGGCAAAGTAATATGCGGTGGAACGCATTAGTCAAAAAGACGGGAGATTGCTTCAGCTTGCTTTGAGGAATGAGTCGGATGTACTCGTTCTATCAGCCTTGACTTCTCTCAGACGGACCTTCCCAAATAACAACATGCAATAATGCTTAATGTCAAGCCGAGAGAGGAAATTACATCGGGCATATTTGCACTCTTCCGGGATTCAACCTTCTAAAACATCATTTTCCTATTTCCCGGAGGACCGTCCGACGCATGCCGTGGGATTCGGCATGCTGTCAAATTAAATAGCGCTTATTAAAGCGCGATTCAGCTGCAGATGTATGTGCAAGTTCGCGCTAAATGAAATTAACCAGCTCGCCGTGCAACAATGCCCACCATTCCTTTCTTCGGGGATGCGCGGTAACCCGTTTTGTCACGACAAAGGTGTCCGCGTGTTACGTTATTAAACACAATCCAGCCAACAAGCGTATACATGTCACAGCGGATCAAAATCTACACATTCTCTCTCCACACGAAAATATAAAGACCACGCCCTTGAGAGCGAAGCCTTGTTACGAAAATCGCATTTGCGAACTATCTTCCCACCGAATCTACCTGTTGGAATTCTAGATCTGCTGCTTATCCAGATGAGGAAACAGACATTTCGAGTCGACTTTTTTGTTACGAAAATCGCATTTGCGAACTATCTTCCCGCGGAATCTCCCTGTCGGAATTCTGCTGCTTATCCAGATGTGGAAACCGACATTTCGAGTCGACTTACTCCGGGCCTCTGTCATTTCTGATGCATCGCGGGTGAGGGGAGATATAAGGAAAGTCATTTAATTTTCTCCTGTGATGGAAGTATGATGAATGGGCATTACCGCGGAGTACCCCGGGGCTGAGCCCTGACATATGTCAGACTGCTCCAATTTCTAAAGTGCATGTTTTTCAAAACGCTGCGAAACTTTCATCCCTCATATGCTCTGCACTTTCTGGCCACCGTCCAAATGACTTGAGTGAACACACTGTCCTGTCATACGGTATGATTTATGTAAAATCTACTAAGAGCTTCGCAGTCAAAATACACAAGTTTTGACATCCTTATTAATGCATAGAAAATTACCTTCGGGAACAGGCCATGATTTTTCTGTCCTTGAATCTTTGATGGACAAATTATAACGTTCTGAAAGTTTAAAACGGTCATCAATATATCCTGCCAGATTTCTGCCTGAAGTTTGACAAATCGGATGTGGTTAGCAATTATCGACTATTGGCAACGCCATAAAAGTCAGCTGGCATTCCTTTGCATGCTTTAGAAGACATTGGTGTTAACAGGAGATTTTTTAAAAACTTGTCTGATTTTTTAAATTGGAGTGACTGTTTCATACAGGTTGCATCTCTCTATTCAAAATTTCTCAATTTTGTTTGGCTTTTTTGTTTGGATTTTTTAAAAACTTGTCTGATCTTTTTAAGACAGAGAGACTGCTTCATACAGGATGCATCTCTTTATTCAAAATTTCTCAATTTTGTTTGGCTCTTCCGAAGCAAAATCACTATTCTTAGATCTTTCCTTGGATGCTTTTATGAATAACCTCCGTTACATAAAGGTGACATCTGCGAGGAAAAGAGAGAGAGTCGAAAAGGTTGTTAAAAGCTAATCCCGAGCATAGAACGCTCATGCTAAAAGAGTAATATGGGCTTTGGATACAATATATTGCATCAGTGTGACTCTTACCCAAATGGAAGTGTGCATTGTGGATGGATAAGGCTGCATTACCTCCAGATTGAATTGAAAGGAGACGAGGTAAGAAAGGGCTCAAGACGACGTGCGGAGAATGCGAGACAGCTCAAAATTTTTTTCCGTCAGCCCAGGTTCATGTAGCCTGGGTGCCATCCGATATTTGTAACGGCCAGCCCTAGCCTGGGTGCCATCCGATATTTGTAACGGCCAGCCCGAAAAATATTTGTAACGGCCAGCCCTAGCCTGGGTGCCATCCGATATTTGTAACGGCCAGCCCGAAAAAAAATCATGAACCTTAGCCTGGGTGCCATCCGATATTTGTGATTTTTTTTTCGGGCTGGCCGTTACAAATATCGGATGGCACCCAGGCTAAGGTTCATGATCGGACCTGAAGGAAGAGTGCTCACAATCTAGGGGGGTCCGGGGGCAAATTTTGGATTTTTAAGCCTTCAAAAATGCAATTTCCCACATTTTGAAAGGCAAATCATGGGGTTGACAGCAGGGCTCTAGCCAGCTCAAAAGCCCAGGTTCATGATCGGACCTGAAGGAAGAGTGCTCACAATGTAGGGGGGTCTGTGGGCAAATTTAGGATTTTTAAGCCTTTAAAAATGCAATTTCCCACATTTTGAAAGGCAAATCATGGGGTTTAGAGCAGGGCTCTAGCCAGCTCGAAATTTTTTTCTGTCAGCCCAGGTTCATGATCGGACCTGAAGGAAGAGTGCTCACAATGTAGGGGGGTCCGTGGGCAAATTTTGGATTTTTAAACCTTTAAAAATGCAATTTCCCACATTTTCAAAGGCAAATCATGGGGTTGAGAGTGGTTGTTGGTGGTCCTTTGGACGTTTTTATATATTTACCCAAGATTTTCGTCAATTTTGGTTGCCTGATTGGTTTAAAAAATTTCTGTCACATGCCACAAATTTCTGCAATTGACGGGAAAACTGGTGCTGGCTAGAGCCCTGATGCGAGATCTTCGTGGGACGCTGCCAAAAACTACGCGGCGATACACCACTCTCCGCGAGCATGAGGGATAGTGGAAAACACGATCTGATAGCTGACCCTTCAGGGGAATCAAGTTTGAGTACAACTTCGAGGAGGTTTTAATTGATGAGGCTGAACAGAGTTTGTTCCCTGTCCTTGGTGCTGATCAGTGAGTGTATTTTTGTCAGCAGTACAAAGTGCCGCTGTCAGAAGCAAGCTGTTATTGTTAATTGATATGTAATCGTTAAATATCACCACTACTTTTGCTAATGATGTCTTCAGAATCTGTACTAACTATGGCTATATATACATAGGAATTCAGTACTTGCCTTTTAGATAATGAGTAATTTTCTACTTAACGAGAGGAAAGAAGGAGAAAAATAATTGTAATCATTAGGTTATATTGGGACACTTATGGCATGGTTAGAACCTTAATGAAATACATAAAACCAATGGCTGAAAAAAGCAATTCAAGCCCTGGGTTCTTGTACTGGCCAGCCGGTATAGCCGGCTAAGGAGGTGACTATGTATCTAACCTTATATAACCTTCCCAAATATTAAACCATTACTGACAGGCATCTCTTGACCCAAAGCCAGCGACCTTTCTAGCTGGCCTTAATTTCTTGGACAACGCACGTGCCGAGAAGCCCTACTTGACAGAAGGGCAAGGGGCACTGGACATGATGGATACAGAAAAGAATCTGAGGCATCTGTATTAAGTCCTGCACATTAAATACCCTACAAAGTTAAACCGTTTTGCATTTTTGCTGATGTCTATGCATGTATGACTCTTGCTGTGTCTGACAAATGTCAAGGTAAGAAAGAAAACACATGGACAACAGCCAGAAAAAATCTGAGGCATCTGTATTAAGTCCTGCACATTAAACAAAGTTAAACCGTTTTGCATTTTCGCTGATGTCTATGCGTGTATGACTCCTGCTATGTTTGACAAAAGTCAAGGTAAGAAAGAAAATACATGGACAACAGCCGGAAAGAATCTGAGACATCTGTATTATCTAAAAGTCCAGTACATTAAATACCCTACAAAGTTATACCGTTTTGCATTTTCGCTGATGTCTATGCGTGTATGACTCTTGCTGTGTCTGACAAATGTCAAGGTAAGATACATGGACAACAGCCCAGCATTAGTCACAAGGGTACTCAACTAAAAGCCCTTGAATTATATAACCAATATCCAGTTCGATAAAGGTTCAGGCCAATGCCGTTTCATCATTGTCCACGCATTTGTCTTTCCCAAACAGTCCAAGGACTCCTGCATAACTGACTGAATTGCAAGAAGGAAATAGTGTAATTGTAAAGAATAAAGTGGTCTCTTTATATCAAATTATAAAAACTCCTCTTACGTTTCTATGAGAAATCTTTGTTTAATAATTATGGATTTTGTTTATTTGTATGTATGATTTGACATCTCTGTTCAATGTTTTTTTTTCTGTGCATCTGTATAGTAATATATTTACTCATATATTTTTGCTCGAGCTTTCTTATTATGTTGATTTGTACCTTTGTCCTGTTGCTATATGTATTGTTATCATTTGTTTGGTACTTTCTTTTGATGTCTGGTAAGTCCTCACTGCCCATGCACCTAAATAAACTTTCAATCATTCATTCATTCATTCATTCATTCATTCATAATGTCAAATGAATATGTTTTAGTCATTCATTCATTCATTCATTCATTCATTCATTCATTCATTCATTCATTCATTCATTCATTCATTCATTCATTCATTCATTCATTCATTCATTCATTCATTCATCCATCCATCCATCCATCCATCCATCCATCCATTCATCCATCCATCCATCCATCCATTCATTCATTCATTCATTCATTCATACAAATTACATCAGACTTTTCAGAGTAAAGCTTTTACAAAATGTATACTGATTACACTTCTTATTCTTTCCTTCGATATGAAGAATCACTCCTCTGGTCCCAAGTGTGTAATCTCTCCTCTCCCGCGTAACAAATGTTCCCTCTTTCACACCTTACCCCGCGCTGAGAAGAAAAAGGGAGCAATCTAGCCGGACAAGTTATTGACCCTTGTCAGATTGCTGTTTTACCTTCTTTTCATTCTTCTTAGCAGCCTTATCTTGGCAGAGGCACCCGGATAGCGCACTGCTGGCAGGGAGCCACGTTGTAAATTGCTTTGCAGGGCGGGTCATGACACTGCATTTGGAGGAACGTGCATCTCCATTAACTACTTTTGACTTACTCAGCACCCGAAATTGAACACAATTACGGGAGAAGAGTCGGATTTTCGCCAGGATCGGGTAAAATATGTCCGGGAAAGGAAACATAGAAATTGTTGTTTTCGTTTTTCAAATCTAAATTTGTTTGCTCTTGTTTTACGATCATCATGAACTTATGACTTATCATTTGACTTACTCAGCACCCGAAATTGAACACAATTACGGGAGAAGAGTCGGATTTTCGCCCGGATCGGGCAAAATATGTCCGGGAAAGGAGACTTGGAAATTGTTGTTTTCGTTTTTCAGCTCAAAATTTGTTTGTTCTTGTTTTACGATCATCAACGAATGTGCATCTCCATTTACTACTTTTGACTTACTCAGCACCCGAAATTGAACACAATTACGGGAGAAGAGTCGGATTTTCGCCCGGATCGGGTAAAATATGTTGTGGGAAAGGAAACTTAGAAATTGTTGTTTTCGTTTTTCAGATCTAAATTTGTTTGCTCTTGTTTTACGATCATCGTGAATTTTGGAATGCAATAACAAGCATCTAAGCTATAAGTACTCAATAAAACATACCATTATTTTTGCACTTCAAAGCAGATCAAACAAAATATGTCGTCATTTTCACACTAAAATTTCTCTTCAACCTGTTACTTATTACATTTAAGGAAATGCAAAACTTAATTGGCAATAGAGCATTTGCCAGCGAATGCCAACGTAGCAATGGCGAAAGAATTCCACAGAGTCAAGCTATCTAAAGCTCTTTCACATAACAATGACACTGACTGACACCAAATAAAGCTGAAATATACTGAATCGCTGCTTCATTTTTACAACTTTGAAATAAAAGGAAATCTATGAGTATTTCTTTGCGCATGTAGTTTTGCTCCTTCACAAAAGAATACCTTTATCTCGGTACAATAAAAGCCCTCTTCTACCTTGTACATGTACTACATCAAAGCAAATAACATCACATTTCTAGATGCCCCGAAGCCGTGCAAAGTGAAAGATTGGCAGACCAAGATCACAGGCAATAATTCAACAATATTACTTTTTCCTCCCCACCAGCAGGCATATGAATATTGGAATTAAAGATGAATTAGCGGAGAAATATTAATAACGCGTCCCGTTCCTTCTGTCATTTGATGAATGTGCTCCGAGGGATAATGTCCAAATTATGTTGGAAATATTGATGATAGAACGGTGCGTAATATTCCCCAAATGATTCCCATCACTCTGAGCTACAAATTACCCGACGACTCGGGCCGCGGCTGAATGTTGGGGTGATGTTATTTTGATGGGGGATGCGTCTGTTTGGCACTGATAACACACGGAGGAGGGTCTACAAAGGGGTCAGGGACATATTACTTATGGTGAAACACTAACATTTCTCAAGCTTTCGAAAACCTCATTACGGTCCCGGAGGTATCAATTATGAAACCTGCGGAACTTCGAGAAAAATATTATTAAATATATCAAATTGAGATGACAGGAGACAATACAGCAATATAATATTACATCCCGTCCTTTTCTGTAATGTGCGTCTTATTAATATGCTCCGGTCGAATATTTTTTATGACAACTGTTGAACAGCTTTCCTTTTATTAATTTTAAAGAATTTAATTAATTTTAAAAACTTAAGAAAAGTCCGCTATGCTTTTACGCAGAAGTTTATCATTAACAAAAGATGCCTCAATTAAAATTAAAAAATACTATGGCTGTAAAAAATAGTACAAAATTTACCCACATTCCAAACAGAAAGCTCCTTATACATAAAACTTAAGAAATTTATGTGTTAAGTTGTATGTAAATAATGTTTTAATTGTGATGTAGTTTGTATGTTGTATGTTTAACTCCAGGAAGACTAGCTACATACTGGTCTGTTTGTACTTGTATGCTAGCTAATGGAGGAAATAAAGCACCTAAAGTATACTGTGCTTTTACACAGAAGTGTAAGTCTATAACAAAAGATGCCTCCATTAAAATACTACGGCTTTAAAAACAGAGAGTTCCTTATATACCAGTAATAATAATTAACAAAAGATGCCTCTATCAAAATACTACGGCTTTAAAAACAGAGAGCTCCTATATACTAGACTAATATTACTAACAATTTTCTCCCAATGATTGAACCATTGGTGCCTTAAGAAAAGTCTGCTTTGCTTTTATTTTATGCAGAAGTCTATAACGAAAGATGCCTCCATTAAAATACTACAGATTTAAAAAATAGTACGAAATCTACCCACATTTCAAACGTATAGCTCCTTATATACTCATAATAATACCAACAATTTTCTCCCAATGATTGAACCATCGTTGCCTTTATGTGAGCCAGCCAACATACAAATGCTAATCCCCACCCTAAACCACAAAATCATTACCATGGAGCAATCTGTTCTATTCTGGACTAATGACCTTGCGTCTAACCTCATTGAAACCTATGGCCCTTTTAGCCTGCGCATATATCAATCTCCCTGCACTTTGCTTCGCAGCTCAGCCATCTTGTCCTTGGAAACAAATAGAGTTCTCTTTTTGCCTATTCATCGTCGCGGCTGCATTAGCATGAGAAAGAATCGGCAAGTTTGGATGAATAACGCGCCGAAGTAGAATTACATCGGGGGTTGTTTTATCACCTCGCTGTTGGTTAGGAAGAGGCTCTTTCACGCGCATCAATTTATGGACGGGGATTGAGGGAGATATTGAGAAGACATTGCCGGTAGAAGGACGGGGCATATTTTTCCATACAGGTTCAACTACAAGTACCATTATAGCATTATTATCAATGCATGAAGGGAACATAACATCGGACTGTATAATCTCTCATCAGTAATGACTCTCGTATACTTATTACAAGCTGTTCTACCAATAAAGTACATCCCTGGAAAGCAGGGCAATTTTTCCTGACCTAGAAAAAAAACGTTAAGCACTTTGATTCTAAATTACCATTACCTGCTAAGCCTTAGTAATTGCATACGTTTGGGGTAATTTGTGTAAAAATAAGAGCAAGCCGTCTTGTTTACTAATCCAAGATTAGCCTGACACACTTCCCTGGACTAAGTACGCCTCGCTTCGTCATGAATTACAGTTCAGAAATCATTACTTCGGAATGATGATTAATAAAATTGCCACACGATTGTGTCATTGTGGCAGATTTCTACGCTGAGCCATTGTTACAAACATGAATCATTTCTCGCGTAGGATACTCTTTTCCCGTTTAACGAGATTTCGCGTTTCCTCCGCGAGCCGCGATGTTTATCTATCGCCAGCACCTGTGGGAAAAGAGATTACATGTTATTGCCGCAGTCCACATAAAGGACGACATTTGTATTCTAAATGTCTCTCCCGATCACCAGGTGTTCTCATAAACCCCTGGAGGGCCTCCTAACCTTGTGACTTTGTTTACACCACATCTGCTCTTGTTACTCTGCAGCCACCAATTACAGGACACAGATCAAGGAGATGAGAGATGAGATTTTTACTAGCAAATAGCAGACTGAGAAATAATGTCTGAAATGTCTTGCTAATTTAGAAAGAATAGTTACATAATCTACTATGTTGTTTTACAATAACTATCCTTGTTTTTTTACATTAAAAACGTACTCAAGAGCTATGATCTTAAAATTTAAGACAATCATGATATCGAATATTTATATTATTGACTTGTTTAAAAACGACAATATCGAGTGTGATCTAAGATACATATAGATATAGATATAGGCATATGTGTAACATGTCAGGTTCAAAATCATGTTTCATCTTGTGTACGTTAAAAGCTCTGTGTGAAAAAATTGTCAGTTCTCTACATCTTTACTTTGAATATACCTTTAATACTGTACAAAGAAATCAGTCCAACTTATATATAATAGTTATAATTGTAAAGCACAGAGATTTCTCGAAGACCCAATTTGTTCATCTTTAAGCTTGTAAAATTACTACAAACCCGGCAATTATGTCGTCCTACGACGAGCACATTTTTATCAGACAATATGCACAGTTACAAGTCATCAAGTGGGTTTTAAAACCTCTGCTATGGTTCTACATATTATCCAAACAAGGCCAGCTTAGATGTAAATGTATACTCCAAATGTACCAACAACGATCCCCCCCATATATCATGTACTAATAGCTGCGAGGTGTTTTAGACAGGCTCTTTGTGTAATCAATATACCTTAGGCGAAACCAGTATTATACTGACATGTCAATGAATAGGCATGGCTACCTCCCATCCCCTACATGGACTTTGATAATGATATTGTAGCGCAGGATTCCGACTGTCCAGAAGTGGGATTCACATGTCAATTTCGTGTTCAATTCTATTTTCGTACCGACCTATTTTGTATGTTGTGACTTCATTCTGAGATTGAGTTTGATAAATGGAAGCTTCCTTCTAGCAAAATACGGGCATCTAGAGATTTTGATAAATAGAACATGAACTTTAAAAGCTTCATTTACTTCACTGTACTTTCGGATATTGTAACTCTTCAACATAAATCACATTTTGGCCTTTTGATGAAACCAAGGAGGTTAGAGGGAGCTCCCTCTAACCTCCTTGATGAAACTATATTGAAGAAGAACTTTATTGCACGACAATTGTACATGGTACAATGTATGGCAAAAACTATTGAACATGGTACAGAAAAAAGATGTATGGAATAAAACTTAACATGATGATCGTAACTACTAAAGCAAAAAGGGCTAGCGTAAGTCTTTGATACAGTGTTACAATCGCGTGGGGCTAATCATGAGTTTCAGTATTTTTTCTAATAACAACGAAAGCAGTCTTTTATATAATGATGACTTCCTAAACACAAAGAATTAATTTTTATCCCTTTTTTTCAAAGAAATCCTGCTAAAAAACTAATCATAAAAGGCGACAACGCTATCAATATGGCTTCTTTATCTATAAAACAGCACATGTTAAAACAAGCCATAAATAAGAGAGTTATGTCATACCATGTACACTTATCATAAAGGGTTGAAATTCCCACTACTCATAAAAGGCAAATTATGCAATTATAGTTTTCCCCATTCTTATAGCAAAATTAATACATGATACTAACGAATAAAAATATCTATTAGTATTTATATCATTAATTTTATTCACTGGGAGGCATGAAATGAATTAATTTACATAGAAATAATTCTCAGTCACATATAATGCATGCACAGTTTAATATGATGTTCCTTTCTGTATTAGAATTTTTACGACGCCCAAGGCAGTTGTTTTTATATGTGTGCATTTCCTCCCTGGTAACAAGATGGTCGTTTCTAGCTGTATATTTCCTGTTTTGTAAAGTAGATTTCTGTTGCTAGGCACCAGGGGCAGAATATTCAAATAGCAACCGCTATCTAATAACCTCACATGCACAAAACATAACCTTATATGCGAATGCGAATTATAACACACAAAGAAAAAAACTGCTGGCAGCAAATTTATTACTAAGTTATTTAGGCCACACCAATTTTATTTGTTGCTTCTCGGATTTTTTCAGAAAAAATATGAAGCGACAGGGCGAAAAAAATAAAAAATAAAAACAGGCCTAGGCATCCTTTTATATCCCCAAATGCTAGAATAGGTGCCATGAAGTCAACACAAAAGACTGGGTTAGAATTTAAACAATGAATTTGTAATGTTTAATCAAACCACTGCATTCAAATTTGGTAGATGTAACAACTGTAACAACTAGGAAGAAAATGACTTTCTTCAACTATTGGAGGCAAAATATGAGCATTTTTTAGTTGATTTAGAACCAGAATTTTTTTTTTTTTTTTTTTGCAAATCAGAAAAAAATGAAGAGGCGCATCCGAGAAGCAACAAATTAAATTGGGGTGGCCTAATATTAAAAAAATGCCCAATAGTGAATAGTGTCATTAAATTGCATCTGACTCATAAGGAACTTTTTCAACTCTGTACATGTATAGTCCCATGAAGAGATGAAAGACATTTTCAGAGTGAACTATTAAAAAAAAAAAAAAAAACTCCTATGGCTTAGTGGTTAGGCTAGCAGACACGGGATCGAAAGGTCACGGGTTCGATTCCTGACATTCCCAGCTAGAAATTGTGTCCTTGGGATTAATTAAAGGCACTTTACATGACCTTCCTCACTCAACCCAGGTGTAAATGGGTGACTGACTTTGGTTGAGAAGGTAGTGGAAGGAGAGGGATGGGCTCCACCTTCCACAACCCAAGAACTGAATATTTGAATTTGTAAACTATATAATGTATTATCATGACCAATTGTTGAAACTGTAACAGCGAAGCCCCCTGGCCATCCTCCCTTCAACTCTTGAAAAGTGGCCAAGGCCAAGAGTGTACTTTTGTATGTTTTTTCAAGGTTAAAAAATTAAGAACCCACTATGCCTACGGCCACAAATGAGCTATGGCACCTTTACCTTCCTTTCACCTTACAAAGACTCCAATCGCATGCAATACTTCTTGCTTACTACAGTGGAGCTTTTTTATCACTGCAGAAATTAGTCACCACTCTAATAGCATCCTCAACTCGCATCACTCTAAAGAAACCCATACAAAGAAAATCATTTACCTGCCTCGTAGGTAAGCAGCAATGAAAATATGTCGTACCGTTATCTGAGCCTTGCCTACACATCCCCTGTTACAGGTGATTACAGGAAAATGCCGGTGTCATCATCGGCTTAACCGTCCCTTATCTGCCCAACACACTCCATCAAAGCAGCAGCATGATTTGTTAGGGAATTAACCGAATGGGTAGATCTCTCCGCATTATTGCACCTTATCTTTCCCTCTTAATACTACTTACTGTTTAATACATGCAGCCCCAAGGTAAACTGTACATCACCGGGGAAAGAGAATAGAACGAGCGGTAACGATGAAATGTGATCGCCCCCGATAGCGGGAGAAGAATCGGCGTGTCAGCTTCATAAAGTCGACACAAAGCCGCATGTTTTGTAGCGAATCTTGATATCAATCCGTTACAAACTGTCACCCGTCGACTCGTCTTCCAAGACGCTGGAAACGTACGTAAAATCAATGGGACTTTTGCACAACTGTTGATCACGATGCGGGGTGACAAGAGATTGGAACGGAGCGCGTAAGTGGATGGATGTGAAGCATCGCATCCGCTGCACATGTCAGTTTGAATGACAATCGCTAACCCTAGATGCGGCTTAGGGGCGGATCAGATCGTCAAGCAATCATTCTTATGGGGCCTGTTTACACAATAACCAATTGGCACAGTGGTAAAGATACCATGTACGGTACACAAGTGAGTATTTAAAACTATACAAATACTAGTACAAGCTAGGGGAATAGGTCATATACATTTTACAGATCACTCAAGGTAAATATGTAAAAGAAAATAATAATTTTTGGTAAAAGCATTCAATTACTGTAATCAAAGAATTGATGAAGTGACTGTGAAAGTCAATGTCAATGTCAATAGAATACAGTTGAACGAAATCTTGTGAGGACAAGAAAATAAAAAAGAGCTCTAAAAATTTATCCGTATATTAAATCCAATAACAGTCAATCAGAAAATGGTCTCCCACGACAACCTTCTCGAAAATTGAAGGTGAATTTAAAAACCAGCTGAAGGAAATGTTCCCCTGACCTCTGCCGTACACCTCTGTTGTCCCCGTTCGACTCCGTAGCCAGAAGCCACGATAATATTCACTTGCTTGATGTCCATTGTAGCCCCGGGCTTTGCCTCGCAGAGTACATTTGATTAGGTCGGCTCTAAACACCCTCCGCTGGGACCAATACATTGTCCGGAATTAGAATATCAAAAGCCCCTAATCACAACCCATCTGTTCTCCTCCCTCCCATGGCCACAGGTCCATTATGGTCCTTTCAGCTGTCCTGCGCGATTCTTTCCTTGTACAAGCCGGACACAAAAGAGACCCAACAGCCTTGTAATCAGGATTTCCTTAATTTCGGGGCTTGAAGCAGTCGGGACGGGAGTTCATTAAACGGCGGAAAACTGCCGTCGTTTAGGGCCATTGGTTTGAGAACCTCTCTCTTTTTTTTTTCTTTTTTTTTTTTCGTTGTCAGCGTGGCTACAATTGTACAAAGGGTGTCATGGGAAGAGTCTGTGATTACGATGTCAGCAGACAATTGTGGCGAGACAATCGTCAAGCAGACAGTCAACGAACAGTCGTCAGCTGCGAGCATAAATCGTGAGCTTTTGTAGGCCGCAGTCACTAATATTCTAAGGTACACAATCATGTATATCATAAATCAATGAATATGTACTATACAAATGTATTGCTACATTGTCGAAATACTGTATGATTTTGTTAAACTCATTGCAAGCAAGAAAAGGACTACAGCTGCATCAAAACTGCTTCCTATATCGCTATATAAACTCAATGAATATATACTCCATACTACGTTGTTGAAATACTGTTTTCATTTTGTTAACCTTAAGCAAAAAAGGGCTATAGCATCAAAACTGCTTCCTATCTCGATAACTCAATGAATGTACTCCATTCCACGTTGTTGAAATACCGTACGTATAATTTTGTTAACCTAAAGCAAAAAAGGCTAGTACAGCATCAAAACTGCTTCCTATCACTATAACTCAACGAATATGTACTCCATACTATGTTGTTGAAATACCGTACGTATAATTTTGTTAACCTAAAGCAAAAAAGGCTAGACTAAGTACAGCATCAAAACTGCTTCCTATCTCTATAACTGATGACGAATATATACTCCAGATTACGTTGTTGAAATACTGTATGATATTGTTAACCTAAAGCAAAAAAAGCCTAGTACAGCATCAAAACTGCTTCCTATCTCTATATAAACTCTGTCCCTTCCAGGCTTTCTTCACATAACTGCGCTGTCAGAAAGTTAACACCACAACTGGATGACATTCCGGGTACGGATTATATAGGAAGTGCATGGAACGATTTCCCAGCCAACGCCGAATCAATAAAAGGCTGTAATTTTCGCAGAGTGCATGTGAAGGACACGGCGTCCAAAATACACGCGGCAATTCAACCGTCTTGAAACGACTTCTGGGACGGTTTGAAAGGGGGAGATATAATGATGATGCTCGAAAGTGCGTGGATAACACAGGATCCTCTTGAAAAGATGTTATTACGACGATGGACTAAGTGACCCCGTGACCCTTGACATTTGGCAAGGCCACTCCATATGGGGTCACCATCAGGCCCTCCAGCTAATTTACAATCAGCCGTACGAATAATAACGAGTAGGAAAAAAACCCTGTCTAGAATATGCCAAAAAACAGTTACTCAAGCAACTTCAGGCACATTTCGCATTGATAAAAATTATTAATTAATGTGTGTTTTCTACGGTTGGACTGGGACCTCTGGTTACACCGTCTAGTATTCTGTATTTATGACATTACATCGGTGAAGGTTAGACATCCAGGTAATAAGATACGCCAAAAAAACAGTTACTCAAGCAACTGGATATGATTTTGGAAATGGTCAGACGTTTCAGGTAGCTTCCAATACCTTTCGTCGGTGATACTAGAGAATTCTTAGGAACCGCAGGTTTATAACCACAACTAATTGATATGAAAATAAAGCCAAGACAAATTTTTTTATAGTCCAATAGGAAACAAAATTTAGACAAAGTAAAGACAAGGTTGATGCAAATGAGTCAAGAAGCTCCTGTTGTTTCAGAACAGGAGCTTAAGTTCCTGCCTAGAACATTCACTTCGAGTCATACAATCATGTAATGAGATTGCGACGGAGGGTCGCAAAGCTAATATTATCACTGACAGAAGGGATTGTATTAGTCTTGTATCTCTGTCAATATTTGATAATGGAATTACTGAGAACACAGATCACGAGATATGATTCATCGAATTTGCTATTTTTGTCACAATTATTCATATTTTTTCACCTTGGGGTGTCCGTAGTGGAAAAAAAATTTTGGGCAATGATTCTGTCTTGTCTTTATTGTCTTTACTGGTATTTCGATACCTTTTAATCAAAACTGGCTAGTCTTCCAGGGTTCATACCAAAATAAAAACAACAGATAACATGGTAAAAAACACACATATGGCACAAAAAGAAATTTACGTTATGTACAAATGAAGGGAACATAATCTACAAACTAATCACAGAACTCACACTGTATAAACAGCTGGCGGATGGCTTTCTTAAAGTTAGATGTACTGGAAAGTGTTTTGATGTGTGGTGATTATTTGTTCAAAAGGTAGATTGCCAGGTAGAAATGTTTTCTTTATACTTTCACTGTTGAACTGAATACACATCACAGTTAAGTGAGCTCTGGGAGGCCACGTCACGATTTGTTGACTTAAAAATGGTCAAACACGTGTTTAAACAGAAACATTAAGTAGTCCGCTATGAATAATGGATTGTCGTGCCCACAAAAAGCGTCGCACAATGGAGTCATCTGCCGTGTCTTTCTGACCTTTTTTTATAGAGTTCACTGGGCAATATTGCAAATGCCAACCCTGTGTGCAACAGAAGATCATTTACCACCCAAAAAAATACCCAACCTACAACAAAATACATTCAACCACCGGGTGAATTTCACACATATCTTTAAACCTACATACAGAGGGTTCTAGAAATATTGTTTGGTCGACTTTTAGGTCAGATATTTGCTCTTGTGGGACAATAAATGGCTTGGCAGGCAGTTAATCTTCTTAGGGGTAGCAGCGACTGATGGAACAGTCTGTTGAGTGCTCTCCATTGTACTGACTCACTCTCCATTAAATTAAGTCAGGACAACAGGGAGCTCAGAGAATGTAGCACAATGTTCTCAGAAGAAAAACCCCACAGGAATGAAACTATTGAGTGTATTTCTTGTTTAAACTACATTTCTAAACATCAGATCTGACAAAAAGATAAAAAAGGAAACAATACGATAAGTGCCCTTTGCTTAATTTAAAAGCATTCTTTTATCCATTTGAAAGCTTTTAAAATACTATGAAAATACAGAAAATATTAAAGGAACATGAATTTTTTTCACTTGATATCATAAGAATGATTAAAGATATATCTGACAGATATTGGTACCATACATGTAAAGGCTATTGACATTAACATCAAGCAGCTACTTGTGCATCTTTAAAGCTTTAAATCCTTTGTGAATAAAATCAGTGAATCTAAAGTTGTGATTAATCACTGAGAAAAGGCAAAGATACCACACCAATAAAGAAAAAAGGAAAGACAGATGATTACCAAAGAAGACAAATAACACAAGACTGAAAACACATCTTTTATCTTCACAATAAAAGAAACCTACTTAAACTAAAAGGGACTTGAAAGCAGATCAACCACATGAAAGAACAGTCTACCTCCGGGCTACGTCTTGATCATCTTAAAAGGTTTAGCCCTTCAAACTAACATGCTTGTTCTTCCACCCTGTTTCATCCTGGACACGAGCTGCAATAAAAAGGCATTAGACCATTCACACAATGGAGACTACTCCAGGCTAGGGGGTCGATAGCTGGGCCCAAGCCAAGGCTTTAAGTGAATTTGTTAGAGTGCATTGGGTGCGCAGATTACAAGAGATAGGCATGTAGCTAGCTAGCCTCGAGTTATTATATCTCGGCAACGCAAATGCTGGAGAGCAAGCGGGTAAATGTTAACGGGAAAAACACTTAATTTACTGGTGCAGTGCAGCGTGGTGTGTCTGTAACAACAGTGACAGAGGAAAGTGGCCTACAGCATTTTCTCTTACATTACTTTATGAATGTACATGATCCTTGAACCTTGAACACAACATCAGGGATACACAACATACTACACAATCATTCCAACAAATCTTCCCCTATCATACACATTACTTCACGCTAAATATAACGTTACACAAAACTTGACTGTGCATAAAAAGAACAACCATTGCCTTGGACAGTTGATTCTAAGGATTTCCTGAAGACTTCTCAGAAAGAAAAAAACAACCTCACCATCAAAATCTTTTTCGTTAACAGTGTCTATATGCATAAAATAGATATATAGATAAATTGCTATCATTCAATTAGCTTCGTACGACAACTTCAGCACTTGTCTGAAGTCACAAGCCATGGATCACCAGTCTATTCTAAGACATAAGAAATGTTTCCTGCTCTGATCCTTAAAGATTTCGCAAGAAGCTTCTATCGCGAGCAGCAAGCGCATCTTAAAGGCCCGCGTTTCGCCTCCTCCTGGGAAATGGAAACAGGATAAAAGCGGAGCTTTAAAGTCGCCTGCACTTTATTTTAGTGGGAGGGAAGTCCAGATAAGAGTTAAAGTGTGGTATCATCTCTTCCCCAGCGGTGGAACATCACTCAACCCAACTACAAGACTTCATTGTCTTCAAACTATCCGATAAGAAGCAGCGATTCGAGATGCTTCTTGTTTTCTGAAGCAACAAACGTCTTACGATGTACACCTGGTTGAATAACGGTAAAAAAGACTTGCATCAACCACCAAGAGCTGTTCTTAAATCCCTGAAGGTTAACAGGCTACTTAAAGAAGAAGAACTTTCCGATAAGAAGCAGCGATTCCAGCTTCTGCTTGTTTTTCGAAGCAACAAATGCCTTTCGATGTACACCTGGTTGAATAACAGTAAAAAAGACTTGTATCAACCACCAAGAGCTGTTGTTAAATCCCGGAAGATATATACCTAAAAAGAAGAAGAACTTTCCGACAAGAAGCAGCGATTCCAGCTTCTGCTTGTTTTCCAAAGCAACAAATGCCTTTCGATGTACACCTGGTTGAATAACAGTATATAAACTTTAAGACTAATGTATCAACCACCAAGAGCCGTTCTTGAATCCCTGAAGGTGAGGAGGCTACTTAAAGAAGGAAGTGGCTGGCATTTGGCTTGTCGGAGGATACATCAGTACACTAAAGCTTTAAATGGACTGAGATGTTGCTCATACTCCGTCTGAAGGATTGCTTGCCACGAGGAAGGAGATGGAAACGTTGCCAAAATGTTCTCCATGGTGCTTCCACCCTGTGCACTCCCCAATTCATCACGACGCTCGCAGGATGGACTGATAATGATATTGGGTGGTGTACTCGAGGAAGGGGCGAGTCGATACTGTAGTCAATGTTTTCGTCCCGACGTGGGATTTGTGGACTCACGATTAGAGGTTTCTGTATCTGTATCTGTATAGCCGGTATAACCACCCTTCAGCGTAACACACCAGCTTCTGTATCTGTACAGCCGGTATAACCACCCTTCAGCGTAACACACCAGCTTCTGTATCTGTACAGCCGGTATAACCACCCTTCAGCGTAACACACCAGCTTCTGTATCTGTATAGCCAGTATAACCACCCTTCAGCGTAACACACGTACCAACTTCTGTATCTGTATTGCTAGAGTAAGTATAACTGCCTTTCCGAGTGACACACCAGCTTCTGTATCTGTATAGCTGGATAACTGCCTTTCCAAGTAACACACCAGCTTCTGTATCTGTATAGCTGGTATAACTGCCTTTCAGCGTAACACACCAGCTGCAGCTTAGTGTACTGTATAGCCGATATAACCACCCTTCAGTGTAACACACCAGCTTCGCAAGCACGCGGCGCGGCGGCAGCTGGCTATATTACACCGAACGACTTGTTACACCTCGTTTTTGCACATCTAACTCTAAACATTGTTTAAAACTACAAATGTATCTAGTGATGATGCCCCTACTGTGCTTGGTGGCAGCAAGTTCCACTCTACGATAGTTCTAGGAAAAAACAAGTTTTTTGAACACCTCAATCCTTGGTTGATAACTCTGGTACTTAAGGCATGACTATTTCTTGTGCTGGTATTAGGTACTTAGTAGTTGGTACATCCACCAGTTTATTAGTCATTTTGTACATCATGCATAGTCGGGACATTTTTCGCCTGCCCTCCAGTGATGCCCACTGTAGGTTTACCCAGCTGGCAGTCCTAAGTGATCTTTGCCTGACCTTAACATTAGACCGCACAGATGTTCTTTCCCCACAAGTCCATCATAAATACTCAAGTGCTAGACAGTCTGAGACATCAAGTCTCAATGCTTCCAGTATCCTTCAAAAAGATATATTTGGATATCTGGCGAGGATGTTGACTGGCCATAAGTTCTAAGTGAGTCGAGGAAAATTACACGAGGGTAACATTTATACACTAGATGCATTAAGAGCGGGGGTGTAGTGATTTCAGAGAAAGCTTTGCCGGCCAAAAAGAAGAGGAATACGCTAATCCTTGCTTACAGTAATATGCTTGACATAAAAGCCCGTTCTGTCAAAAGGCATACAATGCATATATACCATTGCCAACTCTAGAATACACGTAGTTCGACAAATAATCATGTTGACATAAGAAGAAAGATTAGCAATGTTTTTGTGTAACGCCATTGCTCTATCCAAAATTCTACTAAATACCTTTCAATTCCGCATCGCAAATCAATAATCCTATACATAAACCTAACATCCCTATAAACTTAAGCAATATGCTAGCCTTGTAAAGCATGTTAAGACTAATGCTCTTTTTGAATCCAGGCCAAAAAATTTACCCTTCCTCTTAAGGACCTTCCTGAATTAAGGTCCTATCTTTTTTGGTTAAGCACACGCACACAAAAAAATAAATAAACGCAAAAGTCAACAATATTCAATCAATGTCACACATGTATATATCACTTTTGTTGTCGCGGGTTTGATAAGCAATTTCCACCTTCACCATAACAACGGATCAATGTGGTAACACAGCGAGTTGATATCTGCTTAATTAAATTCTTGTGCCTCGTTAAGGGGAAACGATTTCGGCGTGTAAACATCAGCGGTGTGCCTTATTGATTCAACATCATGACGCTTATCTCTCCCTCGCTTGTGTGCATCTCTCCCTTGTTTGAGTGCATCAAGCTTAATACTCACCTCAAGCTAATAAGTATTCCTAGAACGCAGATTCTGCAATGTTGTCGTTTAGAAGCGATGGCTTAGGGCCAAAAATCATCCCGTAGATTCAACCATGGTCAAAGACAGATACATAGACAAGGTCACAAGTAAGGGAATATACCGACAGTTTATATTGATTTTCCTAGTATTATTTTTGGCAACCTTTCTCTATAAAATTTGAGGCATTGTTGCCCATGTACAAAGACAAGGTCATAAGTATAAGGGAATACACCGACAGTTTATATATTGATTTTCCCAGTATTATTTTTGGCAGCCTTTCACTATAAAATTTGAGGCGATGCTTAATGTTTTTGTAACAAAAGACCACCAAATCTCGGGATTAGCAAAAAAAACAAACAAAACAATCACTTAATGCCTACTATTTCAACCCATCTGATATATAAGATTTTTCTTGTATCACTATCCAAAGCACTGATCAAAAAACATCAATCCAATCATTTTCCAAATGCTTAGGACATACATAGTGAATAGACAACAACAGACGAAATATTATAGTCTTCCCATAACATAAGCAAGAAAAGCCTCTCAATTCCCTACCTGGTTGAAGTTGTAGTGGTTGAATTGGCTGTAACAGCTCACAACATGCCCACTGTAAGCATGCTGGTTGTGATACACGATATCCATACCCCGCTCAGCGCATCCGATATCTGAGAGTCTATGATTTCAAGTTGCCGAGTCAGTAAAGCACTTCATCTACCGTCGTTACCAGCTCGAGCTGAGCTAACGCTAGTCGACGTACGGAGAACAAAGGGAGTATTTTCCCCGGCTCGACCGACGTGCACACACGGAAAACGGGGGAGGCAGGGTGTGCCTGCAAACAGGACTGACAAGACACGGGCGGAGGGGGTCTTCCTGGAACCAGCGGATCTAACAAGTGGCAGCGGTCTTCACGCTTCTCAGCTGACGGGAGTAACGTTTCCGTGCCTGTCCTGGGAGACCTGATTATGCGGAGTGTTGACCGTGGCTGCTGCGCGAGGGGTTGTTATAGAATGGCAGCCCACGTGTGAGGAATGAGGCCAGTCTTTTGTTCGCTGTGCATCACCCCTCCAGGCAGGCTCTTCCCACAATAGGGACTCACCCCCTCCCGAAAGAAAATCCCTTTATCACTTTCCTTAATTCCCTGCACAGTAAAATCTTAACTAACTCGTTTATGATCTGCTATCGTTCGTTAGGATTGCCCCACAACCCCCTACGTGGCCGTAAAAAAGGACATCGCTACCGGTGACGCTTGCAGGGAGAATTAAGACCTCGCCACACGATTTACTACAAGTGATAGTAAAGCCAAACGCCCCGAACACTCGCTACACACAATCCACCTCGCTACACCTGTCGGTTTAGGGCCGCGGCACGCGACAAACATTGACAAAGCGGGGTGAGCAAACACGGAGCGCTGTTCACGGGGTGTCAGGTGAGAGGTTTGGACAAACACGGAACAGGTGGTCACACATTTCCACTGATACTGCCGACACAAAAACATGCTCCACTTTTACTACGACCAGCTTTATTGGTGGGAAACAAAGACACGCTTTTGAGCCTTTCTTGAACAAGAGAATCTTCAATTCTTTACCGTAATTAACCAATTAAAACTGACAAGGCTTATTTTCCTATAATGTCCTTGTTTTCCTCTAATAAAAAAAGCAACAACCCAAGCTTCTACTTTAATTTCTCGCTTAATCTATGAGCTTATTTTCTTTTGACTAAAAAAAAACTAACTCTAGACACGCCTTCAAACCCCTCTTGAACAAGAGAATCTTCACTTCTTTACCATAATTAACCAATTATACCTGACCAAGCTTGTTTTTCTCTAATAAAAAAGCAACAACCCTAGCCTCTACTTTAATCTATGAGCTTATTTTCTTTTGACTAAAAAAAAACTAACTCTAAACACACCTTTGAACCTCTCTTGGAAGACAAAAATCCTTAATTCTTTACCGTAATTAACCAATTATACCTGACCAAGCTTGTTTTCCTTGAATAAAAAAACAACAACCCTATCCTCTACTTTTAAATTCTTAATCTACATGCTTATTTTCTATTGACTAAAAAAAGCTAACTCTAGTCCTTCTCAAATACACATAGTACAAGCTCCATGTGACTAGTTGAAAAAAATGGTATGTCAAGAGCAGAGATTTTTTTATCCATTAGGCCACCCCAATTTAATTTGTTGCTTCTCGGATTCGCCTCTTCATTTTTTTCTGATTTGCAAAAAAAAGAAGAAAAAAATCCTGGTTCTGAATCAACTCAAAAATGCTCATATTTTGCCTCCAACAGTTGAAGAAAGTCCTTTTCTTCCTAGTTGTTACAATTGTTACATCTACCAATGCAGTGGTTTGATTAAAAGTTCAAAATTCATTGTTTGAATTTTAACCCAGTCTTTTGTGTTGACTTCATGGCACCTATTCTAACACTTGGGGCTATAATAGGATGCCCAGGCCTGTTTTTTTTTTTTTTCGCCCTGTCGCTTCATATTTTTTCTGAAAAAATCCGAGAAGCAACAAATAAAATTGGTGTGGCCTTATTAGTAGGTTGAATAACGGCATTTGGCAATACTCAATCAGTCCTCATTTTTGCATAAAACTATTAGGATCCACATTTGCATTACTGGGCCATCTTTACAATGGTGGATCTAGGCCCCATTTATCACCATGGCAATGCGACAATTATATAAAATCAGCAGCAGCAAAACTCATTTATATTTTAACAATAGTTCAAAGTTATTACATATTTCATTACCTTACAATGACACAATTCTTCAAGCCTGTATCTATTACATGTATGTGAAAAATATTTCATATGCAATAATGAAATAACATTCACAGCGCTAATATGAATATCATAATAAAGCACACTCATGGGGATTGTGTGAATGACCTCATTCGAAGTAGAATTTCTCACTATGTTCTATCAATGGCTTATTATGTAAGTTTATAGGCCAGAAACAGATCAACATTGGAAAATTTGCCACTAGGTAACCTGCAGAAATCAACTAATGTGCCTATAGAATATACAAAACCAAAGCTGGTAAAAGATCCCAATGGGGTTTTTGATTGTGTTCACTGAAGGAAGTTGAGTTGTTTAATACATATTTCATACATGTAAATACGTCCAACCACTCTTTGTATTTCCTTTTTTGTTTTACCTTCTAGCTCTGATGACGAGATTCCCAAAAAAATTAATCTCTTTGTTCTCTTAACTGTAAAATATGCTGACACTTTAAAGCTTGTTTGCTTAGGTTGAAATGATAAGAAGTAGATTGGGTTGTTTGATCCAGAGGGGTGGTGGTGGATAGAGGGAAGAGCCTGCCCAAGCTAATTGCTTAGTCGGACACCTGCCCTATTGTTGGCATTCACCACCAATTCAATGAAATTATCGCTGATCAAATAAACATTAATGAGCCGACTGTTTGTTAGGCTCACATCGTGCCTCGGGGCGGAGTGGGGGAAACCGGGGCTCTCAGAGACAGAAAGGCGGCTGGCACGTGGCGCAAACAATGCCTGTCAATCACACACAAACAAAGGAACCTGGGGAGTTGGTTTTTGCGGCCTTTAAAAACTTACAAAACGGGATTAGTTTCAGGTATGGCGGAACAATGCCGCAGTATTTTAATTGCCTTTTCACATTTTTCACACCCCGTTATATTATATAATTTAGTCTTATCAGTATGGCAACCTTTGGTCTATTCAACAGCAAACAAACAAACCTTAAAAGAGTAAGAGGCCTTTATTCCTCTTTCTTAAACATGAAAGAACACCCTTAAGAAAGAGGGCCCGAGGTCTGCGAGTTTATAAGGTAGAAAATTCAATAAACAAAAAGGATCAAGGAAGAAAACTTCAATGACATCATGAATAAGGAATGAAACTTTGAACTGAGTCCTTTTTGCTGGGAGTAATTACGAACATCAAAGTGGCCTCCGTTTTGCCTGGGCTGGAAAACACTCTTAACTGTAACTTCTAATCACAGCGCTGCCATCTACATTATCATCATCTCACGAGCATCAAATTGGGAGGACAAAACTTTCAAAGGAGATCAAATAAGAACAGCACTGGCAAGGAAAGGGCTGAGGCTGGTACATAGTTTATGCTGCAAGGTTTGAAATTAGCATTTGTTGAGCAGGAACTGGGATTTAAAATAATGTGGACTTAAAATTTTCTGGTCTGTCAGAAGTGCGTGCGATTTAAATTCATAACATTAATCTCTTCGCATTTTTTGGAATTCCAATTTTAAAAATCTTATAAATAAGATGATGAATTCTTAATATGGATACATAATTTGTTTGTTTGTTTGTTTGTTTGTTTGTTTGTTTGTTTGTTTGTTTGTTTGTTTGTCTAGCAAAATTCCGGGAACCAAGAAATTAGACTTTGGTGTGGCCTTCATGCAGATAATGATTATCTAACTCAATTAAAAAAGGTCAAGGTCAACTGAAAGTCTAACCTGCCAAACAAAAATCTACCATGATTCACAATCATAATTTCATAACCTTCACAAATGATTTAAAACAATGTTGATCTGTAACAACATCAACCCTAACATCATAATGATGAATTATACAAAAGCAACAACTACTAAGTATCTTATGGGCTTAAAAATTGATTGAAATACAGTAGTACGTTATCATCTAATCCATTCTGTCATATTGCTCAATATTACCTACACTGTGTTTGACAATACTAATAAATCAGATTTTGCACTTCAAACCGGAAGAAAAACTACACCAGAAACCTAAAGTTACAGATTCTGTGAAAACAAATACTGATGCTTCTATTTCACCCGACATTACAATTACTGAATCTACAGTTGGTGGATACAATTGGGATCGCAGAAAAAAATTTATCGCGAGCCATTAGAAATATTACTTGGAAGCGAAACAAAACAGTTATTGGATTTATTGACAGTGCTCGGACACGTATCCAATTAATCTAAATCCGCCCCATCTCCAATACCGACAAAAGGGGAAGCCGTCTCTTCAGAAGACGTGATGTATGCTGGCCTCGCTCCAAACATGGATGATTACTTTCCGTGGATACAGATGCAACATTTGAGCATCGCCAGGGACATGCAAGGATAACAGATCACAACAAAAGGGGGATGAAATTTCAAAGTAAATGTTATAGTGACTGTCCTAGACATCAAAATTTGGATGTACATGGTTATATAATATGTATTACAGTTTTGTTTGGTTTGGTTTATTTGGATCTCCATTAGTGACAAGTCACTAGTCTTCCTGGAGTCCACATTGAAATATTACAAAATATAACAACAGAAATGCATGATAATTTATACGATGGAATTAACAGAAAACTAACATAAGCTTAACTCAAAATCAGAGTGATAATCAAAATAATATAAATCAATTATAACACGACAGTATAACTTAGCTTTATTCCTATTTAGTAAGGAGACCAAACGAAATCATAAAAAGCAGATTATTTGATGAAAAATACCCATTTCATAACATTATACAAAATAAATCAAACAACTGGATAAAATGTCTGATTAAAAGAGACACACAAATGTACAATTTACCATGATTATAGAATTTTACCTGGATGTCTAACCTTCATTGATATCTGTGTTCAACACTTATATGTTCAGAATACATATCAACAGCAATATGTTTTTTAAATGTCTTGGAGAGCTCCTTTAATTAATTATTTCTTCCTTGTTTGCCCAGAAGTGGTAGATTTCCTGTAACTTGAATGTAGCGATCAGGATCGTTCTTGATACTTGGCTTTGTTAATGGCCTAGTTGGAAACCCAGTGGGTCTTTCTAATGGATATAAAGGTGCCAGCGGCAGGAAAGGAATTCAATAGTGACATATGTGACTTCACTTTGGGCTAATTTATCTCTTTGTTTGATGTAATTGGACAAATTGTTCTGTGTTCGATAATCCATTTAACTGTCTCAGATTGGGAGATTGGGAAAAGTTTCTGCCCAAAGCAAGGAGCGCATGTGTCTGTTTCATGTCACTTTAGATTGCCAGCAGTTGTATATTGTACGACTGCGTACTAAGTTAACTGTATCATCTGCTTGGGGACTTCTTTCAGCTTTTCTAAAGGTTTCCTTGTCTTTTGGATGATACTTAGCTAATAAACAAGCTGCCTGAATTACCAAAAATTGGTGTGTTGGGAATATGAAATGGTCTATATTGTAAATAGGTACTATATAGTTAAACTGTACAATTTTTTCCCTACTGGGCCTGTACAAAAAAGGAATGAAAAATGTGACACTGTGCATCTTGCAATTGTTCATGTAGACCAGATAATTGTCAAAATTGAATAAAAAAAGAGCACTTCCTTTGAGTTGTTTACAATATACCCAGTACTTTCAACTAAATAACATTAACATCACGGTGTGCAAATTTGCTAGTTAAAGTTAAAAGAGAAAAACAAGATAGGACATGAAAAAGGAATAAGGATGAAAAATTAAATTTGAATTCAAAGTAAACAGAACCAAAAAAGAGCACTTGCTTTGAGTTGTTTACAATACTTTCAACTAAATAACATTAACATCACGGTGTACAAATTTGCCAAAATGCTAGAGTGAAAAACAAGAAGTTAAAAGAGAAAAACATTAGATAGGACATGAAAAAGGAAGAAGGATGAAAAATTAAATTTGAAATCAAAGTAAACAGAAACAAAAAAGAGCACTTGCTTTGAGTTGTTTACTTTCAACTAAATAACATAAACATAAAACGCCTAGTGAAAAACAAGAAGTTAAAAGAGAAAAACATTAGATAGGACATGAAAAAGGAACAAGGATGAAAAATTAATTTTGAAATCAAAGAAAACTAACAAAAACCAGGCCCACTTTGATGTTGAAATGGGAAGAAACAGTCTAGCCCCAGGAGTTTTTGTCTTTAATACAACATTTAATATCGAGGATCCCAACCCATAAATCTTCCTGACAGTTAATTTGAAGACGACCTTCCTTACTTCTGGCTTTTGGCACCTCCGAGCGCGATGCTTTCAACATGTAGTGATTGTCCATATCTTCAACTGTCAAATTTGCTTTAAGAAGTCTTCAGATACCTGCCCCAAGGGGCGTTAGATCTCCAATACTCTTTCTTCCGTCTGCTCATATTAAGTGGGTAAATCAAACGCTGACATTCTCCCTATCCTCTGAGAAAACACATTTTTTATATCCTTTTCTGGTTCAATTTTTGGGGTCTAGAGCATCATAATTTAAACATACTATAGCTTAGGCAACTGTTAAAAGTAGTTGCTATTTGCTAACAGATTCTTTTTTTAAAAATCATAATCTGCTTGTAAAATTAAGCCAATTTTATTGGGAGAAGCCACTTTTCCTTCTTGACATTTTCTGGTGCAATTTTCGGGTCCAGAACAACATATTAAATACCATTGTCTAGGCAAATATTAAAAATAGCTGCTATTTCCTAACAGATTCTTTAAAAAAATCATAAGCTGTTTGCAAAATTAAGCCAATTTTATTGGGAGAAGCCACTTTTCCTTCTTGACATTTTCTGGTGCAATTTTCGGGTCCAGAACAACATAACTTAAAAATACCATTGTCTAGTAGGCAAATATTAAAAATAGTTGCTATAATCTAACAGATCCTTTAAAAAAATCATAAGCTGTTTGTGAAATTAAGCCAATTTTATTGGGAGAATCCACTTCCCCTTGTTGACATTTACAGCGAGCTTATCAGAATTAGTGAGGACAGTCCCTGAGGAAAAGCCTGTCTTATTTTCCTCCCAAGACCTTTTCAAGCGGCAATACTGGTTGACAGTCTTCCGAGGACGTGAAGGCGATTTTTCAGAAAGGGCCCACACCTCTATTACACGACGTCAACAAGAAGAGTTACAAGTGACAGCATTTATTCATGAAAGGGACTTAATATTCCTAACACAGCAAACGTACAGTTAAGACTAAGAGATACGGCATGCCCATCATTTCACTATAGGGTAATTGTATATTCTTACACGTGAATTTAATTGCTGCGCAATCTTGTGTGGGTGTAAATTGCCACACAAATTTTTCATTAAGTGCCCGTGATCAATCATGACTTTGAGTGACAAACTTTGCAGATTTCTATGCAGTAATTATGTTCTTCTGACATTTATATCACATAAGAATTATTTTCCTCAATGCCCTTTAGGTATATTTGCCCTTTAAAAAAGAACACACGCCGAGAAAAACAATTCTTTTGAGAAATACACTTCTGTCTTTCGGATAAAAAAAGATCACCTGTCATTTTGCCCTCTTTTTTTATGGCCTGCCTTTTATCCAAAAAGGTCAGACCTTTAAATCCATCAGAGAATATAATTACCTTTGCAGGGATGTCCAGACTCTCATGTTGCAATGACAAGAGTTGATGAAACCAGGGAGTCCATGACACGGAGTTCTGAGCTTGCATTAACTTCAACTGCAGCTAGATAGGGAATCTGACCGGTCTGTTCGTTTGATCAAATTTCTCAGTCATTCTATTGTTCTTTTTGCATATTTAGATTCAAATTCAAACATTTACTACTTAAGGTTTCTGACACATCCAATATGATGATGATGATTAATTTATACATTCATGTACCAGTTTAGGACTCCTTTCTTTCTGCATACCTACACTGGTGCAGGTAACATTGAAAATTACCTGCACCAGACAAGTTTACCTGAACCACTCATAATTTAGGAAGTATCACACTAAAAACTACTGCCATAATGCCATCATTTCTTTTATACTTCATTCAAAATGTAGGTGATATTAGTCAATACACAAATAAAAATCCACAACATACACCTACTGCGCTAACCTGCATGTGCAGGTGGGATTTCGAGCCCTGCAGTTGCTGAGAATGACAATTCAAAATCTAGGGTCCACGAAACCTTTTATTCTCCAATTCCCTTAACAAAGATGATTGGAACTATGTGGTAAGACCTTGAACTGCTGGAAGCTAAAGTCAAGGTCCTTGAATGAGCGATTCATATTTTCCTGAACTTTTATGATCATAGAGCACTGTCCAAACCACAACTGACAGAACAGAGCGTCATTTCCACTGCCGATGCGAGGGTCATGCAAGTAAGATGCGTTTTACACGCATTCCGTACGACAAAATTCCAAACATTCGACTTTCTGCTTGACTCCACCACATCGAGTTCATACAAAATCTTGTCAGTTCTAAGTAACAGTTCCGACAGCCCTTTGTCTAGCTGGAAAACAAGCCTCTGTGAAGGGAAGGGAACTAAAAAGCAGGACCTGCCCCCGCCTTTTGATGATCTAACCTTTTACCGGTGATCAAAGCGTACACGGCGCTCCCTTGCGCGGTGATGGAGGCCGAATGAAACTCGAAATTTGTCATCTCTTTGATGAAAGATTGATTGTATCCGTGTGCGATGCATCGATTTGCTCACTGAATCTCACGAAGAACAGAGAGAGAACCTACCCGCCAGGAAAAAGAGCCCAGGGGCTTTTATGATATCAGCTTGGATAGCCTCTGATTAATGCTTGCCTGGGCGACTCCTCTCGGTGGATAACTACTCGCAACTATCGATTGGACACAACACATGTTGACTCGGATTTTCCAATATGTTGCTTTCAATTTGACGTTGCCGCTTGATGTCTTCCATAAAGGCAGTTCCGTTTCCTACGTGGGGTCAGGAGGAAGGAGTACGACAGCTACAGAATAACTCAGACTCAATATGTACTTATTGCCCTTTCGCAGTGACACAGTCACTGAATCGCAGACAATTTACAAACTGTTAAAAATTGCACATTTCTGTTTAGTTACAAAACATTCAATTTACAAGAAGATATCATGTAACACGGAGTACTAAAATGGAAAAAATTGTCCTCATGAAAATTTTTTATAATTAGATACAACGTTAAGATTTGAGCCGGCCCACAGACCATGTGACCACCACGCACGTGACCTTCGAACTCTCTCAGTTGGTCTTTTGGTTTGGAGGAGTCAGGTTTAAATTTTGTGTTCGGCTTGCTCCCTTTGAATTTCAATTGAATTTCATTTTATTGGAATGGAGAAAGAATCTAAACACCGCAGGAGTAGGCGGTGTTCGGTTTGTCGCCTGCCTGTGAAGGGACATCCAGGTCCGTGTGGTCCAGGGAACTGTCGTTACGAGCGAGATGAGGGGTCGTCAGAAGAGTATTTCTCCCGCCTGAAGGACACAGTTCGACATCTCAAGAATGTCGTAATTGTTAACAAATGTCATATAAAAATGGTGCACATTCCGAGTAGTTCTGGTATAAGAGTTAGAAATAAAACTATGTATAGGTCAGTAGTTGTTTCAATTCATCACTAAAAGTCAGGGAAGCTATATCTACAAATGTACAAAGCTATTGCATAGCGAAGACTAAGGAGAATCATAACGTGTCGCAGTTGGCTGTGCAAAGGAAAAATTCGAATTCGTCGAATCGTAATGCCAGGATACGGTTGTGTTCGGAATGAGAAACTAATTTTCCTAGTACTAAGTCAAAGACTTATTGAGTGCACATTGATACAGTTGGATAAACTTTGAAGGAGGTTTAACATTGGAGGGTAAAGGGGTTGGGGTAGGATGGGGGGGATTGGGTTAGTAAGTCCAGTTGGGTTAAGCAGTATTAGGCCACACCAATTTGATTTGTTGGTTCTCGGATTTTTTGTAGAAAAAAAAGACAGCCTGTGAAAGACTTACGCATACATTTTGTACATGATGTATGATTGAGAATACATGAGTAAGAGACTCATGGAGATCTTGTCTAGTATTACTTGTAGCAATGTTACAGCATCAGGGCAACTCAAAGGTAGTCTTCTAGAGGATTGTATAAAGAATACAATGAGACTAGCGGAGAATGACATCCTGGGGGTTTAAGCCAATTGACACACACATCCATCAACTCGTAACAACAAGACACCGTGGCAATCTGTTTCATCAAAGAGCCCTACACAATTCCAGTTATTCCACTGTCGAGGCATGCCGTCGGGCATGCTTGTATTTGGATAAATGTGCACTTAACAAAGGCTCGCATTTAACAGATCTGAGGGATGATCATATTAATATGTTAAATAAAAGGAAAGGGCTAGAAGATAAAATGTCGTTCCCTTGAAACTCAGCTGATCTACGGCAGGCAATCTCAACATGTTACAAAGTTTGAAGTCGTATTTCTCTCAGATCGACACAATGGTTTATCATACCCTGGTTGTTGATCCTTTGCCTCAGTTCATCAGCAATTAGCGGGGTATGACTGTATGGTTAAAGAATATAAAACCCCTGTCACACATACAAGTAGCCGAATATGGCCTCCCCAACACTGCTGAACTCCACCCAACCAAGGTTAGGAGTAGGTTGGAAGCAAAGTCAGCTGTGGTTGGCTTCAGGTGTTCGGCGAGCCGAATGTTTCAACATGTTTAAAACATTCCGGTGTGGATGGGAGGTTCAGCCATGGTTGGCTGCGGTGGTTGGCTGGTGTTCGGGAGTAGATCAGTAGTAGTTGGGGCGTGGTTGTCAGTCATATTTGACTCAAATTTAACTCAAATTTGCTTCAATTTGTATTGTAAGGTAGGGGTGATCTGGTCAGACTACTCCCAAACTTCAGCTTAAACTTTCGGGGGAAGATTCTGAATGTGTGACAGGGGCAGCGGCATATTAACTGAAGTACAGGAAGGAGTGGGGGCGGGTGACGAGCACAGGATGTAGAGTTAACAAAGCTTCTGTTACATGTTCCCCGATCCAAGTCATAATTGCACACTCGAACAGGTGGATTTTCAAGGTAATTGCTTTACATATATATATTTATATACATCTAACAAATCTATTTCGCTTTCAGAGATGTGAACTACATTCACTGCAAGCAATTTGCAGTTTACAAGTGTTTTGTTGACAAGTTGCTATAGGTACCATCATGATAATTGGCGGCCGAACGATTTTCTACTAAAGGAAGGGAGTAAAAAGACTTTGTGGCCAAATTGACAATCATTTTTAATTGGGCAACACTCTGGAAGCTGTACATTGAATATATATGAATGTAGCAACGTTAACAGGAAGCTGCTTTTACTTTCTTCTCCTATACAGCTGGCTTTCATCTTTGCAAACACTCAAACTGGGTACTGCAGGGAAAATACTGTAATTTCCTGATTTTTTTCACAGTACTTTTATGTTCACTGTTTTCACTGTCACTTCTGTACCATGAATAATGATAATGATTATCGTTAATAAATTATTTGTCTTTTGCCCCCCTATCCCCCCCCATCATGAAGATTAAGTTCACATGTCCATTTTCTTCAAACTGACACTTATCACAATCAATCACTGAACTCACAGATTCAACATCACTAGTGCTGTGCAGAGGCCTGGAAAATTAGCAGAATGCCCCCCCCCCCCTCCGAGGGTGTATCTCTCAACACTTGTTAAGTGAGCTACTGTATATGTACAAGGTCATACTTATATTCCAGATGTGTCAATTGAGTTACAAGGACTACAGCGACAAAAGAAATGGAATTTTCTTGTACGGACTGCGTGTTAATAGATAATTCCAGGGCGAATTTCCGCCATCCTGATTAAATAAAGTGTGTCGTCAAACTAAAAAGCCGTGTTTTGTATACGGGCTCGCGATCAATGCACTTGCCCATTCGCACTGACAGCTACTATAGTTTAAAGTGACGTGCCGTGGTAATGATAAACGAACGAACTGACTCTTTCTGACGGAATATACACAATTACATCACAGCACATATTGGGCTCGCCGTAAATCAATAAGTATTACATTATTGTGCATTTACTCTGCACGGCCAGTATTTTTCCATTAAAGTAACTAGTGTTTTATGGCAACAAGAACCACTTTGCTTCAGCCAATATGTTATAAGTTATAACTCACCTTCAGAACTCATAATCCGGTTCATAAATCATGGAGTGCATTTAATTTTCCCAAAATGATATTCCCCCTCTATGATATTGCTTTATCTGATGGAATTTTGACCGGCGTCATTTCTCTTGGCATGGATGGATGGTTGGACAATGCAAAGTGGAAGGTATTTGAGGGAACCTATTTAGGAGCATCTTTGATGATGCATGTGTGCTCAGGGCATGCGAGCACGGTCCATCCATATGTCCGGAGATAAAAGAACGACTAGGATGACTGCTACGGGACTGGGAAGGACTGAGATCTGGAAGAGGGAAAGGATCCCGGCGGCCATGCCTTCCAGAAATTTATAATCCTATTTATTTGTTCTCTAGTGGCTCGTGTGTAACAACCTTGCCTTCTTTTGCTGGTAGGAGGAAAATATCTATTAGATAGTGAGATGGAACATACATGGGTAGGCCTGGGGTTGTTTTAGAATGGATACAATTGATCACACACACTCTCACAATTCTGCCGTTACCGTAATTCTGCAGTATATAAGACTGCTACATTTAAAAATGGTGTTACCAAGGCCATCTAAACAATGTTTTGAAGTGTGCATACCTTTGGGGACTACTGAGTTCTAATTTAGTAAACAATTTCAAAAGTAATGTACACAAAATAGCGAGAATTTTAAGAAGAGCTTGAGTGAGTGAGTGAGTGAGTGAGTGAGTGAGTGAGTGAGTGAGTGAGTGAGTGAGTGAGTGAGTGAGTGAATGAGTGAGTGAGTGAGTGAGTGAGTGAGTGAGTGTGAGAGTGAGTGAGTGAGTGAGTGAGTGAGTGAGTAAGTGATGCAAGCATTGCCATTACATCATATTGTACTTAAAGATTATGTTTAATTTAGTAGGTCATTGACATCACAGTAATTGGATAATTTTGGCATTAAGATAAATTATGTTTTTTCTGTTAATTGTACCAAAATTAAAGAGGATGAGAGGATGAAGAAACAAAACTCAACTGGTCTTGCAGCTGAAGGGATATTATTTTTACTAGTAGTGGTGGTAATTCAGTTTGGACAACTTCTTTTCAAAAATAATTCATTAATTTATATAACCCAAATATTTGATACAACAGACCAATTGATTTTTAATAACAAAGCCCCCACGGAAAAGTTATAGAAAAACTGTCACAAATATAGGTCGGACGAATATGTCACATATATGTCATGACCTATATAGAGCACATTTAATGTCCTCCATTGAGTAATAAATCTATCAACTTCCACATGAAAGCCCCACATAAAGCACAGATTTACATGGATGTAGTATATGGATGAGAACAAATACTAATACCTCCATCTGTTTATACCCCCAATAAAACTTTAAAAGCCTTTCTCTTTTTATGGTTTAGAGCTGACATATGTGAGTATTAGTATTACTTCAGAAATATGTGATACTGAGTGAGTAAGTGAGTGAGTGAGTGAGTGTGAGTGAGTGAGTGAGTGAGTGAGTGAGTGAGTGAGAGTGAGTGAGTGAGTGAGTGAGTGAGTGAGTGAGTGAGTGAGAGTGAGTGAGTGAGTGAGTGAGTGAGTGAGTGAGTGAGTGAGTGAGTGAGTGAGTGAGTGAGTGATTGGGTGAGTGAGTGAGTGAGTGAGTGAGTGAGTGAGTGAGTGAATGAGTGTGTGAGTGATTGAGTGAGTGAGTGAATTTCAAAGACTCCAAAAAGTGTAATATCATGGATGGTTTAAGTGGATCCAAAAATGGACAGAACATACAGCAAAAACTGTGTAAAAAGCGTACAAAGATTCACATTTGTCTGCAATTTTCCTGAGCTCAAATATTTCAATACTTTCCTGGAGAAGCACATTTTCTCAACAAACTTCCAAAAGCCCACAATACAGATATTTTCTTTGTCAGGAGCCTGATATTTTGGTATCTGATGTGGCATTCTGCCCAGGCAGCGGAGGCAAGAAAAAACAGATGTAGGTACAAGATCGGATCGACAGTTGACAAATGATCCATCGGAAATGTTACTTGTAATCACCGTCATTCCATTCAGCCTTCCATAATTCTGTTCTACCCTTTTAATGTCACCTACAAGGAAAACCAACTCCCTGCAGAAAGGTGTTCCGTCTGAGTTAAACATTAATTTCTCACTCCATCTGACCCTGACTTCCTCTTTTATCTCGCGCGACGTTGTCTCGATGCGTGAGGCATCGCGAACCGTCGACTGCGCTTGCCAACAAAGGCGCTACGCCCGCCTGTCGGCGCGATTCCCGTCATCAGTCAGCGAGGCTCTGATTTATTAAGACGTTGGACTTGCACAAAGAGAAGACGAAGATTTTCATTAAGCTGGATGGTCGGAGAAGGAAGAACGAGGCAAAGGTTTTCTCTAGCTGGGAGCGAGGGTACATTAATTTACTGTGATGCATGACGATAACCCTACCCTCTTTGGAAACCAAGACAAAGTTCTGCTATATATGTCCTATATTTTCCCCGAAAACAAGCACTGATACCGTAAATTCATGTATTTTTGGCGGGGACTTGATTTCAGAGTAGGAGCTTTTTGCAGTGTCTTATGTTCACTGTTGAAGCAATTCTGTAGCACTGTTAGTAAAACATTGCACGCTTACATAATAAAGACTAGTCTAGATTTTCCACAAACAAAACTTGGTGAAGATACACCCTTGAAAAGACCATGCAACTTGAAGGTAAATCAAATGCAAGCTGAATCGGCACGGCCACGAAAAGGGACAATCATACAAGTTCATTGCCTTTTAAACTCAACTTCACTCAACTGCCTCGCAAATTTTGACTTTCTTAGAAACAATCCCTAAAGGCTAGAAGATACATAAGTCATGACAATTTTTTTGCAAGTAAAATTCAGGCTTCTCGCCTCAACAAAACAATACTCACTTTTCCCGGACCGAACTGAAAAGAAACAACAATTACGGATGACAAAGTACTAGCTGGGGGTTGTTTTACCATTGGGACGAACTCATCTCCATTTAAGGACTCCCGGTTTAATCAATCTTTCCGCCGTACTCAAATGTAGCAAACCCGGCAGTGAAGGAGCAGCACTTCGCTACATTGTACACATGCCCCATTAGTTTTAAAGGCATGCATCATCCGTGTACACAATAGAGTCACCGCCGACTTTGTTTTTGTCTCTTTCTCTTCCAAAGTGGATGCAAAAGTTCTGGTTCAGCTCGAACTCATTAAAGACAAACACGAGTGCATTAAGCAGCCGACTCGTTTGCGCGAACAAAAGGAGCGAAACAGATCATTACACATTATTCTAACGGCTCTGAAAGACGGTATCAAAAGTAGGCGATCTAGAAAGAAAGCAAACCCATTTGGCTCTTCTGTGGGGGCTCTCTTTCAATCCATCATTTCTACATACAGTAAAAGAGAAGGCACCTACTTAACATTTGCCAGATGGTTTATGACTTATTATTCTGATGGGCTCATTGCTCAAGTATAGAATAACAAAAGGTTTGTATGAGAATCTTTTGACAATGGTGTTTTGCTGAGCTATTCAAATTTAGTAAATGACTGATAGTGTGCCAAAGCTCATTAAAACCTACATGTAATGAATAAATAATATGAATTGTTTTTTGCACCTTGGCAATGACAATGCTTTATGCACTGTACATATGAACACAAAGACACTTGTCGGATTCATGCGTGGCACTTTGTTGAAAATTAAAGACTTTGATTAACAAAGACGAAATTATCTAGACCTTTCCAAAGTTCAAAGTGAATCCAAGATAAGCATACATTTTTGTAGCACCACATTTAGTATTATGTAACATTTGGGACAATACAAAAAGTTAATTTTCTGGTCATTTCTTTGCAAAGTAATTTGGCTGTTTTAGCGCCAACCATAAATGTCAAATATGTTGAAAAGTGGAAGAAAATAACAATCACATGAAGATTTGTTTCAATCAAAATGTTTCAATTTTTGGTGCCAAAATGTTGCATAATTTTGCTACAACTTGAAGGCAAATGTAGCTTTATCTAGAACCGTTCACTCCTTCCCATGGCTGCCAGGCAGGCAAGACCGACGACCTACGGTGACCTCTACTGTCATCCCGAGTCGTCCCCGGCTGCGCGGTTTGCTCTGTTACTGTTATTGGTTTCCCCAGTGGGTCAATTACTCCGGAGTACATTACTAAAATGTGCTCTGGCTGGTTTATCCACAAAGTCTCCCGGCAGTAAACCTAACAGACCATAGCACAAAGGGCTAAAGGATGGACTTTTAATGTAATGATGTACTCAGTAGCGGGTACGGGATGGATCTCTACATTCGGAAAGATGGGACTGCCTCTGCCGCATTTGTCAGGTCCTTTTCTATACCTCCATAAAGGCAACCTCAATTCGTACTATAATAGACCGCGGGTATTTCACAGAAGAGAATGGAATAGCTGTGATTCCGCTAGTCTTTTTAATGTCCGCCGTAGATTTGCATGATGGTAACCTGAATGTTTCTATATTAAGTTCATGTTGATGGCCCTTCGGGGAAAACAGAGCCGTGGGAGTTAAACGTCGCTGAAAATAACAGTCACGTTTTAGACCAAATAGTTACTTTTAAGGCCATATAGAAATTCAATTTCTTGATTGTACGACTGGCAAAGGGGGTAGTGACAAAATCCTTTAGGATATACTCTGTACCTATTTGCACAATCTTACTATTTTCCAATTAATCTGGTTTCAAACAATTTCCATACCTTGATATGTTTATTACAATACAGGAACTTTATTGCAGCTTTATTTACCTCAATAAAACTGTATTTCTTTGCATACTGACCCTTTATGAACTTTCCTTTTTAACCCTATTAAAGCTAATATTATAAAAGTGACTAAAACATTTTTTGACAATATGTGAGATTCATTCTAAAATTTAATCATTGTGGACAATATCTTTCAAAATTGTACCTAGCTACTTCTCAAATAGCTCAATGATCACCTTTTCAAGAGAACAGGATATATAAGTATTAAGTGACCTTATGGTAGTATAGTAGACTGGTTTATTATTAAAATCAAAGACAAGTCCAGTGGCAGCCTTGGGGTTGAATTGGCAGACTCATGTACAAATTGACAAGCTATAACATATTGATTCGCTTAAAATATCTAAGATCTTAAAATCTTCAAGTTGAATTGCAATACAGATAAAAACCTTACGCTATTAGTAATTTTGTCTCCCTGAGTAAGATTTATTCTAAAATTCAAATCCTTGTGGACAATATCTCTCAAAATTCTACTTCTTCTCAAATAACTCTCAACGATCACCTTTCCAATCAAGAGAACAGCAAATATAACTTGTAAGTATTAAGTGACATTTAGCTACAGGTAATTTTGTCTCTCTGAGTCTCCACAATGCCATTCCTTCCAGCACTTTTATTCATCAGTGACATTAGAATAAAACCTGTGTATATTAATAGCCAATTACCTTGGCCTTCTAGCCATCGCGAGTGAGAAATGTTTCCTGAGATATTGTCTTGCCAAAGGTCGGTTGGCAACTCTTAATGCTTTTACTGTCCAAGTGGGAGTACGCATGACCTTCTTTTAACACAACTGACACTTCAGCAATAAACTTTGCCTCTGTACATGTATATTGGTCCAAGAACACAATTGAAAAGTTGTACTTAGGAGCTCATTGGAAGCACCTGTATTGGGATGATGGCCAAAATGGTAACCTTTTTTTTAGGTATTGTTTGTATGTTTGCTTGTGTTTGTGTGTATGTATGAATATGGGCCAGGTGCCTGAAATAAAGATTAAATATATAAATAAAATAAAACAAAATGTGGGACCTTCAGTTTGGACATTATAAATGTCGACACTATTCTTCAGAATATGTCTCACTGATAAGACATTTATAGAAGACATAATTTCAACTAGAGTTCCACGACCTCATACCTTCGCCAAATGAGATTACCCTTTATGACTGGCGAATTATAGATATTCCCCCTAATTATGCAAATAAGATCATCATTTGCATGAATTGCATCAGTTGATCATATTCTCCTCCCAATGACAGTGTTATCTTAACAAAGTAGGTAATTCCAGCATTTCCTCATAAATTATGCAAATGAGGTGCTGATTTGAATGAGTTATGTTGAATGATGTTCACCTCCAGTCAACTTCGAAATGCGCAAGTATGAAATTGCCAACATCAAACACTATGGAATCATAGTATTTTCTCATTAATTATGCAAATTAGGTCTTCATTTACATAATTAATATATGGCGATGTTCCTCTCATTCTTAATTACACATGTCACAAGGTATAATAGTCCTATCATGGAAGGTAGCTGAATTATAGAATTCCCTTATTAATTATGCAAATTAGATCCTAATTTGCATAATTGTCATTTAATTATGTCAAGCATCACTTAAGCTACCTACTTACCAAATATCAAGACGATCCATTGACCGGTTATTGAGTTATCCTACTTTAAACATTTTTATACAAAGGCTCCTGCAGTTCCATAGCAAGCCGCTAGGGGGCCCAAACTTACGTCACTTCTTTCTGAGCACAAGAGCTACCTACCATCCAAAAATCATCACCCTAGCATGTCCAGATCACGAGATATCAAAACCGGAAGTTCCGCTGCAGTACCATAACAAGCCGCCAGGGGGCCCAAAATCTAATCACTTCGAGGTCTCATCAAGACCTACTCACCTACCAAGTATCAAGATAATCCATCCAAGCCTTCTCAAGTTATGCTGTTGACACACAGACAGACACACAGACACACAGACACACGGCCACGAAAACATAACCTTCTTGGCGAAGGTAATTATTATAGTGCTACATTTAACTCAAAGTGCTTTATCCAGATTATTGAATAATGTGCATTCATGATAATCTTCCATTTTAGCATCTATCTTTTTTTCAGTCCGAGAAACCAAAATATTCGATTACTATATGTCTAACATTTTTGTTTCTGATTTGTTCCAATAACAGATCCATTATAAGTTAGGCTTCTATTAGTTACATTAGGCCACACCAATTTTATTTGTTGCTTCTCGGATTTTTTCAGAAAAAATATGAAGCGACAGGGCGAAAAAAAAATAAAAATAAAAACAGGCCTGGGCATCCTATTATAGCCCCAAATGTTAGAATAGGTGCCATGAAGTCAACACAAAAGACGGTGTTAAAATTTAAACAATGAATTTTGAACTTTTAATCAAACCACTGCATTGGTAGATGTAATAATTGTAACAACTAGCAAGAAAAGGACTTTCTTCAACTGTTGAAGCCAAAATATGTGCATTTTTTAGTTGATTCAGAACCAGAAATTTTTTTCTCTTCTTTTTTTTGCAAATCAGAAAAAAATGAAGAGGCGAATCCGAGAGGCAACAAATTAAATTGGTGTGGCCTAATTTTCCTGCCCTACCTGTATATTAGGACTTTTTCAGATCTCACACTTTCACCAACAAATTGGGTATCCCCACAACCCCCCTTCACAGCCTCTGTTGTTCCGCCACATCGCACATGGATACAAAAGGTTACGGTTGACCCCCGCGACCCCAAGCACAGATGTTTCACATTCAATCTGCTATTCTCTGCCTTCTATTATAGCGCCAGAGACACTATCATAAAGGTGCACCTGGTACAGTATAGTCCCCCCAAAACAGTCACATCAAACTCAAATGGCCATAAATGGGTTGATGGATGAACGCACTTCATTAATTTTTCACGATTCTGATATAATCCGATTTTTCTCATGATTCTGGAATGAACGTGGATGTTATATGATTATATATATATCATCAAGCATCTAGCATTTTGTAGAAGACAATATTAAAACAGTATGGTTGCGTAACAATATACTTTGAAGGTGATACATTACCCTTCATTAATTTTTTACGATTCTGATATATTCCGATTTTTCTCATGATTCCAGAATGAATGTGGATGTTATATGATTATTATATAATATATATCACCAATCTAGCATTTTGTAGAAGACATATTAAAACAGTATGGTTGCATAACAATATACTTTGAAGGTGTTACATTACCCTTCATTCATTTTTCACGATTCTAATATAATCCGATTTTTCTCATGATTCTGGAATGAATGTGGATGTTATATGATTATTATATAATATATATCACCAATCTAGCATTTTGTAGAAGACATATTAAAACAGTATGGTTGCATAACAATATACTTTGAAGGTGTTACATTACCCTTCATTCATTTTTCACCATTCTGATATAATCCGATTTTTCTCATGATTCTAGAATGAACGTGGATTTTATATGATTATAGTTTATATATATATATCACCAATCTAGCATTTTGTAGAGGACATATTAAAACAGTATGGTTGCATAACAATATACATGTACTTTGAAGGTGTTATATAAAATGCTATTTTGGTACATGGATACCTGGTAGTATTAGGGTTATAAAAACATTACCCTACTTTTGGTGACATTTACCTTAAGTTTCTACCTGACCTTTAAGAGTTTATCTTACAAATGTACTTAGTATATCAAGGTGACATGTACAGATATCAAAAACAGTGCATAACATTCAGGTTAGGGACGAACCAATAAAATTCGGGGGTGGGCTTGAGAGAATTTTTTTTCAAATTCTAAAGTTTAAGAAAGGAACATGATTTGCACAAATTGTTGACAGGACAAATTTTAAAAGGATTGACAAAAGAATTTTTAAAAACACAACAGAAACTGTTGCTCAGCAAAAAACATTTTTACCCCCCCCCATGATGTCTTTTGGTTCATCCCGCAAAAATTTGCATAGAAAATTAATGACAAGGTCTTATTGTACATGTAAATAACATAGGCAAAGATTAGGTTCCACTGGAATCTAAGATTAAGAGATTAACTTTGAGCCACTTAATTCTGAATTCCAAAACATAAGCACTCTCTAGAAGCATATCACCATACATTTCAATTAATAATAGTCGCTACTGACAAAATTAAAGGCTTTTCAAGTGTGATGAGTGTTTTTCTCAGTCTAACATTAAGAGGAAAATACCATCATTTTGTAATACTTTATGGAAGCCCTACATACATGTAGTTAAATAACACGATTTACCAGTCTGATATACTTTTAGCACCAAGGACAGAGTAAATAAGAGCACCTGGACTGTTTCAGAATGTATTATAAACTAGAAAGGTAACATTTGCAAAGCAAATGCATAAAGTTGACCTTCACATGGTCTAGCCTAACAATCTACTGCTCTGTTTATCCTTACACAAACACATTCATATTTCCTATATATGGTGACACTAGTCCAACTCTCTCTGCTGGCAACTTGCAACACAATGTAACCCAACACCACAGGGTGTCTGCTACAGCACCAGTTACCATGGTGACTGACATCTGGTCTAGGTCATTGACCTGATTTGTTTGGAGAAGAAGAAGAGGAAGAAGAAACAGAGCAAAAATAATATGTTTTCCTTCTGCGAAGGTAAACATAACAACCAGGGTGCTGTGAGGCTTTGTTAAATGGTTAATTGCCACAACATCAACACTGAAGTTTAAGGAAACTTTACAACAAAATGAACTGAAAGCGTGAAAAAATTGATGCATTGAAAGAAAATTCTGACAAATGGAGCATATTATTCTGCATCACTTTGTGAACTTTCCAACACAAAAAAAAGTTATTTCTTTGATATCTGGTGAAATTTACCTGTACCAGACAAATTTTACCTGCACCACTCTGAATCTGGGAAGTATGGATCATACTAAAGACTGTTCAGAAACCATTGCCATTAGTTCTTTTACAATTCATAGGAGGTGACAGTCAATGCAGCAAATAAAAATCTGCAATACACCTACATGTATATATAAACCCAGTACATGGTCTGGTGCAGGTTACATGTAGGTGCAGGTAGACATCAGAAACACCTGCACAGCTCCAATTTTACCTGCACTAACCTGCATATACCCAGTACATAGACCAGTGCAGGTTAGGTGCAGGTAGACATCAGAAACACCTGCACAGCTCCAATTTTACCTGCACTAACCTGTATATGCAGGTGGGATTTCAAGCCCTGCCATGCCTACAAAACTGGTGTTTTGAAAGCCAGTCATACCCTTTGACTAATTGACATCCAAGAAAGTTGTCCCAATTTCAAAGTGACTTCTGCAGTGCGGTGTCATTACCCATACTCCAAACGTCCTTTACGTAACTTGTTTTTTTCCTGCTTCAAAACATGTAACCTTCAGTGCAATTAGTCTACCTTTTGTATCCCTACAATGGAACAGCAGTCTTTGAAAACCTTTTGCTCCTGTGATTTAAGGACAGAATTGATGTCACATACGTTCCTACTTTTAATTAACTCCCTGGTACATGTATATACTTCAAAGGCTGTAGAAACCTTTAGAATTTTGTATAACCTTACAATTATTTTTCCAGAAAGGATCCAAGGACAGAACTGACGTCATGTAGGTTTGTACTTTTAATTACATCATGATACATTTTGTAAATACTCCAAAGGTTATACAACCTTTTAGAATTCTCCAAAACCTTACAATACTTTTCCAGGAAGGTTATATAAGGTAGCAACTTCTGCTTGAAAACCTTGGTCGCAGTGTCAGGATGGGGAGAGGTGGTTAGTACAACATAAAAGAATGGGGAGAAGGCTCTGATGTGTACCACCTGTATAACAAAATTTTGTTTCTTTTCATGAAATATCATCATGCCAAAAACTTCTGTGCATTTGAATCTATTGACTGACTGTTGACATTGAGTTTAGGTTATCGTAAGAGCTATATAAGGCTTAGAAATTTTTAACTGCAAGTTATCAGAAATCTCACTAAATCTCACTAGGGTAACTTCTAAATAGCATTAATACATGAATATACGTAATATAATATATACTGCATTCGTAACATGCGATTTGACAACAAAACCTGAACCATAAAGTCGATTCTCAATGAATGACTAGGACACAACAAGCAGCTGTGAGCTAATGAAATTATACAACAATTGTAAATACGGGCCTATTCCAAGACACTAACACTAAATTGTTCATGGAAAACGGATTAAATGTCAAGAACATTTCACTTTTATTGCACCAAGTAGTCGTTCCCCTCCATATATTTTGTTCTGAAGTACTTTTATTAATACAGCGTACTTCACTGACGTTGTTTCCATGTTTGTAGATTGATTTATATACACCAGGAATGTCTGTAATAACAAGTTTTTAAAAATAATAAGAGTCCCAACTGGAAGCACTTACTCTCGGAGCCACATAAAAAACTGCTCTTGTCATTCATGACGAATCCCTCTGACGTCCGTAGACATTTTACACAACGGCAAATGACGCACATGTGATTGCCAAGATGGTGTGCCTCGTTTCTCACCGAGTAATAATCTTCCGAAATGGGTTCTAAATCTCTTTCTTATGACTCTCAGGTCAGTTAATGTCGGACGAAAATACACATCGGAGGAGAGAGTGCTCTCGATATCATGCCTAGAGTCGGCCGGAATTATTATTGATTCGGTCTTGCGAAGTGTTTTTAAAAACTTACCAGCTTTCTTATAATTGTACACATTGTACATTTGATATTGTTTCATTGAGTTATTGAGTTATCCTACTTTAAACATTTTGAAACAAACGCCCCTGCAGTTCCAGAGCAAGCCGCTAGGGGGCCCAAACTTACGTCACTTCTTCCCGAGCACAAGAGCTACCTACCAACCAAAAATCATGACCCTAGCATGTCCAGATCACGAGATATCAAAACCGGAAGTTCAAACCGCTACATAAACCACATTGACTGTAAATACACGATTGTGCCTACTCAATTCAGACTTTGTAAGTCTGCAATGTGGTATCCGCAATAAAGATTTCAGATTTGATTACACATCATTGTACTTTCTACTGGCCTTTGGGCATGTATTTACAATAAAGTTATCTGTAATTGTTAATGATTGGTAGGAATATATGTAGAAACACAATAAAACTGGCTGTTAGGTATTGCTTTAAAGTTTTGGTGAAAACACCACGAAAAATACCGTTCTATGATGTTAAGAATTGAAACTTCACTCCTAAAAACATAAAATTCAGATATTCAGCTGACAGTGACTAGCTTAAGTTAACCTCTTCTCTGCTATGTAACCCCATAACTGATACAAAATCACTGTCATAAGGCTCACTTTGCATGGAAAAGGTTAAATTGGCTGCACATACTCAGTCAAATTCAGATTGTAATAATTTATGCAGGAAGTTCCAGGTCCTCCTTTATGACTTAAGGCTGGATTTTCCTTAAGTTTCTTCTCATCAAAAGGAACTAACTAAAGTAAAGGGTATTCTCTTCAAGGCCTCTTGAGACCAATTAAAGAATTTCAACAATTTATCACAAAAAATGAGGTAACAAGACTGTAACTTTCTCTCAACTGACAGCTAAAAAATTTGGATACATTCAACAGCCCACAAATCTTCATGTAAGAAAGTAAGTTTCAATTTGTCTACATGCTAATTATCTGAGTGTACATTGGGAATAATTGATGTAGCTATTGTAAAAAAAGCGTTAGAGAAACTTTCCAACCTGTAAAGTTATGACATTTTCATCCTGTATCATTTACTCAATATTTGGCATCATTTATTGGTTGTAAACATTAAGGCCTACAAATTGTAATAATATTATGTAAATAAGTTACAATTTGAATGCACATTTATTCATCTGACATTTTAGAATTATTGCCATCATAAAAAAGTTACCATTATTATAAAAAAAGTATCATAGATAATTTATGGATGCTGAAAATTATAGCTATATTTGATTAATATTTTCAGTTTCTGGATGTTGAAAATTATAGCTACATCTTAAATACATGTATTTATTCAACATTTTGTATCACCATCAAGACACGATTTTGATTTCATTTACCATTTTCCTAATTTCCAAGCAGATGTTGGGTAAATTGGTTCAGTGTTTTACGCCTGTTTTTGGTAACAAGGAAAGAAGCAAAGAGATAATAACGACCCCTAGAAAGACATACAAAATATGTGTAAAACACTACTAAGAGAAACCCTACATCTGCTTACAGATTACCATGTTCCCCAGAGTCCGTCGGACCGAATTTATCCAGTCTGATCCAAGTGCGCACACACACAAGTAATTACTTTTGTCCTAATGACACCACGTCGTGATTATCATTGCTCGTGGACATTCAGGATCTCAGCTGTCTCCCTCTCTCTCTCGTAGCCAGACGTTTTCTCGTCGATGGCAATCTCCTCCTGCCGTGATGGATGTTCCTATCCACTCCGACTCACTAAGGTGGTATTAACGGGATTAGTTCCGCCTCTATCTCCCCTTGTACCCTTTTAACTTTCTTTATCCTTCCTTGTCAACATGACTTTCAGTTTTACGTATTACCTGCGCTTGTGTTATGCTCATAAGTTTGGAGAGTGACTAATGACAGAGAAAATCGCCCGGGGCTTCTTGTCTTTCTTTCTCTTTAACCTTATTCCTCCTGGGGTAGCTTTTCGGGTGTCGGAATTGTCTTGGTTACAGTGTTAGGCTGTAAACAGCAGGTTAAAAAAGTTTTGTTTTTTTCAGAATCTACAATTCCTGAATTTGCTAAGCTTCGAAAAAGAAACAAATAGTTGCAGCATTGAGTAACACACACATAAGCAAACTATGTCGATGAAGGTTAGACATCCAGGTAATGAGATACACAAGAAAACAGTCACTCAAGCAACTTGACAGATTTTGAAAACTGTCAGACGTTTCAAGTAGCATCCACTACTTTTCATCAGTGACTAATGGAATCTGTAGTTGAACAGGCATTTATCCAAAAACTACTGTCATGTAGCTAGCTAGAAATGAAAGAAGCCAGAAATGAAAAAAAAAATTTCTCTGTACTATATATACTGCAGAATCGAGTATCACAAACATAAAGCAAGCTAGAAATGAAAGAATTCTCTGGACTATAACAATTCATGAAAACATTCTTTGCTGCCACATTTGTCAGAGGTGATAGTCTATTTGTAGGCCTGATTCATGACTCCAATATACCTGCCTACAGATAACAGAGCCTGTTACAAAGTCATGTAGTACTTAGACTAACATTTTGTTTGATGAAAGTTACAAATAAACAGAACCATCTTCTGTGTATGACACCTATTGTGTCAAATTTGATCGTACATATTTTTTATTGATTATTCTCAATACATCAATTTATGATAATATCAGAAATCAGAGTATTTTGCTACTAAAACAACTATTATACTGTACATACACATAGTAGATCTTTTTGCTTTCTCCTAACTTTCTAACCAGCATGTTATATATACTTTGGATCCTTTCTTCTTTTTCTTTTCTTTTCTTTCCTTTTTCTTCCTTTCCTTTTGTTCAATTTATTATAATATCAGAAATCAGAGTATTTTGCTACTAAAACAACTATACTGTACATAATAGCTCTTTTTGCTTTCTCCTAACTTTAATGTTGTACTTTGGATCCTTTTTCCTTTCTTTTCTTTTCTTTCTTTCTTTCCTTCTTCTTTCCTTATATTTCTGCCTGCCAATCACGCTGGTTTAAGATCATGGATCTTTGCGGTGACTACAGCTCACTACTGAACAGTTGTACTTCATATTCTGTCTTCCTTTTTCTTTTCTTTCTTTCCTTTCGTTCTTCTTTCCTATCATTTCTGTCTGCCAATCACGCTGGTACAAGATGATGGATCTACACGGTGACTTCAGCTCACTACTGTTGTATTAAACCGGATTAGGCAGGCTTGCGCCGACCTTGAAGCAATAATCCCCCGCAAGCCCGCGCAGAGTGGGATTAGGGCTTCATTCTGTAATTAAGTTTCGCCGTCTTGACGACTAATGGGGACCTACGCATACAGTCTTGCTAAATCCCGCAGCAGAAAGGAATGGGCTTTTCCTTTATGTCACCCTGCAGCATTTGTCTTCAAAATTGTACCAAAAATCTTGACGAATTCCTCAACTGTGATGTGACCTTGAATGCTCTTGTATGCCACTGTGCATACGCAGGGCTCAAAATCCTGATGAAATTTTACCTGCACCACTCAGAATGTAGGAAGTATACTAAAAACTGTTCGTAAACCATTACCATTATTTCTTATCATCCTACATTCAAAATGTGGGTGGTACCAGTCAATGTAGCACCTAGTGTAAATAATTATATAAAAAATATAACCTAGTACATGGTACAGGTTAGGTGCAGGCAGACAATCAGAAATACCTGCACAGCCCCAATTTTACCTGTGCTAACCTGCATATACCCAGTACATGTACCAGTGCAGGTTAGGTGCAGGCAGACAATCAGAAATACCTGCACAGCTCCAGTTTTACCTGCACTTACCTGCATATGCATAATGCAAAAATTTTCTCTTCCTTTTTTTAACGAATTGTCCAAGGCTAGTTCTAGACACTGAACTAAGTTCAGGTTACTGGAACGGTAGCAGTTATTAAATGCTTGAGACAAGCTCAACTCACTGATAGTGAGGACTAACTTCATCTGAGTGGAGTAAGAAAATTCCTTTTGTTACTAAGGTGCCTTTCCCAAGGGCACAACATCAGGCCATGTTACGGGGTTCGAATCCAGAACCTCTTGGTTCCTGGGCAACAGCCTTACCTTTACGCTACACAACACCACACACAGATAAACCAATATTCCCTGCAATTTCAACTTCTACAACAGGATCTTTAATTTCTTCACAAAACTTCACAAAGCAAGTTCCACCTCAGACAAAACAGCAACTGCATGATTTACAACAATTAATATTCGACGACGATTTATATCAAGATGTGTATATCAGGCTTGTTCCTATTCCAGATTTCCCTAGGCTGGCACACATGACGCATGGCTTATCCTCGCGATAGGTATTAATTCTCTAACTTGTAGGAAATAATGACGGCCTCTGGGCGCATATAAATGGATTGATTTGTGTCCTTTGATTTAACGCGTAGAAGTGGTGTAATTTGTACAAGTCGTTGGGTAACAGGTGCGGTTTGGTGCGTGTGCGAGACACTGCGGGAGGAACAACGTGCAAAAATGCTCCCGGAGTTCTGGGCGCAGTTTCCTGCCGGGGTGTCCGTCATAAAACTGTCAAACACAAACCAATAACATCGTTCAAACAGATGAATATTCCCTCCGTATGCCTAGTATTGCATTCCTCTACTATACTCACAATAACAAGATGACACAATTGAACATTGAACTAGTATAATTATGATAAAAGCTATACCCTATAATACAGTTAATTATCAAATTGAATATCAATTCATTTGGTACAAAAATCATCAAAACGTCTTTATGACAACCAGAACTCTGCACCAAATTTCTTCTTCTCTTTTCCAAAAAAAGTCTTACTCTTGTTGTCTATTACTGATACTAGTGAGAAGTGATAGTGCTATATTCACAAAATAAGCTGATCGATCATCCTACATTGCTTGACACATCTGATAACGTACAAAAAGATAAGAAAGTTTTATCTAAAGTCATTTAGACTAACAGTATAGAAATTCCTTAGTATGATTGGAGTAAACAAGGTATTTTCTCAAAGTCATTTATAATATCGCAAATGAAATCTCTAAATGTTCATTCCACGTTGTGAAAATAGAAGGATGTATCGGAAAACCGATTGTTCCGCACATGTTATTGACTAACAGATGATGGATTATCACCTTCCAGTCATAGATTAATAGATAATCATGACTACTCTGGGGAAGGATGTTTCTGACGCTTGTCAAATGTTTATCAATGCGTGTTTTTCATGTACACTACGAGGCATTTGAGTTTGACTTTATTTGGATCCACAATTATCATACACAGTTGCTATTCTTCCTGTGGTACTATGTTAATACAACACTATATAACACACAGGAAAATAACATATACAAATTATAGATACACCGACAATTAAAAATAAACAATTAATATATTATGACTCATTGAGGCAAGTTTAAACTGTAATTTCCAACACAACAAATTGAATTTACCCAAATTTTGACTGCACAACTCCAGTCTCTGTCAAGGAATGAGAGATCCACCGCTTCTGTGACATCACCCACTTGATTGTAACTTTTATGCTAGCCTGTATTGTTTTATAGTATATTTAGTTTTATTCTATACCTCTTTTTGTACTATGTTCAATAGTTGTTGCCATACATTGTACCATGTACAATTGTCATGCAAAAAAGTACAGTCCAACATTTGGGTAAGTCCAATTTGTTGTGTTGGAAATTACAGTTTAAACTTGCTTCATAATGTCTTCTACCAACACAGATGAACTTTCAAGATACTACGAGGCAATTTCGTTCTATAAAGTTGATTATTGACTCTATGATTTACATAAAGTTTAATGGTGCAGATTAACCCAATTTGGGAATTTTACTATGTAGAGGAAACAATCTTTTAAGGGCTTACATACAGTATTATCTGTAGGAATTTTAAACCTCTGTTACTTGTAAACATTAACTGCCCTTGTGAGCAGTGGACATAACTATCAAAGACAAAGTGCATACTAGCATTGCTTAGATTGCAAAATGATGCCGAAAATAATGTTTTATCAATATAAATGTTACTACATGTACATGTAGCTTTCTAACATAATCAAAGGCCATTTTGGCATCATTTCCAAGTGAACTTATATTTTCGTAGTTCAGTGTCTGTCTTTTTACACAAATAATTTTACTCGATCTATTGGTAATTTTCAGCTAGAAGTTGAACACAAGTTGAATACAAAAAAGAAATAGTGAGCAATAAACCAAAAATGCTTTTAGAAGTGGACTGAAAGTCCATTATCATAGTCCATGATGCTTGAACAAATCTCAAATCGTAAACTTTTATTACTCCCTCCGCTATAAACATGTTTTAAGGCCCCGTATTTCCAAAAGGTCAACGTAGAAAGTCATGTAATTTGATCAAAAAGATCTCACTGAGTTGAAATTTATGTCTGTATCAGGAAGGCAAGGTTGAATGGGCACTTTGGTATAATGCCAAGTCTATCCATAATTTTTGTATTAAATGAGCCGTAAATTTTCAATGTCCTTCTACAACATATTCTCCCTCTTCTTTACAAAGTAATAAGTTTTAGGTTTGATCCAAATCGCAGAGTTCGTATTCAAATAACTACAGACGCATAAGTGAACCAACAGCTGACAAACGTGTTCAAACGTGAAGTTTATTCTTCCCTCAGCGCAAAACTTTGACAGCGTTCTGTCTTGGCAGTCTGGCTGCTAATGCTGAGTGAGAGTTGATACAGAGAAAAACTAAAAACTTAAGGTAACACTTGCAAAGCAAATGCTTAATGTAACCTTCACATGATCTAGTCTAACAAACTACTGCTTTGTTCATTCTTACTCAAACATATTCATATATATGGAGACCAGCCCCTCCAACTCCATCCTGCCACTTGCTACATAATGTAACCCAACACCACAGGGTGTCTGCTACAACACCAGTTACCATGGTCCAGGTCATTGACCTTATGTGTTCAAAGAAGAAGAATGAACAGAGCAAAAACAATATGTTTTCCTTCTGCGAAGGTAAACGTAAAAAAAACATAACCCCAAAAGAAAATCTTCACACACGGAGGTAAAAAAAAAAACAACTAAGGAGTAAGAAACAGAGTCTTGCCTTCGTTTGGCCCAACTGCATTACCTGGTCATGATTTACAGTCCTAATTACTGTGCTTTCACCGTCATAAATAACCCAGACTTCATTCCAGGCAAATTCGGGGATCCACAATAACATAAGGCCTTCGCATATCCCAACAACCATATACTACAAGACATGAACACATTGCTTCCTTAAAACCCCATTTTGCCATTATTCCCACAATATCTCGCGCTGAAGTGCCTGTAACTCATCTTTGATTACATGCTTAGAACGCACACAACTACAGCCCTTACTTATAATCCCGGCTATGCGAATATGTCATACGATGGCACCGTATAATTTTGCGTCCCAAATTATATTTCCTTCGAGTTAAGAGCACTGTGATCAAAGCTGCGCGGCATTATTCATACAAAGAGCGAACGGCCCACGGTAATGACCTTGTACTTTCATGCAAATTTAGTTACCGTTATTACGGTGTTAAATGGGTTTTATGTGCATACAATTATACGTTACAAAGGCAATAAAAACTAAGCTCAAAACATGTCACCTGTCACATGCATCACATAAAAACCAGACATTATTTCTCTCCTTGTATATTCTGAGTTCTGACAAAACTTATTTTGAAACGTCTCTGCTTATATAATGACGTGTGAAAAATTATTTGCCTAATTTTGCTCCGACGAATAAAAGTGCCTTTTATGTATTAAATATGGATCAAAATCAAGCTTGAGTCCCAAATGATATTTTGGAAAGAAAACAGGTGGTATATAGTTAACTAAGAAGCCATCAACTACATGTAGACTGTGAAATATGATCCAGGCTAGCTACTCTGGGTGTGTTGAATACATGATTCTACATATATGTACGGCCATGTACTGTCAAATTCTTTTAAAGTTCATGTCCGGACTTGAATGTCAACTGTACCTAAAAACTGTTACTTTTACCTGAACAAATTAAACCAGTAGTGGATACCATTTTTCTAGACTAAAGATAAATACATGTAACGTTACAGTAAAATGCCATTTCAAATATGACAATCTAACATTAGGAAAATCGAAAATATTCTTGTTTTGGGATTGGAAATATGTAAATCTATATTACAATTTACCACCGAAAAAGACCATTGGTGACGTGTATAGCTTACAAATAACTGGCCAAACTTGTTTAGGTACAGGTTCTTTTTAGGTACACAGCCCTTAACAGGATTGTATGTTTATGGATTCAGCGATACAGGGTTTTTTTTCTACCATGTTTTGTCTTTGCCAATTTTCTTTCAATAAAAGAAGAGAGGGGCATTTATGTAGATAATTTTGTGCAATCAGCGCCAATTAACACAATTACTCCCCTGCACGCACTTATTACTCTGTTTTCAAATAGAGATTGATTAATATTCACTGTCATCATCATTACTGTCAATAAATACAGCTTAATTAGAAAGGTAGCAAATGTTTACCTTCACATGATCTAGCCTAAGAAACTACTGCTCTGTTTATTCTTACTTAAACACATTCATATCCATGGTGACCAGCCCCTCCAACTCTGGCTTGCCATTGCTACATAATGTAACCCAACACCATAGGGTGTCTGCTACGGCACCGGTTACCATGGTGACAGATGTCTAGTCCAGATCATTGACCTTATGTGTTTGGAGGAGAAGAAGAAGAAGAAGAAACTGAGCAAAAACAATATATTTTCCTTCTGTTTAAGAATATGTTTAGGAAATTGTTATAAATAATGTATAAATGGAAACTTTGGGCAAAATTTAGTTCTGGAGAATATTATTTTCCAGTTTCTTGCCAAAACTCTCCAATTACAGGTGCATATTTAAGTAAATATTTGTGACAGTCACTGAAAAAAAAGTGAGACAAATCTATCTGTCCTTGGACCCACCATTATAGCCAATTATCCTTCCTGCTAACATATTGTACAAACACGAGTGCTTTCCAAACAACGAACGACCTTGGAAATTATCGGCAGGTGCACCGTTGTCCGCACCTTTCAAGGTTAACATTTTGCGAACAAACAGAATACAACATCAATCAAACCCTTTTTATCTCTCAAGTTAATTTCTTGACGCTTCTTAATTGTATTTTGAAAGGCTTGTTCTATACTGAACTGAGCAGGTGGAAGGAATAGGATAATTAATGTGTATGAACAGGTGTTAGGAAACACATAGAACTGTTGTGTGCATAATATATGAGGTCATTGACCAGACCAATATATATTTACCATACACAGACCACGGCATTTGTTTCCAATAATAATTCTAAATATAATATCTTATAACAACTTTCAAAAAACACTATGAATTTTTTTGTCATAATTGTTTTCCAAGAGATATTTCTAGATCTATTTTAAGTATTTATTTTACATAATGCTCGAGACTGAACACAAATATTCAAATCATTGTTGAGAATTCTTGTTATGAGCTGAGTATGCTATTGTGCTGTGAGTTTCAAGCTATAAAAAGACAAAAATTTTGAACATTTCTTACATATTAATATGATCCAGACTGTCTAGACACTGAAAACATTTTTGTTATGAACTGTACGTCTTGTATAGCATTGATGTGAAGAGCTGCCTGGAATTTTTCTTATTCTTTTGCTGCTTACGAGCCTGTCATAAAATTAACAATGACAGAATATAGTGAGCTTTCTTTAAAGTGAGTAATTAATAAAGTCTCCTCAAAATAATAACTTGAGTAATCTAACCCTAATCTGTAATGCACCAAAACATAGTTCTTCTTAGTCTAATTAATCCAATTAATTGTTACTAATGACTTGTTGGGTTCTGTTGATTAAATTAGAGAATTCATTCAAACCTTGCTTTCTGAAGGGTATACCAAATACATACAATCATCTAGTTGTACAAAATCTGTCATGGCTGTACAGGTAATCAAATGATAGACTAAATGTGATTACAACTAAAACGTAGTCAGAATATCCATACATAGAACCATTGGATGTATATCTTTATACAGATATACATGTGTAAAAAATGTGTGTAAAGCATGTTGAAGGTATACAATTTCTCAATAATATGAAATAAAAATGTTGAAAAGAAGTGTACGATCCATGGCAAGTCACTCGAAAATTAGTTGACCTTCCCCTTTGACCTCATTTGACCTTGTCAAACAACTTCGTTGACCGCTACAGAAGAACCAATCATCCCCTGAGGAACGGAAAACCGTTTTTTTCATGTGTCTCTTTTAAGTCTATAATCCTTGAATCTTCCACACTTACATGCAGGCTGACCATTTTCAGGGCTCGAAATGCTTTTTTTCTGCATATTACCTGCACTGGTGCAGGTAACATTGAAAATTACCTGCACCAGACAAATTTTACCTGCACCACTCAGACTTTAAGAAGTATGTATCATACTAAAAACTGTTCATAAACTATTGTCATTGTTTCTGAACTGTTTGACTGTTTGTGGTAAAAGTCAATGCAGCAAATAAAAATCCACATACACCTACATGTACATATACCCAGTCCGTGGACCAGTACAGGTTAGGTACAGGTAGACATCAGAAACACCTGCACAGCCCCAATTTTACCTGCACTAACCTGCCTATACCCAGTACATGGACCAGTACAGGTTAGGTACAGGTAGACATCAGAAACACCTGCACAGCCCCAATTTTACCTGCACTAACCTGCATATACCCAGTACATGGACCAATGCAGGTTAGGTGCAGGTAGTAGACGTCAGAAATACATGTACAGCCCTAATTTCACCTGCACTAATTTATGAGGTGCATGTGCACCCAGTATTTCGAGCCCCGCATTTTGCAAGTTGCACCCTGGAAAGTGTAATAAACGTTGTCCTGCGAACCCCGGCGCCTCTGATTACGCGTTGATCCAGTGTTTTCGACCGGTACCCTCTGGCGCGAGGGTCGTGCCCCATGCCGCGCCCTCGTCTTATTGCTGCGCTGCACCGGTGCATCCTGGGTAAATTGGTATTCTCCAGAAAGATCTTGCATACACAAAATGTAATACTGTACATCTCAATCTTCATATTTCTTAAATAATATTAACAATATCAAAAGTATCACTCACTTTCTTCATAAAAAAGGAGGTGTGTTTCTTGTACTTTCTACTTTGCTTAACTCAGATTTTCAAAAGCAAGGAATGTTTATGTATATGTTTATCATGTATATTGTGTATATCCCCACACAAAAATAACTGAAATGCTCTGACTGCGTCATTTCAGAAGACACAGGAGCCCCTAAGTCTTAGTAAGAAAATAACAGTACTGGTATAAAGTTCTAACTTCCACACTCGAGTTCACGAAAAGTGAATGTAGCTCACATGTAGCTCAATAGATGCTTGAGAAATGGCTTCATTTCCAACAAAGACAACACCTTATTTCAGTCAACCACTCTGCTGCAAATGACTCTCTTCCAAGGGAAACTCTAACAAAAACAAATCACACGTACACCTACTCAAGACAACTTGAAGAATCTCTCCCCGGGATCATAATGACCTTGGACCAGTTCCCAAGACACAGGGTGAGCGCAATTAACCCAGGGTGCACCTGGGCCTCCACCTTGCGCCGGTTGGCTTTGAACTTCAATCTATCGTAACCTAACACCTCACGTCGTTGACATTTACTTATATGTCAGTAGTTAAACTTTCATATATTCATTCATCACTGTTTTAAAGTACTGTGTGTCTCAGTGCACCACATTTCACTGTGTCATCTTAATTCTAACTTTTTGTAATAGTACAATACGCAAAGTACTCTGTAAATTCACTTGTAATAACATTACTGGGGCTTAAAATCAAGGTAGAATCTGAAATTTCTATCTCATAACAGCTAAACATCTCAGAATTACTTGGCATGCAATTTCAATCGTGTAACAGTGGATTATGTTACCTGGTAATAAGGTAATAAAACAAAGGTAAGGTAAAGATAAGGCAGTCATTGTCAACGGGGGCAAAGCATGATGCTTTTTCAAGTAGTGTAACTTGCAGCTTTGCTACGGCTCAAATTTTCAGCCAAGCACATCTGGTCTACTCTTTTTCAACAAGCGTGTTGGGTTCTTTTACAATTACATGCAGAAGTTTGCCGCCTGAAGCTCTCTCATACACGGGGCTGCCGGCTTTAAGTCACCATCTGAAAGGTAGCCTGGGTGCCATCCTCCATAGTTTCTGCCGGCTCCCTAATGTCGCTGGCTATCTGAAAGGAGCGATGCAACCCTAAACTGTGCCAAGTGGGGCTGGAACCTCGGCCCTCTGGACTGGCATATTCTGATGATACGCAGCTTGTACATGATATTGTATACATCTTTCATTTTCTTATAGGAAGTTTACTTCCTTGATCAAGATGACAACAGAGGGCTGGGAGGAAAACTTGAATCTGACTACATGTGCTTGTATATTCTGATGATACATACAAATTCACTCCCTAAAACTGTTTGAATCAGTTGTGTATCCAAGCAAACTGCTTTCATGTTGATCTTCCACTTCAGTAATATCTTAGTTTATTGAATCTAAGAAACAAAAAATTCAATTGGTGTGGCCTTAAACATACAATGTACAGGGGATCCAACAAGAGTCAATATGTGTGTAAAACTCATGTGGCAACATGCATAATCTCACATACCAGAAATTGGATTGAAACTAATATCAAATGAAGACAAGATAATGTCTTTTGGCCACAAGAATGTGTGCCTACGACTGCTTTAAGTACGAGTACACTTTAGTCCATCGGAAGTACATGTGAAATCAAATTGATAGACACAAAGGAAGTAGATTTTTTTTTACTAATACGTAATATCCCGACAACTTTGAAAGTGACATCTCAATACAGTAGGTCTTGTTGCTACAAAAGCATAAAACCTTAAATAATTAAATCTAACATCTCAGGAAAATGACCTTGTGTCTCAAGGACTGTAGCATGACCACAGTGCTTCAGTTTTAATTATCATACTCATATTACAGCAAACCATGCAACAATGCCATCTTTCAGCAATGTTTGAAACTGCAAGCTAACACATGATCCTGAGTGTATGAAACTGATAAGTCTGTCAAGCCATACAATTGTAGTGAAGCACTACAGCTATATATATACATACAACTGTAGTTGATAGTAATCTGCATAGCCGGTATAACCGCCCTTCAGTGTAAAACACCAGCTTCTGTATCTGTATCTGTATAGCCGGTATAACTGCCCTTCAGTGTAAAACACCAGCTTCTGTATCTGTATAGCCGGTATAACCGCCCTTCAGTGTAAAACACCAGCTTCTGTATCTGTATCTGTATAGCCGGTATAACTGCCCTTCGGCGTAAAACACCAGCTTCTGTATCTGTATAGCCGGTATAACCGCCCTTCAGTGTAAAACACCAGCATCTGTATCTGTATCTGTATAGCCGGTATAACTGCCCTTCGGCGTAAAACACCAGCTTCTGTATCTGTATAGCCGGTATAACCGCCCTTCAGTGTAAAACACCAGCTTCTGTATCTGTATGGCCGGTATAACCGCCCTTCAGTGTAAAACACCAGCTTCGCAGGCACGCGGCGCGGCGGCAGCTGGCTATACCATATTACATTGAACAACCTGTTACACATGTGATACTGAATTTCACAACGCAGACATGCCAATACTGATAAGAAAAATAAAACTGCATACATCATTAGAGGGAACCGAAACTTACAAATCCACCTGTACAGTCGATTCAGCATTCCAACAACTTACCTGCCTTTCAGGTGTGTTTGGAACAGGTGGTCAATATACCGGTATATACAGTTAGACAATTGTTATTGGCATGTTGCATCTCATCATCTTTTATGGAAGTTTTCATGTTAAAAAGAAACGTATAATATCAAAGTGTTACAAGTTAAAGTTTTCAGCTCAATGGATGATAACAAAACTTTACCCTACCTCCTCCTCATCCATGGTCTGTTGCAGTAGAGATGGACAGTGCGACAGCGCCACCTAGCAGGTTATGTCTGAACTGCAACTGAGCGTCGACTTCACCGGAATGAGTTCTTTGTTAGTCGATGAACGGGTGTTCAATACAACAGGAACCTGACAAGACCGATTCTGGATGGCGCCGAATACCTTTAAGACTTGTTCGTCAGCTTGAAATGTCCAGTGAAGGTTGAAGACGTCTTTAAATGCCCTGAATCTTGATGCGCTCGAAACCCACGTTGCTTCTTTTGAAATATCTTCGGCGTTGAAAATTGGTCCGTGGCAAGAAAAAGAAGAAAACTTTTTGGTTCAAATGTCTGTATAAAACACTTGTGTTACACAGTAATCAATATACATTATCCTCCATGTACATATCTTCATGGACTATGAGAAAAAGGACAAAACTTTTAACATTTGTGTCTGTGAAATCGACTAATTTACCGCCATGATTTTTACCCAGAGTTCTGAGCGACAGGGGCAACCTTTGACCTACAGAACGATCCACCAGACTCTTTCAGAGGAAGGGTAAGATAATATTTTTAGATTTGCTGAGATTTTATCAAGCTAAAATAAAATTTTTATTATAAGAATTAGTTTAATATTTATTTAGCAATAAGTTAAAAGATATTTGGGCAAATATTATATTTACTTTACTTTTAGAGTACAAGTTTAGTGAGTACCAATCACCCTATGAGGAAATAAGATCGTCCAATAACAACATTCGAAAGTCCCACCAGGAAAAAAACATCAAGACTTCCCTCCAAATATTCCTTTCAAAACCTGCCAAAACATCGTCCAAATCTCTCGCCGATGGACTTCGAAACCTGCCGGCTTGTCGCCGAGAGTTGGGCGGACTCGGTGAATTGTCCCTTCCGCCTGTTATTCGCAGACGAGGCGGAAAAACGACTGGTTTTCTCAGCTCCACGGAACGAATCCGTCTCGTTCTACGTTGTTTGTCCGGACTGCGAGACTGAAAACAAATGGGTATTTAAAACTTACGATTTTGTTTCTAACATTATATAACATTATATAGTGATACTATGTTGGACTTTGGTTCAATCATATTTTTGATCTGAAAGCTAGGGTTGCATGGAATTTGCTAGAAAAGAATTGCATGAACATTTATGACAAGTCAAGCTGTTTTTGATTTACAAAGATTATAAACAATAATAAAGATCATTGATTTACATAGATTATGTGGACAAGGAGATAAAGTTTGTTTTGCTTCATTTGATGGTCGAGGTGAAGGGTAACAAAAATGCTGTAATACACAAAGGAGGAGACAAAAAATTTAAAACATCAGAAAACATAGATGCATTGCAAATGTTTGTTTTTATTTATTTATTTTACCAGCGGGAACATATCGCCTGAGGGCGCTTTTCAATGTGCCCTGGGGGGAAAACCCCAAACAAAAGCACATGTAAATTACAGATGCATTACAGATGTATGTTACAGATGTGTTACAGATATGTTACAGATGCATTGCAGATGCATTACATTACAGATGTATTACAGATGCATTACAGATGAATTGCAGATACATCACAGATTTATTTTTTGATTGTTTGTTTATTTGTTTGTTTGTTTGAACCATTCTTTATTCATGAGAAGCTCAAATCGGCCTGCTGACCGCTTTTCATTAAGGTCATGAGGGAAGAGGTAAGGGTCAGACAAAATATGTACAGTTTACATCATTCAAAGTCCTACTTAATGCACTACAGAATCTGATGTGTTACATACGTATTTCAAATGTATTACTGTACCACAGAAACTAAACACAGAATGTTCTGATTTCAGCATGTCTGGAGTGACTCTGACACGTCCCTCCCCTGCCTCGCCGATGTCCAAGACTTCGCCCAGTCCTGTCAACAGAAGTCTCTGGTGGATGTGCTAAACAGGACTTCTAAAGCTCTGCAGCCTGTAAGTTATTAAAACACAGATGTATGCAATGGTAGAGTCTTCGGCTCAGAACCAAGAGGTCCTGGGTTCGAATCCTGCCATGTCACCGATCTTGTGCCCTGGGGAAAGGCACTTTACACGACTTTCCTCACTTCACTCAGGTGTAAATGAGTACCTAGCTCAGGTTAGGGACGTCCCTCGGATAGGACGTTAAATGGAGGTCCCGTGTTTGGGGAGAGCCACACCCTATGCACGTTAAAGAACCCACCACACCTTTCGAAAAAGAGTAGGGGCATGCCCCGGTGTGCGATGGTCCAAATACTGCTAACTGGGTTGGTGTTTCACTTCAAATCACCCGGATGGAGGCCTGGCGGCCCCGTCTCGTATAAGCCACATGGTGATTTACATCATCACCAGGACTCCAGGAAGAATAGTGTGAATTGACACACTAATGGAGATCCTTACCAACCAACCAACCAAGTGAGCTATGATTATTGTAGGTTTCTTTTTTAGAGAAATCATGGCACAAGACTATGATGAGAGCAATGCAAGGAAGCATAAGCTAGAGAAAGTCAAAAGGAGCCCTCAACTGGACTGAAGTCCTACCTGGCCGTAGATGCTACTCTACTCTACTCATAAAAAGGATGGACTTACATTTCGATGCCTATCAGACATCTTCCTCAGAGCTTCTGACTGGAGTACTGCTTCTCAACGCTATATGCAGCCGATGTAGGTGGTGAGAAGCAGTACTCCAGTCAGAAGCTGTGAGGAAGATATCATTCTGTCTTCCTTTGGTAGAAACTATCATCAGAGGAGTTGCAGGTGAAGAAAATACTGAAAACATTATAACACCCTTCTTTTGCTCCTCCATCTCAGCTACTAGGAGGACCAGTTGATGATAACCAGGATGAAGGCCTAGAGGATGATGATGAGGATGATGATGAGGAGGAGGAGGAGGAGGATTATGATGAAGATGACCAGGAGTACTACACTATGGATGACCCTGATGCTGCTCCAGAGACAAACCCCACCTCCTGTAGTACCTGTGTGGCGCAGAATGGGTGAGCTTGGTTTATATTTCATTACTTCCAGGTGCGGAAGTACTGTTTTGGGTGGGTGGGTGTGTATGCTTGTCCACATAGAGTATGTTGAGTGTACATTGTATAGGAAGTGCTATTGAATGCAGTTGGCCTTTGATTATGTTTACCTTCGCAGAAGGAAAACATATTGTTTTTGCTCTGTTTCTTCTTCTTCTTCTTCTTCCGTTCCAAACAAATAAGGTCAATGACCTGAACCAGACGGCTGTCACTATGGTAACTGGTGCTGTGTATGTAGCAAAACAGACTTGGAAAGGCTGGTCACCATATATATAATTGCGTGATAAAAATAAACATAAGAGTACAATGTAGTTTGTTAGGCTAGACCATGTGAAGGTAAACTGTTATGCATTTGCTTTGCAAATGTTACCTTTCTAGTTTTCCTTCTTTTTCTTGTTTAGAGAAGAAGAAGATGAAGAAGACAATGTTGAGGAGAGCAGCTACAAGACCAGTGGTGCGAGCTCTGTAGCCATCCACAGACTCGTCATGGGTAATCAGAAAAACGTTTTTTGCTTTTGTCAGAAGTGTGTATATGAATGGTTTGTTGGGAAAATGATCAGGGTTTGAAATCTTTATATTCTACATACCTGCACTGGTTTGAAAATTACCTGCACCAGACAAATTTTACCTGCACCACTGCACTCAGAATTTAGAAAGTATGGATCATATTTGACACTGTTCAGAAACTACTGCCATTATTTCTGTGGTACTTCATAGGTGGTAACAGTCAATGCAGCAAATAAAAATCCACGGTCCGATTTTTGAGAGGCAAATTCTGTAGTAGTTTTTGCATGTGTATGTGAGACTGATTACACTCGAAGTCAGACCCATTCATTTCACAATGTCAACATCCACATTCATACTGGACAGGGATTTCTTATCTAGATACAGAACCTGACTTACCTTTTCTTTCTCCCAAACATTCAGATCTAAAGAACATGAAGAAAACAAAAGGCAAGTTTGGAGTGGAGGGTGTGCCAAGAGGGGTAAGTTTTACATGGGGTCATATTTCGTCCTTTATGTATTATCTTTTTTTTGTAAATGATTGTTACAAGACTGTCTTTCACAAAGAAGTTAGGGTCCCAGGGAGTTAGACTATTTGCCAAGTAGTGTTAGGACTAGATTATTTACTTGTTTGAATACTGACAGTATTGTTTCCAATCATTATTTTTACCACAATGTACTTGCAAGTAGCCTTCTGACTTTATTTTTCCTTATTTACAGGATAACTTGTTTCTGTGGGTAAGTATGCTTTAAGTGTATATGTACTGGATTCATTGATAGTAATCACTATTCATCACCATCCAAGTATATAGATGAAAAAGCATGTCAAATCTTACGAAGCACACAAACAGAATGTCATGCACTTATGCTACCAAAGAAAGAGTGAATTTCCTTGTTACTATTTTCAAAATGTGTTTTTTTCTTACAGGACGTGAAGCTGACAAATATTGACCCAAACTGCCCACTAGGAAAAGACCTACAGCAGTATGCAAAACAACACCAAGAGGAGGTAAGGTTGTACTCTCCAAGCACAGGTTTTGGTCAGGGCGGATTTTTTGTTTGTTTTTGCAGCCGTTTCTGTGATTCTGTGTTCCCTAGTAATAGTGGCCACAATTTCCTTCATTTTACTTCCCCTAATTTGTGGTATCAAATGGCCAAGTGGCTACAGTGAGCGGACACAAGATCAAGAGGTCACGGGTTCGATTCCTTGCATTCCTGGCCAAATGTTGTGTTCTTGAGAAAGGCATTTTACACGACTTTCCTCACTCCACCCAGGTGTAAATGGGTACCTGACATCGTGTTAGTAGGTAAAAGGCCATGGAAGGAGAGGGATGGGCTCCACCTTCCAATACCGTGCCCTAGACACAGTGGATTAACAACCCACTGCCCATACAGCCTCAAAAAGGCTATGGGACTACCTTTCCTTTTACCTTTACTCAAGGCTGGAGGTTCAATGTGAAAGTAAACATAAAAATGTGCAATGAAACACTTATAATGTAACCTTTGTGATCTGTTTGTTTCACAGCCTGTAATCAAAATGGAGATGAAGTTTCCCCCGGACTACCCCATGGCTCCCCCTTTCGTCAGAGTGCTGAAGCCCAGGTTTAAGTTCCTGACAGGTCATGTGACCATTGGAGGCAGCATCTGTATGGAGATGTTAACCAGATCGGGGTGGCGGCCGACCAATGATATCGAGGTAAAGCCGTGTTGATTTGATTATATGGATGATCACATCCGCGCGCGCATCAATTTTCGTTCATTTCCAAAACAAAAGTTTTCAACCATACTGGAAATCATACAAAGCATCTGCAAAATGAGCAAATACAATGTATGTGCCATAAATTGCCCCCACAAAAAAGGAAAATTGATACTTATGTCGTGGAATGCCAAAGTCAATTCAAAATTCTAAGAAGAAGATGTGAAAGAACAAAAATGAAAAGTCTATTGTTCACTAATCAGTATACCATACATGTGTGTTTTGTCATTTGTTCCAACATCTTCTTGGGCATTTTTGACTGTATTTTAAAAGTTGTGTATTCTATCTCCTTTCCAGAGTATACTGGTACAGATACGGGCGGAGATTCTATCAGACAACAACGCCAGACTAGACAAGAACCCCAACTGGGAGTACACGGAGAGCGAAGCCAAGACAGCGTTCCATCGGATGGTCAACAGATACGGGTGGGAATGACCACCTTCCAAAACATTCCATTATTAAACTGTTTAGGGTTGTTATATGTGTAGTGGAAGCAAGTCGGCAGAACGTACTGCGCTTGCACAAAACCCCGATTTTTCATGTTTTAGTTGGATGTTTGGTCAACGTTGCATCAACATTTTGCCTGTTGCAGATGATATCGTTTCCTATACAACATCTGAAAACTACAGACAGGCTGTCGACCTTATATGCTCTAATACAACGTTATATGAGACGTTCTGCTGACGTGCTTGTAGTGGGAGACGAGAATGACTGAAGTAATCACATCTCTGTTGCCTCAAGAGGCAGAAATGAATGCAAATGCTGTTGTTTTTTTTTGTCGCACAGCATAGTAGGAAATACACAGATCATATCACCTTATTAAGAAAATTTCATACACTTCAGGGTGTCTGCTGCATTTGTACAAGCAGTTCTTTTCACACTACTACACTCTTCTCTCACCAAATAATGAACTCTACTGCATGGAGGTGTTGCTGCAATGACGCAGCCCCAAGCGTGAGTCTGTATCCCCTCTCAGCTTGGTTCTTGACTGGTGTAGATTCCTGATGCAAATAGCCAATAGTACGTGGTGCCCAGCCCCTCCAGCTCTGCCCTGCTACGTAATGTAACCCAACACCACGTGTCTACTACAGCACCAGTTACCATGGTGACAGACAGCTGGTCCAGGTCATATAGGTATAGCGTAAAAGCACTGTTTCAAAATGTTGACTAACTTTTATTGCTTTCTGATTTTGTTCTTAATTAACATTTTAAAACTGTTAACTAGGCGTATTTGTCGCTTGTTCCTTCCTTGAGGTGTAATAATGAATATACATGTAATATGTGTTGTAATGTTAACAGTTTTGCAAATGGAATCATGGAGTTTTAGTTCAAGTTTCCAAATTTTGAAAAAAAAAAGCTGTTTATATAAACACAAGATGCCATGACTTGTACATTCGTGTTATATGAACTGGAAGAAATGTAATGTTACAAAGAATATTTTTGTATCATTTATTCTAGTCGTTCCTTATCTAGTCAAGTTGACATTCCTTGTTGCTGATATTGTTGGAGTTTCTGTAGCCGCTTTGTTGTAAAAAAAAAAAAGAACAAAAGTATGCAAGAAACATATCCTAAATTATAAGATTCTGCTATGTAACAAAGTTATCAAAAATATAGAACACAGTGTACGGATACTAATATATCTAGTATACAGAGAAACGGTGTAATATTACATAATACTATCAAACATTCCAAGTGAAAAAAGGTTTAAATGCACACAGTAGTAACGTTATGGACCAATGAGATGAAATAAAGAAGCGAAAATGATACTGTTTTCTGGTTTCTGTACAAAACAAAACAAAACAATACAAAATACTGTACACATAACTACTGATACTGTTTACATATACATTTGTACACATAAATAAGAAAGACTAACTGATGAAGGAATGAGTTACTGAGTCTGAGAAGTTTACAATAATTACCTCCAAGGGCTTTGTTCTCATTATGTCCTCTTCATAAGATTTTACATAAAATGTCCTGAACCCAAGAAAATTAATTGGCATGGCCTTAATTAAACAACGTACAATGCCTGCATATTGTAACAAGCATATAATAAATGTCACAGAACGTGTGTTCCATTTGGGGTCACCTGTGGTCATTGGAACAGAACGTGTATTTGCGGGTCAGTATATCGGATATTAATGACCTATGTTATATGGAAAATAGAGCCTTCTGATTGGTCGACATCATCTGGCTATATGATAAACGTTCTGACTCATGTTTTACACATACACATTCCTTGTCCGGATGTCTGAACATCTTGCTGCGAGCTGGGCTCGTTCAAGTTTATACCCTTCACGTTATCAAAGCTGTTGTCTTCGAGTACTGCTTCAGCAAGTTTGGTAAACATCCCCTCCACTCCCGAACATGTTTTGGCAGATACTCTGAATGTCCCTACGACATCCAGAGGACAAGTTCTGCTGTATGTTTGTACTTCTTCTTCCGATACAACATCTGCTGAATCTGTGATGAGATCGCTTTTGTTACCTGGAAGAAGAAAAATAAAACTACAAATTAATGTAAAAGGGATTACTTACTGTTTATATCATAGTATTGTTACAACAATTTCAATGGATATCTGATAGGCTTATTTAAGTGTTAAACATGAACAGGGGAAAGTCGCACAGAAAAACAACTGAATGTGTTAAAGTTTGGACATGTACAAGACAAGTACATGTATAACGTGCATTTGTATGTCTCAGAAGATGCAAGTGTACTTCATCAAGTTCCATAAAGTCATTAAAAAGTCCATTTGCAGTACAAAAGTCAGCCAACAGGGAGCGCTATTTCCTCATAGCAAGCCACCTTGTACTTACACACAGTCTGTGTGTCTGTGCATGTATGTGTGTGTGTCTGTACATGTATGTGTGTTTGTGTATGTGTGTGTGTGTGTGCCTGTGTGTACATGTGTGTGCCTGTGCATGTGTGTGCATGCATGTGTGTGTGAGAGTGCATGCATATGTGTGTGTGTCTGTGTATGTATGTGTGTACTACTACCTATGTCTGTGTATGTGTCTGTGTATATATATTTATATGTGTGTGTGTGTCTACAAACTTATTATACCACATACATGATGTACACCTACCAACAAGAAATGCCTTTACTCTGTTATTCCGTAACGTTACACTGGGGACCCACGTGTGTTCCAGATTTTCGAACGTTTCCCTGTCCGCCACGTCGTACACAAGAAGAACCCCGACGGCCTTGCGGTAATAATTCTCCGTCAGAGACAACATCCGCTCCACTCCCGCCGTATCCCACAAGGAAATCTACGTCGTAGGAAGAACAAAAGAGATATTGGGTTATTGGGTTAAAACTCTCCTTAAGCTGTCCACCCGAGGGTGACAGCTATTCTTCCAGGTATACACATAAAATGTAACAATACATCAACATGTACATATATACATCAACATACACAATATATACATACATATATACAATCTTCAATTGCTTTATTATATAGTATGAATACACCCCTATGTTCCAACACCCCTATGTTCCGACAAGTCACCCTTCACCCTATGTTCCCCTTATACCCTATGTGAGAATGTAGGGGTGTCGGAACATAAGGGTGTCTCCACATACTAAGTATGCAAATATAGACAATTGTAACAATGACATACTTGGTCTGTGGTGGGTCCAAAAATCACATAGAGGCACACCCCAGCACAATTCTATTTTAACTGCATATCAAATTTTCGTATGAAAGCCAGTTTTGGTGTTTAAATTCATCTTTAATACCAGTTTCTGTAGTCCAGCTAGCAAAAGATAGCCTGGGTACCATCCGGATTTTCGCTGCGCAACGCTCGAAAAAAGATTTTTTCGAGCGTTGCGCAGCGAAAATCTGGATGGTACCCAGGCTAAGCAAAAGAGGCTACCGGCGAGAGGCTTTGTCTTAGAGGAGAACACAGTACTTAACACACCCAAGATGGTACATGTGTATAACTTGATGAGAACCTGTGTATAAATGGACTTAGAGGTAACCGCCATTTGCAAGGGTACAGCACAGACAACAGGTGCACATGACAACCCATGTTCACTGGCCTTGTACAATAGTCTGATATCTTATCACATATACAGGATATAGTTCAGAGAACCACCTGTTCAAATACATACATGTACCCACAACAGACACACCTGTCATACTAGTGCTAGGAAACCCTACTTCTTCTTTATAAATTTTACTACATGTACCTTGCAAGAAAGACTTTGGGACAACATACTAGTACTTTGAAAGTTCAGACACCATTTGTAACTATATCTTACGTCTCCGACAGACTCTTTCGGGGGCCAAACAAATAGAAGAAATTGGTCTAATATTGTGAGTCATGTGCAGAGTGAGTCGGCCAGGAACAAGAAACAATCCTTCCTACATCTGCTTGGAGATCTGAATACTAAGTACGTTAACCCCACCTGTCCTCAACTTTGATACGTCATCTGACCTGTGTTTCTTCCCATGTCATTTAACATTAATAGTTAATATACCGGCTACCGGCGTTATGTTGGTGTCTGTCCTTTCTTAAAGACTGAATTCCAGAACCTTGTCGCTTCGTGAATGGTCGTAAGAAAGTCGTATGTATTGTTCTAACGCCCACGTACCCGCACATTGTTGTACCCGACTACACCCTAACGGCGTTATGCTGGTGTCTGTCCGTTCTTAACTACAGAATTCTAGAACCTTGTCGCTTCGTGAACGGTCGTAAGAAAGTCGTATGTAGTGTTACACCATGGAGGTAATGGTTAACGTTACACCATTATATTGTTATAATAACGCCCACGTACCCGTACATTGTTGTACCCGACTTGAAACTCTCGTATATCGCTGGCCCGGGGCTGAACTGTAGACAGTACGGAGTTAGTTCTCGGGAACTCTTCGCCGCAGAACCGCGCGAACAGCGACGATTTTCCAACTCCTGCGTCGCCCAGGAGAACCACTTTCTTGATAGGCGTCGTGAGATTTCGGTAAAATCTAGAAATAGGACGGTTTTGCGACATGTTTTTGGCGAGTGGGTGTACCCACTAGGAAGTTGAAAATGGTGGCTATGGGTGGATTGTGTTATCTCTAAGTGTTGTATGGCTGTCAGGGGTCACTGAACTTAAGGCGGGTTGAATCAATCACTGCGCTGTTGAGAGCTTGAGGCTAAATGTTATCTTGGCTTCCATCAACAAGGAAACAAGGCTGCACCTGTCCGGTAAATCACGCTGTAGGTTTATGACCTGTAATTTTACCTGTAGCCTGGCAACAAATTCATTAGTTGTGTCGTTTTTATCGCAATGATGCGTTCAATTTCTTTGGCTTTAGCCAGAAAATGTAGTCTCCATCTGAGACTAACAACGCGGGTTCAAAAACAGTAAAATTTAGTCAAATAGGGGGAATAACTGGCCAGGGGAGTTTGGCCACCGTAGAGTTCATTTGCCCGGGAAATTAACCCTCCCGCGGACTGACTCTCCTGCCCAATTATTCTCCCTTTAATTTTTTGCCGAATTCTACGATCCGTACCCCCGTAGGAAGGCCTGGTGTATGCTACAGAAAATGTGACTCAGATTCAGAGTAATTGATGTTAATAGAATTCCGAGATACATGTACATGGCATACTGGTATGCAGTCTGAGTCACTCACTATAAACTTCGGCGAGTGATTCATTCATTCATTCAAACCAGACCCGGAAACTCTCGAATTCCAGACGGTATATTCGTCCCTGGAATGACAAGCTAAGTTGTACTGGAATCCGGACAATGTTCACCATATTCCTAGATTTTACAAGAAATTCAGAATATGTGTTCCTCTGTTCATGTTTATCTGGGTGAAACCAACCCCTCCCCAGACTCAGAAAAAGTGGAATAGTCCATGGTACACCTGTACCGTGATCAAAGGTAACCATGCACCCACCGCCCACGTGCTACTTTTACTTTTATTTTCAATGTTTATTGAAAGCGTCCCGATCATTTATTAGTCTCCAGCAGACTAACAACGCGGGTTCAAAAAAAGTAACATTTAGCCAAATTGGCCAGGGGAGTTTAGCCACTTAGCCACTTAGAGTTCATTTGTCCGCGCAGGAGGGGGAAATTCCTGCAGACTGACTCTCCTGGCCAATTATTCTTCCTTTTTTTACCGAATTCTACGATCCGTATCCCCGTGGGAAGGCTTGGTGGAGGCTAAACGGTTATATCCTGATCGCCTTTTGCTTTGCTACCAGAGAAAAAAATAATGTCGTCTGCACCAGTTTGATGTAAACGTTAGATTATCGAAATTACATGTGCATTTATTGGTCCATTGTTACTCATCATGTAACGTTATATACAAGGGCAGTCATCAAATACATATTTTACAATGATATGCTTTCAGCGTTAACGTTGTGACGTGATTTACATAGGTTGGGTGTAAAGAACAACTTTAACATTCAAATCAGACGTCAAATACGTGCAAATCCTTATATTTTATGATAGCTGTGGAAAAATCACTGTTTCCATGACACCATGGTTTACTAACTTAAAGTTGTGGGAAAGAATACTGGTCGTGCTTTGGGCTGAATAGATCAAGAAGTAATATTTTACTTGTCATAGCGACCTACCACACTCCTGCATATATGTAGAATCTCCTTGTATACATGTAGCAGTCTCAATTGTAATCATTAACTTACAACCCGCAACTAGTATTGCTTCGGCCCAATTTAGACAGCAAACATTTTTCTAGATCCTAACAACACACAACTCCTGTATAAAAGTTCCTCAAAAACCAAGTATCTAACCTCCTTGCTTAAACGAGTGAACTTTAAAATTGTCTCAAAGGTGTAAAATAAGGCAAAATTTCAAACTGACAGCATGTTCCTTTCTCGCCCCGAAACCACTCTCCATATCAAGCGCCATATCCCAGTGCACACACTTCTTCTTACATCAGTACCTGAACATGTCAACATTTACACTTGTCCCACATTCTCTGTTTGTTCTTTGGCTTCAGCGTTATCAGTTCATGATCATCTGTTTTCTTTTCCTCGGTTTTCACTATGCCGCAAAGGGCCTCTGCTACAGTCTCAAACAATTCCTGTACCCCCTCTTCAGTTTTCACAGAAACCTGGACATTTCCCGCCACTTTTAAGTCATGGATGGAGTTTTCGTATCTTTTCGCTTCCTCTAAAGTGACGTTTTCGAAGGCGTAAGCAGTCGAAGCGATGTCCGTCTTGTTGCCGACAAGGAAAGTGGTCATGGTGGGGTCGCGACGACGGATGGACGGCACCCAGGTTGACTGAACACCGAGGAAGGTGGCTTGGTCGTTCACGTCGTAAATGAAGATGGCTGCAGAAGCGTGGTGGTAGTAGTTCTCTGTCAGGGACAACATGCGTTCTGTGCCGGCCGTGTCCCACAACTCTAGCTGTGAACACCAAATTGTCAATTGAGTTACGTCGATGAAGGTTAGACATTCAGGTAATGAGATACATAAAAAAACAATTACTCAAGCAACTGGTTAAATTTTGAAAACTGTCAGACGTTTCAAGTAGCATCCACTTCTTTTCGTCAGTAACTAACGGAATCTGTACATGTGATTGAACAGGTATTTATAAAAAAAAACTGAATACTATATTGTCCTTTTCCTTGATTCATTTCATACCCTCATACCCTTGCTACTATTTCGATATCCGACCATTTGAATTGTTTTGCTACATAATGTAATCCAACACTACAGTATAGCACCAGTTACCATGGCGAGAGCCGTCTGGTTCAGGTCATGATTGACCTTATTTGTTTGGAATGAAAGAAGAAGAGGAAGAAGAAGATACAGAGCAAAAGCAATATGTTTTCCTTCTGCGAAGGTAAACATAAATACATCATCTTGTTTCTTCCTACTATACTACTCATGCAAATTTACGACATGCAGGTCATGACGTCAGTAACCCACCATGACAGTGACCCAACCGCATAATTGATTATTGAATTTTAAATCCATTTATCATCGGGTTACAGAAAATAATATTGTAGTTGAAACAGCGATCTTTGAGAAATTTGAAAGCATCAGTGGCATTGAGCAATTGCACAGAGTCAATGTGATGACCGTATATGGCAACATGATATTCTTTTATATATAGGTGAATGTCCGAAATATCACTGGCCTGCTTCCAGTTTCGGTTGCAGCCCTCCCATGGCCGCCGCAAGGCTCTGTTTATTAATATTTCAATATTTCATTGTTTAGGGTACATCTAGACGTGTGGCTTAATCTTCAAAATCCTAACATATCCTGTATTTTCACTATAACAGACGGTTTTGACATTAGTGGAAGACTAGAGTCGCCGATGATATTCTCCTTGTAATTGTATTGGCGACTTAATCTCCAAACTATCGGATCTTTTGGTGGCTGCAAGACAGTATCAAATTGGCAGGGCAGTATCCATTTGCCACCCGTAAAAAATACCAGTACAAAAAGAAAGCCCTATCCAAATGCCCCAAAACACGCTAAAAATAAGCTGAAGCCTATAAACCTCTGCTTGGAGAGTAATCCAAACACATCCTACGGTGGCAAGACATGTACAGTATCCAGTGGGCAGAGCTGTGATCGTTGGCCACCCAGTAACCATTAGCCATCGGTGGCTAATTGTTACTCCTGTGGCCAATGGTTACAGCCTTGCCAAAGTAAGATCTGCTTGGAGATTATAGGTGACTGGACGAAGAATGTCACCTACTTTAATTAAAAACAGGGGAATGTTCAATGCAGTAGTGCAATATTGCCGAATCAAAACATTTACGTTCGCTGCCATAACACCTCTAACGTTTAATACTCTCCTTGTTATACCACCGCTGTATTATATATCGTAGGATCTGCATGGAGATTATACTAAATTTATAGGTGACTGGACAAAGAATGTCACCTGCTTGAAAAACAGGAACTGTTGCCTCGGGGAATGTTCAATGCAGTAGTGAAATACATGTATTGCCAAATCAAAACATTTATGTTCGCTACCATAACATCTCTAGTCCCTTTGTTATACATGTACCACCGCTGTATTATGTATCATAGGATCTGCTTGGAGGTTATAGGTGGCTGGACAAAGAATGTCACCTGCTTTAAGTAAAAACAGGAAAAAAAAATGTCACCTGCTTTAAGTAAAAACAGGAACTGTTTGAATGCAGTAAAGCAATATTGCATTGCCAAATCAAAACATTTACGTTCGCTGCCATAACATCTCTATAATCCCTTTCTTATACACCGCTGTATTATGTATCGACCCGCTTTATTTGATTTTACATGTATGACTATGACGTAATTATCCATATGTTTTGGCTTCTGCTTTTTCCCACCACTGAAACGGCTACAGCTAAAATAGAACGAGAGCTTCAGAATGCATGCATTATCCTAATCTCCACGCAGATCTTTTGGTGGCAGTAAAGACAGTATTAAATTGGCCAGGCAGTATCCATTTGCCAGACAGTATCCAATACGCCACCCAAGAAAAAACAGACACCAGTACAAAACCAAAGCCAGCTATAAACGCCTAAAACACGTCAAAAATAAGCTGAAGCCCAAACCTCTGCTTGGACAGTAGCATAACCAGACTAACTACGCTGGCAGGGTAGTTTGCCGCCTTCGGGTTGACTGGCCGCTTCGGAGGGGGAAATTAACCCTCCCGCGGACCGACTCTACTGGCCAGCTATTCCCTTCTTTTGCCGAATTCTACGATCCGTACCCCCGTAGGAAGGCCTGGTGGAGGCTAGTAGAACATAACCCCATGCTATGTTATTTACCGTGACTTCCCTGTCTCCGAATCGGAAGGTCCTATGGCAGCTCCCCACCTGCAAGGTTGCGAAGGTGGCCTCCGTGAAGCTGTCGCCGCTAAACCGCGCAAACAGGGACGACTTGCCCACCCCAGAGTCACCCAAGAGGATGACTTTGAAGGCCCGGCGTCTGGGCAAGGCGCTCATCTTGTAGGAGCTCGGGTGGCGGCGGTCCGACAGGTTGTGGTCGTCCGACATTATGAATTCGGTTTCGATGTGGCGTGACATCATATTCTAGTATATATAGCGCTTGGTTTTTCCCCTCACTGAACCGATGATATGCCAGAATATAAGCGCTCTAAGCCGTTGTTGCTGAATGAAAATGAAAGTCTTCGTTCCACTGGTTTCACGTGAAATATGTCGCAACAGACTTTCGGTGCCGAATTCCTCCTGGTTGGCCCGACCTTTGTCAGGGAATTGCAGGAATTCGAAACAGTCTCGAAACCGACCTGAAGTCACTACTTGCCTCCAAGATGTCACCACAGTCTTCACACATTTATTTTACCGCGTACGTTGTTGAGTGGAGCACACTGTATTGTGTGCTGTTGCCACGTGTAGTGTTGATTATATAGTCCTGCCCTATATACGTAATGTGTAAACGTAGCTATGTTTACATTTAAAGTGGACTTTAATCCTATACTGACCAAGCAATAATATATCAATGTCATCATGACGTAAGATGATGTCACGAGAGCAAATAGTGTCAGAGAGACCAGGGACGTGCGCCTCCTATCGAAAAAAGGTAGGCAATGCAGGTCTCTTAATTATGTGGAGAGCCAACACTTCAGAACAAAAATCATCACATACCCGAAACACCTCTCCCCAAAAGTTGCATTGTATTGTTCAGTCAGCCTTAGAACTTCACAGCAACCTTACACAGCAACATATATATATACAGAATGACCACGGTGGAAAGATTTGATAGACCCAAAAAATATCTAACAATGAAAAACCTTCTCATCATTCAACACAAGCAGTTGTTCAACTACATTTGTAGAAGTCAAACTTACATGTACATTGCTGACATGTTAAAGCCAATATCTCATTTTCTTTCTTCTTTCATGTACAACAGCTATCATCAGCATATTGCTGGGTCAATAAATATTGACGTAAACATTCATGATTTTTCAGTTTCTCTTCTTTGTGTTGAGGACTGCAGGCTGTCATGCAGAAAACAAGAATAGCTGTACAAGTTGTATTTGGCTTATATTTAGGCTAGTTTCAAACTTTCACCATAGTTTAACATGTTGCACCTCCTCACTACACTGTATAGCAGCTTAAGTGGGGCACCATTTTCTTCCGAGTGCAATTTTAGATTGTGAAGCAGACATAACCATAAAACATTGATAACATCGCAACAACTCTCATTAGCAACTTTGGTATAAATCTGAACCAAAATACTTAAATCACAAAGACAATGTGTTACATTTCATTCCACATACACAAATATCATAATCATGACTAGCATACCCCCAAGTAGTCAGTGTTTCAAAGATCATTGTTACAATAATACGGACGAAAATGCAATATGTAACAACGCAAGACTACTTGGTCAACAATGTTACAACCGGAGGGTGATATAGGGGCACTCTGTTTTTACAGCTTCTGCCATTAAGCTTAACCCTTGGCCATGGTCTGCTAAGGTTTTCATGACTGCAACACTACTGAGGGAAGGGTCTTTGACAGTTGTCAGTCATCCTTCTTCTTTTCCAGAGTTGACATCTTGCTCTTGGCCTCCCCAAACATTTTGGACACATCTGGAACCTGCGCAATTAAATGGTAAAACGATAATGTGTGTAGCATCATAAGAATGTGTGGATCTATCAATTGATACAACAGTCAAAACTACCCAAGAAGACCACTCAGGGAACCAATAAAATCTGGTCTTGTGGACAGGTGGTCACAATAGACAGGATTCTTAACGCTTGTGTCAGTGGGAAAAAATATTTAAGGAACCAACAGAAAGTGTCACATTGGCCAGGTGGTCCTTATGTAGAGGTGGTCACTTGTACTTCCATATATGACTTGCATACCATAGTGATCCATGGTGCATGTCTGGTCTAGTGACCCTGCCTGAAGGTCAGGAGTTCAAATCCCGGCCGCTGTATTAGCTACTCGAAAGGGTTGCAGTCCTTAGGTCAACTGTTCTAGGAGAATTTCCCTGTTACAGTGAACCTGTATATGCCATACACACTCATACTGTCTTTTCTGAACTGGTTCAAGATTCATAATTGTCTAGTAATGTCTACAGTATGTAGTATGTGCCCTTGTTTTAGTGACATAGTTAAAAACAGTGTTGTCCAATTGATTACTAGTATAATTTATACATTTTCACAACACGAGACAACTCAGCATGAAACAAATCAATTGCAGTTTTATCAAATGTTTTGTGGTTTTGGTTTAATATCAAAGACAGTTGTTTACGTAGATCCTGCATGACAATAAAGGCTTTTCAAAACATTTCAGAAAGGTCACACTCATACAAATGGCTATGACGTCACCCATGACCTTATAGTCGTAAAACCGACCATCTGTGAACAGTAGCGTCACTGAAACGTCAAATTTGACGCCTTTGACGTCGACATAACAGTACCCTACCTCATAGTTCTGTGCTATGTAGACCCCTAATACTGCTCCAGAGGCAAATCCGACCTGAAAATAAGAACAAGAGCATTCATAGAAGGTTTAAAAGCCTTGGGCAATTGTCGAATTAAAGGTAAGTGTCACTTAGATATAGAACGCTTGCAAATGTCATTAATTTACGAGGCACAATGTGTGTGAATAGTCAGGAAGCCGTCTGTATAAAATGCTGTAAAATGACGTCAACGCGATGACATCTGGAGTATTACGTTACGTCATACGAATGCCACGTTTGTAAACTCTTACTGGTTTCCTAAACAACATGCAAGGCGGTCCGGAATTATCTGAAGTTCAAAGTTTATCTACCACAAACTGGAACATGATTTTGTTGACGTCCTTGCTAACTGCTAGGCTGGTCCCCCGATCTTTGGGTACACGGTGACAGTTCTTTGTCCACGCTGGGCAAGAAAAGAAAACTTCGCTGTGAGTCTAAGACTTCCTGGAGCCAGCTGATGATAGATTTGCTGCTCTGTATCGCTTCTACTGCCAAGAAATTGTCAGAAACGTGTGACAGTCCAACAATACCGCTACTGGTCACACGTAAATATGATCACAGGGCGATGGAACAACGACTGTTCTTTTTTCCCAGATTGCCATAGATTTTTCCAAAATGAAAGCAAGAAATATCCATACAGAAAATTCAAATATATTTTATTTTACTAGGAAACTGTATGATAGGATTCAAATATATCAAATTGGTGTATTTATAGAATGTTATTCGGAAATGATGCGTGTTTTGTCGCCTTGAATGATTGACAGGTAGGTCAAAGGTCGCGGGAAGGGAATCACCTGATTACCCGCACAAAGAGACAACCAACATGGCGAATGACACATCGGAGAAAACTCCGCTCCTCGACAACGAGGACGATTCCTCGGAATACCGGCGGTCCAGAGAGCAAGTCAAGAGCCTCTACCTCAAGGCTAGCTCCCAGAGAACGGGAATAATCGGCCCAGATGATCTGTATTGCAGGAATACCATCAACATAAGCGCCAGCAATTCCAACTTCCAGGACATAAAAGAAGCCGATTACATAGTGGCGATCTTTGTAGTGGCGTTTGACACCAGAACAGGTATGCACGTTTTTGCAATGCTTCACATTCTTGAATTAAGGAAACTGGTTGCTAGCTTTGGAGAGGTCGTGATTTTTGTATGATTTGGAAAATAATCTAGAGAACGGCTAACGAATTTTGTGACATTTTTTTCGCTGTGGTGTTTCGCGTCATAATTTATTTTGGTGTTGTTGGAATTAAATTTGTCGGTTGAGATCCGAGATTTGGTTTTGGGTTGCTCGTTTTTGGTTGAAGGAATAGTCCTTGGAGGAAAGTACCGTGTTTGTAGGATAGGCTTGACAAGATAGCAGAGATGTTTCTGTACTTCATTGTAGTAATGTGTATAGTGTACTACTACTGCCAGGTTTTAGATTAAATCGGAGATACCATGTTTGACTTAATTAGATTTACCTGGATTTTGGTTTAGACTATATAACGTTATGGTTTGCCACTGGAAATGATCAGTAGATAAATACAGCTTTTAAATCCCATCATAGCTGTACATGAAATGTTACTTACTTAGAAAAATATTTAATACTATTTTATTGCACACCACACATGTTCATTATATTTTGCAAATGATATCATATCAAGAAGCAGTCAAGCATATCATAATGATAATCATCTTTGTATCATAATATATAGAGTATAAAATACTTTCTTTTTTCTCTTGTCATTGATATATTGGCAAAAAGTGATTAAAAGATATAGAAAAGAACTGGTCATGCAAAACTTTCAGAATCAAATATAACAACGTTAATCATATATCAATGTACTAATATTTATGTGTGCAAATCACAAACAACATCGTATACACAAAATATTCACAAATAGTCAAGACTTTTTTTTTCCAATATAAAATATTTTCTTCTGTAACTTTCATTTTCGGGGCCAAAACAGGACTGGTAAAATAAATTAAATGAAGCTATGTATCCTTGATATTTTACGGTTTTATTTCTCTTTTTTTATTCAAAAAATCCTTTTATAGACAGCTATTTGTCTGGGTCAACCAGACCTAATTGATTCCTTTTTCATTGATCCTTTCCTGCCATTCTGTATCTTATCTATGTATCCGGAAGTCGATAAAGTCGGACATAAAAATAGTAAATTATTGACGTCTGTCATTCCAAGGAGGTCCTTGGTCATTCTAGAGTGGTGGACGCTGGATATCAGGCATCTGGGGTTAGGACACTACAGGAATTCTGTTGTCTGTTTTCCATTTAAGAAGCAACATCATGTTAGATCCAGATCATATCATAGTGTTTTGAACTGGCTGAAATACAAGAAAAGATATTAACAGAAGATAAGAACGGGATCATCATTTGCATTATCCTGTTCAATGAGACTTAGAATGACAGAAACAAGAGATAAAAGGGGATATAATGTATTGATAAAAATGTTACACTATAATAACAGAAGATGAATAAAGGGGTATGTAGGGCCGTTTTGTTTGATTCTATAAAGTCATGACTTCAGGTTGAGCCAAGCCCTGGCTTTCAGTTTACTAGTATTTTAACTATTCATCAAGCGTAATGCATTTGTTTTCCTGTTTTAAAAGGCTGTGTCCATACAGACTATATAGACTGATGACCTGCACATTTAGCTAAGGCTGGTAAACAGGTACTTATTGATTTTCTTTAAATGGACGTTGTGCCGTGTACCAGATGTGGGATTCAATAACAAGGTTAGAATGTTTCCAAGCTGTGTTTTTCTGCTTCAGATTCTAAATCCCATGGTATGTCACTAATCATGGCTGGAAAGTGGAAATTGAAAATTGAAAATTGCAAAGTTCAAATTTGTAGATTTCTTACAAGTTTGTTTGAATTTATTTTTAATAGTAGAATAAAGTTAAAAATGGAAGCCCTTATTGTCATTTAGACATTCCTACTTTCTTTGAAGTCATAAAAAGGTATAATTTCAGTCTTATTATATGACTGCCAGATGGGTATGCCTAAATACCTCAACCGCCCTCAACCCCCCTCAACCGCCCTCAACCCCCCACTTCCTGGACTAATATGCAGTGTACATGTGCTAAGAACCCTTGTTTACACTCTGTATACATTGTCTATACGATTATAAATAAAAATCACATAGTAACGTCTATTTTTTTCAAGTTATAACTTTTAATATATCATAAGTGCAGTTACCGTCTTTAGGGAGTGATACACCCCGCAAAATATCCGCCCTAAAGTATTGAGCGCTAAAATCCACCACCAGAAACATGATGTTTAAAGAGGTTTCCTTCTATATCTGCTGAGTTTCCGTGCTGCACAAGCTTTTTCACTTTCCTTATTTTGACTTGAAACTTACGGCATCGATGCGTTCTGGTGGCGCGACGTAAACAAACAAGATGGCGGACCCTGTTCCTCGGGCGCACGGCGCGCCGTGAAAAAACTGGTAAAACGCCACAGTTACAGTGATTTTCCTATTTATAATTGCATAGGCAATGTATCCAGAGCGTTAAAAAGCGTTCGTAGCACATGTTCACTGCATATTAGCCCAGGAAGTGGGGGGTTGAGGGCGGTTGAGGTATTTAGGCATACCGCTGCCAGATTCCCATGTGATATAAAAGTATAATTACTTTTTGCAACTTACAAAGTTGAATTTGATTTATTATTCTATAAGGTTGAAGATTTGTCGTATTGAACATTATAGTTACACCGTAATGTGTTATAACAAACGTTATACATTGTATACACAGCCATCCAATTCAATTTTTGAATAGGATATTTAAGTTTTTGTCCATTAACAGGTATAAAATGACAAGGGAATACAATAACAAACCATTAAATGACACTGTTTGTATATGAAACAGTGCAATTGTCTTGTTATATTTTATCATCATTGCCACAGCATTTCAGTGTACAGTACATAATATTGATGGGCATATAGATATAATTATTTCTTTGTACTCTTACTTTGGAAACGTAAAGACAATCTGTAGGCTTTGTCACGCCTGCTACAAAGGAAATTGAATATTACAGCTATAAAGTCTACAATGTATATGAGTTACACTTTATGAGTTACAGTGAGCACTAGTGGCAGCTAACATGATAATGTTGCTCTTTATTTGCCATTTATGCCATGAAGGACTGTAATTTTCAGTAAAATCAGTTCTTTAGTAGCATTTTGTTACCTCCCAGAGTCCCAGTTGTTCTAATCTGTTCTGAGCAACATAAAGAAAACAACATTCATAGTTTTCTTTCTTTTCCTTTCCACGTGAGGGTAACCGTTGTAATCAGATACAACAGCTGTTATGGGCCCCTAAAACTTACCGACAGTGAGGCACGAGGCTGTAATTCCTGATTTTTTCACGATACTTTTATGTTCACTGTTTTCACGGTCACTTCTGTACTGTGAACTTATCATTACCGTTATCAGATTATTTTTTTCTTTCATCCCTCCTTAGCCTTGCACTAGCCACCACCGTGAAGATTATGTCAATTTTCCGCAGACCATGAAATTTTGCTACTGTGAAGATAAAGTGAATTACAGTAGTTATTGTATAACATCACTGACTGTACATGTCTCCAACAGACAAAGACACAAGTTTTACGGTGCAGGGACGATTCCTAGCTTCATAATCAATTTTATTGCCCTGCCGATAGGAGAAATTTGACCCCGGTTCAAGCAATTTCCCGTCCACACAGTTCGAGGTGGTCATCTTTGGCCCAGGAACAGATGACTTTGTGTCAAGCCTGGGAGATAGAGCGCTTTTCCCATCAGTATTATCAGTGGTAGCATCATTCTGGAGGATACCATCATTTTACAATTTGCTATTACCATTCCCAATTCTGTAATACATCTTTATATTTTACAGTACATCTGTTCAATGTTCAGTCTGTCATCTTCGCTTCATGTATTTGACTTTCATAGTCGGGGCTCGAAATGTTTTTTTCTGCATACCTGCACAGGTGCAGATGACATTGAAAATTACCTGCACCAGACAAATTTTACCTGTGCACACTACTCAGAATGTAGGAAGTATGGATCACACTAAAATCTGTTCAGAAACCATTGCTGTTATTTCTCTTATACTTCATAGGTGATGACAATCAAAACAGCTAATGAAAATATACATACACCTTCATTTTTATGTAAACCCAGTACATGGACCGGTGCAGGTAGACATTAGAAATTCTTGCACAGCTCCAATTTTACCTACACTAAGGTCCATATGCACCCAATTATTTCGAGCCCTGATACTACACACGTTTTTCTAGCATATCATTATCTAGCATATACGAAAAACTAAATTTAAGGCACATCCAACAAGTCTGTATCGATTCTAACCGCCGACATTAATTACGTCCATGTTTGTGAAAAGGAAGCTCATATTTAAACTTAAAGCTTTAATCCCGGCACCGTGTCCAGAATACGCTGCACTTCCTTTAATTCTGTCTGCAGCAAACGCTGCCGATTGATTTTTTGGTTAGTATTCATTCGGGGAGGGATGGGGGAATAGTGTCGAAAACATATGTCGCCATTACATTGTGTTGTTAACGTGAAATGAGGCACTCAAAAGGAATAGGACGTTCACTCAGAAACAAAAACACCATCTCCATCCCCCCAGCAAGGACAAAAATACTACAAAATTAAACTCCTTCCTACATCAGTCTATCAGACTCTGTAATCAGACTGTATAATCAGAATGGTACTTGTTATGTCTGGGATGTACAGTTCATATATTAGAAGCATGTACAGGGGTCGAAATAGATTTTGGGGCCAACTTGCACTGGTGCAGATGAAAAAAAAAATACTTGCACCAGCAGAAAAATAGTTGCACCCACCAAAAATAAAACGAACACAACCAAAAGTACATGTAGTAACTTTAATAAAAACTTCATGGATTCTGGTTTGTTCCCTTTCCAGTTCTTTATTGGGTATTTCTACAGGTACTACAGGTAGTAACAGCGGATAAAGCAAACTTGCACCGCGGTGCATACCGGCAAAAAATTAGTTGCACGACACCAAATTTACTTGCACCAAGTTGCACACAGAGGGGTATTTCGACCCCTGATGTATATATGTGTTAATTCTGATATTGTAAATATCAATGTCATTCAGGCAACATTGTATGTAATGTTATGTCTGCAATGTTGATATGTTAATAAAGAAAGAAAGAATCGAAAATAGACTATGCAAGACTTCAACGAAAAAAGCCAATTCTAAAATCATCTATATACTAATATGACTCTGAATATAAGGTGATATTTATTCACTAACAAATTTGCCATCATACACGTTGTTATCCCTTTTAGTTATGGTATTTTTCCCTGCCATCATGATCCATTTCCAATCATTGGAATCCCAAGTAGGTAAAGGTAATATCGTGTTCCGAGGTCTACCACAGGCCACTGATGAACAGACGGCGTGTGACAGAAATACTAAGTGTTTTGTCTGGTGTTTCTTAAAACATAGATCCTTTTGCATGATATGAAACACTTATTTTGTTTTATGACTACCTAACTGATCATGAGTTGTGGCATTATATATACTTTTACTTTAATTTGTACCTAAGTTGACTTACCATTTTGTTATATTTTGTTATTTTCTTGTATTATCTATCTATGTATGCCTGCAGGGCATATTGAAAAACGCCTTAGTGGCAATATGTACCCCCTGGATAAATAAATAAACAAACAAACAAACAAACATGATGCATAGGTAAGTTGACAGTCTAGCAGATAATATTTCTCACAATGTTGCTACAGTATTCTAGCCAGCGTCTCTGTCTTTCCGGCATTTGACAGAATTTTGCCGCCCATGACAGACAAATTTTCCTGTCATCTTTGACAGACAAAATCGGTGTGTAAAGATTTGGAAAGAGATGTAATTAAACTCAAGCTTAGTCTACCAGCAAAATTTGCCCCTCAAGATGCAAGAATGAGTGTTTCAGAGGGTCAAGATTTCAAATTGCCCCCAGATGCCCCTAGGATTGCCGCGCCTTCACCACTTGACATGTTAGGTTGAACAAAATTGAGATGACGGAAAAAAATCTCAGGTTGGCTACAACACTGCGTGGCTACATTTGTACATAAACACTTCTATCTATTACACTTGACCTGCTTGACAGAAACATATTTTTTGTCCGTGTTCCTAGCTTGTGTACTATACATGTACAGGACATGTTTGTCACCTTTCAGGGCTTGAAGTTGAAAAATCCACCTGCATACATGTATGCAGGTTAGTGCAGGTAAAATTGGAGCTGTGCAGGTATTTCTGATGTCCACCTGCACCTAACCTGTACTGGTCCATGTACTGGGTTTATATACAAATGTAGGTGTATGTGGATTTTTATTTGCAGCATTGAGTGTCACCACCTATATGAAGTATAGAAGAAGAAAAAAAACATTAAAAAATATTAATGATTTCAAGCCGATGCACACATGCAAGCCGATGCACACATGTACATGTAATACATGTAAAAGATGTGGTAGAACAGAAATGTGTATGATAAGATCTCCAAGACTACGATCGATAACCCCAAACAGCCAGGCGTGGAAAATGGTGTTAATACCGCGACAGTGTAATCACACCCGAGAGTATTATAAATATACATGGCCCCACGGCCCACATCCGTCTGTAAGCCTGGCGGCTGATACCGTTATCATACACAAATACTTCACTCTGATGGGAACAGATAGTGGTAAAAATGCATGGAGGCATTTTAACTTGCCATGTTTCAAATATGTCGGGACCTCTTTTCTCTCTCTTTCTTTCTTCTCTTTCTTCCGATACCCTTTAGCTTAATGGCTAATCTTACAGGATTCAAATACAAGTGCAAATTACGCGAAATAAAAACATACATTTAAACAGACTACTTGGTAAACAGTGTGCGAAATACTTTTTTGAACCAGGTAGCACAGTGTGCACCTTTGAGTTCAGCGGTACATATTTTCAGGTTGCGTGGTGTGCTACCTGAGTCAGGGAGCAACTAGCGCACAAGAAAATCAGGTTGCAATTGCTAGTGTGCTAGTGGGTATTTCGAACACTGGTAAATGAAATACACATAATTAAAATGAATACATACAAAAGGTAACATTATTCACAAACTTATTACAGACAAAACTTGAGTGTTGAAAGAAAGCATCTAAATTTGATGCCGTATAAACGATACCGGCTGAGTGGTAGCGCAGGTGGGGAGAAGTTAATGGAAGGAAAAGTGCTTGAGGCACACACCGCCTCTTTTAGATGGCATTTCAGCACTAAGGGCAAAAATGCCTGAAAAGATTCTTAGATGGCGTGACATTCTAATAAGGTGTGTTACCAAAGGGCAGTCATTAGATGAATATAAAAGACGGTGCGTAATACTTTTTTCTGCACACCTGCACTGGTGCAGGTAACATTGAAAATTACCTGTACCAGACAAATTTTACCTGCACCACTCAGACTTTGAGAAATGTGGGTCATACTAAGAACTATTAAGAAACCATTGCCATATACTTCATAGGTGGTAACAGTGAATGCAGCAAGTAAAAATCCACATACATTGACATTTGTATAAACACACTGTACATGGACCAGTGCAGGTTAGGTGCAGGTAGACGTCAGAAATACCTGCACAGCTCCAATTTTACCTGCACTAACCTGGATATACCCAGTACATGGACCAGTGCAGGTTAGGTACAGGTAGACATCAGAAATACCTGCACAGCCCCAATTTCACCTGCACTATTAAAGGTGCATATACACCCAGTATTTCGAGCCCTTCCAAGCCGAGGCTAACAAAAATAATAACTGGAACAGGATCTGGTCCTTATCACTGTTTGAATCAAAGTGGTGGTTTATACATAGGGATTTGGCCACCTTTGTGGTTGATAGTGTTGTAACCAAAGGATGTATGATACAATGTATAACAAAAGAACATGCATGACGTGCATGTTAGTGTGTACCCCCATTAGTCAGGCTTTACAGTATTATGGTGTTAACAAACATGTACAACATGTGTAGCACAACAGACTGAGTTAAAAGGCCACTCAAAATTTTCAGACCATGAAAAATATATATCTGCCTACAGAAAACTTTTCAAGATTGACATCAGTGTCTAGCCAGGAATCGAACCAGTGACCTCTCAATCCCATGTCTGCTAACCTTACCACTTGGCTTTTAGTCCACCGCTAGTGTAGGTTAGGTGCAGATAGACAAAGAATAAAGCATATGCATGAACCCACAGGATAGCAGCAAATGGCGAGCTGCCATCTATGCCTCAGCATCAACATCCACTCCCATTGACAGAGAACAACAGACAAATAGTGTGAATACCTGGACAGCTCTCATTTTACCTGTGCTAACTTGCATATGCGGGTGGGATTTTAAAAATTGACTTTGAAAATCCAGTTTTGCTGCCCTGAAATTGCATGGGATGCCTTTAAACCATGATGCTTTCACATGCACACAGTACAACCTTGTACTCCTAAAACACATAAAACAGAATGGTCACTTTGTTTCCAATTTGAGTGTGATGGGGATAGAAGTGAGTGGAACAGCATTTCGTAATGGAACTGGCACATCCGCCTGCCAGGTCTTGTTACGTTTCGTAGTTTATTTTAGAGGATTGCGTCACGAGTTATGTACAGTAGACAGCATGCAAATGTAGTGGATATACACTTAACATTCAGCACTTATATATGGAAAAGAGTATTGGAGTTGAAGACATATCCCATAGCATACTGATATCTGTGAGGCAAAAATGTGATGTCGCTGACGGAAAACGGTTGCTTGGTTTGTATCCTAGGCTGGTTCTAGCTATTTATAGGTCTCAGGTACTGAAAAAATAAAGAGAGGCCTCACATAGCTTGTTTTGGGCTATTTCAAACGGTTCAAGTATGAAATGGTGACAAAAATGTGCTAAGAAATGTAAGTGAGTGTCAATATCAGACAGATTTCCTCATCTAGAATATTTTTGTTTTGCCGCCCTGAAATTGCGTTGGATGCCTTTAATGTTATAAAATTGAGACAACCAACCGAGAACTGTGAAAACTGTGACTCTGGTGATTTAGCAACCTCCTCAAATTTAATTAGCAACAGGGTATATAATCGGTTGTTGCCAGGGCTGTAAATGCTTTTTTTGATGGGGAATGTTTGTCATTTTGTTCCATTGACAACATGTCTAACTGTTACCTCTCACAACCAGTAAAAGATCTGTGTGCAATTGATAACCAGCGGGGCAAAGAGACTGATAGATTGCAACATCATCCCTCTTTTATGGTTTCCAACTGTTTTACAAAGCATGAGAGTCTTTTTATGGCAGTTGTACATACAAGTTTCCTTGAGGGGCTGATTTGAATCCTCAGCTAGAAATACCCCATGTTGAGGCCAAGTAATTGAGAAGCTATTAGAGTAAGCTGGTCCTTACTTGTGGTACTCCTGGGGCCACCAGACTGTTATGATGAACGAGTGTTGAAACCAGGAAATCCTGTTTTTTGGTTGGGTCTTATTTGGGATTTCGGTTGTGAAATTTATGGGAATTCATCTATTGTTTCGTGTGGAATGTTGTGGCATTTTCTGACCAGGTAGATTAGAGTTTTTCTATTTGAGCATGTAGCTCTTTTTGCAATCATCACTTAATTTAAGGTAGTAGTACTTATAAGCCTTTACTGGAATTAAACAGTTGTGCCATTGTCAGATGCTGTGAGGTACTCGCCAAAGTATAAGTATAGTGCGTACGTATGTGTTGAGCACAGTATCATCATAAAAAAGTTGGGCAGCACGACTGGACACTGTACTTTCCATGGTGCTGAAATGGCCATCCAAGTCGGACGGAGGTTATTTCATTAGTCTTTTGCAGCCCGCAGCCCATGTTCTGCATTTCTGTGTCTCCCTCTAGTAGTGCATGCTTTCTTGTGTTCCCCTCCTGACGCACCAGTAGAGAGGGATGCAGAAAAGATCACAAGATAGCCACCAACTGATTCATCAGTGCAGAGATTACGTTAGAGTTACGGCTTGCTGGAGATTGCAGTGCTTGAAACCAATCTGCTGTTCTCTTCCTCAAGTCGTGATTACAACCCGTACAGGATTTGTGCGCTGGAGAAGCTACATTACGGTGACAGCTGAACCCAACTGTAATATATAGTGAACCTCTTGATCATGTGTCTGCTCGCCTAGCCACTCGGCCTTTCGATGCCACAATACGTATGTTATTGACCTTCTGACCTCGAATCCGTGTTGTATAGCACGTTAAGGCATGCTGGACAACATTCCCAGTTTTTGGCTATCCACTGCAGCAAACTGATAGCTCCAGTCGTCCTGTCCCGGACCTTAGCTGTCTGTATCGTCAAGAGTTCGGTTAACCCCTGGCGCAGGGGCTACTTCACGGTAAACAACCATGGACAGACTTGTCCACATGGTGTCGGAAGTCCTACTGCTGCTGAGGCAAGGCAGAGAGCCAGAAAAGCCGTCAACAAAAGACTAGTAACTGACAATGCAGACTCGCCATACTCTTCCTGAGTGGCTGTCAACACGTATGTTATATTGACTCTGATTGCTTTTATTCCAGGTAACATCATCGAGTGGTGTAAGCCTGAAGACAGTGACCTGGATGGGGTGGAGTTCAAGGCCATGGCCAGCGGGTCTCACACCATACTCAAGGACTTCATGTCAGTAACCATACAACTACTTTTAACCCTGAGGTTTTAAAAGAAAAATCTTAAATTTTCTGTCAGATTATGAATTGTCTGAAACATGGCAGCAGATGCATGCATGATGGCACATGAATAATTTCTATTCTTGTTTCTGATTTTTTCTATGATAATTGTGCATATCAAAGTCAAAGTCAAACAGAACTTTATTAGCATTTGACACACAATCAAAAAGTCTGAATCATAGCTAATTTACATGCACAGCACATTCTTAGAACATTCATGATTTTCAAAAGAAATGCCTATAAAATCTCAGAAAACAACTATAGAATTACAAACCTTAAAAAAGTATGTACATTGTAGTATGCTTTATTAAAATACATAAATCCTAAGAATAATCAATATGACTTATTTGCTAAAGTGATTGTTGTGGTGCAGCATCACTTGAGAAAGATAAAGATCTTTTTAGTCTCTCTGTTCTACATTCTATCAATAATAGCTGCGCCATGATTTCCACAGCTACTTCAAGAAGGACAACTTGTACGGCCTGAGTTGTTTTGAGAACATGCCGGTGGAGAGTGAACTTGAGCGCGGAGCGAGGATGAAGTCTGTTGGCATCCTGGCCACCTCCTACACCTCCCTCTACAGACACATGCAGTTCCTCGAGAATCAAGTCAGGTAGGTGGTGCTATGAAGCAAGTTTAAACTGTAATTTCCAACACTTACCCAAATTTTGGACTTACCCAAAATTGGACTTACCCAAATTTTCAATTGTACAACTGCGGTCTTTGTCGAGGAATGAGAGATCCACTGCTTCTGTGACGTCACGTTATGTAGATGACACGCGTGACGCAGTGCGCAGTGGATCATAGCTTGCAGAAAGTTTGTGGTACCCCGTCTTTGTTGAGCGATGGTTGAATGTAATGCCCTGATGTACATGGTCTCTTTAATACCTCGTGCAGGTTAGGTGCAAGTAGACATCAGAAATACCAGTACACAGGTCCAATTTTACCTGCACTAAGGTGCATATGCACCCAGTATTTTGAGCCCTGTGTGCTAAAAGAGTCAGTTAATCTCTGAGGGGAAAAAGGGGAAAACAGCGTTTTCTTGCCTGATATTCTTCTTGATCTTGAAAACAACATTTCCTTTGAAATTCCACAAACTTCCCACAAGGCACAAGTCCCCTTCTTGTGCGATGAGAATGGCAAATGGATTGCCTGCCTTTGATACATGAAGCGAGGCACAGCATCAGACCCAGAGGGACGCTGGCAAATTCTGCCCACAACAGCAAGGCTACTGGAGCCACCTCTGCAATTTGGTCCAGGCATTGATCATGTAGTGTAGGAGGAACAGTTGGGAAGCTTCTCAATGAAACAAATGCCTCCTCATTTCTCCTGTTGCCTGGTTTTCATTTCAAACATGTTATACCTGCTGATAAGATTGGGTGACTTGAATAATGGTATGGTGGCTTTGGAAAGATGTTCCATCATACCATCCACTGTGTGGTAAATTGTTATACATGTAAATAAATGAAAGTAAGTAATGAAGCAGAACTATCCCATATGTTCTAGATTGTCTTGGTAAATCACATTGACACCAAAAATTCATTATTATATCTCTTGACTACAGATTACTTATACAAATGTACACTTGTTTATTGTGACATGTACATGTACAGCCATGGTTGCCCAACTAGCAAAGCTATTATTAACCCGGGGAAAGAATGCAAAACGATATTATACACACAATCATTTAAAACTTTTGTACCATGAATTTATCATTACTGCAAACAAATAATTCGCCAACTTTCTTTCTTCTGCACTTGCTATGGAAGTATGCGCTTGCTCACACCGCAAACATATAGTTCCACGAACATGTCCATTTTTCTCAGCAAACTTTTGTTACAGCAAATATAAAGTGATTTACAGTAGTTTTCTGTAAACAAGTTGCCTATTCCTGCTAACCTTGTACATGTAGGTCAAACTTTATTGATTATTCCATTTTCCTTTCTTTTTTCCTGAATACCAGACATCAGCTGGAGACGCCAGGAAGGTACGACCAACTCAAAGCCTTCTGGGAAGACCGGAAAGGCTCCCTTCCCATGAGCAACCCCGGCCGCAGTCTGCTGTCGCCGATGACGGAAATCCCCCGCGCTGACATGAGGGTCAGTAGAGTTCACACACATCGTTAGGTTTTAATTAATTATATGTATACTACAGACTTGTCAATGAAGGTTAAACATCCAGGTAGAGCACTATGTAATACAAAATCAATCAAGCAACTGGATTAATTCTTGAAGGAGTCAGATGTTTCAGACAGCATCAGAGATTCTGCTATCTTTCATCAGCGTCTTTCATCATAGAGTGATTAATTAATCAATTGGTTCTGCCAGGACTGGTCACATATGCCACCACCCTGAAAAAAATGGATCTAAAAAGATCTCCAATGCAGGGTCCCCCAGTATAATGCACTCCTGCATATCTAGGGGGTGGTGCACTAGAGATTTCTCAAACACATTGTTTATTTGTATTTTAAAGTAGCGCGTAAACGGATAAACGAAACCTGACGGGTAATTATTGATGTAGGTTTCATATTACCTGTACTGCTGCCGTTCTATAAAGTCTGATTTTGAACTTTTTACCTCTCCACAGATAACCCATCCAGCTGGGTGCTTCTCTCAGTTCCTGAAGTTCTTTGGCGAGCAGATCTTTGTCCTGTGGAAGTACGCTCTCCTGAGGAGAAGGATCCTGTTTTTCTCACCTCCGCCCATTGGGGTGGTGTGTTACAGAGGTATGGAAGAGTACTGTATAAAGAAATGATATCTGTAAGCCTCTATGTCATTATGTAAGCCTCTATGTCATTATGTAAGCCTCTATGTTATTATGTAAGCCTCTATGTCAATCTGTATGCCTCTATGTCATTCTGTATGCCTCTATGTCAATCTGTATGCCTCTATGTCATTCTGTATGCCTCTATGTCAATCTGTATGCCTCTATGTCAATATGTAAGCCTCTATGTTATTATGTAAGCCTCTATGTCAATCTGTATGCCTCTATGTCATTCTGTATGCCTCTATGTCAATCTGTATGCCTCTATGTCAATATGTAAGCCTCTATGTTATTATGTAAGCCTCTATGTCATTCTGTATGCCTCTATGTCATTCTGTATGCCTCTATGTCAATCTGTATGCCTCTATGTCAATATGTAAGCCTCTATATTATTATGTAAGCCTCTATGTCAATCTGTTTGCCTCTATGTCATTCTGTATGCCTCTATGTCAATCTGTATGCCTCTATGTCAATATGTAAGCCTCTATGTTATTATGTAAGCCTCTATGTCAATCTGTTTGCCTCTATGTCAATATGTATGCCTCTATGTCATTCTGTATGCCTCTATGTCAATCTGTATGCCTCTATGTCAATATGTAAGCCTCTATATTATTATGTAAGCCTCTATGTCATTCTGTATGCCTCTATGTCATTCTGTATGCCTCTATGTCAATCTGTATGCCTCTATATTATTATGTAAGCCTCTATGCCAATCTGTTTGCCTCTATGTCAATCTGTTTGCCTCTATGTCAATCTGTATGCCTCTATGTCAATATGTAAGCCTCTATGTTATTATGTAAGCCTCTATGTCAATCTGTTTGCCTCTATGTCAATATGTATGCCTCTATGTCAATATGTATGCCTCTATGTCAATATGTATGCCTCTATGTCAATATGTATACCTTTGTGTATCAGATATGATACACATCTCTGAAATTTCAGTACTAAGGACAGTGACAGTTGTAGCCGATATTCAGTATGGTGATAGCTTTGATATTGGCAGTATATGGTTATAGTTTGTAAGCACACATAGATAATAGATAGACAGGCAATAGTGGTACATTACTTTTGATGCTAATTCAATTTTTGACCACTTATACTTATGGTAGCTTGCTCACAACATAACTATAGTATATATTAGTAGAAAAATTGATGTCCATTACATTTTATCTTACACCACATCGTCTTGTTTTTAGAAAAAAGTAGCACATAGAAAATAACACAGATTCATTGCATGGTACAATGTACTTTATTTCTAGTATCTAAAAGTGGACAGTTTGAATATAATGTGGCTACAGCCCTAACATACAGTGTTATTTTCCTCCTGTTGTAGTGTACTGTGCCTGTTGTTTAGCCAGACACACGATTCCTGAGATCCCAGAGAAACCCCTCAAGCCTCACTTCTATGTCAACATCGCAGACATAGACAGACTCGAGACAGAAGTGTCGTACTTAGCGTGTAAGTATCACCGCGCCACTTATGTGCGAAAACCTCAGATGCTATAGTTTCTCTAGTTATGGCACTCAGGAAAGTGTGTTCTCTTTAGAATCTGTAGGTAACGTCTGTTAATGAAAACAGGTCATATAAAATACATTTTGTATTTCAATTTCAACCTTCACAGCTACTACAGTACTGTAAATTTAAATTTTCTCTGTGCTTTTAAGTTTGTACCACCTGCATATGCAGGTAAAATTGGGGCTGTGCAGGTATTTTTGATGTCTATCTGCACCTAACCTGCATTGCTCCTGTGCACGTAAAATGAATTCAAGGTATCAGACAGACAGGAGTCTAATTGGCTTCAGAAATATTACAAAAACCCACAGTCAAAGAAACAAAATCTAGTACTTATCCATCTTTTATACCTTACACTAAACTATTCACAAGTAAGACTACATGGGACAGGCCTCTAGAGGGAAATCTAGTTTTTATCCATTTTTTATTCCTTACACTAAACTGTTTGCAAGTAAGACTACATGTACATGGGGCAGGCCTCTAGAGGGAAAGTAGCAGAACGTTCGAGTGCATGTAGAGTACAGGAACGCCCACGCAATGTTCAGAGTAATTGAAAAGCCCTTATCTGTAGAGCAGCGCTCCCCTCGGCAGACTTTGATGGTTCAAGTTTCAGACAGCTTGTCTGGTTCTGGTCTCTGTGCTGTTGAACCTGATACCTTCATTTCCATGGAAATTGAATTTGAATTCTAGGAATCTGGCAATAGTAAGATGTCAGTAACATTCACTGTCAAGTGATTTGGAAATAGAAACTGGTTGTTGATAGTGATGTAGGTAGACAGATGGAATTTACTTTACATATATATATAGCTACATTGTTTTGACAAGTCCAAAAATTTTTGAACAAAAATTGTCTTTAAATTAAGATGACAGACAGTTATCGAAATGTCGGCTCTTGTAAAACAAGTGGTTGTGAATAAAGAACTTTGCTATTCAATAATCCATACTTCCTACATTCTGAGTGGTGCAGGTAAAAGAATGTCTTGAACACCTGGATATCTGAAATATGCATCAACATTTCAGACTCCTTTCTTCAATACAAGAGAGACTCCTTTCCTCAAGACAAGAAAGGTCCAGGCCTGTCTGCAAGACAAAAATACTCCTTTCTTGATCCAAACAAGAAAGACTCCTTTCTTCAAGACAAAAATACTCCTTGAGCCTTTCTATGCCTTTCTCAAGCCTTTCTATGCTTTTCTCAACTTGCTTTTGAATAGCCTGGAGCGAGTATGGGAGACCCGGCATACAAATAGGATGGTACCCAGGCTAGCTTTTGAATACTTCTAGAATAAAAAGAGTATAAAAAGTTGCATGGTACCCCCCATCACCTGTTGTTTGTAACCTGGACAAGTGATTGGCTGCCTATTGATGAAGGTTCAGCAACTAATCACATGTTGCAGGTACGACAGAAAAGATATTCCAGGAGAAGACCCACCTGGTTTCAGGTTTGACATCTTTGAAGAGGTGATAGTTACCTGTTATGTCAATCCTTCCACAAATGTGGTAAATCATAATTCATCAATTCATTTCACATGTTGTAGGTACGACAGAAAAGATATTCCAGGAGAAGACACACTTGTACGACGTGTATGTGGACAACCAGAACGTGGAGACCCACATCCCCAGTCTGCAGGACATGCTCAGACTCAACGACAGCGACAGGGACAAGTACAGCAAGCTCCTGAACCAGAGGTGAGAGGACACGACAAGCTCTTAAAGCTTCATTATGTAACATTAGGACGATACAAAAAGACAATTTTCTGGTCACAACCCTTCTCCATTGCAAGAAAGTGTCATTCAGGAAGTGGAGGTGCTAAAACCATACAAGCGTGTTTAAAAGTTAGAAGCATAGGTGTCAGTCATGTTTGTTTACATTCTGGTAGTTTGTGGTGGTGCCACAAAATGAGTGTACTTCATGTGGGCTGTTTTAATGCCAGCCATAAATGTCAGAAATGTGAGATAATTGCACAAATATGTTGAAAAGTGTAAGTAAACGACAATAACATGAAGATTTTTTTCAATCAAATTATTTCAATTTTTGGTGCAAAAATGCCTTCATACATGTATGTGAAGGAATGATTTATAATTACAAAGAGAGAAAGGTATTTACAGTCGATTTAGCTACATGTAGCAGGGCATAGTTCTAAGTAACATGACCATTGCTCTTGTAGAGTGGGCATGTATTGTATGGAATGAAGGAATGTTATAAAAGTCTTTCTTGCAAAGTAGTTTGTGTGACTGTGCTGGATTGCATTTATAGCTTAGGTTAACATTTCTTTAATCTGGTTTTCTTCTGCGAACAAGTGAGGAGGTGTACGCCACCTTGCCCAGGACTGTGTAAGCCTTAAGAGCCTCGTTTCTGTCCCAATACTTAAGGGGATAAGCACCAACAAAGTAGACTAGCAAATTTCTTTATTTCTTTATAATTGAACCTCTCCATTTTCAAAATGGAGGGGGAGACAAAACAGGTGATTGCTAGTTGTATCCCCCAAATTTGCTTAAATTTATGAAGCTTTAATACGTGTAAATGAAAAAAACAAACTCAAGTATAGAATACATATATTAAAAAGTACATTTTTCATATTATAAGAAACAAAACGTTGTTCCACAAAAAAAAGAGAGATTACTATGCTGACCATGATCGGAAACACAGTAGAATTTTGATCTATTGCCTACATTCTCATCAAGGTTGCCCCTTTTTACAGATTTCTTGTTGTTGACTTTAAAATTTGCATATCTAATTTGCATATCTAATTTGCATAGTCTTTGTTGGAAGTGCCCTGGATGTTGGGACAGAAATGTAGTTTGTAGCGTGTAGGGTGTCACAAGCATGCTGAAGCCCAGTGGTTGAGTGTGGTCGTTGGGTGCATGTTTATTTGCAACTACATGTTCAACAATGTACTGAATAAATGTTCCCCGTATTAGCATGAATCCATCTAACTATAACCCTTGTCATGTGTCCTTCTCATCAAAATTCTATTTGCACATCTTTAATAGTTAATACCACAACCCTTACCAATCCCTGCACACCCAATGCAAGGAACAAAATATGTATGATTATACATGTATTATATAGAGTGAGAAGATTTTGTAGTTCCTTGCAATACAGGAAATTGAAATTACAATAACATATTATCAGAAAAAGTACACCTATGATACCTATGATTATATTAGATACCTATTATTATATTAGGCTAATCTGGATTAAAAAAGCACATACTAGTAAATATAACCATCTGAATGGAGTGACAATGATGTTCATACTTACACATAATATAAGGCCACCATGGCAGACATTTTGATAGCACAGGATCAGATAGATGCTATGTTCATGATGCCAATAGTTACAGATGGCGTAACTAATAAAGAGCTCCCCCTATCGTAGGTCGGAGGAACTGTACAGCAGAGACATCGAGGATGATGAGATAGCAGATGATGAGCAGGTCTTCATCACGTAAGTCTGCACGACAAGAAAGGTTCTTTCTTCAAGACATGAAAGGTCCTTTCTTCAATACAAGAAAGATTCTTTCTTCAATACAAAAGAGACTCCTTTCTTCAAGACAAGAATTAAATTCTTTGAGACAAGAGAGGTTTTTTCTTCAAGACATTGAAAGGTCCTTTCTTCAAGACAAGAAAGGTCTTTTCTTCAAGACATGAGAGGCTCCTTTCTTCAAGACAGGTAGTTTATGACTAAGGGAAAAGAGATGCTGCTGCAGTGAGTGTTACTTCCGTCCCCAGAAGTGGTCCTTGTGGCTTTGCACTGAGTAAACTCATTAAAAAAAAGACAAGAAAGGTCCTTTCTTCAAGACTAGAAAGGCTTTCTTGAAGACAAGAAAGATCGTTTCTTCAAGATAAGACAGCTCCTTTCTTCAAGACAAGAAAGGTCCTTTCTTCAATACAAGAGAGACTCCTTTCTTCAAGACAAGAGATACTCCTTGAGCCTTTCTATACTTTTCTCAAGCCATTCTATGCTTTTCTTAATTTGCTTTTGGAATAAAGAGTATGAATAATTGTATGGTACTCTCTCACCGTAACTGCAAACATAAAACACCACAAATATTTCACAGTTTACAGTAATTTATGGCCAGAAGCCACCTGCAAAGCTACAAGTATTTTTTTTTTTGGTTTTACCTTTCCTCCAATTCATGATTACAACTACATGTATATTTTATCTTAGGTTCTTCACCGAGCAGAACAACAGAATTTTCCAGACCCTTCTGGACGTTGCGTCGACGTCCGACCGTACGCTGACCATGGACCACATGCGGAGCATGGGGCTGGACCCCATCCGCGACCGGCAGTTCGTCATGGACCTGGTGGAGCTGCACGGAATCGACGTCATGCTCGTCATTGATAACCCCTGCTGCGGAGTCTGACTGGCCTGCTTAAATCAGCAGTGTTCTGGGCCTGTTCGGGGGTCAAACTTCATTCAAATTTAGCTCAAATTCGTTTCGATCAGTACAGGAAGGTAGGCGTGGTCTAAATCTGGTCAGAGTGCTTGCGAACGTCATCCGAACCTGGTTAGTGTTCAGGAACAAATTCGGGGGATGGTTGTAAATGTGTGACAGATTAGTGTACCGCTTGTTTAGTTAGAGACAAAGCACTACTTACTATATATGAATCAGAGCCAAAAATCAAACGGATGCTTTTGTGTACATGTTTGTAGTGGGTTTTAATTATTTTGTCAAGAAAGGATTGTAAGAACCAACTGATCAAGTTGTTGTCTGCCTACAAAAATGTACTGAAACTGTGGTAGGGGAAATATTTCAAGTTTATATAGTCATCTAAAAAATGGGATGATAGCGCTGTACAATAATTAAGCATTCAAATAGTGAGGTATTGAAATATTAGCTTTAAAGGTATGTTGATAATGGGTATTTATGTATGATGTATATATGTTTCAAAGAAACACAGTTATGTCAATCTTTTAATACATAGGGTCTGTTTGAAGACATCTATGAAAATGATCTGAAGACACAACTGACTTTAAAGCTCCCCCTGTTGAGCCAAATCAGAACTGCAAGGAAATATTCTCTAAGTTTGCACTAACAAGACATGGAAATTACTAGAGGAAAATTACTTATTAGCCATGAGATACAAAACAAGCAGATGCTTGCCATGGGTCTCTAAGATCTGTTTACCATTTGATGCATGTTGAACATGTAGCGTAAGATTTGGTAGAGTAAGTTATCTTTTCTTCGTGTTTTTTCTCATAGATCTGGAAAATGTGTCATGGTGTTATGTTTGAGATTTTAGCACTTGTGACTTGGGATTACAGTACTAGGATTTCTAAAGAAAGTACTTTTAAGACAGGACAATATTTACAAGTTGCAGTAACATTTATGTACTATAAGACAGTATTGCTTTGACCATGCAGTATTTGTGGTAGGTGTTGGTACAATACTTAGCGATTCCTAAAGCAAAATAGAAGTTTTCTATCAAAGACTTTCTTGACCTTCATGAGAAGTTAAGAAATTGATAGTTCCTGACAAAATCTATAATTTTTTTTGTGAACATGTTCATTGGACACATCTTTAACCCTATTCTTGCTTAGAGACCCTTTTGGCACAAATTTGTATTGGCTATTATAGGTCAGACTGATAGAATGTTAACCAGTCCTTCTCCCTTCTGCCTAACCTCATAACCAGTACAAATTTAGTGCCAAATAGCTACCTTAGCAGGCAGAAGGTTAACCTAAAAATGACTTCCAAAAATGTCATAGCATCTTTCCCTATAGAAAAAAAATTGTTTAAAAACCTTTTTTTATTCAAAATAGCGACAGAGAAATCAAAACAGCCATATTGGTCAAACGAGGACACAAAAACTGCATTTTGAATTAATCAAACAAGGCAAATTGGCATAAAATGTACATAAAGTTACGTAGTGACACAGTCAATGTACATATCCATGTTGTCAGTGCTCATAGTATGACATGTACTGTGTTTGATGTTATGTAATGGAGTACTAACTTAAACCACTAAAGGTATAAAGACCTATCCGTGCAATATGTACATGTATTAGGCCACACCAAGTAATTTTTATGGATGACGTCCACGCGCACATTGAAAAAAACACAAGAAATTCCCCTTCCTGTAACTATGACCAAAGAGTCCAGACAGTGCCGCAAATCGTAAGATAAAGGGAAGATGTGATGAAAGGAAAGAAACAGGACAGGATGACAACTGCTGTTCCACTGATTTATTGCTGTTTTCATTTATGACTTTTTTTCACGCTCTTGCATTACGTTTAGGGTCTTGAGATGACGTCATCCATAAAAATTACTTGGTGTGGCCTTAGATGGTTGAATGTGTATTTTCTAGTGTAAATGGTGTTACATGTACTACTACTATCTCACATTGCATTGCTAACTTTTAGTTTAAAAGAATGTAAAGATTACCTTTTTTCTGCATTAAGGCTAGAGGTAAAAAATAAGGAGGCTGACAGAAGCATTAAGTAATTGTACAACTTTCATTGAATGTGTTGTTTGTGATTTCAACAATCGTACGTATTCTGAATTTGCAGTGAAATTGTCTGAAAACTTCTGTCACTGGCCTACCTCCCTTTTTAAACCAAAACAAACCATATATATGGAATACAAGACTGGTTCTGTTGATTTTAGGTAATACATTATCTATAAATTGATAGATAGAGTATATACATGTATTACCCAGATAATATGTAATATGATGTAAATTTTGGTACCCAAGAAAGATTATAAGATAAACATTAAATTTAAATGTGTATGTAAATGTTAGATCATTCTGTAAGAAATAAACAAGTCACCAACAAAGACGTGTCAATACTGTATCTGTCTGAGTCCTGAAACACAGACATATCTTTATTTTGCAGGTTTTTGGCATTGTATATACTGGTAGTCAAATAATACAAGCATACTGCGAACATTTACAATTTGTTGGGAAGGACAGGTCAAAATTTCGAAATACACAAACAAAAGTGGAGTAGAAAAAGATTAATCTCCAAGCAGATTCTCAGGGGCAAGGGGAGTCTATATTGGCCACCTGTAACCATTGGCTGCCCTATCTATGGGAGCAAATGGTGCCTTCTGAACCTTGGAAGTATAGCCTTGAAACTGGTAAAGTCTATACTGAAGGGTAAAATTCCAGTTCCTTTTCAATTTTCACACTAGCCCTAGTCTGGTTACCAGACCTATTTTAGCTCCGGAGTTTTTATCCTCTCTGCAAATACTTTATCCAGAGGATACATACTCTGGAGCTAAAATAGGTCTGGTAACCAGGCTACAATTGTCCTACAGTTGGTTACAGAGTTAAGTCTTACATCATCTCTGTGAGAATCAGAACCTTTTCAGTATTGGCTCTTTGGGCAGGTATTTGTCCAGGTACTGTACAGGTTTCCTATGGGGGATCATCAGCTGGGGTGCGATGAACGGCTTGGGGAAGTCGTACTCGAAGATTGGCTCTGGCATTTCTGGACGGGGAGAAGAAAATAAAAAAACGTTACATTACATTACTAGAAAAGTGACAATAACATTTGCAAAGCAAATGCATAACGCTTACATTTACATGGTCTAGCTTTATTAACTACAGCTCTGTTTATTCTTACTCAAACATTCTTATATAATACATGGTGACCAGCCCCTCCAACTCTCTCCTACTACATAATGTAACCCAACACCACAGGGTGTCTGCTACAGCACCAGTTACCATGGTGACAGACGTCTGGTCCAGGTCATTGACTTTATTTGTTTGGAGAAGAGGAAGAAGAAGAAACTGAGCAAAAACAATATGTTTTCCTTCTGAGAAGACGAACACGGCTGTAAGCCAACTAGACAACTGGGATCCTCACATGCTGAAAGTTCCACAAGCAAACATAAAATCGTACAAAGGGAGTCTGCAGTACCAGGGTCCAGTACTGTGGAACCTACTTACAAAGGAACAAAGAAAGCTCACAACTCTAACAGCTTTCAAAAACTCACTGTGACTGGAACTGGCATCTATTAACCCTTGGACGGAGTGGCAAATGTTATAGACTTACGATTGTAATGTATATTGTTATTACTGTGTGATATTTTTCTTTTCCTATTTATTGAATGTATTTTATTTCCCAGAGATACCTGAAAAACAGTGTAATCATCTGGTAAAATAAATAAAATGAAAATGAATGAAATGAAACATAAAAAGTGTTCTTACTGAGGACATTGCGGAAGGTTTCCCTGACGGACTGGTCCCACTGGCACTGGAAGAAGTTGAGCCCCACCGGCGTCAGCTGATCCTGACGATCTCGGTAAAACTCAAACATACGGAACGTTCTTCTTCTCAAACTGTGACTGGAAAAGGAATAATTAAAACATTTTGTCATAAAAAAATATTGTAATATTTTATGTGTAGAAAAGTTTTTAAAGTTATAAAGTTGTAAACTAAGGACACCAGTTCCTGAAAATAGTAAAACATCTGTATCTGTATAGCCGATATAACTTCCTTTCGGCGTAACACACCAGCTATCACAACATGATAGGTATTATTCAATTAACAAAGACGTTTGGACAAAAAAAATACACTATTCTGATGTTAGGGAACATCAAATCTTACAGCTGGTTCACAACCTGGTGACAATAATACCTACATGTTTGACTATTCTCAGGAACTGTTGTATTTCAGTGTTTTGGTGTCATCTGGTCTTTGAATAAAAGAAGACACCAAATGTGTGCATGTATGGCAATGTAACATTACAATGGCATTATACATTTATAATGAGATGGTATTGTGAAATTCAGGATTCTGGAATTTTTTGGCAACACCTACCACGGCGATGGTCTCTTTTCTATGCTGTAGTCCAGCGGGCCTTCTTGTTTGAAGAGGACAAGCACAAATCTGTGGTACCCCGTGCCTTGTGGAGGGAAGGGGGGGAAGTACTCACACACCGTTTCCCCTTTGCTGATGTCGCTTCCCGGTATGTTACCCCTGTAAGGGTAAAGAAAATGTGAGAAAAATGTAGTTGTGAAACATGTGGTTGCAAGTATGGCATTCAGAACTAAACAGACATTTTTTATCAGAAGCTTTGCCATAATCTACAGCAATCTGTAGATGGGCAAGAAGAATCTGGGCTCGAAATCCTTTTTTCTGCATACCTGCACCAGACAAATTTTACCTGCACCTCTCAGAATTTAGGAAGTATGGATCATACTAAAAACTGTTCAGAAACCACTGCCGTTATTTCTTTTACACTTCATAGGTGATGACAGTCAGTACAGCTAATGAAAATCCACAGTAGGGCCAATGCAGGTTACGTGCAGGTAGACATCAGAAGTACCTGCACAACTCATGAGTAAGGTTACATTTACCGAATGCATCAGTCATTAAGGTTAAATTTACTTACACAAACCAGTGGAGATACTCAGCTTTGTTATCTCTCAGATGCCCATCTGTAACAAAGAAGGTAGTTTTCCCATGACTTGTCCAACAAATCTCTATAGTAAAGAAATAATACTCTTCAAAAGTTGATTCTGGAGCCACCATACAACTCAGTTATAAAACACTAAATGAAGGAGTTTTCCCACTCTCTGTTATTCATGAAAAAGATGAATACAGTGGAGACCAGTTGAATATCGAGCCTCAGTGCTGCCTCCCATTGCCAATGAACAGTAAATGTATCCATTCCAGGGCTCTAGCCAGCTCAAAATTTTTGTCAGTGGTTCATCAGATGTTTTTATATTTTTACCAAAGATTTTTTGTACATCAAGGTTGACATATTGGTTTTAAAATTTTCCATCAAACACCTCCAAGTTCTGGCAATTGACAGAAAAAACGGGCCCTGTTCTCAACATCTATGGGACGGCACAAAGTAGTTCCAGTGTTCCGGTACCTGGATTTGTTAAGACAAGAGTCCACAGTGAGTTCTCGTCACTTTCATATTCTACAACTGGAGGTCTTGAGGCCTGCGGAAATAAGTCATAAAATCTCAATGACAAAAAAAATCAAAATAAATAGATACATATATTTCCAGGTTGCTTGTACTATACTATATATACACTACACTATACTTTGAACATTTTACGCTGCAGATCAAAACAATAGAGAAATATAATCAGTTTAAACAGTTTAATCAACAGTTTAATCAACAGTCAACTTAAAACTTTGTATTCAATTTGTTCTCTATCCATTTTCCTTTCATTCATTCATCCATCCATCCATTCATTCATTCATTCATTCTTTTCTACCAAAGTAGAAGCGTACCTCTGTAGGGGTGACCACATTTCCTCGGTACACAGGAACGACGTGATCATCACCAGAGTCGAAGTACACGTTGGTTGCCACAACAGGGTGAAAATACGCTCCTTCAAACAGGTCTTTCCAGATATTGTAATGTGTAGCTACGTCTTTTAACTGTTCGTGTGCAAATGAAGCCTCCCAGTCCTTTTTTACTTCTTCCAGGGGCACTTTCACTGCAAGAAACAAAATCAATATGTAACTTTTCATTGACAAAAAACATAAAATTTTAGCAGGGAAGCTTAATTCTACTCTAGTGTACTCTTAAGACACATTCTATTTCTTTATCCTATTCTTCTTCCTTGTAAAGATGAGTTTTTTAATAAAATAAATAAATAAATAAAAATAAATAAACACGACTCACAAGTCCGAAGCCGTGCCGCTCTCTCCAACTCCGAGCTCGCTCTGTTCTCATTGGTCACTTTCCTCTTCAGCTGTCGGAATTTCTTCGCCCTTAAGAACCTCGGTACCGGCAGTCCTATATCCACCCCGTGGGAGGGTGGGGGTTCTTCCGAGTAGTACAACTGTTGGGAGATCGGCGAGGTTTTCTCGTGCCACGGGTATTCCTCCTGATATTTGATCTCGGCCTCTTGGACGGGCTCAGGGTACTGGACATTAGCCTTAATAGCACCAATAGGAGCTGTAAAAAAAAACATCAAAATTATGCATCGAGAAAAATTAGATTTATCACATTTGTGGAAGGATTGACATAACAGGTGACTATCACCTCTACAAGATGTCAAACCTGAGACCAGACTGTAAGGTTTGAACCACTCACACCGGGAAGGACTCCTACTCCCTAGTTATCTGTGAATGTGATAACGTTACATTTTAGAAATGGAGAAAATTATGCTGCCAAATGTAACGCTATTGTGTAAATTCAATAGTGGCAAGTGGCAAACTTTGTCATATCTAGTTTGGTGCTCTATGATCTAAATTAGACCTCCTTGCTATGATGCATTACCTATAAATTTATCAGTGCTACATAGATATTTGACATGACACTGAAAGACAGCACACTGAAAAAAAGGTATTGTCTTGAGTATAGTCCTTCTGCATGCACTGCAACAGTTAGCTTAAAAATAATTTCGTTTAATAACTGCACATGTGAAGATGAAAAAAATATAACGTTATGTACACTTGGTTTCTTACAACTTGAGGCAAGACACAGCACACCACCTACCTACTATAGCTTTGGGACGGTTCTTCCTGCTGAAAAACCGTCTCCCCCACTGATCCAGACCAGCTCGACTGTGTCTGGAGGAAGAAACGACAGTACTCAGGACAGGACCACACCGACTTCCTAACCACAAGGGCGCCGCCATGTTGGCTTCTTCAATCTCGTACCCAACGTACTTAGTCCAAAGTGATCTGGGTTCAAGAGTTCTCGCGAGGACACGCGAGAGGTCGAGAGTGAATTTTTGGCGCGAAATGTCGTCTGCTAGCTGTCGTCTGCTAGCCTCTGACTGAGACTGGTACTTGTTTTGATCTCAAGACGACGTCACGACGGTATACGCGAGTTTCCTAGGTCCAGAAAGTGGCATGACCACTGCACCATTAAAAAAACATGGGTCACTATTAATGAATATACGAAAAACGTGTCTGTCTTGCAGAATATCTTACTCTTTCTAAAGGCCCATTATGTAATACCAACTGCAAAGGAGAAAAAAACATTGTCAAATTGATATAAAAAGTTTGCAACAAAGTCTTTCTTATCTTGAACCTTTGAAACCCTCCCGTCACACTTTTTGCACAGCAACAGTGCGCATGCGATTGCCACGTCAGCCCTTGTACCTGGTAATGACACGTCAGCAAATTTACTAATGTAAACCGCCCCCGCGGCGCTAGGTAGGAACTCTAGCAACTTGAACCAAAACAAACTACGGTATAAACGACAAGACAGTAGCAAAACTATGTTGGGAAAATCGGTGACGGGTATTTTCCTGCCATTGGTGGCGTTATGCGTGCTGGGTTATAAACTGGAATGTGTTAGCGGACACGACTATAGCTACGTGTATGCGGACCGCATGCTGGAATTCTACGGGAGACCGCTGCAGTGGACTTGGTGCGTTGACGATCTCGGCGGTCAACTCTCAGGCACAGAGAGGAATAGGCTTTGCGGTCCTGAAGGCGAAATCCACGGTGAGACATGTACAGTTTTAGAAAAGCGAAACTTTCTAGTCTCCACCAGACTCCTTTGCAGGCTGAATAAATAGTAAAAATCGGTCTACAAAGGGGTATATAGTTGGCCAGGGGAGTTACCTGGTATCCAGCCATAGCAGTACAAATTGGCCGGCATTACGTCATCCCATCATGCTTTGCGAAGGCTATTAAGGACACGTCAGGACTAAATCTTTGTACTTTTGACCTCAGATTGTACTATAGAAACGTACTACACAGTTTGGAGTCTTTGAGGGGTTTAGGATATTCAAACGAGGCTTGTAGTAGCGCGATGATCAATTGTAGTGGTGCCCCATAAGGAGCCTCTACCAAGAAGGGAATACTCTTTGAGACAAAGGCACCTGACTCTGATAAAACCTAGGTGAAAGTGAAAGTGATCTCGAACCAGTTTAGCTCACTGAAGAGCTAATCTTCCACTGGTCGTGACAGAGAAGACAGACGCTATGTACAGTATTTACAGGTTCATTGTACCGGGGAAATTCCCCTAGCTCTTTTCGACAAGTACAATGAACAGTGGACCACGGCTTAACGTCCTAAGGACTGCGACCCTCTCCAGTAGCGTGCATGTCGGGTGAGCTGGGATTCGAACTCCCAACCTGTTAGTCCAGAGGCAGGGTCGCTAATCACTGGACTACTTTCGCACGCTAGGTCACGAAGAGGTATATAGACAGAGCAGTGACGAAGCAATAAATGTAAAATAGTTGTTCCGCTTCCTGTGAAACAGACGTACGTAGCTAGTATGTGCACTATGAACAAAGGTGACCCTCTCGACTGATCCAGTGCTTAAGTGTGCCCAGCTGTTACGGTGCTTGAATCCTCAAGTACTAAATCTCGTTACATGGACGCGGAATTCTATAGCAGGAAAGCTTTTGATAACACTTCGTACCGGATAGAGGCGAATGTAGGTCATTGCCGCCAATCCAAGGGTAGTGAAGCATTGTTTTTGGCTTCTCTTTCTCTCTCTCTCTCTCTCTCTCTCTCTCTCTCTCTCTCTCTCTCTCTCTCTCTCTCTCTCCCTCTCTGTGTGTATGTATGTGTTTGTGGGAGTGTGTTTGTGGGAGTTTGTGTGTGTGACTGTGTGTGTGTGTGTGTCCGCGCGTGTGTGTGTATGTGTGTGTGTGCGTGCGTGCGTGCGTGCGTGCGTGTTTTTTTCGGTGCATTTTAATCGGTAATTCACAAGATAAACGGGTCGCTAAACAGTACGGGTAAGGGGAGGGGTGAAGTCTGCCATCTCCGATTCGGCCTTCTAGAAATTTTTTTATATATTTGACCATAGTAGCAGACTGTATTGTTTGATCGAATAGCTGTAATGACGTCACTGGTAACTTTTGCTCTTGTTGCTGTGATTCTTGCCCCCTTGATCTCTTGTGACGTCATAAATGCATCTACAAACGGTTAAGAACTTAACACTATTATTGCGTTGGTGGGAACCGTTTTACATTTTCGTAAAAAAAAATCAAAGCGGCTTCAGACGGTTTCCCTGGCAACCTCTTCGTGCAGCGATCGATAGAAAAATATTGATTGATAGTTTAACGAGTGTACTCTACAGATTTAAATCATTCTCGTTGAGAGCATTCTCCGACAGTAACACGGAACCATGGTTTACACAAGTAATTTTTGGTGTCGACGTGGCCTCAGTAATTAACTCCATTAACTCACTCACTACTGTGATTTAAAAGTCGTACAACATACAACCTGGGTACGAGAGCTCGATTTGTGCAAATGGAGAACGACTGCGACTGTACCGACAAAGTTGGTAGGTTAAATGTTCCGAGTTTTTGTCAACGTTTTGGGATTTTTATTTTCTACTTCGTGCTTTCTTTCTGGGAACAAGTCAGCTGTTGCTCACACGGTTTTGTGATGGTTGTTTTACTCAAACTTTTAAAGGCATCCAATGCAATTTCAGGGTGGCAAAACTGGATTTTCAAAGTCAATTTTCTGGTCATTCGTTTAATGTAGAAAGTTGAAACAACCCTATCCCATAGCTTACTGATATGTTTAAGGCAAAAATGGGATGTCGCTGATAGAAAACAATTTATTGTTTTGTATCGTAGGTGGTACCAAAAAAATAAAGGGACTCCTCACGTAGCTACTATAGCTCGTTTGGGGGCTATTTCAAACGCTTCAAGTATGAAATGATGACGAAAATGTGCTAAGAAATGGCAGTAAATGTCAATATCAGACACACAGACAGACTTCCTCATCCAGAATATTTCTCGTTTTGCCGCCCTGAAATTTCATTAGATGCCTTTAACGCGTCTGTTTTACGCCGCAGTGGACCATGCAGACGTCAGGGTGGAGATGGCGGAGTTTTGGCGGGAACAGTCGCACGACGGGTCGCTACAGGAGATGATGTTGGACGAGAACGCGGACGAACTTGACCAGGAGGAACGGCCGGAAATACTCGCCATGCTGCCTGACCTCACCGGCAAACGTGTGTTGGAGCTTGGTGCTGGCATTGGGTAGGGCTTCATAATCTCCAAGCAGATCTTTCGGTGGCTGCAAAGACAGTATCCATTTGCCAGACAGTTCGGTGGCAAATGGTAACTGTCTGGCAAATGGATACTGTCTTTTCAGCCACTGAAAGATCTGCTTGGAGATTAGGGCTTCATACAATCATCACTGCACGAAAAAGATGGATTTATCATTGGTAGTAAATTGCCAGTAAAGTCAACGGGTAATGTTTACTTTGCAAATAGTACCGGACTTTACAATGGTATATAATTAATGAAATTACCGGACTTGGCTTTTATTTACTACCATTGTAAAGTCCGGTAGCGTTTGCAAAGCAAACATAACCTGACTTTACTGGCATTCACCGCCATTGGTACATCCAGCTTTTCGAGCTGTGCATTTCGTTTTTTACTTTCGCCAAGATGGTCATGTTTTCAGTCCGGTTTTTGTGGACATGCTATAGTCGTAATCTTTGGATGGCAGGTAGCTCTTGTTTTCCATTGCATAATTCTTGACTAATTCAATCAAGAATAAAATCAGCGTTGTTCTTAGCCTGGTTACCAAACCTATTTTAGCTGTCTATTTGCGGAGAGGACGAGAGAGAGACTCGGCAGCTAAAATAGGTTTGGTGACGAGGCTAAATCAACATTGCAGGACGTATACCGTGAGTACTGAATTGCGTTGACTTTTACACCAATGCTAGCCTCCTTCGCAGCCTTGTGAGCGGTGTTATTTTTTTTCGGCGACCGACGCGAGTTATGTCGCGAAAGGACGGTTTGCAGCCAAGGGAGTTTGCCGGGGAGAGCGGCGAATCCTTCTCTCCCCGGCAAACTCCCTTGGCTGCAAACCGTCCTTTCGCGACATAACTCGCGTCGGTCGCCGAAAAAAAATAACACCGCTCACAAGGCTGCGAAGGAGGCTACACCAATACCAGTTATTACAAAACATTTTAAGACAATTGAAATCTATAAGATAGTACATGAAACAAGAAAATATGGGCATTAATGTAGATTTTGCAAGTCCTCCATGGTTCTCATAACAAAGGAGTCTTTGTTCTACGTTGTTCTATCCCCAAGTCGCTTCACTCCGAGTCTTGCCGGGCAAGCCGATCACGTGACGGCCGTGGATTTCATGGAGTCCTTCATCAGGAAGAACGAGGAGACGAACAGACACCTGGGTAATATAGTCTTCATGCAGGCTGACGTCACACGTCTGGAGCTGCCACCGGAAAGGTAACGTTAACTGGAGAAGTCTTTTTTTCCCCTTCAATCAATGAGGTTATAATCTCCAAGCAGATTCATTTGGGGCCAGGGGACGATCAAATTGGCCTCCCTCCCGAGTTACCATTGGCCCTTGGGTGGCGTATTGGATACTGCCTGGCCAATTTGACACTGACTTGACAATTTGATACTGTATTGCAGCCACCAAAATATCTGCTTGGAGATTAGGAGGCTAAAAAAAACATAGTTTTACTATTGTGGTTCCTGTTGTTTGTTTAGTTTCACAACATAGTTTCATTGTTGTGGTTCCTGTTGTTTTATAGTTCAAGGTAACGTTACAGTGCAACATTGTTAGCAGTAACACCTAGCTTCAGTACACTGTGAACGTTACCAGTAACACCTAGCTTCAGTACACTGTGAACCAGTAACACTTAGCTTCAGTGCACAGTGAACCAGTCATATTAGCCCCGATGAAGATAACAGACGGTCATCGAAACGACGGCTCTTGCTAAACAAGTGATTCTTTAACTTTGCTATTCAGTATCCAAAGGCGTTTCCTTCACCGTGGTATGCCTTCACCAAGTCTGTTTATGTGCCCCCCTAGCGTTGACGTCGTGTTCTCCAACTGGTTGATGATGTACCTTGCCGACGAGGAGGTCGCTGCACTTGCCGCCAAAGTCCTGTCGTGGCTGACTGATGGCGGCTGGTTTTTCTTCAGAGAATCCTGCTTCCAGAAGTCCGGTAGGCGATCTCCTAATCTCCGAGCAGATATCGTGGAGAGAATACTTACGCTGAAGATTAGACATCTAGGTGGAACAATGATATGTCACTGTGGTTGTAATTAGACGTTGTAATGATATGTCACTGTGGTTGTTATGTCACTGTGGTTGTAACTAGATGTCATTATGCATGTGGTTGTAACTAGACGTTGTAATGTTTCTGTGGTTGTAACTAGACGTTGTAATGATATGTTACCGTGGTTGTAACTAGACGTTGTAATGTCACTGTGGTTGTAACTAGACGTTGCAATGATATGTTACCGTAGTTGTAACTAGACGTTGCAATGATATGTCACCGTGGTTGTAACTAGACGTTGTAATGATATGTTACCGTGGTTGTAACTAGACGTTGCAATGATATGTTACCGTAGTTGTAACTAGACGCTGTAATGTCACTGTGGTTGTAACTAGACGTTGCAATGATATGTTACCGCAGTTATAACTAGACATTGTAATATGTCTCTGTGGTTGTAACCAGGCGTTGTGACGATGTATCACTGTGGTTGTAACAGGAAATAAGAAGCGTTCCTTCAACCCGACCTTCTACCGCTGCCCGGCCGACTACAGCGCCATATTTTCAGCTGTGACGCAGGGCGACCGATATGTTTACGAGGAACAGTTCGCTGGACGAGCCGTAAAAACATACATTAAGGTACGGCAGCATTTATAACCCATACTTTATTGGAGCTATTAGCGTACACTTTCGAACCAATTTGGCTTTAGTGTTATAGCAACTAGCCAGAGGCCACTACAATGACCATTCAAGTGTTAAAATTACTGAAAAATAAAAGTATGAGTAAGTCATACGGGAACTCAGTGGGGCTTTGGGAAGCTGTTCAAATACGCTCCCAAGTCTATTCCAGTATGTTCTAGAAAGAAATCGTCACAGCTTTGCAATTTCGTATTCAGAAAGGGTGAGCAGCTTGAATTTCTGGCATGCGACATTGTTTTTGTTTTATGCACGCACTGACTAATCATATTTGTTTCTGCAGCGCAAGAATAACGAAAACCAGCTCTGTTGGTTACTGAAGAAAGTCCGTCGGGACCGCTCAGATGAAGTGAAGTGATGCCAACTATTCTGTCCGGGTGATCTGCCGTGTAAATATAACCCGTACGTCCAAGGTTACTGTGGATTATAGGCGTAAAGCTGAACCAAGAAGGCGACGCTTGATGCTTTTTCACGTAGTAAGAAATAGAGCAGCGCGGCTTCGCTACGGCTCGTGTTGTCAGCTAAGCACAATTTCGCTTTTAACCCAAGTCCCTTGAGTGGTCACTACAGACATGTTTGGCTGTAGTATATGTTGAATAGATTCCCTACAAATCTGAAGGGAAATAATGTAATGGACCAGCAAAGAATAGCCAGGTGGTCCTTTTGCAGAGGTGGTCACTTGTACAGGTTTGACTGTATATCAATGGCCAGGTGGTCCTTATGTAGAGGTGGTCACTTCTACAGGTTTGACTGTATATCAATGGCCAGGTGGTCCTTTTGTAGAGGTGGTCACTTGTACAGGTTTGACTGTAAATCAATGGCCAGGTGGTCCTTATGTAGAGGTGGTCACTTGTACAGGTTTGACTGTATATCAATGGCCAGGTGGTTCTTATGTAGAGGTGGTCACTAGTACAGGTTTGACTGTATATCAATGGCAAGGTGGTTCTTATGTAAAGGTGGTCACTTGTACAGGTTTGACTGTATATCAATGGCCAGGTGGTCCTTATGTAGAGGTGGTCACTTGTACAGGTTTGACTGTATATCAATGGCCAGGTGGTCATTTTGCAGAGGTGGTCACTAGTACAGGCTTGACTGTATATCAATGGCCAGGTGGTCATTTTGCAGAGGTGGTCACTAGTACAGGCTTGACTGTACATCAATGGCCAGGTGGTCATTTTGCAGAGGTGGTCACTAGTACAGGCTTGACTGTACATCAATGGCCAGGTGGTCATTTTGCAGAGGTGGTCACTAGTACAGGCTTGACTGTACATCAATGGCCAGGTGGTCATTTTGCAGAGGTGGTCACTAGTACAGGTTTGACTGTATATCAATGGCCAGGTGGTCCTTATGTAGAGGTGGTCACTTGTACAGGTTTGACTGTATATCAATGGCCAGGTGGTCCTTATGTAGAGGTGGTCACTGGTACAGGCTTGACTGTATATCAATGGCCAGGTGGTCCTTATGTAGAGGTGGTCACTTGTACAGGTTTGACTGTATATCAATGGCCAGGTGATTCTTATGTAGAGGTGGTCACTTGTACAGGTTTGACTGTATATCAATGGCCAGGTGATTCTTATGTAGAGGTGGTCACTTGTACAGGTTTGACTCTACCATTGACATCAGAAAGGCCACAAAGCAAACTCATATGTAAAAGTTGTAAAGGGACCACTAGCATGCCATGCTTGGTGATCCCATGACTTGCATATCAGGCAAAACAGGAAGGCACACAGAGCGTGGATTTTGCAGTTTATTGCCTGTAATTACTACAACAGACCATGGCGATTGGTGGCAACTGCACCTAGTATTGAATGATGTAGACTATCTTACAAAAATATCTGTCTCAACAACATGGACTACCTGATTTGTACATGGTTAGCTTGTGCTGGAGAACCACAGTTCAAGTGTTGTACCAACATTTAGCCTGGATTTTTATCTGCTTTGGCAAAAAGCGCTTGAGATACTAAAAAATACATCTGTACACATGTACACTTCTGGTTCAACAATCATACAAAACAATTGTTTGGCAACAATAACATAGGAAAACGTAACACAACGGTAACACATGGAAGCATACAGCTGTAATTACAATAATTAGCTCCTATACAACATAAATGTATACAATCAACATGAGTATAATAACCATCATTGAATTCCTAGATTGGTAGCTTCGAAGTACCTTTTCACAGAATTCCCAAAATGGAAGCATTGCTGTCTGAAGCTCTGGTCCCATCATAGAATTGAAATTTACATAGTAACAGTATAAGGAAGTTAATGTCTACCAAGGCGTCAAGAGATTTTCTAACGACGTAATGTTTGTATCAAACTTGACATTGTGCTAGTTAATCAAGAATTATTAATAGCTTGCTGTTACATGGTGTTAATAGTATTGTAGTGAGGAGGCTTGCGAGCATTTGTTACACTTTACCTAATCCAAGACCATTTTGGTTGACGAATGTATATTTACATCATCATCATCATGTGAATCAACCGTATGTACTTTTTACAAGAGATTTATATAAATCGTCACAAAGGAAAATAAATAACTATACCAAAGGTTACGTGTACGTTGTTGTCATGTTAATGCATGCTAGTATAGATGTAAGGTTACTGTAGTGAGCTTACCAACCTTCCAACCAATGCCAGCATCATCAAAATTACTTGATTCTTTCTACTAGCCACTGACACATGAACTTTCTAATCAGCTGAGGCAGCAGCTTGCACAATTGACTTCTTGAACTTCAACACTTGCTACTTGCACTTCATGATAAGGCAAGAAGCTTGCAAGATTATGAAAAAAAGCCTATGAGTATGGAAGGTACATTTGTGTACTCTGTTAAAGGCAATCCTCCATCTTCATGACTAAATTTGCTAGGCACTGACCAATATTTGGATGATTGAAAACTGAATGCAGCAAAGACCATCAGCCATACAAAATGCATGCATAATACCATTATATACCTTGAATTTAGCACGAAGGCAAGTAAAAACAATGCTATTTCTCATTATTTTCTGAAGATATAACTCAAAGTAATGATATAAGAAAAAAATGCAGAATTGCAGATACCTACAGTGCACTTCAATTTTTGTGTTTGCTTGAATTATCGAACTTGCAGCTATGGCATTTCTGCAATCTAATATTAGGGAGTGGTCAGGCCATGAGAATCTGCTGTTATACCAAATTGCAGATAGTCAATAATTTTCTAAAACATTGGAATAAATAGGATTACAACATCCCTAGATTTGTGACTATCAAACAATGGCAGCACTGCTAATCCTAGCACTCTACAAAAGCACGAAAACTTAATGTACATATTTATGTATTATGCAAATACCTTCAATGTTTGTAGATCCATACTCATCATTTCTACTGGCATTACACATATGTCCTTTCAAATGTGTTTCTGTTTTGGGCAAACTTTTAGCATAACATGCTCAGATCCACCTTAGCCAAAGGCAAAACTGGCAGGATGACATCAATGCATTCTTTAAGGCAGGTACAAACACTTAAAGAAAACAAGAGTATCTAATATAGATGCAAAAGGCGGCTATAAAGCCTGAGGTATAATAAGAGTAGTACAATCTATGATGTACATGTACAAACTACACACTCAACTCCATCACAGTAGCACTACAGTTATCAAAACCATACATATACTTCAGTCACCAATGTGGTCACTTTTACATCATACATCAGCAAAGTCTGTACAAGCTAGTCGACTCCCACGGAGAGTCGGCTTAGCTGGCTAGTCCTTCCCGGTCCACGTATGCCTTGAGTTTTCTGAAACACTCCTTGTCTTCCCAACGTTCTCTTAGCATGTCACATTCGGCCTCGTTGGTAGCCAGGAGCTTGGCCTTATGCTGCTGCCTCAGTAAGGCCTTGGACATTGCCAGAGCCTGCGAGAAAACCATACAAACTTCTTCAAACACTAAATCATAGAAGGACGTCCCCTAAAATGTGATACCTATAAGTAAGCTTTGAGACTAAGATTATGTATGTATATATGGTAGGTAATATCATAAATGACTGCATTTGTTTCATTGGTCATCAGCAAATGCTATGTAGCTCTTCTTTAAGTTCTGCATACTTTTGAAATGCTAAGCATCATTTTCAATGAAGCATAGGACAGTTTCCCTACTGAAAGCTGAAGCAGATATTCGAGTTTACCTTTGCAGAAGGAAAACATATTGTTTCTGCTCAGTTTCTTCTTCCTCTTGTTCTTCAAATAAAGTCAATGACCTGGACCAGACCATGGTAACTGGTGCTGTAGCAGACACCCTGTGGTGTTGGGTTAAATTATGTAACAGGACAGAGCTGGAGGGGCTGGTCACCATACGCAAGCATATGAATGTGTTTGAGTAAGCATAGAGCAGTAGTTGGGCTAGACCATGTGAAGGTAAACATTATGCACTTGCTTTGCAAATGTTACCTTTCTAGTTTATCACCTATTTTTCCATACCTTAGCAGAGCAGGTGGTCATTTTGAGCACTCTGGGGATGACTTCTCCCATCAGGCTGGTTGGCCAGAAGACCTGTGACACCAGTCCTTTGCTGTAGGCCTCTGATGCAGTTAGCCTTCGGCCAGCAAGTAACACGTCACTCGACTGGAACATGACGCCAACTGTTACACATATGGCTTAACAAACCTACACAGTTTCATGCAGAATTGCTATTGTTTGAAAAGTGCTTTCTTTACAAAGACAATGTAAAGGTATAAAAACAATGCAACATGTGATGGAGGTTTTCTTTCCACTTTCAACCTATTCAAAATCTTTCTTGTCCTTCTGGTATGGAAAAGTACAGATTTGTTAAGAAAATATTTACAACACTGAGCCTCTTAACTAACAAATAGCAGATTATTCCTAGATATCAGCAAGGTACATCGATAAAGGTTAGACATCCAGGTAATGAGACACACAAGAAATCAGTTACTCAAGCAACTGGATCGATTTTAATAACTGTCAGATGTTTCAAGTAGCACCCACCACTTTTCGTCAGTGACTGATAGTTTTCAAAATCTATCCAGCTGCTTGAGTAACAGATTTCTTGTGTGTCTCATAACCTGTACGTCTAACCTTCATTGACGTACCTTGCTAATGTTTATGAGCATTCTGCTCTTCCTTGTGCATTAGCAAGGTAATAAAAAGTTACAGAAATATCAATGAACTGCTCACCAGTGCTGTTCCCAGCACCAGAGGAAAGGTGTAGGAGGAGCAGCCTTCTGGCGTCTGTCCAATCTGCATGTACGGCATCTGGAACATGGCCTTATCACTGGCATACACAATGTCACACAGGCCAAGCAGCGCCGCCCCAAAGCCAAAAGCCAACCCGTTGACTGCTGCCACGATTGGCTTGGAGAACTCAATCAGTGCTTCCACCAATTCCCTGTACAAGACAATTGCAACCCGTTAGGAGGGTACGTAAGCCGTGGCATGCAAAGTAGGCTCCATTAGCAGGCAACAGACACACTATACCAGCGGGGCTCGAAATACTTTTTTTCTGCTTACCTGCACTGTTGCCGGTAACATCGAAAATTAACTGCACCAGACAAATTTTACCTGCACCACTCAGAATTTAGGAAGTATGGATCACACTAAAACTGTTCAGAAACCATTGCCGTTATTTCTTTTATACTTCATAGGTGGTAGCAGTCGATGCAACAAATAAAAATCCATATACCGGTACACATAATACATGTATAAACCCAGTACATGGAATCCAGGTGCAGGTTAGGTGCAGGTAGACATCAGAAATACCTGCACAGCTCCAATGTTACCTGCACTAAGGTGCATATGCACCCAGTATTTCTTTCAAGCCCTGACCAGTATACATAGAAACAGGTAATCTTGACTCCTTCAGCTATTTATAGCTGCAGTCACAGCACCAGTTCTTTCATCAGCTACCATTTCGGGCGAGTGTACAATTCACCGTGGCTTTTAAGCTGTCAGATAAGCCTACTGTAACAAACACACAGTACATACATAACCAGACACAGTTGCTTTGAACCATTCCCTAGTTCTAAGGTCCTCTGCTGAACAGAATACAAATGTAACATGTACTTTGTGGCTAGGTCAATGGCCATACACACATCACCAAGTGTATTCTGGCATTTCCTTGCACTTCTATATGTTCTATAATGAATGAATGAATGACTGGTTTATTTGATCAACATGATCCTTAAAAAGTACATCGCAGCCAGGTATTTTGTTGGTTCTAAGATTTTTCGACTGGGTAAAAAACAAAAACAGGCCAGGCATGCTATGATAGTCCCAAATGCTATGATAGGAGTCATGAAGTTAACATACCAGGCTGGGTTATAATGCAAACAACGAAGTTTGAACTATTTATCAAACTACTGTATTGATAGATGGAAAAACTGTAACAGCTAGGAAGACAAGGACTTTCTTCAACTTGGGGCTAAAATATGAGCATTTTGGAGTTGTTTCAGAACCTGAATACATATTTTTGCAAATCAGAAAAAATTGTATTCTGGCCTTTACTTGCACTTTATAAGGAGAGTGTATATATACTTTTTTGTAAATCAGAAAAAAATGGAGCGGGTAACTCCGAGAACCGATTGATTAAATTGGTGTGGCCTTAACTAAGAAAAAAAGGTTAAGTACGAACCTCAAAGGTTCAGCTAACTCAGCTGCAGCTCTTCTCCTCCTCTGGAAGCCTTGTGTTGCCAGGTAGGTGATGTCAATCCCAGCACAGAACACACTTCCCGATCCACTCAGCAGCAGCAGCTTACTGTCATCATCGTCTTCTATCTCGTTTAAGGCGTTCGTCAATTCTTTCATACCCTGGAGAGCAGATTGGAAAATCCTACGATCAGATTTGGAGTACATCATAATTCTGTGTGCAGATACAGTAAATCGTTCTCAACCATTTTGCAGTAGAAATGCAGTATCCTTTAGGATCATTCTAGAGAACAACAGTTGTAACAGATCTCATTATAGCCCTTTTGCAGCGTTCTCAAGAGACCATTCCATTCTCTGGTAATGCTACAACTTACATGTATCCATTCCAAAGGATTTAAACTACCCGTTCTTTCAATTTATGTCCCTCTAGGGTTTTCCTGTTCTGCCATTAGATGATTTAGATGATATCTGCTAATGACAAAAATAATGGCCTTTCTGTCACCTTAACAAGTTTGGCCAGTATAAATGAAAAACAATTAATAAATTATGCCAAATCACAGCAGGAGGTGAACATGTAGAACAAGAAATCTGGGACTGGGGAAAATCCTGTACAGGGCTCAAAATACTTTTTTCGACATACCTGCACTGGTGCAGGCAACATTGAAAATTACCTGCACCAGACAAATTTTACCTGCACCACTCATCAGAATTTCGGAAGTATGGATCACACTAAAAACTGTTCAGAAACCATTGCCATTACTGTATTTCTTTTAAATTGCAATCATTTTGTAATTTAGTTAAGTAATCTGAATTTTTATGCTCCAGGAACAGAGGTAAGAAATACTGTATGTAAACAGTGTACAGTAGGGATGCGTACCTAAACAAAAGTTTAGGTTCAGGTCCGGACTTGAATCCAGAGGTTTAGGTTCAGGTCCGGACCTAATGAGTCCGGACCTAAACCCATGGCATATTTGAAGGCTGTTATAACAGCATAACGCGAGCAATTTGGCTAAATTAAGTTGAAGACTCTTTAACGAAGACTTCTATCGAAGACTATAAGGGTGAAAAAACTCAAACTCGTCTGGTTTATTCCCTGTGACACACCAGTGCAAGTGATCCCGGCACTGTATTTGCAAGGTATACTAGTCTTTGTACTGGTCTAGAACGAAAATAATTTTGTGAGTGCTAGATTTTTTATTACGAGTCCGGACTTGAATCACTGGGTTTAGGTTTTTTTGGACCTGAACCTAAACGTTTTTACAAGTCCGGTTTAGGTACGGCATTTAGGTACGCATCCCTAGTGTACGGAATACTTTTTGAGCCAGGTTGCCCAGTGGCAACCTAGGATGAAAGCTAGGTTGCCCCGAATTTAAACTCTTCTACATTATGATTAACTTTGTTAGAATGCAATGTGCAATTTATACATTTCTGACACAGAGTTGTTTCCCCATACCTGAAGTAATGAGATCTTCCATAGGACCTTCTCAATAAACAGTTCCCAATGGAAGAAAGGGGCATGATTACCACAAAATTTAGGTAGTGCAATGGGCTACCTGGGTGTAGGAATAGGTTGCACCAAGCAAAATATGGTTGCACAGTGCAACTGGGCAACCTAGTATTTCGTACACTGTTAAGTAATCTGAATTTTTATGCTCCAGGAACTGAGGTAAGGAATACTGTATGTAAAACATAAAGCATGTTACCTGTGGTTTCAACATAGGCTTGCCCCTGCAGCTGGGAAGAAGCTTGATGTGAGTATATCCCTCCTCACTCCGCAAGGCAATGTGTTTGTACTTGGACGCCGGTCTCTTGACCTTTCTTGGCAGGGGCCGTCTTGTCGAGACCTCGCTGTCATCACTGTCACTTTCGCTGGCCTTCGTCAGATCCGCCACTGCAGTTTTGGGGTCAGATTTTCTGGGAGATCTTCTCTTTGTAACTGCACCGACTTCGACAACGCTGGCTGAGGAGTGGCTCTCTGTGTCATCAGATTCTGGAAGAAACATTTGGACACAGAGGTTTGATTGGGTTTCAAGGTCGGTTTGAACTGTCAACTGAGTTGTCAACAAAATGACAGCTATGTTTTACTTTTAAAGCTCGTGCTACACCAATTTAATTTGCTGGTTCTCGGATTTTTTCAGAAAAAATATGAACAGGACTAAAAAAGAAAAGAACTAGACATTGCATTAGTTGCACAAGTTGATTTAGAACCAGAAATATTCTTCTTCTTACTTTTTTTTTGCAAATCAGAAAAAAAATGAAGCGGATGAATCTGAGAACCAATTGATTAAACTAGTGTGGCCTGAAGTTGAAATTAATTTCAAGACACATGTTTTAAATACCTTTACTAATACACAATGCAAACAGCACGACCGAAATTCCATGAGATCATATGATAAACATTACAAAAGTTCATGAAGGCAGCCACTGATTTCAGTACCTGTGTCTCCATTGACATTAACTTCAGCAGACTCCGACGTTCGGCTTCTTGTTCTTCTGGAAATCGGTGCCTCACGTTTCTGGGAAATTTCCTCCGCCGTTACAGGCTTTATCCTGACAACTGGCGACAGCTGCTGCGTCGTCAGTTGTTTGACACTGTCGGGGCAAGTCACAGACAAAGTTTCTGACATGGGGGGCTCCTGGGGCTTACTGTGGGACAAGGGGAAACTGTCAGCAGGTAGCATCCTCAGTGGGCTTCCTGGCTGGTATGGCATTCTTCTGGTCGGGCTGGTTGGATCACCAGCAGACTTCTGCGCTGAAAATGAGAGACTTCTCTGTCGGTGAGGAGAGGTTGGTCCCAACAGCAAGCTTGGTCGCCTGGAGGGAGTGGGGAGAGGTTTGGGGGTGATGAGTTCGTTTTCGGCCCCGACTGAGAAAGAGCTACTGGCTTCACTGGCATCGCTGATTGAAGTCGTTGTGCTGGAGACCTCGATATCTTTCTCCTGGCTAGACGAAACTTCCCTGTGTCTCCTTTTGTTCCTTCTTCCTGGCGACGGTGACTTGCGCTTTCTCTTAGGTGATGCAGTTTGGGCCAAAGGTAGGTGGGGTTCATCGCTTTCCTCTTTGGGTATGGAACTTGACCTCTGTCGTTTTGGTGACACCGACCTCCCGGGAGACTGAGATTTCTGTTGCCTTGCTGTAGGAGACTTTCTAGGAGAGATGGGTTGACTGTCAGGCTCCTGCTTGATCTCAGTAATCCTCTGAGGAGACGCACCACGCTCGAGTGACCGTGTCGTAGTGGGCCCATTGGGGCCAGAGCCGTTGGGAACTGCATTGCCTGGCAACATTTCACTAAGAATTCTACTCCGAGAACGGGATGGCTGATTGGGGTTGGAGGAAGTGACACGTTCGATGATCTTGTTTTCGATCTGCTGCTGCTTTTTGAGCAGGAATCTTCGTCTGTTCTCGTAAAAGGCATGTATCATGTCGACGCATCCCTCCAGGTTTGATATGGGTTCCCATGAGTCTTCCTCACTGCCGTAACCCTTCCACCGCACCAGGAACTCCACTCTTCCCTTCATCTCTCGACGAGCCTGAAGTTTCTCCACCTAAAACAGAATGAGAAAAATGTCACTCATCTTTATCTGGTAAATTCCTGATATACAAATTATAAAGACAAAAAGAATGACTAAGCACAAACATTTATTCAAACAACGGCATCAAAAGGCTGATTTGCAAGTTTCACATCAGGGATTCTTGTGTAGAATATCATATTCATTTAGCAAATTTCTTTGTCTATTCCTGCAACATTTATCTTAAGATCCAACCATGTGTATCACAACATTGCCATACCCTACATGTATATGTTGATGCTGTTCTAATATACTTGTACATTTATGTTTTTTTGATGCTGTACAAGGTATCACTTTGATATTTGCCTCCATCACCAAATCCAGCTCCACTCCTGATAGTGGCAGATTCCAAAGGCAATGCTACCAGATCATGATCAGACTTCTAATACTAAATAATAGTAATCTACATTAGCAGAAATCTTTCAGCCCTGAACAATAACACAATCAATCTTGGCAGAAGGAAATCAATGTGGTAGCAAAATGTTTGAAAGCATTAAAGGGAACAGCTGGACCCAAACCAAAAACGTGGTTAAGTTATTCCTTACAACAATGGTTTCCATTGTTCACTGCTTCACAAAGGAAATGTGGGAATATTCAAATTCCACATGGAAAATTACATTTACGAGCAGTAATTGCTAGGTAAGTAGGAAATTATCCCTACAGAACACACTTGACATATCATCCTTATCCCTGCTTAAGTAGCTTTAGCCTTTGGCACCAAATCAGTTCTGTATTTTGGCAGCAGGGAGGTTTTTACAATTTACACCCATTTTTGTCTGCGGTACACATCAAGCAGTATTACTCCATGCAGTGCAATGCAACAACATCTACTGCTCCAGAATCAAGATATGGATACACCCAGGCTTTTTATTTTAAGTACAAACTGTCTACGGAAGGTCGTGCATAGATGCGACATGCATACAATGTGCTGTTTTTTCCCGGCTATGTTTTCCTTTGTTCGATACATAAAGGGGTGCTGTGCTAATGTCCCCAATGCATGGCGGTGGGGGAATCACGCAGACTGGAATAATGACTGTGATAGACTAATGGTTACCTATGGTTGATCATTTACAATTCATACTTTAGATTTTTAACCCAAGCACAAATGCTTCATTTAATAATGAAACTGTATACTGTCTAATGCCCTGTACAATAGTCATGAAACTTTTGAATACTCAAATAATCACTGAGAGAACAAAATAGCCCCGCAACGTATTCTTCATCCATTATAATCTGACACAACAATCGCTGGTAGATTTTCTCATGCATGACTCCTAACAAAAGATTATGTAAAAGGCAATTAGAACTTTGGTATTACATTGCAAGAATTTGTGCAGATTTCTTATTGAGACAGATTCAATCAGCTACAAAATACAGCTTACTTTCCACCAACAAAACGATGAGAACTTCATTGTGTATGAAATCCCATGATCATGAGTCTGGCTAGAAATGGTACTGTTAAGCTTCCAATGGTTCAAATTAGTTCAATAAACTGAATAATTAATCAACCTAACTGCACAAATTTAAAAAGGCAGCATGGTATAAATTAAGGTATACAAGGAAAAGAAAAATAACTGGACTGGACATGTAATTTTTGACGACAAGATCTAAAGAGAAGCTGGTTACTGTGTTAGAGTTACTGGAACATCATCTGGTGAGTATTAGCCTGGAAGCCTGTTCCACACTGATGTTACAAGCAGTTATCTGCTGCTCAATGGTCAAGTAAACTACTATTCTTCTGGCCTTAGATTCGCATTATCATCAGGCATCACGTATGGCCTGTGTGAGTGTCCCTGTGTTGAAATCTTTACATCCCCATTGAAACATCAATAATGTTCAGTAGCAACAGCAACAAGCTAATACTAGTAATAATACAAAGAAGACAAAAATGTACACACTCTAAACCAATAAACATGTAATTGTATGAAGAATTGTACATTGTGGACTACCCAAAATGTTCAGACCTGGCTGCATTACACATTACAATAAGCAGGCTGGCAATTATTACATTTAACCTAAATGTATGCTCACGCATCTGTATTCATGTTTTGCAACGAGACTTTGGACTGGCAGATACACATCGACCTTTGGCTAGAGCCACAGCGAGCAAACCTCCAGATTCACAAGCCCACTGGTGCCTATAAAACTGCAAGCTCCCTTTAAAGCAAACTAATATTTCTGTAAAATGTCTGGCAGTAAATCAGTAGGACTCGATGACTTTGTAAACGATGATCAGAATCTGGTCGAAACAGCCTTGCATTGGTGATGGATGACAACAGGGGATTATGTTCTAAACAAAGCTCAGGGGTCGAAATAGATTTTGTGGCCAACTTGCACTGGTGCAGATGAAAAAAAAATACTTGCACCAGAAGAAAAATAGTTGCACCCCCCAAAAATAAAACGAACACAACCAAAAGTACATGTAGTAACTTTAATAAAAACTTCATGGATTCTGGTTTTGTTCCCTTTCCAGTTCTTTATTGGGTATTTCTACAGGTACCTGGTAGTAACAGCGGATAAAGCAAACTTGCACCGCGGTGCATACCGTCAAAAAATTTGTTGCACGACACCAAATTTACTTGCACCAAGTTGCACACAGAGGGGTATTTCGACCCCTGAAGCTAATACATAAATAATGCAACACAAGTCTTGAAACATTAAATTTACAATCATCATGCTGTGGCAAATAAACATGGAACCATCAGTTCCCACCTAAAACCATGCCTAATCAGCAGCTGCTGCCATGTGCAATGTAACTGCACCATAAGCACGCTTCAGACAGCGATGCCCAAAGGCTACTTCCATCAGACCTAGCCTTGCATGTCGTTCTACATATAGTGCATGTTTCAGCCAAGCAGCAAGAGACAGGGTCTGCCTGTTCTGAGTTAAATTCGTTGCACCGTCACGGTGCTTGATCTCATTAGGTGAAAAAATGGATAAAAGGCAGCCTCTGTTCCTGTTTTTAGACTTGTTTGATCACTGATTGCATCAAGGCGATGGAATTTTGATTGATGAATTTGATTTGAAAGCCCCGACTTTTTTCTGAGGCAGAGCAGAGACTAATCTAATCTTCGGTTCATATGTTGTCCAACGTCTGCACTTCCTTCAAAAATCAAATGTTGCATACTGCTGCACTGGGGTTCTTGAGTAAGATCTTCACAATTGGGGTATGGCAAAAGCAACCACTGTCTTGTTGAGTTTCAAACATTTGCTTCTGGTAATTCTTGACCACATGACATATCCAAGTCAAACTTCTGTATATGTACATAAAAACTATTTGGAAAATTGACTAGTGAATCTGTGTTCCAAGTTACACATTGTGTCATGGTTGCTTTGTGATTGACTGTGATCACAGTGCATGCTAAAGCTGCTGAATCAGAGCTGCAGAACCAGGTCTCAAGAGGTCACCGAACTTCCTGAAGGATGAACCTGTAATAATCTGATTGGCCTTGGGCAACTGCCAGAAGCAAGGCAGAGGATCAGCCTTCAACAGACACATTTAGTGACTCAAGAAATATAAGAAATCTATCGAGTAAATAATTGTCTGACTGCACATGTATATTCTCTGGCCAGCAAGTTCCTCTGGTAAATTATTCTGTCTATTTGACAAATTTCTTGTTTTTTTAAGCCACCAAAGCAGCAGGAAAACTTTCTCATGGTGAGGGTTGTAAAAATGGACTATACCAATATTTGTGTTGAAAATATTTGCTGGTGTATCATGGCTCCTTTACCTTATGTTACCGTTACTTATCCTGTGACCGCCTACATGTGCGTGGGTGTTGGAGTACAATGGAAGCCAACACTCCCCAGCCTTGTGGTTAAACAAGTAAAGGCCATGCCTGTCAAGCCTAGTGGGACTTGTAGCAGTTTCCTTGCTGTTTCTATGAACACATGTATAATCTTAAAGTTTTACATTGACATTTTGACTTCTTCAGTAAAATGTATCCAAGCAGCATATGAAAAATTTGTTTTCAACTGGAGACAAATTTTATTTAGTAAGGGCCAAAAAAACAGCAAAAATGGTTAGTGCTAGTTTTAAGGAGACAAATAGAACCTTTTACAATTAGATTGATATTTTCACTTCTTCAGTAAAAGCTACCCAAACAGCTTATGAAAAATTTGTTACAAACTGGAGACAACTTTTATTTAGTAAAGGCCAGAGCAAAATTGTAAAATTGGTTCTTCCTGTGAAGGCCTGCATGTAACAACTACGTACAGCTGCATGAACTTGATGAAGGTCATACTCATAGAATACAAACAACTGAAGCTGATGATTAACAACGACCAGAACTTGTGTCTGTTTCTGAGTGAAAAACGACAAAAAAATGTAGTTCAACAACTAAAAAAAAGTAATGCACGTAATTTGCTGGCCGTCTAGACATGTAATACCACAGGAAGTTTTGTCATCCAGGCTTTGAGTTCTACTAACAAATGGCCTTTGTCTGGACCATAGATAAAATCAATGCTTATAATCCCTACAAATATCCTGCCAGAAAATTATCTGATGCCATATCTTTGGTGTACACTGAAGTTGGTTTTCTTCATTTTTTTGTTAGAACAATGTCACATACCAATTTGTAAGGTAGTTCATTTGTAGAAACGTTGATGGTCTTCGACATTCTTTGAAAACTGTAATAACATTCTCCCTGTAATGGCTAAAACTACACAACTAAATAATATTGGCACACTGATAATTCAGCAAGGGGAGGGTTAAAACATCAATGAGTGTTCAGGGACAAAATCATCAGCAATGCTGAGAGGTACACTCAATTGACTTTATGGGTGCATTGCCCAAAGATTATTGATGTGGCCTGGAAGCACCAGCTTGAATGTACCACTGCTATGTCTGCGGTCTTTCACAGTTACATGTGTTGACTAAAAAGCAAATGATACCAGTCAACCAAAGCCAAACATCACATGGAAGCAACATCATGGAAGTCGTTGATGATGCCAGAAAGCAATACTCATCAACCAAGAACCCAAAATCAAAATCCATGAATTCAACTTCTTCTGGCTGGTGCTGAAAAAAGGTGGCTTTCTCTTTACTTCTCTGTTCAAAGGTACAACTTACAAGTAAATCCCTTCACAGGAAGTGACATCACCAACCTGGGAGGAAACGCAATGTTTGCACTTTGGTGTGTCATGCATACCCATGCATGGCTGACCCGAAGGATTTCTCGCGTTACTGCAGTCTTGGTTTACATTTCACACCATTGTTCAAACTTCATCTTTTTTTCAGCAAAAAAACTGAACGAGACAGCAAAACCTACACCAGCCAGATAGTAAAATTCTACGAAGAACGAGTTAGGAGGGACGTTTGGACCGCAAATCACTCAAGAAGTTGGGAGAGTGCTGCTTCCGGTGCCCTGCTACCCAGCTGGAAATGACAAGTTGTGAATGGCTTTTGTGCACCTCGGACAGAGCCGGCCGTTGCCGGACAATGCACGTGAAAACAAAAACCTGGCGCCGAAAATAGTAAACTGACTTAAATAAATATATTACTAGTTTAAGATTCCAATACGCTAGTTCTTGGTACGATTATCTTTAATTGTAGGCAGCCATGTATGCAGGCGCAGCAACCAGTTCCTGTTCTACCGCGCGCTAAGCCACATCTCAAACTTTTCTTGCTTTTTTGACAGCTCTTTTTCCGCAACCTCGAAAATTCATTGGTACCTAGGCACACATTTATCCTCAGATAAGTTTAAGATGTTTTCTAAGAAGCTCACCCTCCTCGCTTTGAAAGCTTCTGAGTATAGTTAATGGGATTCGAGCTGGAGGTGAATTGGGAGCACTTGAGAACATTCTTTGTTGTTCCTGCACACGGTCTGTCGTCTGACTAGACGTGCTAGCCGGGCGGGCTCCGAAATCGCGACGGCGAGCGCCAAACCAGAAACAACCAGGGAAACCCTCCTTTTACGTTCACAACCGTCCCCTAAATCGACAAAATCTCACAGCTTGACAAGAATTGTGACCAGACTACCAACCTAATGTACCAAATCTGACCGAAAAGGACGACATTTTGCTCAGGGAAAATTTGGGATCAGGCTTACCTCGAACTCTTCCGGAGGAGCCATTTTCGCTGGCTTAGTTGGGCGAAGGAATGGTGACGTCACGAAAATTTGAATATCGAACAGCGCAACAGCGCTACTGCGCATGTACAGAACGGAACTACGGCAGAAATATGACACCAGCGGGTTTTCCGGTCAAAGGTTACATTTCATGGTAGAGTCCACTAGAAACTATAAGGGGTGTTGCTATTCTTACTTTGGATATACAAAACAAAAAAGGAACAGATGCATGATATTTATTTATACATAATAAATATTACAGATATATAATTCACTGCTAGCGTATAGATTTGAACAATATTCTGCAAAGTCTCCGAAAAATTGTGGGAATTTTAGGATTTTCTCCCCATCTAAATGTGGTATCATCAACAAGTGACCTTCCAAAGTGATCAAAAGTTATGGCGTCTGCTCTGAGACAGTGTTTACGGTTCTCACCTGCGTTTGCAGGTGGTTTATCGGCTAGGTGAGTAACCTTTGTACCGTTTTGCAATGTGGTAAAGTAGAGGTGTCTTCCGTTTCCTTACAAATGTAACTGTTTGGCTTCGCAAGTCGCTGGTAACATATATTTTATAGATAATTTGAAGGTTGAACGACTTGTGACAGCTTTGCTCTACAAACAACTATCGATATCGATATCTTTAAATCAAATCATTCACTAAATAGGTAAATGAAGCTAACATTACCTTGTGAAGAGGACGGTTCTTGAGAACGTGGTGACTGTTGAGTGCCAGTTGCGTGTAGTTTACTATAATACTTTGTATAGTATCAAATTCTCAATAAAATATGCACAAAATCTTCTTACTAAGGCCACACCAATTTAATTTGTTGCTTCTCGGATTCGCCGCTTCATTTTTTTCTGATTTGCAAAAAAAAAAAATTCTGGTTCTAAATCAACTCAAAAATGCTCATATTTTGCCTCTAACAGTTGAAGAAAGTCCTTTTCTTCCTAGTTGTTACATCTACCAACGCAGTGGTTTGATTAAAAGTTAAAAATTCATTGTTTAAATTGTAAAAATTTTAACCCAGTCTTTTGTGTTGACTTCATGGCGCCTATTCTAGCATTTGGGGCTATAAAAGGATGCCCAGGCCTGTTTTTATTTATTTTTTTTTTTTCGCCCTGTCGCTTCATATTTTTTCTGAAAAAATCCGAGAAGCAACTAATAAAATTGGTGTGGCCTAAAGTTGAAACTTCATGTCAAAAATAGGTTTATACCTGAACGCTTCTAAGACAAAGTTTATGCATCTTAACCCAACTACTGATAGTGTACTTTTCGCCACTGATGGCACTGAAATCGAATGTGTTGCGGATTTCAAATACCTAGGGGGCTATTCGGACAGTGTTCATGACATGGAAGTGCGGATCGCACAGGCATGGAGTGCTCTTCACTCATTACATAAGATTTGGAAAGCGCCTATTAGAAAACAAACTAAGATCAAAGTGTTTAAGGCATGTATTGAAACAATTCTTTTGTATGGGTCAGAATCATGGGTAATGAATAAGTCTCGCTCTAGAAAACTAAGCGGAATCTACACGAAGATGTTACGAATAGTTTTTAATACACCATGGTGGAAACATACTACTAATGAACAGTTATACGGATCGTTACCAAATGTCACTACTGTAGTTAAATGTCGACGCCTAAGGTTGGCCGGCCATGTCATACGTAGCAAAGAACCAGCCAGTAGGCTACTACTTTGGAACCCTGACACGAAAAGAAAGGTTGGACGTCCTAATATAACACTTAAGAAACTTATAGAAATTGAAACAGGCTTGGAGGGCCTGGAACTTGTCTCAGCTATGAAGGACAAGCAGTTCTGGCGATCAAACTTTGTATGCTCCACCTCTTCGGAGGATGACTGATGATGATGATGATGAGTATCAAATTATATCATAAAGTATGGTCAAGTTATGTAGTTGATGTTTTTATAATTTATCTATTAAACAATTTAAGCTAGACTAAAAGTGGGTTGATGAAGAGACAGAGTGCGTTTCTAAAGCTCCCCAGTGTAGCAAACTCTTTTTTGTTATATCTTGAAAGTTAATCTGTGTTGGTAGAAGTCATTATGGCACGAGTTTAAACTGTTATTTCCAACACAAGAAATTGGACTTACCCAAATTTTTGACTGTACAATGTTTGTTATGTGTATGGTTTAAAATTTTTGTCAAACGTAGACTAAAGCAGTTGTGTAATGTTAACATGCCATTAATCTATATAAACTGTAGGTGCTTGCTGAATTCGAGAGTCCAGAGGACACAGTTCCTACACATGGGGCGAACAGCCTTCGGAGCTCGAGATGCGGAGTTTGAGGCGGCCAAGGAGAGGTTAAACACACTGAAGGAAGAACCAGACAACAACGTTAAGCTGCAGATCTATGCGCTATTCAAACAGGTATTAAGTGATAAAAGGGTTCACAAAGTTCTGGCTTTACTAGTACTTAAGTTGTGGATCTTTTGAATGCTTTTATTGGCTTCCATAGTAACTTAGCCTGATTAAATCGCCTGATAAATCGGCTGGCTGCCCGAGCATCCTCTGCAGGGAGGGGCCCAACTGTAGGGTATCACATATACGTGTACATGTATTTTATTATGGCTTAACAGTACAATCTTGAAATGGGAAACAAAGTTAAAAGCTTTGATATAGTAAGATGTAAATTGATGTGTTAAGTTGTATGTAAATAATGTTTTAATTGTGATGTAGTTTGTATGATGTATGTTTAACTCCAGGAAGACTACCGGGGTAGCTACATACTGGTCTGTTTGTACTTGTATGCTAGCTAATGGAGGAAATAAAGCACCTAAAGCATTTGATATTAATTTGAACATATTTTCCCCCCTCCAGGCTACCAAAGGAGCATGTAACACCCCCAAACCAGGAGCTTTTGACTTTGTGGGTCGCGCCAAGTGGCAGGCTTGGAGCGGCTTGGGGGATATTAGCCAGGTAGGGTTTAAAATAAATCATATTATGAAATTACATTGATAACAGATATGAACAAAAGTCATCAGTGGTAGGTGTAGGGTCTACATTGTACAGGATAATGTCCAGCAATGGACATCACATCTTGGGAAATACTTAATCCAAAATTATTGTTATTAGGCCTAACAAAATAAATGTTGTGTTTCCTATTACAGTCCAGAAAAAATTAGGGTCGGTAGGTAGGGATTCCCTTTTTTTTTTTTTTTTTTTTTTTTTTAGTCAAAGCCGCGGGACAATGAACGTATGATCTGTTTGTACTACACAGAAAATTGGGCAGTACTAAACAGATCGTAAAATTCTTTGTTTGTATATACCGTATTTCTTCTAATAAAGGACGCACTTTTTTGACATTTCAACTCTCAAGTAGGGGGTTCAGGTCAAAGCCAAAGTCGGGGTGCGCACTTTATTCAGGTTTTTCCCCGAGAAAAATCGGGAGGCAAGCCAGCAGTCGGTCATTGCGCGCTATGGTAGCGGCCGACAAGCAATAATTCATTCATGTTTACAAGGCAGAGACGTTACGTATAATTTGATCACATATGCGTATATTGTTGAGTATTAAAAGGTATTGTTGTTAAATTCATATAAAAATAATATTATGAGACACCGAATTGCGATGAACGCTGGCTGTGTCGTACCGCCCGACAAAAATTTTAGCGTGCAGAAGCAAGAACGCCGGGCCGTGCAAAATTTCCCCACGCCGCTATTAAACGCGGCAAGAATTCCTGAGGAAGCATACGGCTGAAACGCCGGTACATCGTGCGAATCCACCAATATTTTGAACAAAACCATAATCACCGGTATCTGAAATGTTACAGGATTTTCTTTAGCGGTAGTTTTGTTTCTTGTTTTGGTCAATAAAACTACGTGAATTCAAACCCACGCTGATCTGGGCACGTAAACTTCCGGGTAGATTGGGCGTCAAAATTACGCAAATTACTCCATAAATCCGCAAAGAAATATCTAGTTTCCCCAAAGATTCTTTGGAATGTGCATTTCTTCACTAGAATTTCGTTATGTAGTCGTAGAAACAGCATTTTTGGCGCGTATTTTGAAACAAAGAAAATTGTTTACACGCCCGTAGCCACACTTTGTGAATTGCCGCCCGCGCTGCGCGGTGAAGCATCGACCAATCGGAGGCGCGTACCGCGGTCACGTTATGCAATATTTGCATATGACCTCGAGGTCATGCAGGCACGTCAGCCGCGCCGGCTGACGCGCGCGGCACAACAAACACATTTTCAGCGCCGTATTTTTTAGAAAATAAATGCCGGGACACGAACGATTATTTTTGAAAATGTATTTTACAAGTTCATCTGGTCGGCCCAAAAAAGGCTAGGGTCGGGGGTTTTTTCATAGGGTCGGTCGGGTAACCGGAAACACAACATTTTTTTTCCTAGGCCTTAGTAGTAGTAGTAGTACTCAATTATATGTTTATTCAGGGCAAATATAGCAATATTAGAAAAGTGTTAGGTCGTTATTCTTTTATGGTTGATTTGAAAGCTTTCTTTGTATGCCACTGAAGTGATATAAGCCTACCAGTTGTTCTGACAAATGGAGAAAACTGCAGATATAAAACATTCATGCAGCCAGCATTCATGATTGCCTTTGTAATGTACTTCATTTAGTTATGTCAGTGTGGAACAAATTAATCTATATTCTATCAATACTAATAATGTTTGCACCATTTTCTATCCTTTAAAGGGGGATCAGATTTCCACCCTGTGATTTAGTTGATAATGTGCTTTTTTCTAACCTCGTAGGATGAGGCTCAGAAGCAGTACATAGACCTCATCAACAGCCTGGCAGGAGAAGAAGCCGCTGCAGAGACAGAGCAGGCAGGTGAGTTTGACGACTTTTGTCCTGTTTCCCAACCCATAGAGTGATAGACATTGCCCCACACAGAAGGGCCTGGTAACAATGTTGAAGGAGATCACCATCTTGTCTTTTATCCTAATCTCCAAGCAAATGCTGAAGGTAGAACTGTGTCATTTTTCAATCCCCATTTTTGTTACAAATGGCCTTCTTATACATGTAGTATGGTTGAAATATGTTACGATTTTGCCTTTAAATATCTGCTTGGAGATTACTTGCCTTTATCAGTCGTTTGATAATATATGTGTTTTCATCTTTTTCTGTCCATGTAAGGTGAAATAGTGTGGAGTTTGTAATTCTCCATTAGATTCTACAGCTGCAAGAAATATAACAAACTCAGTTCTCGTGAGTTAAGAAAGTAGAATGGAAGACATTATTGATCCTTAAAACATTCATTTAAACACATTGATTGATTTAGACGAATCTTAATTTTCCTAATCTGTTTGCAGGTGAAGAAGCCAGTGTGTTCAAAGAGATAAAAGTAACCAAGGAGAACAAGGTCTACTCCATCCTACTCAACAGGCCTGCAAAGAAGAATGCTATTACTTGGCTGGTAAGAAGATAAACATATAGATTATGGAAGATATTTGTAATTGCTTAAGAAGCCATAGTTAATGGATGTAAGGATATCCAATATTCACATACAGTAGCTGAGCTGATCAAACACTGGAAAGAGATATGTGCCAATACTGATAATTATTAAGATCAAAATTGAAAAAAGAAAAGTGCCAGCACATCAAGTTTACGTTTATCTGATTGCTTTTTATCTTCCCAAATGTGGCCATTGAAAACTGGCATATTAAAAGTTAATTATGTTGTTTGTACCTACAGATGTACAATGAAATTGTGGAGGCATTGGACCAAGCAAGCAAGGATGACTCAATCACAGTTGCTGTCATAACAGGTATATTAGCTTGGACACGTGTACAAAATTACCGGAACAATCCAGTGCTCACAATATTGTCCAGAAGTGTCTTGTTAGAAAATTTTTATTATTTAGAGTAATATCCAATTTCAACACTTTTTGAAATAACAAAAGTTGCTTTGGCATATTTATCTCTATTTAAAGATAAAAAGTTTGTTAGAAAAAGGCTGTTGCAGGAAAATCCAGGGAACCAGGAGGCCATACATCCATTAAAACAATCAATTCTTTGTTGCCAGTTGACTGACCAAACCACTTTCCATCAAGAGATGTGCTTCTTTCGTCCCACATATTAAATTTTTGTGTGAACATCCCTAAACTTGTTTTTAAATCTGTACACAGGTGCTGGTGATTACTACTGTAGTGGGAACGATCTTGGCAACTTCATGAACATTGACCCCAAGGACATGCCCAAGATGGCTCGGGATGGCAGAGAATTGCTCAGGTAAGGGTACATTTTGTAGCTTCAGCAAACTTACCATTTGAGATTGATGTTTATTGAATCTTTGTCACCTGAAAACTTTGGGATGTAAGCAAAATCCCATTAAGATCCCATTGTCTTCCGTGTTGACATCTCAGATGTCCCCGTTAAAGGTTCAAGGTAAGCAAAATTGTGAAGAATGTACTGCCAAGTACATGCACGATATGCAAATAATATTCCAGTATCCCATTTTTCTGTCAACCAGGCGATTTGTCACTGCGTTTATCGACTTCCCCAAGCCCCTGATTGGTGCAGTCAATGGTCCAGCAGTAGGAGTATCGGTCACCGTGTTGGGCCTGTTCGATGCTGTGTTTGCTACTGACAAGGTAAGCACAGTTTCTTGTATGTAAAACATGTAAGGATGTGTGGTTCCTAAGATTTGTAGGTTATCCTCTTATGTTCACAAGGCACAATATCTTGTTTGCATTGAGTTAAACTGGTCTCCATTGTTCTAGATGCAAATATATGATAATAAGCACATTTCCTCTTGAATTTATGACTTTTTGCTTGTCATTAGAATATGATTCAAATCAGGATAACACAGAGTTGCAAGATACTACTTACGAATTACTATATTATTTTCAAAATAAGTCGTCAGGTCCAGGTTAGACTTGTTTGGTAAAAAATGCTGTTTTGAAGGAAAAGAATATTAAGTCTACAAATTGAGTTCAATGAGAACATAACATCATGCAAGCGAATTCAAATATGAGATGTGCATTGTAAATTGCTTACATGTCACAGTGAATCATAATTATAAGAATTTTAAAATATATTGCAGGCAACATTCCACACACCATTCACTGAGCTGGGGCAGAGTGCGGAGGGATGCTCGTCATACATTTTCCCCAAACTTATGGGTAATACCAAGGTCAGTTTTTATGTATTTGCAAAAATGTATAGTATGGTAAGACAGCATAGCATCACCCATGCCTATGTCATAGTCCAATTCTTGTAAATCATTTAACTCAAGACATGGCATAAGCAACATACCAGTATCATTGGTACCCCTATTGGGGTGTTGACTTGATGAAATTTAAATGCTTTGAATGAATTTACATAATAATTAGCTTCTTATCTTGTGAACAACTTGTCTAAAAACTGCAAGTCCTTTCCAAGGGTCAGAAGCAGACACAGCATATATAAAAACATGTAATATTTTGTCTTGGCTTCTCCCCTTTCTCCAATTGTAATTCATGCAACAACACAAAGTTACGAAAACAAAACTAAAGTATTCTATGCATGTGTTTTCTTTCCTTCAGGCTAATGAGATGCTGCTGTTCAATAAGAAGCTGACTGCACATGAGGCATGTGAGAGAGGCCTGGTGACAGAGGTCTTTCCTCATGATAACTTCCAGAAAGAGGTGCAAACAAGAGTCGACTATGTCGCTCAGCTTCCACCACAGGTTGGTACATAATTGGGATCATAAGGTGTTTTGCACTTCTCTTCGCTAACATAGGAAGATGTTGACACAGATTTAAGTGAGTGTTCAAAATGGTATGTCAAATTTTGGAGACCATTCCCCCAAACTCATCAATCTTGTGAAAGTTAAATACATGTGATACTTGTGAAAGTAACAAACCGAATCATTTTGTAGTCAGACTTAAAACAGGGTAAGGTGTTTTGCACTTCTCTTCGCTAACATCGGAAGATGTTGACACAGATTTAAGTGAGAAGAATAGAGTGTTCAAAATGGTATGTCAAATTTTGGAGACCATTATCCCCCCCCCCAATCTTTAATTTGAAAGTTAAATTCATGTAATATTTGAGAAAGTAACAAACCTAATCATTTTGTAGTCAGCCTTAACAGGGTGTACAATTAAGTCGTATTTTTTAGAACGTAAAATGGACAAAAGCATTGTTCCTTCAGCCATATAAGCACTATGTATAAACCTTGAAAAAGTCAGCCAATACCTCAGACCAGGAAAGAAAGAGCACTCACTAGCACAGCGTTATCAAAACCAGGAATAAAGACTGTTACTGCACTATTATGTAAAGAATGTAACCTCTTCCACTAACGTAGGAATGGATGCAAATTATTCCTGTTTCCCCCCTGCAATTTGTATGACTATCTGCAATGTCATTTCTCTTTCTTCCTCAGTCTGTGAAGGAGGGGAAGAAGCTAGTCCGGGACCAGGAGCGTCAGCAGCTGCACAACGCCAACGAGAAGGAATGCGAAGTCCTGGAAGGGAGATGGCTGTCAGAGGAATGTGTGCGGGCTATCATGAGCTTCTTCAGCAAGAAGGCTCGGTTGTGATGAAACAAATTTGTCCCATAATAATGTACATGTAGTTTGCATAATTGTGAGATTTAAATGATTGCTGGACAATGTTCTCTGGCAACAATTAACATTTTCGCTGCTGCCTAATGCCGTAACTACCAGTATTACATAGAGAATTGGTAGCCAGATGGCTGCTTCGGTGTTACAAGTTACATAGACTTTATTTTCTTGCTGACACTGTATATTTGCTTCATAGAAAATAGTAATGTATTGTGAAGAGACAACAATGGAAGTACATTTTGGGAGTGTGATTGAAAATTGGCGGAAGTGCTCAAACCACATTTAGGGGTATTTCAAAATATAGCCTGTAAAAACTTGCAAGAAATATCCAAGGTACAAGAATAAAACACTTCTGGGTTGTTACACCATGTTCTGTCTGATTATTGTCAATTTTCCAAATTTATCTTCTTTTCTTTATGATGATGATTCCTTTACCTACAGTTACCTTGAAGTTGACATTTTGCAGTTTTTTAAAGGTTGCTACTTGAGGTACTTGAATGTATTGCTCTTAATGAAGAAAGAGACTCCTTGGTTTCTAGATGAAAAGTAAAATTGACCACATAATGACATTGAAGCACATACTGAGTTCCCATTGATGTGGTTGAAATTACCAAACATTTGCCCTGTCAACTAAGGCAAGACTATGGCAAGGAATGTACAGTGTATAAACAAACAGTTCATATATCATTAAGCCTTCTTTATTACTCATTCCATTCCTGGCCTTTAAACATAGATAGACTGTACGCACATCTAACAAACTGGTGGGCCTAAAGCAGCAATATTTCATATTAAGATACCATTATGTCAAACTGAAGCTGCATCAACATAGATGACTTGAGATCAAATAAGTCAACTTACAGGAAACAAGCAGGGTTATGAACATGACATGGGCAACACAGTACAGTACAGTTCTGGCAAGAAATAATGACACTTCTGGTTGACATAGTTGTTTGGCACCAATGTGGTAATAATGGGTGTTAAAAAAATGATTATGAATTTGATTCATTTCCAAATTGATAAAAATTTAAAATAATTTATTCATTGGATCTTATTCCCAGTAGACATACGGTACCGCATTTCAACTAAGCACATAAAATTCTGTTACTTCATTATTTTGACTGAAGCCGTTAAAGTGACTGTCCAGAAATATAACCACCATGCAACAGCTCCAAGCCTTGATATGTTATACAACATAGTCACCAAGAGCAGATATCAGTAAGCTTTAAATGTACTCAGCACATTTACCATAAGTTACTCTTGCAACAATGATGCTGATAACTATGGACAACTACACCTTATCTTCCTTTTGTATTGGTGCTTGGTCTTTTTGTAATCTTCTTTCCTCCTTAACCACATCTTTATCCTTAGACGTTAATGATTCTACATCCTCTGCTTTCACATCTTTGACAGTGGGAGATGCTTGAAAAGCATCGGGGACACCTTGTGCATCGTCCAACCTTTTCTCTATCATGTGTAGCCTTGCTTTGACATTTTTGGCAAAGTCTTTCATTGTTTCGTTCAGGCCTAGTATACTCGCTGCCATGGACTCAACCTGCTGCACATCGAACTGTGGCTGGTGATGCCTGTGTGACATGGACTGCTGAGGGAGTTGTCGAAGGGCGGCTTCGATGGGAAGAACGTAAAGATGACGCCGCCGGTCATCGTCAATGTCGTCCCCCGTGAGGATACCGAATGTCTCCAACATTTTTATCGCGTCCGATGAGTCGAAGATAATCTTGGAACCAGATTCTAGCAGTATCCACCTGTTGATGAGCTCCTCCAGCTCAAACACAGTGATGCCGCCTGCAAAGTACATTATGTTATATTTGACTGCCAAGAAGATAGTAGGATCAACTACAAGGTGATGGTTTCATTTTGTAGTAAACTGCTAAACTTCATTCTAACACAAATGCTACTCTCCAAGTTTTCAACTGTCTATAATATTTGACTTCCAAGAAGAGGTATGAAATGGTAGTATAGGATCAACAAAAGGCAAGCATTTCATTTTGTAGTGATCTGCTAAACTTCATTCCAACACAGATACAACTCTCGGAATTTTCAACTGTCGATACTGCAGCCTTCATCAGGATCAAATGACCAATCATTAGACTACATGACCTGCTATGGCAGGAAGTTAATACCACCCCCATCCATAAGGTCTAGTCAAGGAGGTTATCCTTATAACCTCCTTGATCTAGTGTCCAACATGTTTGTAGTGTATACCAAAGTACAGGCTTTCCTCTCATGACTGTTTTTATGTTGATCTTTCTGTTTCCATTACGTTTTTAAATCCGAGAACCAACAGGTTACATTGATGTTGCCGAAGGAAGGGTTTAACCAAGAGAATCTCAATCCTAACCTCTGATGATGTCCCCTTCCTCCTCAGCCTCCAGTTCCAAAGGGGAAGTTCTCCCCAGTAGAAAGGTGTACACAAGAAGTGCCTGTTTCACTGACTCCTCCTGGGCTCTATCCACCAACGCAGTGAGCAGCCCCCTATTGACAAACACACAAAAGAATAGTCCATCCAAAGTCTTGGTTGAGTCTGTTTTCACATATATTAAGATAAGGGCAAGGAGAAGTTGGCTGAAATCCATTGAATACTACAGTAGACCCTCTACAAGCTAGAATACTTGGAACTACCAACATAACACCTTCAGCATAACACTCCTCAAATAAGTGTGGCAAAACCATCAACAAGTTGATGTTGGCCACCTTAAGCCACAAAGAAGAAGAAGAAGGGCACTAGGGCAAAGTAGACTATTTTTAAGGGTAATTCATTGAATCTCTTAAATGTGTAAAATGCATTAAAATCACATAACCCTATGGATCAACCAGATAAAGCAATTGGGTACCTGTTACTTGATACGTTTTTGAAGTACAATGTTCTGGACAGCTCCAGGAGGTACAAGTTTCGCCTGTTCTTGTACACTGTCCACGACCGCAGGACCACAAATGCAATGGTTGCCGCCAGCATCAACAAAATGGGGATCTCCAAGGATGCCATCACTAAAACAAGACGCTGCAAGGATAATACACGATACACAATAAATCTCCAAGCAGATTTGGAAGGAAAAATATGAGTCAGTTTGTAACTGAAACAGAGAGCCAGAAAAAGATTTTGGCTTCCAATATCTTCTTGGAGATTAGAACACAATGAGAAAACTGCAAGGTCATCACAGCTTTCTCAGAAGAGCAACAGTCTTGGCAAATACTGGCTAGTTACATGATGTATATTCATTTCTACTGTGTTTATATACAGTACATTGTATATAATGTACAAAAACATATTTCCAATACATATACACATTAATACAATGGTAAGTTTAAATGTACCTGTATAATGACACCAAACAACGCTATGAGGATGGTAGTGTACACCATGCCCTTGTCTGCACGTGTCATCCGTATGCGTGCGTCAGGTAACAAGTGCTCCAGGGCTTTACAGGGGATGTCTTTAAACCCCTTCAGGATCAGCTGCTGGTCCTTCTTCAACCGGGCTGCCACGACTACTCTCTTGTAGTAGTACCTAATCATATAATGATAAATGATGAAATAATTAGATACTAACTTTTGTATCCATATCATTTGTTCATCAACAAATGAATGATCAAACAATTAGGTATTAAATTTTGTATCTATATCATTTGTTCATCAATAAAATTTGTATCTATATCATTTTGTATCTACAGTATATCATTTGTTATTAGGCTTATTCCTAAATGGCAAGGTAAAGCAGCCATCTGTTCATAAGGCAAAGGATTTTGTATTTTGTTTTACTTTGCATATGCAAATTATTGGTAGGCAAATCACCCAACTACCACCCACTATTTGCCTACAACTCGCTCTCTGCGATGTCATGGTGATCTCTCATATGGAAAGAAAAACAAAAATTAACTAGAAAGGTAACGTTTGCAAAGCAAATGCATAATGTTTACCTTCACATGGTCTAGCCTAACAAACTACTGCTCTGTTTATTCTTGCTCAAACATTACAAAACGATCCCTACTTTGGTTCTTTCGGTGCAGGAGTGGCCAGCTTGCTGTACACCTTGCTGTACCAGGCGGGGGACTGTTCATGAATCTCTTCCTTTCCAAAAGCCCAGAACTTGAGGATGGCGTATGCATCTGGGTTCACATCAACCTGTTAACAATACTAGTACATAAAACTCTTGTATAATACGTCATTGAGTATATTTTAAAAAAGAGGTTGATCTGAGTGTCTTTTTAACAAACTTTTTTCTAATTGGTGGGCCAGAGGTGCCCGGGAGTCTGTATTCCAAAACCACAAATTGAATTTCCCACTTTGACCCCATATGCAAGAATGTGCTCTTCTAAAGACACCCCCATGTAAAATGGTCTCTTCCTATCTATAACCATCCTATTGTATTCAAGAGGACAGAACCTAGTAGTTGTACTGCGTAGATTCTTACCATTACTCCATTTTCTGACACGTGGTCTTTCAACGCCTCTACTATCACGTGACGAGGCAGCTCCACGTAGCTCGCCTTCTTGATGAGCGACGACAGCTTCTGTATCAAGAAGAACTCGTTCTCCACGCGTTCGTGTTCTGTCAGGTGACGTGTCGCGACCGTTTCCTTGTCAGGGTTCACAGGGTCAAACATTGTCTGCATTTTATAACGGCAAATGAGAATGAAGGAAGGACAAATTTTAGTACTCAAACTCTGTTATAAATCATTTACAAGAACACTCAGTTATCATATGATGTGTTTGTTAAACTAAACCCAATTTAGACATACATTGTACAAATTAACATGGCCAGAGCAAACCATAGCAAACCAGGGAAGGAGCTTCTAACAGAAATTTTGAATTCTAGAAATTTTGAATTCTGATAACTTTTTCTGGGTCACTGTCCATGTGAAAAGGTAACAAGTGATCACATAGAAAAACAGCACCACCTGTTTCTGGAGTTGAGCATGATATTATATCATAGATTATGCATATATTAGCCTGGGTACCATCCTGGTTAGTTTAAGTCCACTCCCAAAGTCCCTACCGACTGACCAAAATGGTAGCGACTGTGGGAACGGATGTAAACTAACCAGGCTATGTATATATAGGCATATATATATTAAGCATGCTTATCACATGCTTATATCAAAATTCTAAGTTCTGATCTAAAGACGTTGGAAACCCACCTCTTTGTCCGGGTTGATTGGATCGAAGACATGCTAAATCGCAAGCAGTAATAACAAACAAACAAAAGGAAATTAGTGAAGCAAACAACACACGGCACACTGTTACTTGAAGAACTAGGGAGGAAAAGAAAAAAAGAAAAAAGTCCATATTCAGTGTCAAAAGTACAAGTTTGGATGAAGGGATATCAAATCAAGTCTACAAGCAGATGGAATGGAATGAACTTCGGGATTACCAAAGCATGGCTGCTATTTAGATTTACTGATTGACTAAAGGAAGTTATCCTAGTCTTGGCAGAAGTTTTGCAATTTTGTTTTCTTAATTTTTTTCCAATGTGTGACATCTGGAAGACAGTATGTTGGACTCCTGTAGGAAGCAGCAAAATTGTATCCGAAACTTTAATGAGATGTGCACGATATACCAGGGAGGTAGATGTTTTCAATCCTCCTTGATTACAGAATACTTTAAGACTTTAAGTAAGCCTTTCATTTTTCTTTTGAGGAAGAATAAAGTCAAATTCAATTTTGGTAAACTTTCTGCCAAGAATTCTTGAGCTGGTCATGCAATGGTGCTAATGAAAACTTTAAGTTTTACAAAAACAGATTCATGATCGCAGCACCTTCATTTCGATAAGGATCTTGTGATACTCGTCAGTGATGGCAGTGTCCAACGCATCGGAGAACTCGGAGAAGTGGTCCAGGTAGGTAGTCGGGATGATTCCGTCCATTCGCTGCATGAGCCGCATGACCAGCGACCGCCGCGTGATGGGGATGAAACGTTCCGGAAACTCCTCTTCAGACGGGACCCCGAGAAGAGGCGCCCTCGGGACCGGTGTGTCAGCCGTCTGGGTGGGGAGGGGGGCAGCTTGGCTGGGGAGGGGGGCGGCTGCTGCTGCCGGCCATTTTAGTTTGCTCCGCAGGCTAGCAAGCCTGGCTGATGCACTGTACTGGAAAATAGAAGAACACGATCGAATTAAACATCTATATTTAATTCTCTCATTAGAAAAGATCCATCTACAGCTTCTCGAGTTATCCTGTTGACATACAGACCCACACCATGGCCAAACTGAAGACATAACCTTCTTATCAAAGGTAACTATAGCATCTAGTTAAGGATTTGTACTGCTCAATACCAAATGACCTGTCGATGTTCTGATACACTGATTTGCATGTACTACCAATAAGGGTTACAGCCCTTGAACCCTGGTCCTGACATACATAAACAGGATTGCGGACACGATGACACCGTATCTTACTATTACTGAAGTGAAGACATATCTAGTCATTCCAAGGACATTACTATATAGTATATATAATGTCCTTGGTCATCCCTAGATTCGTGGACTCACCAAATAGGCTCTGACCCAAGCCAGGCAAATATAGTGTCCTCAGCCAAGTCAAGGCTGTATACATTATAAATTCAACCTGACATGGAACATGCCATAGATATCTATATAATCTGCTGAGCAATCCTACATTACTTCTTTTTAGTACCAGATATGTTCTTATTACACTTTCTTTACTTAGCATGACTACGACAGGTGTGTCTACAAGAAGTTCGAAACGTTTACAGGTGGCTTATGTTGTTGTTTACAAATCTTCAAGGACATTTCCAAGGACATCAACAAACGTTTAGACAAATATCGGAATATGTGGACATTCTCTACACCCTACTGGGCCGTCTTACGTTGTTTCTTGAGGTGTGGAGTCCAAGGGACAGGATTCTGAGGCGAAAGTTCCCCGCACGGCAGCAGAAAAGGGTCGGACCGCCCATCTTTACATGTTTGGGGTCATCAAGGTGGAAAGGGCGAAGGTCATATGCTTAGGAGCGACAAAACACAAATTAAATCTAGATTGAAATATACAGTATCGGAGAAAATCGGTTACTAGAACAAAATGATGCATAAAAATGCTTAAAGGTATTTATTCAGATGGTTCTTCTCACTTTTATATGGTGGATTTTGTTACTTTTGAAGATTTATTCTGGACTATACAAGACTATCGTTTGTTTTGTCGCCTTCCCCCATGCTGCTCTTCGAATTTTTTCCCGCGAAAACGACGAGAATCCGCCAAACTAGACTAAACCTGAAGGTTTCTACCTCCCTGCGTAGTTCAGTGTAACATTGTGACATTTTTAATACAAGCTCTGATCTTACTGATGTCGGTGCACAGCGCTATTTATTAAGGGGGCGTCGCGTTGGAGAAAGAAGGCCGATTTTGTGTCGTCCAGCCCTCGCGCCCCCCTCCCCCCACATGTGGGAAAATCTCGACTTTTTGTTGTGGCACAGTTCTGTTTGAACAGACTTTGTTGTCGATATGGACCCGTCAGAAGTGGAATTCCTGGCTGAAAAGGAGATGGTACACATCGTACCCAACTTCTCCATGGACAAAGTATATCTTATTGGGGTAAGTTTGAAACTCTGTGTTGCAGCAAGGAGGTTGGTTGTACTGTTGCTGTCAAATATAAAGCTAGTTAACTGACTGACTGACTGACTGACTGGTTTATATCCACACAGGTGATAAAAGCATGCTTGCAGCCCTAGGGCTGAATTGCACAGCTTTGAGAAAATGTGTTACACTGATTATGTGTCACAGATTGATTAAAATACACGTTATGTTACAGATTGATTAAAATGCACACTTTGTAAATTGGTCAATAAATCTTATAAAATTTGTTCAAATCAATTTATAACGTATTTGGTAGGTAGCTAGATGTTATATAAAAAGAAAGCTGACTTGTGAAAGAGAAACTAGATTACTACTATTATACTTCTATTAAACAATTAGTAGTAATCTAGTTTCTCTTTCACAAGTCAGCTTTCTTTTTATATAACATCTAGCTAAAATTACATGATGTAACATGATGTAACATGGTTGTTATGATGTTTATGATGTTTGATTAAGGCCACACCAATTTAATTTGTTGGTTCTCGGATTTTTTCAGAAAAAATATGAAGCGACAGGGCGAAAAAAAAAAAAAATAAAAACAGGCCTGGGCATCCTATTATAGCCCCAAATGCTAAAATTGGTGCCATGAAGTCAACACAAAAGACTGGGTTAAAATTTGAATAATGAATTTTGAACTTTTAATCAAACCAGTGCATTGGTAGATGTAATAACTGTAACAACTAGGAGTAACAGGTCTTTCTTGAACTGTTGGAGGCAAAATATGAGCATTTTTGAGTTGATTCAGAACCAGAATTTTTTTTTTTTTTTTTTTTGCAAATCAGAAAAAAATGAAGAGGCGAATCCGAGAACCAACAAATTAAATTGGTGTGGCCTAAGTTTATTTCCTTGTGTTCTAGGGTGACATTGGTCCCTTCAACCCAGGTCTGCCTGTGCAGATCCCTCTGTGGATGGCGATCAACCTGAAACAGCGGCAGAAGTGCAGGATACAACCTCCTGACTGGATGGATGTGGGTAGGTAACATGTAGCCTCTACCAGGCTTCAGAAGCAGCTGGAAAAGTAGAAATTCGCCAAATAAACAGATAACATGCCAGGGGAGTTGGTCCGCTAAGGAGTGCATTTGCTGCCTCCCGAAGGGATCATGTTACCTGTCTATTTGGCCAATACTAGTATCTACTCTTTCCAGCTGCTTCCAAAGCCTGGTAGGGGCTATATAACATGTAGTCATTGTCATCCCTGTACATAACTGATTATAAGACTGTGATTGTTACATGTGACAATTTGTAACGTCTACTTTTAGTCAACTGTGACAGTGTAATCACGAAAACATTGTTTCTTCATATGCTTGTCTCAGAAAAACTACAAGAGAAGAAAGACGAAGAAGAAGGCTCACCGTTCTTCAAGCCAATGCTGAACAAGCACTACATGGAAGTGGCACAGCTCTTGCTCACACAGTAAGTTGGAATAATTAGCCTTTGGGCCACACAGTTGTACAATCACTACAGCAGGAGGCTACTACATGTAGTAGTCCACTGGTAGCCCACTCCCATACTCTTGACCATAATTAATGAGTGCAAAGCACAGAAAGCAGCATGTACTATGTACCACATTTAAAATTCTTTGGTATGACTGAGCCAGAGATTGAATACTTGTTTTAAATGTTTGTTTGTTTGTTTGTTTCGTAGTGCAACAGATGACATTCCCAGGGCAGATGAAGTCAGAACCCTGATTAAGGATATCTGGGACATCCGGACGGCCAAGCTGCGCAGCTCTGTCGACAAGTTTGTCTCAGACCAGGAGTCCCATGCCCAGGTAAGGCCACTCACTCACTCACTCACTCACTCACTCACTCACTCACTCACTCACTCACTCACTCACTCACTCACTCACTCACTCACTCACTCACTCACTCACTCACTCTCACTCACTCACTCACTCTCGCTCACTCTCGCTCGCTCGCTCTCTCGCTCGCTCACTCTCACTCACTCACTTTTACTCTCACTCACTCACTCACTCACTCATACACACACACTCACTCACTCACTCACTCACTTACTAACTAATTAACTAACTATCGGGTTTAACGTCTGTTGTTCCCCGTCTTCCGAGGGTTAGACATGCTTGTACACTGATGCTGAGGCTTGATGGCAGCCTACCATTTGCCTTTATCCAGTGGGTTGACATTATGTAGGTTTAGGTGGTGAAAGTCCTCCCTTGTGTTGTCAATCCATCTCTTCCTTGGTCAACCTCGGGTTTTTTTTAAATTGAAAAGTTGATACATCAGACAAGAGGACATTAGAGAGTGCGGCCTCGCCAGTGTTGACTAACTGGACAGTCACTTGGAAACATGGTGTGAGGACTAGCCGACTGCTGCCCACCCCTGTGTCAGGGACCCCTGCAGCAGTATAATCAAAGACTGGATACTACTACTAAAAAGTTAATACATGTATTATTGATATATTTATGATTTAAATGGCAAACATACTCATTAACTTAAGAGGTACTCCTGTGTAGAATGGTAACAACATACCCTTTTTTTTTTCCAACTATAGCTGGACGACCTTTCTCTGATGGAAATCAACACGATGCGACAGTTCCTGACTCAGGCTCTCGATCACATGCACCAACTGCGAACGCCACAAGGGGGCGCAACTCAACATACACAGGAATGACACAGAAGTCAAGCCTTGTTTTATGAACTTTTGTATCTATAGGAGGATTGGCTTCTATACTTTGTGTATAACTGATACCCTAATTCCAGCATTTGACTCATTGAAATTATGTACCTACCAAAATAGAATTGGACTTATTTGAAAATATTTGCAGATGTTAGCAAATTTTCAAGCCACGGGTAAGTTTCACTCAAATTTAGTGCCACCAGAAATATGTTTTTACAGTGTGTGTATGGATGAATGCTAAAATTCTTCATCTGATTCTTAATGGGGCCAAGTGTTACTTATAGAATTTGGGACCAAAGTTTGTATACAGATAAAGTGTGGTACGATATTATATACATTGTACTGTATAGATGTATGGAAATGGTATGTACCATTATGTATTATTTTCAGTTATACACAAGAAAATCTATGTACTGGGTTCCACACTTCTTTTTGAAGGACTGTGACCCAGATTTCTAAAGAAATTGTTGTAATGGGACAAAAGAGGCCCTATTATCACCAACAAGCTGGAATGTAAGCTTGATAAACATGGTATAGCTGCCCTTTGTTGTCGTTTTTCTTGGGTTTTTCGTTTGGAAGATACAGGTACAATCTTTGAGCTTATTTCATACGTTTATACTGATCCATAATTAGCTTATAACAATTTTCATTGTCGCTATTCTTCCTGTAGTCCTTACTGCACAAAACTACATGACACACTAGAAATTATACAAAATATAACGTATTTACATAATGTTATAACATCTGTGTCCATAATATCACCAGGGTCCATAATATCGCCACCTTGAGAAACAGTGTGCTTAAAGACATTTTTACTGCAGCATACCCTAGGTATGAACATTTGAGGTGTGCAGGAGTGCATACCAAAAGTATGTTGCAGTAAAAATATCTTTAAGCACACTGTTTCTCAAGGTGGTGGTATTATGGACACAGATGTTACACATAATTCAAGAAGTGATAAAAAGATGCGTAGTGGCTAAATATGTAACTGTAGCCTCTACCAAGCTTCAGAAGCGGCTGGAAAGAATAGAAATTGGCCAAATAGACAGATAACATGCCAGGAGTTGGTCCGCTGCAGTTTTAACATATTTCACGAGGGGGTGTTTTTGAGTGTGTGGCAACCTACCCTCCCCCGTTTCGTGTGAATGGGTCAGTCCACCAGCTGGTGCCCCGAGGTGCATGCTGGGTGCAGCAGACGGTAATTTACGACCCCGTGACCCCGGACGACAACACGGGGGAAGTCGTGGGCGATCTGGGGAGTCAAGATCCACTGGCAATGCACTTGAGAAGGCTCCCCTGCTTCGTAAGACCTTCACCGAGCTCCCGAACGTTTCCGGCGGAGTTTTGTGGCTGTACCTTTTTACGGGATGGGTTGCGAAAGTATGCGGTTGTGATTTGACGCAAGGGGGATCTCCGCTGGTGCTGCTGTCAACATGATGGCGGGGGCGCCGCTCGCCACAGCTGGCGGAGCGGCCACATCTGGCCTGGCGACGGCCGGTCCCTCCCAACATGGCACCGTGTGCTTCGTGTGTGGCAGCGGCGGCGCCAGCTACCAGCTCCGATCCCGCCCTGCGGCCGACACCGCTTCGGCCTACTTCCCCTTCTTGGAATACCACGACGCGCCTCCCGGCGGCAAGTCCCTGGCCGCCGACGGCTCGGCCGAGGTCTGCTTCGTCTGCTACTCCTTCCTGTCCGAGCAGTGGAATTCCTTCGAGCGGATGCGAACGCCGCTTGCCAAGAGGCTCTACTGGCTGAAGAGGCCTCCCGGGTGCGGCTACCGAAGTGGTCACGACGCGCAGCTCCGGTTCCAGCAGGAGGAACTCCTGAAACTTAACGGTCAGGACGCAGTCATGGTGGGCGGGGACGACCTCGACTGGGCAGGGTATGCCCCCGCAAGTCACAGCGACGACGCGAGGAACAGAGATACAGCCACTACCGAGTCTACAACGTCAGTTCCCAGATTATGTTACGTTTGCGGGCATAAGAAAGATCGGAGGCACCTCCTCAGCGCTCACACACGACCCCAGCATAACCCGAAGTCGCCGTTCTACCCGTGCCTGACACGACACGCCCCACCCCCCGGGGCAGGCCCCCTGGACCAGGACGGCACCGTCATGATCTGCGAGGGCTGCGAGAAGTTCCTGTTCAGGCAGTGGCAGGCGTTCCAGAGGAACAACATCCCGGTCATGGAGAGACAGTACCAGCTGCGCTCGGAGACAGATTCGGTGTACCACAAGGCAGGGTCCTCGGACCACAACACTGCGCCACAGGACAGAAACTCTCAAGAAGACGATGACATGATGAGGTGTTTCACCTGTGGTGTAACACAGCCACTCAACTCGGGTAGATTCATCTATTCCAGGAAGCACTCAGAAGGGGACGCGTTCTTCCCCTTCCTGGAAGAACTGACCGCGCCCAAGGGTGCCATGCCCCTGACGGCACACGGCGTGACTCGGGTCTGTTACACCTGCCGCAAGTCCTTGGACAGGCAGTGGAAATCATACGAGTCGTCAAGAACGCCAGAGGAGGAGCGTACCTACAGGATACATGAGGGTACCCAGAAACCTTCCTCCTCCCCCCCACATTCTCAGCCGAAGTCGACTGCCTCCAAGCCTCAGGGTTGCTACCTGTGCGGTAGCATGCTTTCGCTCTCAGGTGGTAACGTCGTTCACTCCAAACCACCAACAAGTGACGAAGATGATGTTTCAAACATAAGGTACTTTCCGTTCCTCGTTGATTACCCCCAGGCTAGCAATGCCCACCCCCTGAAAAGGGATGGTACGGCCCAGGTGTGTGACACCTGTCAATCATGGTTGGACCAACAGTGGCACATTCTACAAATCAGAGGCGTTCCACCTGACCAGATCGGTGGGTTCATCAGTAACTTTATGGTCCTTCCAAGTACATGTACTTCTTCAAGTTCAAGGGACGAAACTGACACCGCAACAAGGTCGTCACCTGTCTCAGATGGTAGCAGAAAGGGAACACCGGAAGACGCCAGGAAGAAGTGCTTTATTTGTGGCAAAAATATAAGCACAGGAAGCAATAAGCAAACAGTGTACACGTACCCGAGGACAAGGGATGGCCGGTCGGACAGAGGTCCTTTCTTCCCTTTCCTTGCCACCTGTAACCCAGCACCAGGTGCTGATCCGGTGCACCCGAACGGTTCGGTGACCACCTGCCAATTCTGCTACCACAACCTGTTGCAACAGTGGAATGATTATGAGGACTCGCCGAGAAGCCCCGGCGAATCCAACCGGTGGCTGCGACCGTACCACACTCGAGATTTCGTGTGCTACTGGTGCGGGGAGCTGCATCCCTTCGCGGTGGTGAAAGAAGTGTCTGTAAAACACTTTCCCTTTCTGACTGACCACCCCAGACCCAAGGGCTCCCTGACACTAGAGGGAGGCAGCAGTGTACTAGTCTGTCCTGGCTGTCATGAGCTGATGAAAAGTGTTGAAAAGACAACTGACTTCACAACTTCAGTAATAAAGGGACCAGCCATTGATGAACACAAGGTGGGTAAAGATTTCTTTGAGGGGCAAACCATTGTCTTCTTTAAAGGGCTGTTCAAGTTCAATATCATATTTTATTATACTATAGTGTTCACAAGAATGCAGTAACAAAATTTCTGTATACTTCATACCTTCAGTAATAAGTCGTAACGTATAACCTTCTTGGTCGTAACCATTGATGAACACAAGGTGGGTGAAAATTTCTTTGAGGGACAAACCATTGTCTTCTTTTGGTCTGTTTGGGCAATTTTCAATATCATAGTTCTAACACCAACAGTAGCAAAACATTTAGTTCAAAGTACATTAAACTTAACGATAAAGTGATAGACCTTTTGCAATAATTCTAAGTTCCGCCCTATTCTATCTCCATGTAAACTTTAAGCTTTTCCTGTCAAAGTAAGCACATTTGCCCCTTGAGTGGGTTTGTGTTGGTAGAAGGCTTCCCACCTGTCCACCAGAGTTGCACACCTGTCGCAGGTGTCAGGTGACAAGAGCACTGAGGTGTGCCCATTGGGGGTAACTGGAGACACCAGTGGTAATGCACCGTAGCCTTCAGCCAGTTAAGCCCAGGGTTTTACAAGGTTGAGGTTTTTAGGGCCTGAAAATGACAAAGGGTAAGGACTTTTTCAATGTTTGTTAAGTTTATGGCCAAGTAGTTCTGAAAGGCAGCTACAAAAAGTCAATATTTTGGTCATTTCTTTTCATGATAAGTTGACTATTACGATATCATATGCTAACCATATTTTTTCTTCAACTTAATAACAAAAAGGCCACACCAATTTAATCATTTGGTCCGCTTAATTTTTTTCTGATTTGCCAAAAAAAAATTCAGGTTCTGAATCAACTCCTAAATGCTCATATTTTAGCCCCTACAGTTGAAGAAAGTCCTTGTCTTCCTAGTTGTTACAGTTATTCCATCTATCAATGCAGTGGTTTGATTAAAGGTTCAAAATTCCTTGTTTGAATTATATACCAGCCTCCTATCGTAGCTTTTAGGGCTATCATGGGATGCCTAGGCCTGTCGCTTCATATTTTTTCTGAAAAAATCTGGGAACCAACAAACTTAACTGGCGGGGCCTTAAGTACTATAAGCTGTCTGCTGGCCAGGTGTTGTACCTTGTCCAGAATACTGTCGGCAGGTAAATACAGGTGCTTGTTCACCTCTTGTCAAGACAACAAAGGCCTTAGATTGTCCGCCCACCTTTTGAAAGCTCAGGTAAACAGAGCTGAGACCTCAACCTGCAGCAGATGTAATCAGCTTGAAGCCTGGGCTATTTTTAGCCGGTATAATATCATAGATTAATATTCCCCTGACGAAACAGGTTGCATAATTTTGTTTCAATGGTGCGTGCATTTATAATGAGTAGATTAATATTTTCTAATTTGAGACAAAGGAAAGCTGGTATGATTATAAAGTACTGTGTTCTTCTAGAGAGAATAATCAATATCACTTGTCTGCGAAGACTAAGGAATATTGATTTTTTTGTTAGCATTATTTGCTGCAATTATACGAGATATGAGAGATCAAGTATAAGTGTAATTTCGTTGCAAAATTCAACATATTTATTTATTTATTTATTAATCATAAAGATGTATGGGTGGTCCCTTCAACCCCAAGGGGCTGATTTCCAAGAGAGCCCATTACAAAATGACATATATAAACATATAAGATAATGGATACAAAAAGTAATATAACATAAATAAATTAACATAAATTATCCCCTTCCTTGGTGATGATCCTTGAAAAGTTTGTCCTTTGGTCACACAAGCTTTCGTATGATGATATCAGATATTAGTACTCTGAATCTGATACACACAAGGATGTGTCTTACTGTACTACAAATGTGCTATTTCAGTACTGTAATCATCCTATATTCGTACTGTTCAGTGGGATTTCCCCTCTGCGTGTAAGGTGCCTCAAGCCTTCCCACCTGGTCGTGAGTACACTGCATGCTTGGGTAGTGCTGGTGTGTACAAAGACATGCTACTAAGGTCCTATAGTTGTAGTTGTACTGTTTCTGTACTGTAATCATCCTAAATTTGTACTGTTCAGTGGGATTTCCCTAGCCTCTACCAGGCACCGTGGATCGCTGGAAAAATAGTAGAAATTGGTCCAAATAAAGGGAATAGTATACCAGGGGAGTTAGCCCACCAGATCTAGAGAGAGGATCCGTGGGTCACATATTGGACCCTCTCTGGCTGGCTAACTCCCCTGGTCTACTATACCCTTTATTTGGGCCAATTTCTACTATTTTTCCAGCGATCTGCGGTGCCTGATACTGATAGTGATAGAGGCTAGAATTTCCACGAATCCCCTCTGCTGTAAGGTGCCTCATGCCTTCCCACCTGGTCATGAGCATCAGGCATGCTTGAATATTGCTGGTGTGTACAAAGACGTGCTACTAGTGTCCTATAGTCGTACTGTTTCTGTACTGTAATCATCCTACATTCGTACTATTTGGTGGTACTTCCCCCTTGCCTGTAAGGTGCCTCATGCCTTCCCACCTGGTCCTGAGTGGCAGGCATGCTTGGATAGTGCTGGTGTGTACAAAGATGTGTGTTACTGTGTACTACAAATGTGCTATTGCAGTACCGTTAACATCCTACATTCGTACTGTTCAGTGGGATTTCCCTTCTGCCTGTAACTTGTGTGTAAGGTGCCTCATGCCTTCCCACCTGGTCGTGAGTGTCAGGCATGCTTGAATACTGCTGGTGTGTACAAAGACGTGCTACTGATCGGTAGTACTGTTTCTGTACTGTTTCCCTACCATAATCATCCTATATTCGTACTGTTCAGTGGTACTTCCCCCTTGCCTGTAAGGTGCCTCATGCCTTCCCACCTGGTCGTGAGTGTCAGGCATGCTTGGGTAGTGCTTGTGTGTACAAAGATGTGTGGCATTCGCCCTCGCACGACCCCACAATCTGCAGCCCCCTGCACATGTTACTTGTTAGTTTGTTTTGACTCCTTCAGGAACCAGGCAGACATTGCAACCAGCGCCACCAGCTAACCTTTCCCTCCCACCCCGGCAAATATGAGGAGCCTGGTGGTATTCCGTGGGTCCCGGGGACTCACCGTGGTGGCACGGTAGCTTTTAACCTGGGCTGCTTGGAAGTGTTCCATACGCAGGGGGGAATGCCTCCTGTACAGGCTGTAGGGCAAAAGTTATCAGAAACTTGAGGAAAACTACCAAAAAATTGAAAGTTTCATACCTTTTGAACTCTTGTTTCAACATTTTCGACATCGTCAGCAGTAGCTTTTAACCTGGGCTACTTGGAAGTGTTCCATACACAGGGAGGATGCCTCCTGTACGGCAAAAGTTTCCAGAAACTTAAGTAAAATTTTTTTTTTAAATCAAAAGTTTCATACCATATGAATGTTCGTTTGAACATGTTGAAATTGTAATTGAAAGCAAATTTTTTTTAGAAAATCATGATGAATTATCAAAATCTTCCCTGTAGGGCAAAAGTTTCCAGAACCTTAACGAAAACTACAAGAAATCGAAAGTTTTATATCTTATGAACTCTCATTACAAAATTTTGACATCGAATGCAAATTTTTTTAGAAAATCATAATTAGTACTTGACAATAGGTTTGGATGATTTTTCAAAATCTTGACCTCTGACCTCTAGAAATCTCTACTGATTACCCACATAATGTTACATTGAACGGTTATTAATATTATTGTTAATTTTGTGGAAGTGCCCAAAAATGAGCAGTACTGTCCAGTTACACATTTTATTGCTTTACTGCAATTTGAAAAATAGGAAGTAAAGATTTCAAGTCATTCATAGAAGAACTATGTTTTAGGTTTTAACAAATATCAAAATTTTAAAGAGATTGTTTTCACGTTATCTTACATAAGAATCTATCAGAAATTGTGTACTGAAACAGATAAAGGTATTAGGCTGGCCCAAAGTTGGCACTAAACTGCAGATGAAGACTGCAACATCTGGAGTGGAGGATTAGCATGCTTCCAGCTGGTATCCAGGATTCCAAATATTTTCTGTTCCTGCCACGATCAATTTTCCTCAGTCTGGAATCTGGATGTTATTCCGAATGTAAAATGTTACAGTGTGTGTGTGTCAAAACGGACCACATTCTTGTTTTTTTTTCTGTCAGATTAAGATTGACAGAAGATTGCTTCACAAGTGAAAGGATAATCTAATTACTGTACTGTAAATTCACTTATTTTTGCGGGGATTTAATTTCCAGAAGGAGTGGAAAGAAGTTTTTTGTGGTGTTTTCAGTTTACGGTTGAAACAATTCTATCGTACAGTAGTCGTACGATGGAAACACATATTCGCTGTGTTATGATATTGTTGTAGAGAGGTCACTGTGAAAACTGTTAAAATAAAACTACTGTAAACATTTTAACATTTTCTGTACACAGTATCCGAGAATAAGATCATCATTGCACACCTGTGTTGGCTGTGTTTATTTTTTCTTCATTAGGCCATAGCAAGTAAATTTTATGGATGACATCCTCCGGAGACTCCAAAATTAATGCGAGAGGGCGGAAAAAAAACAAGGCAAGCCAAAAAAAACAAGATTCCTACATTTTCAGATTTTGAGATCGTAAACCTCGTTGAACAAGAATTTAGGCGGTAAAACATGATATCATACCCAACAGGTCTTCTGTCGCTGTATTCAACAGTATTACCTGTCCTTGCAGATGTGTCTTTATTAAATAGAACAAAAAAAGAGCTTGCTGTACCATCTTCAAGGTAGATACTACACTGGGTATTCATTTGTAATGGAACACCCTGGACTGTCAACACTTGCCATCAAACACGAGGAATTGCGCCTCAAGTTTGCTGGATCCCTGGTGGTCTCTGAGTTTAGAGACTGGCTACCAGGCAGAACACAGAGCTCAATCATTGACAGAGTGACTCATAAACCGAACTGTCTGGAAGCCATACTCTACCTATATTGTGCCAACTGTTACAACACCGATTTGTCTCTGAAACAACTTTGAAAAAAGAAGTGACTAAATAAAATTTTCAATTATTGTACAAATGGTTTTGATTCAGTGGCAACATCACATATAAAATGAATAAAATACAACATTGTATCAAAGCAAAAATAAAATGATAAATCAGAGCCTTGTCTTGCAGATGGACGTTCATGACATATTTGCCCTTTTTGGCATGTTGACCACCGTCGCAGGGCACAAAATTTCTTGTTTTTTTTTTAAAAATCAGGCGAAAATCAATGCGCGCGAGGATGTCATCCATAAAATTTACTTGCTGTGGCCTTAAGTGTTGATTCTCCTTTCTTAGTACAAACTGCTAATGTTGACCTAAGGTGGAATTCACCAACAGCAAGAATTATCACATTTCTGTTACTGCAATTTTTTGGTGTCAACATGGTGTAGATTCCTAGACAGCTTGCTGTAGTTAAGCTCAACAATACTAGTAGACTTGAAATCCAGATAAAGTAGGAAGTTAAGTTTGTTCTAGGATTGATTGGCATTAAGTACTGAAATCCACCAAAACGCATGTACATGTAAATTTGCATCTGTATCAGTAGAAGTTCCTCCATATATTAGTTCAGCCAATCGTATTGGGTCAAACACTCAAATCAGAGAGTTGAATGGCCTTACATTCATTTTAGATGGTCTACCAAGTTTCTAATTTACACACTGTGACCCCCTCCCCCTAACCCCCCATCCTCACCACAGGAGTAACCTAGTCTCTACCAGACTAACTGCGCGAGCTATAATAGGGAGATATTTGCCAGGGGAGTCTGGCTGCCTTCTGTATCTGTATCTGTATATGTATAGCCGGTATAACCGCCCTTCGGTGTAACACACCAGCTTCGCAGGCACGCGGCGCGGCGGCAGCCTTGAGGTTGACTGGCCGCGGACTGACTCTACTGGCCAGCTTATTCCCTTCTTTTGCCGAATTCTACGATCCGTACCCCCGTAGGAAGGCCTGGTGGAGGCTAGGAGTATAACCTACATTTGGCTGTCTTTCAACACTACCTGAAAGCCAACTGTAGTGCACAAGTGTGGGTAGCTGTCCTCACTAAAGATAGCACAGAGTCCAACGTCTGGACGTTCAGTCTACAGTAAAGATAGCACTCAGTAGATCCTAGCCTGGATGCCAGACCCATAGCATTCTAGGCCCAAAGTAGCCAGCGTGCAGGGCCTAACTGAGGGGGGCTGTGGTATAATTTCCTTGGGGGCATGTTGGCCCTGGAGCCGAGGAACTGGCCTGTGTAGGCCCTGGAAACAGTCTGGCACCCAGGCTAGGTAGATCCAAGGAGGTTTCAATCAGATGAAAATAGAGGTCACCAGACATTCAAGAAAAACTCCTACATAAGGAAAACCTGCCTACCTAAAACTCCAACGAATGCAATTTGAGTTACCTGGTAATTCCAGAGAAAAAGTCTAACACACTGAATGCAATCAGACAACCAGACAAAAACTTCAACATAAGGAATGCAATCAGAGTTAATTAGAATGAAAAAGTCCCATAAACGGAATGCAACCTGAGTTAATTCCAGAGAAAAACATACGGAATACAATCAGAATCTGAATTAATTCCAAGACACTGGTCCATTAAATTGTAACACGCAGAATGCAATCTGAGGTAATTCCAGAAGAAAAAAAACATACGGAATTCAATCTGAGCTAATTCCAACGCACTGGTCAGTTACTAGAATGCAATTTGAGTTAATTCCAGAGAAAAACATATGGAATGTAATCAGAATTACAGAAAAAAAGGTCCAAGATACAGAATGCAACCTGAGTTAATTCCGTAGAAAAACACACGGAATACAATCAGAATCTGAGTTAATTCCTAAACACTGGTCACTTAGGTCTAACATGCGGAAGGCAATCTACAAAACGTAGGGAATGCAATCTGAGCTAATTCCAACCAAAGCACTGTACTAGTCAGTTACCCTAGAATGCAATCTGAGCCAATTCCAGAGAAAAACAACAACATGCAGAATGCAACCTGAGCTAATTCCAGAGAAAAACATACGGAATACAATCTAAGCTAATTCCATCCAAAGCACTGTACTGGTCAGTTACCCCAGAATGCAATCTGAGCCAATTCCAGAGCAGAATTGTGACGTTAAGTTCTAACATGCAGGATGCAACCTGAGCTAATTCCAGGGAAAAACATATGGAATGCAATCTAAGCTAATTTCAACCAAAGCACTGTACTGGTCAGTTACCCCAGAATGCAATCTGAGCCAATTCCAGGGCGGAATAGTGATGAGGCCCAGGTGGGAAGTCGCCCAGATGCCCTGAGGATGAATCACTTCCACAGCTTCCTCTTTGATGTGGTCCATTTAGACCTGGCGCCTTGTGGTTAGGGGTCAACGACTCGGGCAGCCCGCACCCATTGCCTGATCCCCAAGCAGAGGTGTGGGGCTCTGGCTTGGCTTGCTAGCATGTCGTTTTGCTATATGTACTGTATTTCTAGTGGTGAACGTTTTGGAAGTATTGTTTTGGGTGGCTGAACTGTGGGTTTGTGTGTCTGTTTGTCCAGGCAGAGGTGTGTGGCTCTGGTTTGGCTAGCCTGGTTACCAAACCTATTTTAGCTCCCGAGTCTCTTTTGTCCTCTTGCAAAATGAGAGAAGTCTTTACCCTCTGAAATGCTGTTTCCTGCATTTTGAGGGGCAAATGTTGCTGGTAGACTAAGCTTAGTTAATGACATCTCTTTCCATATCTTTACACACTGATTTTTGTCCGTCAAAGATGACAGACTGGGCAAAATTTTTGTCTGTCATGAGCAGCAAAATTCCCTGAAATGCCGGAAGCGCAGATGCTTAGCTAGAACACTGGGCCATGTCGTCATATACATGTAGCACTGTAGTTGGAAAGTTGGTAGCAAAACACTTTACCCCAACGTGTTATTTTGTTGTGCCATCGACGTCAGAGCAATCTACTGCCATCCTTTTTCAGGCACTTGATTGCATCGTACACTCCAGTGAACAACGCGATTTCGGTAACAGGTCTGCTGGACAAGGGTGGCATCCGGGCCGACACGACGTTCCAGAAGAAAGGAAGTTGCAGTTCTCACCTCCGTGTGAAGTTCAAACATGCCGCGGGTCCCAGGCACACTTCCGGCACAAACACGGCCGTTTGGACACCTGTTACAGACGAGCAAACTGCCCTTTGCCGTCCTGCAAATCTTGAAATATTTGCATTGTTACCTCCATGAAAAATGGAGGTACAATGTATTGTCTCTGTGTGTGTGTGTGTGTTTGTGTGTGTGTGTGTGTGTGTACATGTGTGTATGTCTGTGTTTCCGCATATTCAGGCTCGCATATTATGTGCTCAACGAGTAAACTGCCCTTGCAAATCTTGAAATATTTATGTTGTTTTGATATTCTTCTGATATTCTTCTGCTGTTACTGCGAATACAAAGATACTTTGAATCCTTGGTCTTAATTTTTGTTTTGCCGTGAAATTTACGTTACAATACTTTCACACAACAAGTTGGAATGTGAATGTAGGAGGGAAAGGTTAAGTAGGTAATAAGTACATGTCATATTGTTACTTCATGGCTTGAAGGGTGTCAAAAACGCTTATACACACACACACACATACACACACACACACATACACACACACACACATATATACACACACATACATACACATACACACACACACACACACACACACAATCATGTAATGGTTATCACAAATGTCAATCAATTTTATTCATAATGTACATGTATATGTACATACAGTATGGTAGCTTAGGGACATGGGGTAAGCTATCTGTATCTGACAAATGTCCAAGTAGGGGTTTCGAAATGTTGCAGATGTGTTGTCTGTATCTCATATTTAACCCTGCCACTATAGCTACATGTTGGAATTTGAATGTGGGAGGAATAGGGTTAAGTACGTAATAAGTACATGTCATAATGAAGGGTGTCAAAATGCCTCGACACAAGTTGACAGTCTTGCTTTCTTATCTCAACAAATTTAAGGGTGAGAACGTCAGCTATCACTAGTATCGGTCTTTTTAACACTTTTCAGCCCTCTTGTTTGTTGGCTTAGGACAAAGGCGATGGCGTGTGGACGTAGGTTTATATAAAGTACTTTTTGTACCAAAGATCGCATTGCGTAGGCCGCAGGTCGTAGACCGACATTGTGTAGAAACCATCTGCTGCTGCCAGTTGGTTCAAGTGGCCCTTTGTGTGCTCCCAGCATTCCTCAGCAGATGTTACACCCCTCACTAATTGGGAGAGCAGCTGGGAGGTTCCGGGGACAAACCGCTATTGGTTTGGGGGTGGGGGTGTCTGAAAAGATTTCGTCGGAAACATCGAGAAAACATCACATAGAGTTACAAGTGCAGCATGCCTGTTAATTATCTCGCTATATGAATTTCCTGCAAAGGAAGGTTGGGCTCCGCCTTCCAATACCATATCCTAGACACCGTGGATCAACCACCCACCTGTAACCCCTATAGAATGGCCTCAAGAAGGCTATGGGACTACCTTTACCTTTTACTTCTTTACTTGTACAGTAGAGGTCATCACAATCCTCAAGGTCATGATAACTTAAATGTTTTCAAGATGACTTTGACATTGACACAGTAGCTGAGGTCGAAAAAGGCTTTGGGACTACCTTCACCTTTTACAGTTAGACGTCAGCACAAACCTCAAGTTCAACCCTAACTAATTAACGTTATCGCCATATTTTCCAAATTTTGGCTTGGTAGATGCTAGCATTTCAGGGCTATCATAGGATGCCTAGGCCTTTTTTTGTTAGTTTTTTCCCCTGTTGCTTCATATTTTTTTCTCAAAAATCCAAGAACCAACTAATTAAATTGGTGTGGTCTAAAAACAGATCTGAATTCTAGAAAAGTGTACATTATATATGAAGTGGTGTGTGGTGCTACATACAGCCAGCTGCCAGGTGTTTCCAGTTATTTCCTGTGTCAGGCACATGGCTTGGGAATGAAAGTTAGACCAGAAAGTTTGACTGGCTCTGCTGATTTAGGCTGAAAGTGTTGAGTTTAGCTGTCAGCCTGGATTAAACTTGAGACTCTAGGGCAATATTTGTATCCTCCAAAAATAACTGGAGCGCATGGCCTCTCACACTCTTGAATTTATAACCTTCAACCTGGTAAGGTAGCCTTTCTACACCAAATTTATCACGCTCCTGAATTGTTTTAACCTTCATCTTGCTGAGGCAGGCTTTCTACACCGAATTTTAAAATATTTTTGGCCTTTTGTGGGTATTTAGTTGACTGTGCTTTCTTCCCTAGAAAAAAACTGTGTATATCAAAGAATAAACCTTTTATTAAAGTATGTAGTAGTAGTAGACAGGTTTATTCATTCCTTCATATATCATCATACATGTTTGAAAGTCACGGCAGCCTTATGGCTGAATTGTAGACTCTTCTTACATCTTAAATCACTTTTAAAAGATTCTTAATCAGACTGTGAAATTAAAAACACATAGTACAGTTAAAACAGTGATCGTGCAATAAACTTTGGCATGTTTAAGGTCAAAAGCTGTACAATTATAAGCTTTCATTGTTTAGCAACTTCGTCATGTAATACCAAGGACATAATGTCCTTGGTAATACTAATAGATCGGGCTCTTTGTAAATCTTTCAGTTCGAGCTTTGAAAGTCTGTAGCTGGTTACAAGATACCAGTATTTTACATTTGCTTGGAAACATTATATAGTCATAGCCTCATAGGCAAGACTGTTCAATAACTATACACAAACTCAACTGATCTGCAGAGTAAATTTCAATCCTTTGACCATTTCTGAAACTTGTTTAGTAGAGCCACCTAGCAGGAAGACAGAGAACTGCATAGGCTAGCATCCCATGGAGTTGATCACATGCCTTTCTCCCTAACCATGTAAAAGGATATGTATCATTTACCTAACTTGTATTACTGGTGACATGCCTAACTTTTACATGCCTTTTAATAGAAGGTATTAGAAAAGAACATCCTGGAACAAGTATAAAAAGGCAGTGTGTTTTAAGCTGTTCCTTTCAAGGTACAGTACCATGCTTGGTATTTACCGATTTGATACATTTTATTTCGTTTTTGGGGTCAAGATTTTGATCAAATTGTAACAATTCTTTTCTACCTACACACAGCGATCATGGTGTTATACAGTCGGGCTGTGTTCGCAATTTTACGAAATGTAATTTCCTGATAGTACATGAAGGCTCTTTTATTACTTTATCGAACATTACTTTCAATCGAACCCACATGGAATCCTCCAAGGAGTAAGAAAATGCGCAAGGACCGGCCAAATAATTGCACATGAGGGGTAGCATAGAAATAATTACATTAGATGGCAGCTTTACCAATATGCATGAGACTGTGCGAGGTATGTGTACATGTGTAGAATTTAAAGTACATGAAGTGCACGGGTAGTAGTGGTGCCTGTTGGAATGGCATGGTTCACTGGCTAAAAGTAAAACTAGTACATGTGTATTGTAACTTTTTTACACTTACAAGTCATTCCCTGACACCCAAAAAAATTTTTTAAAAGATTTAAGTGACAATACAGGAAAATAACAATGAAATTGTAGGACCTTCTCTAAGCATATATTCATTGTTGCAGATGCCGTAAAAAATATAAATAATAGGAAGGAAGAATTGATATGCCATGTAATTGTTAGGCCCTAGCCAATCCCTGTTATGTGTAGAGATAACCAAGGATTTTAAACCCAATACTGTTCAGTCCTTGTTTTTAGTATGCCAGAACAAGCCTTGTAAGTTGCTGTAGTCTCAGATATCTGGCAGCAAAAGCGTTACGGTTAGAACTGGCCATCGAGAGAGAGTCGGGGTGGCTGAGGACTTTCTCTAGATAGATAACCATAACGCTTTTGCCGCCAGACATCTGCTTGGAGATTATCTATCTACTCTTTCCAGCCGCTTCCCGAAGCCTGGTAGAGGCTAGGCAGTTACTACTATTGTGCGTCTAGGTTTTATAACCATTAATCATTTCAATAAAGGTAAATTCCCATCATACCAGGTACAACCTGCCTAACTGTGCCACCTACACCACTGACAATGGGCTGTGTAATCTTCCGGGACATGCGGGTCAAAGGTCAACCTATCAGGGTGTGAAATTTGTTTTTGTTGGGGAGCCAGTAGCACCTGCTGGGGCCAGGCGCACCGACTCCCTCCGCGCCTGGGGCATTGTGGGCCCGGGATCCACCCAAACGGGATAATTAGACTGCACAGAAAGGGTCGAGCCGAACGCCACAACCTAGGAAGTACCACTTTCCTTTGTGGTGGAACACTGGGGTGAACGAAAGGAAATAATTATAACCCATTAAGACCCTTCTTATTTCCTCCCTGTAGATCTCACACACATGCGGACCGTTTGTTTTGTTTTAGATCGTGAGACGAGGATTGTTTTGTCTGTGATCGGTCGGACTGCGCATTTTAACCGCTCCCTCCGAGAGTGGTACGTCCGGAGATAAACACTAGGTCTGTAGCTTGGGGCTGTGTCGTTCAGTATTTTTGCCATGGCCCCTCGCAGGAGAGGTCAGAGGCTCGGCCGACGCAGGGGGAGAATTTAACAACACTGGGCCCAGATGGCATCAAAGGTAGGTCAGAGGGGTTAAACATCCACACTGTCAGCACTCCAAAGGCCTGGGAGAAACTGACGGGACGATGTCTTGGCAGGGGACCATGGTTTGAACCCGAAAATGGAAGGACAGTGTAGGGGCAGACAATTACCACACTTGTGTTGTGGTGCCAGGGTGGGGGTGGGGGGCAGGAAGAGAAGGACATGATATTGTTCCTACGTAACAACATGGAGTTAAAAATAATCTTATTTTTAACTCCATGGTAACAATACGTAACTACAACTTTACATACCTGTGTTTCTCCTATCAAGCTTGCCATTGATTGTTTTCGACCTGTCAGTGTTGTTACTGATCAAATATGGACTCACCTGTTTTCACTTGTGGTTTCGGGGTGGGGGGAGGGACAGAAGGACATGATATTGTTCCTACGTGACAATACGTAACTACGACTTTACATACCTGTCAAGCTTGCCATTGATTACCTGACATGTTTTCGACCTGTCAGTGTCTGAGTACAGAGTAACTGATCAAAATGTGGACTCACCTGTTTTCACTTGTGGTTCAAGGGTGGGGGGAGGCAGAGAAGGACATGATACTATGTACAACTTTACATACAACTGTTTCTCTTGTCAAGCTTGTCATTGATTGCCTAAAAACATGTTTTCGACCTGTCAGTGTCAGATCAAATGAGGACTCACCTGTTTTCCCTCCCATATTCTCCAATTGGTAATGATGTGATCATTTAGACAACCTATTGTGTTATGGTTACAGTATGGCTTAGTCTGGAAACAGTACAAGTTAGGACCCCTTTACCAAACTATGTCCCTAATGCCTCACCAAGGAGACACAGTATCCCTGAGATGTCCAGCTGATAGGCTAATCCAGCTTCAGTTCAGTTCAGTTCAGTTTATTTGCACTTTAAAAAATGTAACAAAACAAATACAGTACAGATGCCACTTTTCCTGCTTTCACTCTTTTACAGGGAATCCGAAACCCCTCTCAGATAAAGGACAGTGCCCTATGCAAACATCACTTGTGTCACAAGGCATGAAATAGAAAGTGTCCCCCCCTCTCCTTTCACACTGAACTATTGTCCGAGCTTTGACCCCATAACCTTACCAGGTGGGACCTATGCAACAGGTACTGCTTTACACATGCATGTATGATGTAGGGACCTCTGTACTTCTTGGTTTATTAATTGGATCATGCATTCATGTATGACATAAATGATCAGAGGACTCTATGTTCCGCTTCTCTATTTCTCCCACAAGGGATTTGGCTTCAAAGAATGCTAGTGGGCCGGAAGTTAAATAATTTAAAATTCTTCTAGTGTGGTTTTGAAATAGCCCTTTTGCCAGCTGGTTAGAACATAGTGGATTCCTGTGACAAAGAACCAATCATATTTTACATGACAGAAGGTTAGGCGATTGTCTATTTATGGTGACCTAACCAGATTGACTCACTTGCAAATGAGAGGTGATGAGTGTGTGTTTTATCATGGGGCACCCCTATTCCGGAGTGGTCCGGCCCAGGTCCACATTACCATGACAATTAGCGGCATGTTTTATTTACAGCCAACAGGGGCTGCCATGTGTTCCTTTGTTCCCAGCTTGGTTTTTGCATGCATTTGTCCAGTGATTTCATTGTCAGTTTGAGTCAAGCTTCCCGGAGTGTGGCAGTGCGCTGGACCCCTAATCCAAACCAAGCAGCCCTGCATTGTGGGGAGAGCAGACCAAAGAGTAAGTGCTTAGTAAAGAAACTTGGTTGTTTCCAGTAGCTTAGACAGAAGCCGGTGTGAAGGGAGAGTGTGCTTAGATCTCTGGTTTACCTACGTGTGATAAACTCGATGACCAGACTGGCTTTAGCGTTGCGTGATGCCTTTCTAACTGGCTGCCTGGGGGCTGTCTGTTGTGTGTATAAGTATTACAAGGGGCAAGAACCTTCCTGTGGATTTTGTAGGTCACATTTCCGGCGTTCTGTTGCCAGGAATTTATCGCTTGTATCCTGGAGGAGGGTAGTTGTTGGTATTCAGGTCCGACTGTCTGTGGGTAGAGCCCAGATTGTCCCTTGGCCCGTGCCTCCACAAATCTTCTTTGTGTGTGGGAGTCTGTTGATATGCATGGCAGGGCAGACAATGGCAGCTGCACCTTTGTATTTATCCGGGGTGTCATGTCAGCCTGCCCCAAACACTTCCCGCAGCTGTAAAATATGCCGTGATATGTTATCCTCCGGCCCTGTGATCTACTGTCATCGTTTCATCCAACCCCTGTTGTGTAGAAATCTGCAGATTTGTTGCTCTAATCTACGTCCTGAATATGTATACAGCGTGACCTCTGCTGGGGAGATGAGTAAAATTAGCATGACGTCAGCTGGCCCCCTTCCCACTAGGGCTATGACATCATTAGGATTCTAAGAGGGCCCTCCCCCTGAAAGCTTGTGTTTGTAATCCCCTCCCGAGTGAAAAGGTGCAGAACATATCTTCTTTATTATTGTCCGTAATGATAGCTTAATCTCTTCTGTGGTCGTCTTTTGGACGAATACATTGGGGTGGTCGGGTGTAAATCTGGAAGCAGTCATACTTCGTAAGCCCTACTTAGACATCTGTCTTCTACTAGGGATCAGGATGGGTCAAGATTTGTGCAGGTTTTTGTTCCACAGCACCGTTAAATGCTTTCGCACACCCCTACTAGCATACCAAATGGAGTCGCCCTCCCACCTACTAAGTATATCAACAGTGTGGTGTGTTGGCCTTTGGGAGCCTGGCGCCATCCATAATCTTCCACCCAGCAAAGGGTGATCCATGCGGAATGGATGGCAGTCCCCAAGGGTGGGATGCTACAGCTGCTGCAGGGGCAAGTTCACTGTCCATAATTGGCTAATAAGAACTAAGCCGACCTTCCGGCGCGGTGCCATATGAGAGGGACATGTTGATAGGTTATTATCACTGCCCCAGTTTGGGAAAACGGGGTTCCCTTAATGACAATTCGCCGCTAGACTGTATTCCGTCTCAATTGAATCCGACAGGTACAGATGACTCGGAATCTTCTGGTAAAAACGAATTCCGGTCGTAAGATGAAACGTACCCTGACGGAAATTCGGATGCTGTTAAAATGTAGTTGCATGGATTTTGTAAAATGTTATGCATGTTTCGATTTTATGTGAACACATCAAGTTGGTTTTGATATCGTAATTTCTTGTAATATCCTACTGGTCTGGATTAGAGGGTTTTTTAGACTTGTCACGTTACATCTGTATGTTGTTGTATGGATTTTGTAAAACGTTATGCATGTTTCAATTTTACGTTGACACGTCAAGCTAGTTTTGATATCGTAATTTCTTGTTATATCCTACTGATTTGGATCGAAGGGTTTTTCTACTTGTCACTTTACATGGTATGTGGCGCTACCAGGAAGAATCAACCGACCACAAATTACACAGTGCTTTTTCAATTCATCTTGCATAAATAATTCATGAAATCAGGCTGGTGTGGGCCTGCAATCTGCATCTCTGGTCCTCTGTCGCCAGCCAGCCTGAACATAATCAATATTGAAATCAAAACGGACAATATTCACACCATGCCAACAGGGTCAACCGCTGCTGTACAAAATTGTATCATATCAAGATTTAAACTAACTGTAGTATGTACTGCCAAAAGCAATCAGTTGGAATCAACTTGGATATGGTGAAAATACAAATACTAGTATAGAACCTTGAAAAATGTGTGCCATAACATAAGCTGAAGTAGGCATTCTCGTATTTGTAAAACTGTTCTTTTTTTGTTGTTAATATATTGCAGCACCTGTACAAACTGGTTATTTTCTTAAAATTCATAATAAATGTTTTTGAAAGCCTAAGGGTATTTTTTCTATGTCGGTAGTATTTTTAGACCCTGTATATTTTTATGCCACCAATTAGTCCTGTACTGCTGTCTATTATTCAACTTGTAATACTTGTGATTGTTTTAGGCTTGTGAAACAGTATAGATTTGTTTTTTTTATGCCACCAGGTAACTTGTTACATGTACATTTCAAACAATGGTGAGGTTGACACTGACTTGTTTTAACAGTTCCACAAGTACCATGCATTTGCATAGAAAATGTTTCCATACATTTGCATAGAAAATGTTTTGTTTTCTTAACAATTATGCAAATTTATGTAATTGGCATGTATGCATAGTTCACCAACTCACACCAGAAATCCAAATCTTATTTGCATTTCTATACTTGTAGAGATAACAGAATTCTAAACTACATCTTCTGTTTACTGTAAGCAGATTTTAACTACCGTGGTATTCTCATCCTTATAAATGATATGTCCATAAGAGGAAAATTACATGCAGGCTTGAACTGAACATGCATTCGTTATCTTTGTAGACTTGATATTTGCTGCAGAGATTTGGTGGGTATATTGTACATACTTTGGTTAGGCTGCCACTAATTACTGTGTCTAGCAGGTGAACAAAAGAACACCTGGTATTAGTTGGGGAACAATGATGCTTTATTGGACTAACACAAAGGACGATTACAAAGAGAATATCATTCATGAAGATCGTAAAAAGGCTAAGCCTATCAGGTCTAGACTTCTAGTGCCGTCGCTTTCTTGTGGAAATTAACTGTAAAATTCTCCAGGTGGCAACAAATTAAAAATCTTCTGTGTGCCACATTTATTTCAATCGCAGCTTGTGCTGTTGTTATGGTTACTCTATTGTTCTCTTACATGAGTACGCACACGCAAGATAAGTCCTTGGGCTGATGCAGAAGCGTACAAAAGACCTACGTAGCCCTTTGTCTTTCTCTGTTTTGATAGTGAAAGTCTCAATGCAAGTGACAAAGCGGCAGTGTTTCACACCCATATGATAGGTACCGTCAAGGGCACTTCTTGTGTGGGTCCCAAATCTTGGACACTGATAAGGCGTGAACAAGAATCTAAATGTGTGAATAACCATTGAGCACGGATTATCTTCGGGAGCATGCTAATTGTATTCTAATTGAAAGAGGTTGCATTTTCCCAGCTCGGGTGGTGCTATAGGGGAGATCATTAAGAATTTATTGTGTTAGCAATCACTCATGTGCCGTGAGCAAATGAAGTGAGACTGGAACTACTCGGGCATGAAGAAGGGGAGAGCGGCAATCAATAGGTCACAACAACTCACCAGAATTACTCATACTGGGACGTGTTAACCTTGCACACCGCCGCTATCATTCTCCGCAGTCGCCCTCTCCTTTTACGTGCGTGAAAAAAGGGATAGATCATTTGCACGTCCTTCTAACGTCGGAAAATGAACACATAATGAGTGTAATTTCGATTTCATGATTTGTCGCATCATCTATATGTAGATGCGACAATTTGAAAGCCAAGGTTTCTCTAAGTGAAGGTAAATTGGAATCACAAGTTTTATTGCATAGTTTTCGTGCTACAGCTTGCCTGGGGAATGCTTCGCAAGAATGTGAATTAGGCCGAGGATGTATCTTGAATGCACAAAACGTGTGGTTGGGACGGATTGCTTATAAATAATGCAGGAGATTCGGGGTGCGTTGGTGGCTATCATGCGTAAATGGTCTATCCTGACCGATGTAGTGTTGATATGATGTGTTAACAGATGCCAGCTTCTGATATGCTGTGTAAGGCATTACTTCGTCAGTTTGTGTGTGTGTGTGTGTGTATTGTAGATATACACTGTAACCGATACATAGGAAATGCTTACTAGTATAGCTAGGAAATGTATATTTACATTGGTAGACCAATCATCTACCTGTGTATCACTGTTAACGGCGCTTTTTTTGGTCTCTACAGTACTATAGATTTTCTTCTCTTTTACAGATGAAAATTCAAAGGCTTAATAATGTGGTGATGAAACTACATTTGTATAAAAGACATGAATTGTAGCTTAAGAAATTTCATATTCTATATACATTCCAGTATTTCCTGATAGGAATTGATATTATTAGAAATACTGATTCAGTGCAAAATGTCGTCTTTTATATTTGTATTTACCAGTATCTACTCAGCACATTTTTTTTGTTCATTTTAGTTTTCCTTGAAGTCCCTACTGGTCCATACTGTCTCCTAATAACAATTTTTCTGGTTTATTTTGCAGAAGTTGCAACTGTCGTCGTCTCGGAGGCAGGCTGAGCCGGTGATCGTGATTGATGGTAGCGACAGCGAGACGGAGTCAGCACGAAGTTCGGGCAGCCGCGGGACTGTCGCGCCGACACATGCGTCCTCTCCTGGGTCTCAGTCAGGAGGGGGGGCGTCCGACACAGGTGAGGCCAGACTCTACCATTTATAAGTCTTGCAGGGGTGATTAGAAAGTCCTTTTCTTCCTAGTTGTCACAGTTTTTCCATCTATCAATGCAGCGGTTTGATTCAAAGTTACATTTATTTATTTATTTGAGTTACAAACCACCCTGGTATGTTGACGTCATGACTCCTATCATAGCATTTTGGGCTATCATAGGACGCCTAGGCCAGTTTTTTTCTTCCCTTTTCTAAAAAAATTTGAGAAACAACAAATCAAATTGGTATGGTCTAAACTCTAAGCCTGTGTTACACAATTTCTCGCTGTCAGAGGCACCTCACCAAAGCTTGTGGCCATACACCTCTAATCAGAGAGAACCATTCCCATTTCCAGAACTGCCAATAGGAGCTGAGAATTCTTCACTATGAAAATCATGCCTTATTATCAGCTTCTGTGATAGCTTGCACGTAGGCCACATGCCCCCTGAGTGTTTCACTACAAGTGATATATTATCTTGTTAACCCTGCACTATTTCAATCTCCGCTAGCGATGCCACTACACTTCAATATGGTCCTGGTTAAGGACACCAAGTTGACCAAATTGGTAGCTTTTCTGACATTCTGAGTTTATAACAGTTTCTGTATTCCTTGCTTATGGCTCTTGCATGGGTGTATGTTTCTTGACATGTTACATGTAGTATAGTGCAACTGTTATAGGAAAACACTGTTTTATTCAGCATTTTATGTAAAGCATTGCCTTGATTCAATATCTAAGACTTGACCTATAGGGCCTTCAAAAGAAGTTTTGCCTGCAGCATAAATTTTTGCATTTCAATGTTTTTGTTTTGCATTTTGCATTATGTCACATAGGTAGGCGGGTCTATTCAGTGTATATTTAGGCCACACCAATTTAATTTGTTGCTTCTCGGATTTTTTCAGAAAAAAATTGGAGCGACAGGGCGAAAAAAAAAAAAAAAAAATTCCCCAAAAAGTTTGGGGTGGAGATATAGGGCTTTATACAATACATAAAATACAGAAAAGCAGGATTACACTGTATGGAAGTTGTCAGCTTTTCATGGCAAAGTATTGTGCATTGATTCCTTTCAGGGTTCGAACTTAATTCTCACCAGGATTTTTTTTACAGCATAGGGAGACCTACAAATGTAGTGCAGTGAAATTTTTAACCATGTGAAACACCATTTCCTCAGCATTTTGACGGCCAATTTGCTCATTTTTTTTAAGTAGAGATAAAGTTTTTCATCTTTGTTACAGCTTTGTTTTAAGGTAAATTTATTTTAGAATTGACATGAAGGGTCATGATAAATGGTGTAACTCATAACAGACTCTGAGGCACATTCCATTTTAGTCACTGCAGTGTTGGGTTGCTTTTTTGGGGGGTAATATTTTGGAATTATTTTCAAATGATTATAAATCTAAATTGACATGGATGTTTATAAATATTAAAAAAATGAGATGCAGGAATACATTGTGTATATGTTTTAGAAAATGTTATGATAATTTGCAACATCAAAATCTGTGAGCACAAGATTTGGCACAGTTCATGATCAAAGGGTTTCTTTCATCTGTCAATGGTGTAACATAAGTTCATCGGCAGCCAACACAGGTTTGGTTTGTAAACACGCTGTGCTTTCGCCCATGCCGATGGTTTTGGTAAATTGTAAATTGAACGGTAGAATTATATATTAGGAGCTATAGTGCCTATATTACCGGTAAAGTCAGAGACATTCTGAGGAAAAACCCGGTAAAAATTGCCTTCTGTAACACGCGTACGGGCGAGTCTATTCTGTGTGTAGGGGAAAAGTTTCTTTGAAATACTTCAAACCCATATCAAATAAATACAGATATGACTTTGTACAGTATTAATATGACAAAGCTACAATATAATACTTACATCTTCCACTTCAATCCGTATCAACATACATTGAATGGTTAGATATATAATGATATTTCAGAAGTTGTCCCTTGAAATGAACTCTTCCGGTCAATGACCGAGCCCTGCTTTGATGTCGTCTGTGTCGGACTCCGTAAACTTCTACAACAAGATTCTCCACAGCGGATTAGATTTTACATGGACAAGTTTGGAGAACAATAAAGCATGTATACTTCACCAAGTTGGCTGATTGGCGCGTAAAATTGGCAGTTGACCTGGGATTGCAGGTTTGTTTACACCCGACACGCAGGGTGAGAGGGAGGGAGGGAGGGAGGGAGGGCGGTGTTCCCTGACCTTGTTTATCACGCTAAATTGGGATGTTTCCGCTAATTTCCTGGGAACCTCATACACTAGGTGCTCTGATATATGTGTAGCAAAAATTATGGTCCAGAAAAATAGGGAAGAAACTCCCTAAATTCGGAAAGCCGTGTAGCGTGAAGCTAGTGCTGTGCCATTGCTTTGCACCATCGTCTGGGGAGGTCTGCGACTTTTCTACTCCGGATTTTTTTTTTTTTTTTCAAAATGCAAAAAATAGGAGCGGCGATTCCGAGAAGCAACAAAATAAATTGGTGTGGCCTTAGCTTTGTTATTTCAAGTTATGCAAGTTTACCAGTCGTTGAGCTATGAGAGGAAGCCTAGGCCTGTTTTTTTTTCTTTTCTCCTTGTTGCTTCATAGTTTGTCCAAAAAAATCTGAGAACCAACAAATCAAATTGGTGTGGCCTTATTTCAAGTTATGCAAGTTTACAAGTCATAGAGCTATTGTTGAGGCAGGGCCCGTTCCCCAGTGAGAGAGTGTTGTTGTAGACTGATCCTGACCTTGACACTCCTGTTGTTTGTGTAGCGAGAGTGGCAACAGAGCTACGTGCTGTCAGTCAAAAGAAAGGTCCTAAGTTCACCTCACCTCCTGTGTAACATCAGTCATGTTTTCTCTTAAGCTTAGAAAAATGGTAGGAATGTGATGAGGTTTTCTGTAGTTAATGATTGCTAAATAACTGGATATGTGTGGATGAAGGTTAGACATCGGATCCAGGTAATGAGATACACATGAAAACTGTTAATCAAGCAACTGGATAGATTTTGAAAACTGACGAAAAGTAGTGGATGCTACTTGAAACGTTCGACAGTTTTCAAAATCTATCCAGTTGCTTGAGTAACAGTTTCCTCTTGTGACTGGATTTGCGGTGTATTTCAATCATTGTGTTGAAAAATACAGTACAGTACTGCCATACCCAAACAGTCACAGACAGAGAGGTGGTGTATGGAATATTAGAAATGGAAACTTAAACCAAACCAGGACAATGAAAGGGAAAATGCTTTTGTCACAGTATTACTTTGCTGGAATGTCAAATTGGTCCTGAAGTACATCTTGTTGCATGAGGCTTAAGCATTGGAGTGGGCCTCTATTGTCTCTGGCGTCAGCTTAGTCTGCAGCTGATACAACAGAGTATGGCAACCCACTTTCTGCGTCAAGCACCACCTAGCAGAAAGTGGTAGAACTGCAGCCAGCGGGTTGCTTATATTGCGGGAGCCCAAGCGTGACTGTGTTATTTGCCGTTTAGGAAGGGTGCAGTTTATAACCATTACACTTGCCACCCCAGCCCACACATGCCCCGCTAGGAATTGGCGCATTCTGTCCGACTGACGCTCTAGGGGCTGGCAAACATAACCCACGTATTATTAATCTTCCCCCGTAAGTGGGTAAATGACATCGCCTTTGCACAGGTTTTGCCCGACCTATAACCCTCTGGGATAAGTATGTATTCAAGTTTGTATCTTTTTTTTGGGGGGGGGGGGGGCTGCACAGCCAAGTGACGCCCTACGGAGCGTGGAGTCATTACTCACGATTGGGTCAATAAGCAAGAGGATAGAAATGTACCAGATGGATGCTCCACGATGTATTCCTCCAAATGCATGCCCAAAGCTATTTCCATAACATTATCCTCGACAGGGAAGTGCCCACACGTATCTACGCCCATCGCAGAAAAGCACTTTAAGGGTGTCCGATCAGCTCGGACTTTCCTTCTATAAAGCAAGGTTACTTTTCCCTTTTTAGGGTCTTGGAGCCATTTAGGCGGCCCTGATTTATCTCTGGGAGTCAGCAGCAGGTAATATCGGACACAAAGAGCGCCGTTCCGGCTTGATTTGTGAGTCCGGGGAAGTGATGCTGCGTTTTGGTATGATGGCTGGGGAGATGATACATTGTGATGGAGCGTAGCGCGTCTATACGAGTATCGATTGTATTGTTTTTTCCCATCCGGGAATCCGTTAATACAGAAATTGACCTGGCTGGAAATGTGTCGGGAGGAATTTGATCCCGGCTTTTATGGTGACTTTGGTGACCTGTATCTTTTTCATTTGCTATTGTTCGAGTGTTATGTCATGTATTGGTAGAAACCCAAAGCAATGCAATGTACATAATATAAATTTTGCCAAAGGTGAATGTCAGCTTGCAGAGTACTGAAACTACTACCGCAAATATAAAAAAAATAAAGTGGACACAGCATCAGATGTGAAGAAAGAGGAGGAGAATTAATTACAAAAAAATCTTTTTGCTGTCTTATGATAAAATGCAGTACAGGAATTCTCAGGTCTTGCCCCTTGAAGGCTGATCAAGTTGGCATTTCTTAATTAACTGTCATCCTATGGCCATGGTTGCCCAGGGAGGCGGCATGCACCTCTCAGAAGGCACAAACAGAGACGTTTTTGTCACTCCTCGCTCCTGAGCCGCTTTTATCGTATTGACCCTGACCTGGCTCGAAAAAGGTGGTGAACGGAGGCACGCAAGTTGGTATTCACGGAGTACGTGCACTTAGCAATCGCCGAGCAACCCCACAAATATGCTTCACACACTGGGCACTTCCACCCCAATAAAAGCCACAGTCACCTAACTGTTAATCAGTTGCGCCTCTGTATTGGCCGTTACCGGGGAACGTTTTTAGCCATTTTTAGCTCTTTCCAGCATGCAGTTTGGTCCCTGGCCATAATCTGTTAACAGTGCCGGTCTGTGGGAAGTGGCAGGGGAAAGATTTACTACATTTACTGCCAGCAATAGCCACAAGTGGTGTTCTATAACCTTGGTGATGGGCATCAGCTTGATTGGTAAGGGCCCGGCAGACACGCAGTCATGTGGAAGCAATAGCACCAGGAAGTATTCCTCGGCGGGGAATTAAAACGGGGAGAGGCCCCGCCGTTATCTCTTCTCCGTCATTTACCTGAGTGCCTGCCTCCTGTCGGAAAGGGAAAGTAATTGAGGCGCATTAGGTTAAATACAGTCCAAGGGGAGTCAGTGGGTTTGACGATGTGAAAAACGGCAGCCTTATGCAGCGTGCGAAATACTAGGTTGCCCAGTTGCACCGTGCAACCATATTTTGCTTGGTGCAACCTATTTCTACACCCAGGTAGCCCAGTGCACTACCTATATTTTGTGGTAAGGATGTCCCTTTCTTCCATTGGGAACTGTTTAATGAGAAATTCCCATGGAAGAGCTCATCACTTCAGGTAAGGGGAAACAACTCTGTGTCAGAAATGTATAAATGCACATTGCATTCTAACAAAGTTAATCATAATGTAGAAGAGTTTAAATTCGGGGCAACCTGGAATTTTGATGGGCAACCTAGCTTTCATCCTAGGTTGCCACTGGGCAACCTGGCTCAAAAAAGTATTTCGCACGCTGCTTATGTCATGTACGTGCAATGGCACCTGCCAGGCGAGCCCTTGGCCCCTGCTGTTAGGAGATGATGTCTTCAGTTGACAGGGCGCAGCAGGGAGCAAATGGTGAGGGCATGTCACGAGGGGCCAGGGCCACAAAATCCCACTTGCCAGGCCTGCCTCTCTAGATCTAGCAATTAGGGAACAGCGTGTGAGAGACAGGGGTAACCTTTTCAACTGTCAAGAGGTCAGCCTCGGGGGGCCTGGCCTAGTGGATGTTATAGTTGTGATGGGATGGCTAGTTGTGGTTATCTGAACCCACCAAGCATTCTTCACTTGAGCAAGCGCTAGGAAAGATGGCACTGTCCGACACGGGTGGGATTTTTAGAGGGATGTTACCCCCGACATTGTGCTCCAGGTTAGGCCTAACCAGCTTGCAATCCGGTAATAGATTTTTATGCCCGAAGGGAATAAATTAGATCAGGTTGGCTGGTGCCAATCTGCGATTATGGCAGTCATTATCCTTCCAGCGATGCAAATTTCTCCTGATTATTGGTTCGGTTGTGGCAGTTTTGACGGTGTACATGGTGTGTCAGCAGATGAGTCGGTGGATGCACTTCATGCATTTATTAATATTAATAATCATTTTTCAGGCATGGAAAGGGCAGGTCATCTCCATTTAGCCAGGGAAAATTGCATTGACGATAAATCATACGTCTATGATAATGCCCGGATTGATGGCACGGGGCAGGCTCGGTTTTTTGCGTTATCTCTCCAGTGCTAGAAACGCTGCGGGGTGTGCGATACATCTGCACGGGAAGGAGCCCTCCTTACGCCATGGCTTTTAATGCCTACTTACAGCCGAGTGATCAATGGATTATGTGGGACGTGGTATAATGGAAGGCAAATGTTCCGGGCGGCAACACAAGCAAGCCGCGCGTCACGTCTTATTTCGTAAAGAATACCTATTGTGCGCTACAGAGAGCTTACTGTCTGATCTCTGGTTCAACTGGCAAGGAAAGCAGGGGCACACCACATTGTAGATTTCAGATAAAATTGTATTGAATGCTTTCCTGGCACAGTACATATAGTACTTTCTATCATGGCATGATTTCATTGGTGCGGCCATTATGCAGAGTGATTGGTGTAATGTGCCAATTGATGTTGATTACCCCCAGGGAAATGAAACATCTGCCTGTTTGTTTTGCCGAGTTATGATAGGCCGCGCCACTTTCTCCACGGGGGTGGGCCCGGCCCGGTGGTTCCTGAGGGTTCTCGTTGTTATTCCAGGCCTTACCGAAAATCAACAAAGGATGTGGCTTGGCAAGCAGGACGAGGGATTATTTGAGATTTGTGCCCCTGGTGTAGCCGGCACCTAGGTGATATTTGCTGTGCCAACAATGGGCCCGGCCCCCCCCACAAGTCGAGTGACCCCGTCCTGTAACCTCCGGCAGTCGACAGGTCCCATTAAACCTCTATTTGTTGGGTCGAGCAATCAAAGTTGATATATGCGGGTGAAAAGTTGCGTGGTTCATTGTGATACAAGGAAGGCCACACGCCGATGGGTGGGCGGCCATGGCGGGACGGAACGGAAGCTTCTTCCTCCCAGACATGACCTTCAGCCTGTTTAACCTGCATCCCTACCCACCTTTAAACGGTAAGCTTTTCTTGTCGCATTTGTGGTCGATGTCGACATGTTTGCCCCAGCCCCAGGGTGACCTCTGAAGGGGACCTTTTGTTTGGTGTGCCTGGGAGCCACTGGGGCAGCCGGCATTGTTAACACTAGAGGCCGACGTCCTTTGTGTAAAATTACCTGGACAAAAGTCAGTCATGACGCACATTGTAATCAACCTCGTCGGAACAAGTGCCGGGGTTCTGTTATCCCCGAATCCATTTGTCGATTTATGTACCGTTTTTGCCACCCTAAAGGGCCGGACCTACCGCGGGCGGTGTACAAATTGGTCAGGTTGCTCGGTGTAATAATTGATCGTGAAATATTTGGCTTATTTGTTTAATGCGTCTGGCCGTATGCTTTGCCATTAACCACGCAAGGTGGGAGAACGGTACCAGGATATGGTAATTAGGGCAGGAGCCATGTTGAAGGGAAAGGTAAATTTTGTGGCCTAAATACCTCCCGCCGTGTCAGCTTACCTTCAAGGTGATGTCTCTCTGAGGTCAAGAACTGAATATCTGTTTTCCCAACCCTGTCACCTTAGATGTCTTTCACAGTCTGTTTGCCCCCGTCAGACATAGGTATGCTCAATTATTAGCCCCGAATTCATTTGTCCTGCAGCCATTTCCATAATTCAATAATATGGGGATTGAATTGGGGAGGGACGAAGCAACAGTTCCCAGGCTCATGATGGGAAATCAATGGCTTGCTGCATGAACGAGGGCTAATAGGCTTTCTCACCAATGATTCTAACTCCCTGCTGCTGCTGCCCAGGACTCCACTCTCCGTATGTATTATCTAATGCCATGCATGAGGAGTCACCCAAGCCCTATTACCTGGTAACTGAGACAACTTTCGCAGTAAACGTGGCCTGAATGCAGGGGGAAAACATCGGTGTCCGTTACCCTGACCCTTTTCTCTGAAACAGGAATTCTCCGACACTTCTCCATGACTCCTTTTGTGTCGGTTATGAAATATTAAAGAGATTGGTTTTAGGTGTACAGGTGTTTTGCTTGTGACCCTCTGCCGTAAATGTCAGGCGGGCACGAGGGATTGGGTGCTGGCTTTAAGCCTGGCTAATGGAGCATGATGGAAATGAGTATTTCTGTAAAGCCAGCTTGTCTTCAAGTATGTTCTCCGCGCGTCGCGGGCCAGCGGTTCGCAGCAAAACAGGAAGGGCTGTGACATTGAAGGTGGTTAGGGGTGAAATCCCATACCAGTTGAACCCGGTTACAAGGCGCTGGGTTTGTTTTCCCCAAACATAACTCGCTTTGGGAAAAGAGAGACAGGTCTCTCCATGTTTCTCCCGGTATATCAACCCCGCAGGCAATCAATGTTCTGAAATTGATTATGCCGTATTGATCAGTGGGAGGGGGGATGGGATTCGTCGACAACTCCCTTCCAATTATGGCCCAGACGAACCTGTGGCTTTTACCACCTCCCTGGGGAGCGGCGAAATGATAATCAATAAAATTAGGAGGCATCTGACAACCCAGGTTGGTCGAATTACAGCGGACAAGGTAAGGGATGGAACGTTTAGGGTCTTGCGTGGGAGATTGTCAGGGATCAGTAGTCATCTGCATGCCTGCCACACTCTCCCTGTTGATTTAACCCTGCCCGTTTGTATGGGCCGATACCTCTCAACGAGCCTGCGTCATCGATCAAACAATGGCAGATGTTCCAACAAAGTGTTCTCAAGCCTGCCTCCGCGGATTAACTGACGATATGTCACTGATTTTTCCAGAGGAGGGAAGGTTCTGGGTTGGTGTGTTACAGTTTATGTAGCACCGGCTGGATTGTGTCAGTCCGGAGTGATGTCATGCGCTGGTAAAACACATTCTTCAGATAACAGTGGGTAGGGAGCTGATCCATGGTGTTACCTTGGACTAACCCATTTGTCATCCCCGGCGGGTATCCTAGCATGACAATAAACCCCTCTGAAAGCAAATTCATTAGTTCTGTTAGAGCAGAAATGTTAGATTGCGTCATTAAAAATTCATGGTTGCTGTTGGTTTTGGGGTGACGGAAAGCTTCTATATTTGTGGCTGGCTTGTTGGTCTTAGAGACAATTAAAACCCTTTAAAGGATTGAGGATTAAGTTTATTATCGGCCCCTTATGGTCTACTGAACAGGTGTGGGGCACAGCAAACAGAGGTCAACGTGAGTGGACCACACTAGATACACAGCAACCTCGGCCGGTCAGGCCTGTATTTGATGTGGTTAGAGGCCGGGTAGGATGTTGACAACTGTCTCAATGGCGCTGTGAAACACGCCAGAGGTCGGCCGGGTCAGAGGTTACCCGGGAGACCTTGTCTGATGCCTTGTTGCCACGAAGGGAAAGCATTTCGTCCTGTTTGTTTTTGTAGCGTCAGACGTTTCAGGCAGCTGGTACTCCAGGGTGAGCCTTTGATTGGTGCGAGAGTACTTAGCGGCCAGCTGGATCAATTGTATCCACTCCCCGACCTAACCCAGCGCCCATATCAGCCATTAATTGCGGGATTCTATTGCGCACTAGGTCAACCGGGGCCTTACATGCCTGAAACGTCTCGAGTAACTGGCTGGGCTCAGACACTTCCCAGGCTGGCATTTAGGCCCTGCCAAGAAATGGGGAGTAATCACGCCACTCGTGTTTTGCTAGCCTGGTAGGCGAGGATTTCCTGAGGAGCGGATGTGTGCCCTGCAATTGCACTTACACAAGGGCACGTCGTGGGGTTGTGTTCCATTTAAGCTCAGCTTAGACAAGCCAAGGTCTACAAAGTGATAAAGTACAGTACAGTAGTGCTTGGCCGGTGTGGCTGATGCTTGCCAAGAGGCCCGGTTGAAGAGGTTTTGTTTTTTGGTGTGATAGTGCTATGCAAACATCACCCCCTGCTCCTGGCAACTAATAGTTAGGAAACAGGTGGTTCGTCTGGCGCCACATAAACAAGACAAATTGGCTTTGTACAGCAGGGTGCTCTTATGTGATTTGGGTGAATAAACAGCAGGGTAAAATATTTGCCTGCCAGCATTCCATCTTATCATCACCTTCCCCTTGCAAGCCGGGCAGGAAGCTGTAAAAAAAAAAAAAAACACATCTTGTTTCAATTTCCAGCCAGGCTGGGGTGGACATGTCTGTTGGAATTGACAGGGAAGCAATCCGTACCTGTCAGTCAAGGCTCAGCGTCACCCCAGTGGGAGGAGCGTTAGAGGGTGACCTTTCTCAGATTGTTAGCCGTTATCTTAGCACATCCCTGATTGTTATCTCTTTGTCCTGCCCCTGTTTGAGTGTGAATCTGCCACCATCCCTAATGGGTTCCCCAGTAAATTCCCCCCCCACTTTATCAGCCTGTGCAATCTCCATTGATTTGTAGATGTACAGCTGCTTGTATCATGGTCGGTTCCCCCAGCATTGATATTCCATTGACGAGCGAGGTGCTATCGTAAACTGGATCTCTGCCCAGCAGAAGGTATGATGTATGTTGTTAGTCCATACCACGATCGATGCAAAAAAAACGGGCACCGGTTTCGCATGTAATCTGTATCAGGGAGCGAACCCGTACTTGAACTAGCAGTGGCATTACTCTGCCCTTGGCTGGAGACCAATATTTAGTTCCTGTGTTGTGTTGTAAATGTGGGGAGGTAATTGATATATCAGAGGGAGCCCCCTGTTCGCAAGGTATAACCGGCGGTGGAATGGTTTGATGTTTTTTCCCTCCTGACATTTTTAGTGCGTCGTACTCCGAAATGGCTCCTTTGAGGTAATGGCTGCGTAATCAAAGCCTTTTACGCTGGGCGTGTATTCCGCCGCTTCTAATTCTGATGGTGGATGATTCAATAGTCGGCTGTATAATTTGATATATGTGGCATTTTCATGCTCAGTCACGATGCTTTCCTGAGTCATCTCTTCGCAGCTGAGGCCATTAGTCAATTTAATCCCCCGATTTTGCAATAATCTAGTACCAGGAAGGCGTCTTGAGTACTTGAGATGCTGTTTTTATAATGATTACGGATGCGAGGCCCGGTGATTTGTAGTCTTCACTTACTGTGCGTGTGGGCGGTGAGAGATATGGGGTGCCCTTGACTTTTGCAGGGATCCCTGCAGATGAAACATCTTATCATCGGAGATTCCTCGTCCCAGCGGATCTTGTTATTTCGCGACAGCGTCGCTTTCGAACCCTTGGAACATCCTCAGTGTCAGACACTTTTAGGAAGGTGCTGTGGAGAAATTATGCTTAATGAGTGATTAAAAATGATGTATGCAGTTGATATGCCAAAATGATTAAGTTTTCGTCTGTGAAAAATTCTCAGACCAAGCCATGTCAGATGATCTGATACGAGGTGATCTTGATAAATCCAACCAATAATGGGTGTAAGACTAAGAGATGTTATTTTTTTTAAACATCATTTGTCAGATATGGCTGTAATAAAGGCATGAAAATGACTGTAAAATTGATCATAATGAAATTAGATTCAATCCGGAGATTTGTATGTTGCTGCAGGAGGCATACTAATATGATCATACAGGGTTAGCACGGGAGTACGAAGTTGTAAATAATGTCGTTTTTACCGCAACACCCGGGCCATCTGGCACCTTTATCTTGCTTACCCAGCTGCTAACTGTTCACCTGTGTTCTCATGTTTAATCTACACAGCAAGCACGTCGACATGCCCTTTCATCCACACCTTTTGTATATTTAGTGTTGCCACACAAAGCTAACGACAACAAAACAACGCCGTTAAAAGATAACATCGGGGCGGCCCTTACGTCCATTGTGTCGTGAGGGAATGGAGTGTGGGGTGCGATTGTTTAGTCTACCAGGGCCATGCCTTGTCCGTTGTGTTTGTTGTAAATAAGGATATAGACCCAGCCAGCAGGTTTATTGGCGGACTTGTTGTTCAAATAACCCGGCACGGACTGTTTGTTCGGTGCGACAATTGCAAACACTCTCCCTCTGAAGTCTGTGTAACTGTAAGCATAAACCGGGGGTGTGTGTACAATATGCAAGTCCTGGCACCTCGTAGCTTGCTTTGGGTAGGTTACAAAAGTCGCCCGTTCGCTCACCTTCACTTTCAAGGTTGCGAAGTAACTGCACTCTAAGAAAAGTGCCGACAAGACAGGACTGTGCTCATCCCTCCGAAAAAGCCGAAATTAAAATGTGTCAGAAACGAGCTGGGAACACACTAGTCTTACCGAACGTCAGGGATGAGAAGGATTATTGATGGCGCGGCAGTCACAAACGATGAATATATATGTTTGTGCAGCGGAGTAGAAGCAGGCATTTCCGCCGGTTATTGGGATGGATATCTACAACCACACGTCCAATGATGCGTAAAAGTCACAGCTACGACAAGCGGGACTTCTGTAATTGAGAGTGAAAGCGTATATAAAGGTAGTGAACGTGTCGAGAACAATAAACGCCATTCAAAGCACAACAAACAGAGGGCAATAGATGAAAGGGAGAGCAATAGAGTTCGTTTGTTTACCTTGTACGTTTCTGTGTTGACACGCAGGCTTAAAGCCGCCCCCGCTGACCATGGTAGCAACGCCTACACATCCAGCATCGAGTGTTTCTCCACTTCACCAGCGGTCGCTAGGTGGCGCCCCTTCCGTTACTGCAGGCAGCTCTTCTCACAATGGTGGCGCTTCCAGTTTCGCTGCTGCACTAAGGAAGCTCGCCAAACAAGCTACTGACCCACCAGGTATATTTTTATTTATTTTGCAACATGTAACAAGCTACCAGGGGCCCAAAATCTAATCATTTCGAGGTCTCGTCAAGACCTAGCCTCCTACCAAGTTTCATGACAATCCACCCAAAGCTTCTTGAGTTATCGTGCTAAACCACACACATACACACATACATACACACATACAAATGCTAAGAAAAAACATAACCTTCTTGGCGAAGGTAATAACAAAACATGTTTATGTCACACTCAAACTTTAAAACTCAAGCTTTATTGTTTAATCAAACTTGCAATCCTTATTTGGACTGAATTGGACTGATTTTACAGTACTCTTGCCTTGTAAAACTCTGTGATGGATTAGAATGTAAAGAGCATAAAAACTATACATATTATTATTATTGGAGATTATTAAAATCAGTTGATCTTGAGATCACTCAAGCCCATGGCTTGTATTCATGCTGTCGCTAGAACAGATGACAAGATGTAAGTACATAAAGACAAAACAAACAAGCAAAGTATAAGCATAAGTGAGCGTCAACTAACAACCAACAGTATACATGTACATTCTGTTGTTCTAAAATTACAACTATTTTGGGCAATTCATTGTATGTTAAGAATTGACCTCAAATAAAGTATTTTGGGCAATTCATTGTATGTACAGATTTGGGATCATTGTTTCTAAAACATGTCATTACAAATATTGGCCAATAAAAATTTGGGTAAGTCCAATTTCTTGTATTAGAAATTACAGCTCAAACTTGTTTCATAAAGATGGTACATGTATTAGAAATGATGGGGATAACTAATGTGCACCCCACAGTATGCAGTATGCTAATAAACTGGTGGGTGTACCAATTACCAAGTACCTAACACCAGCTCAGAAAAGAACAAGAAAAAGTCATGCCTTCAAGTACCAGAGTTATCAAGCAAGGATTGACGTGTTCAGGAACTCGTTTTTTCCTGGAACTATCATAGAGTGGAACTCGCTGCCACCAAGTACAGTAGGGGCATCATCACTAGATAGCTTTAAACAATGTTAAGAGTTAGATGTGCAAGGCTAGGTGTAACATGTCGTTCGGTGTAATGTAGCCAGCTGCTGCTGCGAGGGACAGTTATACTGGCTATACGGATACAGACACAGTAGACTTGATATTAATTATTAACGGTCGTGTTGTTATCCTCTGTACCCCACCAGCTCCAGGGTCAGTTCCTGAGCACGTTCCTTCTCCGCCGCGCGTCGGAAGTCACAGTCCGGCCGCAGCGAAACCGCCCAGTCGTCAGGGGTCGTCCTCGCTAACGGGACACCAGTCTTCGTCCCCCAGACTTGGAGCGGCCCTGTCATATAGCAACACGGGAGAGAGAAGAAAGGTACACCTTTAGGCCCAGCGTGTGAAATACTAGGTTGCCCAGTTGCACCGTGCAACCATATTTTGCTTGGTGCAACCTATTTCTACACCCAGGTAGCCCAGTGCACTACATAAATTTTGTGGTAAGGTTGCCCCTTTCTTCCATTGGGAACTGTTTATTGACAAGTTGCCATGGAAGAGCTCATCACTTCAGGTAAGGGGTCAGAAATGTATAAATGCACATTGCATTCTAACAAAGTTAATCACAATGTAGAAGAGATGAAATTTGGGGCAACCTGGAATTTTGATGGGCAACCTAGCTTTCATCCTAGGTTGCCACTGGGCAACCTGGCTCAAAAAAGTATTTCGTACACTGAGGCCACTCCAATTTACATGTATTTCCATGGTTCTCAGACAATTTAAGGTGAAAATATGGCAAGCAGACATCATAAAAGTGTGAGAAGAAAGGTAAGCCTTTAGGGCGCACCAATTTATTTCCTTGGTTCTCGGACTTTTAAGGTGAAAATATAGCAAGCAGACATCATAAAAGCAGAGGGGCGGCCAGGGAGGAAAACTTGAATCTGACTATATTCATCCCATAAAACTGAGTACACCAAGGCATAAACTTGGCCTGCAGCTGCAGGCTTTGTTTTCATTATGTTTTTCCAGTTAAACTAAAGCATATTTTTATAAAATCCTTGAATCAACAGTTTAAATTGGTATGGCCTTAGGTGTTCTGGAATACTGTATGTCAACAGAAAGTACTGCACCTGCGCAAAACTGTAATGTATTGTGCACAGTACATTCTGCCGACGTGCTATAATACCATCTCTATAATTTCTTCGAATGTGTGAACCCATGGTGAATCTCTGGTGTTGTTTTTTGAAAACAAAAATGTGATCTTTTCCATACTAGAAATTGCAGAAAGCCTGTCATGCGTGTCGGAATGATCAGAATTTTTGAGCAGCAAAGTTCCATGATATATTAGGAATGTGGAATGCTAGCAAATTGCCCTTGGCTGAACGGTGGTGAAATATATATAAAAGACTGTCAGAGTAAAACATATGACAAGCCATACCAAAAGTCAACCCACCCAAATTAAGGAATTCCTATCTTGTAGCTGCTAAACGTAAATTTTCTAAAGTAAGGACATATTTACTGTGCAGGATACTATATTCCTTTAAATACTAAGCTGTGCAGTGTTCCTGTTGATAAAAGTCTTATATATACCTGTACCTAACCTGCACCAGTCCATGTACAAGGCTTACACACAAATGTAGGTGTATGTGTATTTTCATTAGCTGTATTGACTGTCATCACCTATTTAAGAAATGGCAGTGGTTTCTGAACAGTTTTTAGTGTGATCCATACTTCCTACATTCTGAGTGGTGCAGGTAAAATTTGTCTGGTGTAGGTAATTTTCAATGCTACCTGCACCAGTGCAGGTTTACAGAAACAAGTATTTCAAGCCCTGATCTGTATCTGTATCTGTATAGCTGGTATAACCGTCCCTCAGCATAACACACCAGCTTCTGTACTGTATAGCCAGTATAACTGCCCTTCTGCATAACACACCAGCTTCTGTATCTGTATAGCCGGTATAACCGCCCTTCGGCGTAACACACCAGCTTCTGTATCTGTATAGCCGGTATAACCACCCTTCGGCATAACACACCAGCTTCTGTATCTGTATAGCTGGTATAACTGCCCTTTGGCATAACACACCAGCTTATGTATCTGTATAGCCGGTTTAACCGCCCTTCGGCATAACACACCAGCTTCTGTATCTGTATAGCCGGTATAACCGCCCTTCAGCATAACACACCAGCTTCTGTATCTGTATAGCCGGTATAACCGCCCCTTGGCGTAACACACCAGCTTGAATGGCTACTGATAAGTAATGGTTTTGTTCTTGCAGAGTTCCGAAAGGCCACCATCCAGGGAACGTAGTAGCCATTCAAGCAAGTCTTCAGACTCCAACCACCTGCCATCAGTCAAAACCGAAAAGGTGACGCCCGGGCCCTCATCTGGGCAACATAGAACCACCCCAGCTAGCCAGTCCTCGGACCTCGGGGTGCCACACAGGTCAGCACTTCTGTCTACGTAAAACTTTCCCATTTTTAATTTTCTCTGTTTCGGTTCATTTCTATAGTTTGTCACTCTGTTTTAGAGTCAGCCTTGTTGAAGTTTTTCATAGATTGATCTAAAGAATACTACTAGTATTTGTATAAACTGGTTATTTCTTAATTATTATCTTACACTGCACTTTACTAAGGAAATGTTTAGCTTCATTTTATGATTTAGGCCAAAGATTTATTCTTAGTACCGGTATCCTTAATCTACAGTGTACGAGATTTTCACTCCAATAAACCTTAACATACAAAGAAAGAGACTACTTTTAGTCTGTAGCGTCTTAGCTACTGGGTCTGAAAACTTCCTTTCTTGATAGTTTCCTTTGGACTCTTTTTTTCCACAAGCAGGCCGATACCCCACCACATCGGACTAGAGGAGATGTCTAACCACACTTCGTCCAGCCCGCGTGGCTTCCAGCCGTACCGTCCGGAGGACATCAGGCACGCCATGCCCATCCCCTTCGGCTTCGACATGGCGTCGGCGCCGACTTACCATTCCACTCCGTACCACCCTGCGCTGTTCGCTGGGACGCCATTCCCCCACCCAGCATTCAGGTAAGGGAATGGCCATTCTTATGTCAAAGATGTTGTGTTATGTTAAAAGACTGTCAGTGTTTAGTGATTGCCTTAATGAATGAAAGTCCAGGTTGCCTGTGATATGATGTCATCAACTGAGCAATTTAGGTATATGATACATGCTTTTTATTTGGCTCTTTTTCGAAAGAGGGTCTCAGAAACTTACTTGTATGATATAACATTAATTTCAGTCTTAAAAGTGAGTCAAAAATGACTAGCTTTAGGCTTGTGTTGGATTCCACAATGAAGCTGAGTCAATGATTTTAGTTCTTAATGAAACAGTCTTTGTAAATGCAATTACATGTACAATGTATACAATTCAGAGCTGCTGTAAGGGGTATATTTTAAAAGTTCCATAAATAAAACTTACTTGTATGATATAACATATTGATTTATAAACTGATTGTAACCTTTTTTCATCTCCCCAGACTTGAGGACCACTACGAGCAGTACCGTCTGGCCGGCCTGCGGGCCCCCTTCCTGCCCGTCCCCCCTCCCCACAGTGCCTTCTTACCCGGCCCCCCTCCCCCGGGGCTGCCCATCTCCATGCACGGCATTCGGTACCCGCCCCACGAGATGATCGCCCCTTACCTGCACGGCTCGCCCAGGCACCCACCTGTGGGGAGTGACAGGTAAACTCTGACCTCTAACCTTTGTAAACTTTGGCCTCTAACCTTCGACTCTAAAGGATTGGATTGGATCTTTATCAATTAATATACAACTGGCAGACATATGAGTCTAAAATTTGTTGTGTCCATGGCAGTGTTCTAGCTAGCGTCCGTCTTTCCATCATTTGACGGAATTTTGCTGCTAATGATGGACATAAATTTTGCGCAATCCGTCATCTTTGATGGACAAAAATCGGTGTCTAAAGATATAGAAAGAGATGTCTTTAAACTAAGCTTAGTCTACCAGCAGAATTTGCCCCTCAAAATGCAGGAAATAGCATTTTAGAGGGTCAAGATTTCAAAATTTTCCTGGTTGGAGCATGACCCCCGGACCCCCCTAGGATGTAACAAAATTGAGATGACGGAGAAAACTTTCAGGCTGGCTAGCTATAGAAGTGTTGCCTTCCAAAATAGTACCTGTTAGTAGAACAACAAAGATGGCATTGTTCGTTTAGCACTGTTTTTGTTTGTTTGTTTGTTTATCAACTGTTGTGTTACATTCTGCAGGTCTGCTGCTGAACAGGAGTCCAGGGAACGGAGCCAAAACAATCACGACCAAGATCACCAGGACAAAGACAAAGACAGAGAACGACAAGACAGGAACAGAGACAAGGACAGGCCTCAGGACGAACCAAAGAACTTGTCGGTCGCTGCCAACGGCGTGGCGGAGAAGGATACGAAAGACGTGATACTGGTTAAGGATCGAGAGCGGCCACGGACCGAAAGCAGGGACAAGCAGTCTCCGAGGATGTCGCACTTTCCCGGACTCCACTCTGTGCAAAACGGAGACATAAGCTGTAAGAGAAAGGCCACTATTTTTTTACCTTTTTAAAACTATTTCTGGCTCACTTATAAAGTAGGGTGGATTCATTCCTCAAGCTAACCGACATCCCTCAGTATTATATAGACATCTTGAGCCACATAGTTCCCGTTTAGAACTTTTATTCAGCCTGCTATGACCTGTTTTGCATATTTTTGACTCATTTGTTACTGAAGAACCAGCATTTGCCAGGGAAATTTTCCTTTAAAACTTCATGAATTGGGCCTGATAAGAATCGGACATAGAAATTAGTCCTTTTCGTTGGTGGCAGCATTAAAATAAGTTGAATAAATTTGAGTGTGCCACCACCATGTCTTGTGATAAAATGTTGGAATGAAAAAAAAATTAGCTAATGTTAAAGTGCAGGCAGCATATCTGCTCAGTATTAGTGGGGAGGGGGCATCTTCCTATCACTGTGCATGTACTTTACATGTCTTTGTTGTCTTAGCGAGTTGGCATAAACTATCCATATCTAGGACTTCTATATATAAAACATGCACCAAATCATATCTGCATCTTTCAACTGCCCCTTCCCATGCTACCCAAACATATTTTCCCAGCTGTGTAGAATGTTCCACCAGGGGATGAAGCCCTCGGCACCTGTCAGTTGTTCCCCGTATTATTGACTGCCTTCCAGTGCTTTGGCCACCAGCCAGTCAAGAGTTTCAGAGAAATATGTCCCTGCAAATGCTGACTCATGTTTTGGGAATTTCCTCGACGACCCCAAGCCAGAGTTCCTATCAAAAGACAAACAGGTTCGGTCATCAGAGGTGGCAGAAGGCGGGCAAATTAGAGAGTCTTTCAACGCAGTGTCGCACTGAATAACATTTCTGGAATCAAAGGTTGTGCAATGGCAAGGTTGCACTCGGTCACTTACCTTTTAGGTCAGTAGCTGTGAGAAACTTTGGAGGAAGTTTGTTGACCTGTCAGAAGAAGTAATGGTGAAGTGGATTCTTCCATCTGATAACAACAGTTTTTTACTGGATGTTTCCAACATCGTTTTGCATAGAAATAAATAAGGGAAACATAAGGATACACAGAAAATTTGGCAAGAGCTGTTAAAAGAAGCAAGTTTAAACTGTAATTTCCAACACAAGAAATAGGATTTACCCAAATTTTCCACTGTGCAACTCCAGACTTTGTCAAGGAATGAGAGATCTGTATCTGTCTAGCTGGTATAACCGCTCTTCGCCGTAACACACCAGCTTCGCAGGCACGTGGCACGGCGGCAGCTGGCTATATTACACTGAACGACATGTTACACCTAACCTTTGAAGATCCACCGCTTCTGTGACGTCACGTTATGCATTATAAAATCTTTTTTTCTCCTCTGACTTCGCTAGCATCCAGACGACACGACATCTCTTCGCCCACGCCGTCGGGGCTGAGTAACGGGGACCGTTCGCGGGCGCTTGTGCAGATGGAGTTCCAGCACCAGCAGTATATGAAGCGGCTGAACCAGGAGGAGCGCTGGCAGAGCCGACAGCGACAGATGCGGGAGGAGAAGGCGGAGAGACAGCACGAGGTGTCCAGCTACAGACAGCAGCTGTTACAACAGCAGCAGGTGAGTTGTATTCCTGCATACTTGAGCTTGCTGTTGTTCGAAAGAAAAGTGGACGAATCATTTTGGTGTGGACGGGAGGTTAGGTGGTGTTCAGCTGGTGCTCAGAAGTAGGCCAGGGCGTGATTGGCAGTGAAATTTGACTCAAATTTAATTCAAATTCGATTTGATTCATATGGAAAGATAGGTGTGGCTTAAATCTTGTCAGACTGCTCCTGAATGTCAGCCAACCATGGTCAGCTGGTGTTCAGGGAAAGGTTCTGAATGTGTGACGGGGCCTTTAATCACAGCTGTTGTGAAGTATGCCAGGAAAGAAATGTTAACATAGACTGACACTGAATAACGTCCCACATCAGGTTTAAGGATGTAGCAATATCTCTGGGGAGAAACTGCCAGCTGTTTTTTGTAGAAGGCCTTAAGCAAAAAAGCTTGCAAACCAGCTTTTTTAAAGTTGAAGGGACCACCCGGCCTGGCGTTCTGAAAATTTGATAACTGAATAAGCAAGCCCTTTCTGTAACAGTTACATGTATTTTCAAAAAGGAGTGAAAATATTATGATTATTGTATGATTTAAAGAAAGGTTTTCCCTACCATGTCATCCAATGTAGGATGTGACTGCTTTTGAAATGAATGGAGAAAAGTGAATTTTACCAGTGATAATGCTTCCTTGTTTTCTATTTCTCACACAGGGATCATTGCGATCTTCACCTAATCTAAAGCACGGTCCCTCCCATGTAAATAGAGACATGACTCCCAACAACCACTCCGAAGAGAGGAACCATTCCGAGAGGGTCGAGAGCAAAGACGGCATCCACCTACCCCCCAACAGCCACCCCCCTCCGTTGGTACCCCCCCAGAACGTCCACTCCTTTACGAGGGAGGAACCATGGAAATTCCACCTTGCTCATGCGAAGCACCCGCTGGATAACCTACGTGCAGTCAGCGAGGTTAGAATACCCACCACCCCGCCGTCCTCGGTCCCCGCCCATTCCAATCAGTACGACTACGACAGGCACCCCCCTCCAACCCGGACGTCGCCTGCGAGTCACGACAAACCACATTCCGCGGGACCTCACCACGCCGGACGGACGGACAAGTCGCCACGCCCGCGCGGCGGGGAAAGAACTTTCCGTAACCACTTCGAGCGTTTCAATCACGAACAGTCGCTGCTCATCAACGGCCACCTGGACCGGGTGGCCGAGACTTTTCTCGACCACTCCAACCAGTACGCGTACGATCACCGCAGGCTGTCGGAGCTTGCGTACAACATCAACGTCAGCAAGGCCCTTTCTGTGCCCTTCACGGAATATTTCCTGGGAATTCAGAGGACTAACAGGGCGGATTCTGACGATGACAGACATGTGGTGAGCAAACTGGACATGGAGGAGAGCAAAATAAGGGAGGCCCGAATGAAGGGCACGTACAGAAGTGACTGTGATTCCGATAGCGAAAGTGACGTTGAAGCACAAAGAGCGAAACTGCAGAAAATTGCGTCGGGTCCACCATTGCAACTGGACGAGTCACCAAAGGTACCGAACAGTCTTCAAAAAATACCGAATGGTTCATGATTGTATGGCAATCACTCGAGATCTTTTATTTGTAATCAGATACAGAGTCATGTACAGATACATATTCATGCACAGATACAGATTCATGTACAGGTTCATGATTAATGTTAATCATTATGCCTAATTATCACTATACAAATTTTTAGTTTACTGTGTATGTAATTTTATTTTTAAGGGCTAGTTTAGTTATATGTGTATGTTTGATGTGTTGTTAAACCATGGTGCCCGATATCAGCCATTGTTGCCTAGCCCACTGTATTGTCATGTTGCAGTTCCAACAAATAGATAATCATTATGCCACTCAGTTCAAATTACATTTCAATGCTTGTTTCCTGCTCTGTGCCATGCTTACGAAAATCGCTGACAGAAATTTGTTGTTTTGTCAGAAACTCTATTTCCTGGAGACGTTTGGGCTGACCACACAGAAGAGGAAATGTGGTGAGTACTTAGAAACTCTTGCATAGTGAAAACTTTTCATTACAAGAAATAGATTATCGTTTTTAAGGCAATCTTCAGTATTCTGTTGTATCAGCTTTGCTGGCATAAACAATTTCTGTGGTTTGATAGGGGTGTTCTTAGGTAAGTTGAAGGGGCTACCCAGTTGCATGTTATGATGAAACAAGTATCGATGGTATAAAAGGTAAAAGCAAAGAAAGTCCCATAGCCTTTCTTGAGGCCATAGGGGCAGTGGGATGTTATTGGAAGGCAGAGCCCATCCTTCCACTGCCTTTTACCTACCCAACCGAAGTCAGGTACCTATTTTACACCTTAGTGGAGTGAGAAAACTTGTGCATAGCGCCTTTCCCAAGGGTAGAAGATCGGTGACATGGCAGGATTTGAACCGAGGACCTCTAAGTTCTAGGCCAAACACCCTGCTGTTAGTAACACTGTTACGCCACACGACCCAACTAATACATTAATGTGCAGTTTACTCTCGGAAACCTAGCAAATGATAATTTACTGCTTTACAGGCTAACATTTATGATGTAATATTGTTATGGATGTTATTGATTAATATTAAATGTGTAAAATATACAATTTTGTATTTTAGTGATGTTCATTGTATTATTATTAGATACCAAAAAAATTAAGTGAATGCAAATACATGTAGTTATGATGAATGTATTTTATGCAAGAGGACCCCAGGAAGAGTAGTGTATTCATTGTATGTACACTAGTGGAGATTCCTTGATAAACAAACAACAAACAAACAATGGTATATCATTCCCCAATTGCAGCGGTCCACGAGGAGAAGAAGAGGAAGAGGAGGAGGATGCTGATGGAGCGGAGTCCGTCTCCGTCCAAGTCGGACCATGAGGATGAGAACCAGCCGTGTAGCCCGCTCACCACGTCCTACACACCTGAAGACATGGTGCAGGAAGAGGGCCTGGAGGATAAGAAGTCCTTCCTCGCTGAGATGGGGCTGGGCTTCATGCACACTGAACATAGGAAAGGTGAGGAGCAACATGGTGTGTGTTCAGGTGTTTCTACCAATCTTAATTTTAACACTTCTTTGGAGAATTCTTTGCTTTATCAAACCTACAATAGGCTGCACCACTTTAATTTGTTTGTTTTTAAATTAGACAGGCTAATGCTGAAGTGGGATATCCACTTGAAAACAGAGTCTGAGGAGAAAGTCTGTACATTGCTACACACAATTTTTAGGTCTTTTTTCTGGTGGTGAGGAGCAACATGGTGTGTGTTCAGGTGTTTCTACCAGTCTTAATTTAGCACGTCTTTCCAGAATTCCTTGCTTTTTAATTATCAAACCTACACTAGGCCACACCAATTTGGTATGTTTGTTTTTGGTATAGGTTAAGGTAAAGCTAGTCGGACTAGTCCCATAGCCTTTTTCAGGCAGTAGGGGCAGTGGGTTGTTACCGTAATCCACTGTGTCTAGGGCACTGTATTGGAAGGTGGAGCCCAACCCTCCCCTTCTGCCACCTTTTACCTGATCGAGAACATAGAAAATTGGCGTGATATTTGGAAAACTAGTTCTCAGTCTTCCGTGTAACACTGGGGCTGCTTACTCCTCAGTTGTCTAAACTTAGATAGTTAGAAGCCATTATTGCATGCACTTCACAGAGCTGCTGACAGAGGGCACTTTAATTTGTATTCTTGGCTTCCAAGTCTGTGGATGAACTAAATGAATATGTGCAAGAACTTTATATCTAGAACTTCTGTATTTGCAGAAACAAATAAATAGTCAAAATAAGAATTGCACATATTCTCAGAATTTCGTACAGTGTTAAAAATGCTTAATGAAATGGTTTTCAAGGCAGGTCTTTTTCCTGTGGTGATGTTTTTTCTCTACACGAAAGGTTGTGTAGCTCACCTGTGTGCACTTCTGATTATAGGTGATAGGTGGCTCTCTTTACCATTCCTGATGAAACAGCATTATTCAACCGTGTTCGCTTTTGGAACGGAAACTTTTCCCACTAAACCTCATACTAGTATACTAGGAAATAGGGATTTTCATCTCACACAACCAGTAAAGTTACTCACTTGCTTACGTTTTGGTGTCTATCAGACACCTTCCTCAGAGCTTCTGACTGGAGTTCTGCTTCTCATACTGGTATAATACACATACAGTTTAATGAAACCAAAAACGAACGCCCTGAAGAAGACTTTCATTTACAGATCTTTAACAGTTTGGAATGCTTTGCCACATGAGGTACAAGCAGCAACTAAGAGTTGGTTTAGGCAGGAGTTGTTAGAGCACATGCGTACATAGGCCCATGTTCATGATAGGCACATGTGATGTTACTTTTAAATGTTAAGTTAAATGTTGTATGTAAATAATGTTGTAATTCCGATGTAGTGTATTTGTACTATTGTGATGTACTTTAACTATTGTTAAGTATTTTAACTCCAGGAAGATTAGCTACATACTTGATTTTGTACCAATGTCTTGTGTGTCGCTAATGGAGTTTAATAAAGCACATAAAGCACATAATACTGTTATGATTGCAGAAAAGCAACGTGATCAGCAGATCGTGGACGCCTTTAAGTCAGGGAAACTGAGGAGTCTTCTGGCTGCACCCAGTACCAACAATCACAGGGTCCAGTCTCTGGAGTCCAAGAGGCCTACTAGCAACACAGGTAAACTTATTCGAATGAAAGCTCATCTGTGTTGGTAGAATCCATAGTTGTAGAGTTTAAATTTGTTCCAACACAATAAAGGAATTCGCCATGAATTTTCAGTCGAACTCCAAGGTAAACTTGTCTCTATAGTCATAGGGAGGTAATGGTATTGGGGGACAAAAAAAAAATCACATCGTTTTAAGACATTCAGAGGTCCATAGCCATGCAACACAAGAATTTGCTGGGTTCCCACATTTTGAAAAACATTGAATTTTAAGGGATCTACTAATACAGCACCAGTAACCCTTGAAGTATTCACACTTCAGATACCCAGATGTTCATTTTTGAGAAGGTCTCAATACTGTTTTTTCTAATGTCCCATGCAGAAATATGAATGTTGGCGCTACAATAGTGTCATTTAGTTTATTTTTATGTTTTGAAAATGTAAATTATGGTTAATTTGTAGTCTTCATTCTTCATTTTTCTTTTTTTTCTTCGTTCAGGCACGACTAGTAAAGACAGCACAAAGGGAAAACCGACAGAAACCGAGACTCCCAGTACACAGAGACTTCCCCCCAGTCCTGTACAGCAACCTCCAACTCACAACCATTCCCAGCCGCCCTTCCCTAACCAAAGGCAACCTCTCCAGCCAATACACCCTCAAGCAAAGGTGTCAACCTCGCCGGTCCCGCCTGCCCCACAACCAGCCCCTCCCCCTGCACACGACAGACAACCGTTGGCGTATCATCCTCCAGAAGTACATAACAACGTCAAGAAAAGGAGCCAGGAACCGCCCAGTGCGCAAAAGCAGGAAAACCACCAGTCCTTTGCTCAACGGTTCCACCAGTCGGTGTTGCAGTCCACCCAGGAGGCGCTAGCCCAAAAACAAGGTACCGTCGATCTTGAAACTTTCGTGATGGTTTATTTATTTATGAAGATTTACCACATTTGTGGAAGGATTGACATAACAGGTGACTATCACCTCTTCAAGATGTTAATTCTGAGATCAGACTGTAAGGTTTGAACCACTCACACTGGGAAGGACCCCTGCTCTTTTCGGTAAGTCATCTTTAACATGCTCGAGGTGTGACATGTGTGTGTGACCATCCCATCCAAGAGGACGTCCCTAACCAAAGCTAGGAACTGATTCTCACCTGAGTCGAGTGAGGAAATACATGTAGGTCTTAAGTGCCTTTCCCAAGGGCACAACATTGGGGTCTTCCAGGGATTCGAACCCAGGATCTTCGGTTTCAAGTCAACAACCCTAACCACAAGATCACCTTGCCACCTATTAGCTTCGATTTTCATACTCATAGTTTTCGCAGTGAAGAAGTCATGACAACTCAAATATGTACAATGTATTTCCAATACTTAAGAACTGTTTCAACTACACTACGAAAACCTTCTTCGTAGGTCCCTCCTACCATGATTTAAAACCACCTAGGCTAGTTTCCAAGTTAAATGTATCCACTCCTTTTTGTGCAGTTTAGTTGATAAGTGCTGCGCAGCTGTGAGGGTTTTGTCCAGGCAGCTTTGAGGCTTTATTAAGGAAATCCATGAGTGTTATGCCCAAAGCACACCCTAATCTTCCTGGACTTCCAGCTTATTGCCATGAGTTGTGATATTTCAAAACAAAATTTAGGTAATGTGTTTTTGGCTACACAAGCTAATTGACTGGTTGTACCGATATGTACAGAAACATATTAGGAGCACAAAATCAGCATATATGTAATTGAATGGATTAATCATGTGAAGTGTGTGGAAAATATGGAACATTCAGCTTTTGATATTAGTCCAGTTCTCAATGACACATGTACTAGTACATGTGGCATCATCGTGGCGTAATGCTAGGGTGTTTGGCCAAGAACCAGAGGTCCTAGGTTCGATTCCTGGGTCCCCTGACTTGTGCTGTTGACGTTGTGCCCTTGGGAAAGGCACTTTATACGACTTTCCTCACTTCACTCGACAGGTGAAAATGAGTACATTTATACCTAGCTTCGGTTAGGGACGTCCCTCAGATAGGAAGTTAAATGGAGGTCCCGTGTTTGAGGAGAGCCACACCTCAGGCATGTAAAATATCCCACCAGACTTATCGAAAAGAGTTGGGTCCCATCCCAGCGGTGTAGTGGATCTAATAAATCTGGCTGGCTATGTGGCTTGTTGTACTTTTCAGTACAAACCTGATGTGTCATGCCATGATGTGGTTTACTGGGTATGCAATACATACATACAAATGTGTTGCAATGCCCATGGTATTATGTTTGGTTCTAGTGCAATGAACTGTTTGTCTGGTACCCAACCCTGTTGAGAATGGAAGGTCCTCATCAGGTCTTGATTTTCTCCTTGTTTTTCAGTCCACAGCAAGCCTGTCAGTCAGCAACCGGAGAAAACGGGCAGTGGTCCCCCGGAGAGCTGGCACCGACAAGCCCACGCTACTCCCACGCCGCACGTACCACTGCCGCTTTTACAGCAAGCGATGGAAAGGGACGATGGGAATGGGGACGGGCCTGAACGAATGAACTGGCCAGGTGTTGCCGTCATTATGGAAGCCTACCAACGCTATTCACAAGGTTAGCATGCCTTTTCTTTGACAACTTTATTGACAAAAATACAAAAATAGCATGCCTCATGTTGGAGGGGATTGAGGTCCTAGCCTGACAGCAAGTCGGGAGAATGTACTGTGCCTGCATGAAACCCGGATTTTTCACGGTTTTCGTTGGATCTTTGGTCAACGTTGCATCAGAACTTTTACGCTTTCTCAAAGCACTGAGTGCTAAGCAGACAAAGCCTGGGTTTGAACCCGCGACCTCTCAAATGCAAGCTCTACCCAAGGCTATCGCACCAGCTGATTGTTATTTTTATTTTGTTTATCAGAACAAGAGTTGGAGAGAGAGGTCCTTCAGGGCCAGTTCAGTCACCTGCAGACGACTCACAGCAGCCTGAACAGAACAGCGGAGACTCTCAGCCTCAGGATGTCGGTCAGTAAAGATTGACCAACCTTCGTCTTTGATCTTTACTTTACTTTACTTTACTTTATCCATCCACTTCTACTGGTCGTCTGGGGTGTCGTGGGGAGGGACAGTTGGCGAGTCTGAAGGCTGTTGTTATAAACATGCCATACCTAGTCAGGGTGTCCTTCACACTCTCTGTCCACGTCTTCGTGGGGCGTCCCTTGCCTTAGATCCAGACTTTCTGTTGTTGTATGCTATGTGTTAGTTTTACCATTAGCTCAGGAAAGACCTGCAGTTTTGATGTAGGAAGACAATTTTTGAATCCTGGACAAGTTTTGAACTAAAATACATATACACATGTATGACCAGGTATAGAAGGTTGGTAAACCTGACCAAGGGAGCTGAAACGTTCAAGGGAGGAGGAACCCCCTATCTAAAGAAAAGACAGGCAGTTTGCAATATCTTTGAATTTTCATTTTTCTAGGGGAATCATGGAAGGGAATTCACCATGCAAAGGGAAATGATGCACCTGAAACATTTCTATGTGAGTTTGTTTTTTGAGTTACGTTGGAATGTTAGAATGTTGGATTGATGTTTTTTCTCTCCCCTTCAGGATCTAATCCGAAGCAAACAACAACTGGACGAAGAGCGGGAACACATCCAGGGTGCAATAGACAACCTCAAGTTATTCTTTAAAAGAGTCTTTTAGTATCGATCACAGATCCCACAAGAACTGCTGTGGAATAGGTGAAGTGTTAGGAGTCAACTGCATTTCCTTCAAACTGCATTTGGTTGAAGTATCGTTACGAGAGGTGTTAGCCCCAAATTGAGGGAAAATTGTTGTTGTAAGCTTATTGACCTGCTATTTAATGTCTTAAATGCAATTCTACAGTTTGTCATTTTTTAAATTTGGAGTTATCAGTATACTTCAATGAATACAGATGGGGAGAATAAAAATACTAGGCCACGAAAATAATGGGAATAATGAAATTATATTGATCCACTGTTTTGGTAATAAAAAATCTCTATTGTTGTAAAATCAAAATCCAATCTAGGTCATTCTCGTGTCGTTATTATTTCTATTCTACATAATTGCAGAATACTGCTTTTTGTACTCTTCATGCAATAGCAATTGACCTTCTTTTTATAATCACTCAGATCAAGTGATTTTTTTTTTTACATTTTCCGTAGCAAATGGACTAGGTCTGCTTGAACAGCAATGCTGCATGTAGGGAATTCTGTTCATAGCTGTCAGGTCGTTAAACATGCCTACTTTTGGAAGCACGTCGGCAGAACGTACTGCGCCTGCGTGAAACCCGTAATGTATTGTGAATAGCACTTCGGCAGAATGTCTTGTTTAAGGTCGTATTCGTCCATTTAAGGATGACCTCTCGTCTACAGTTTTCAAATGTTGTGTCAGAAAAGATATCGTCTGCAACGGGCAAAATTCTAACGCAACGTTGACCAAACATCCAACGAAAACCGTGAAAAATCTGTGTTTCGCGCAGGCGCAGTACGTTTTGCCGACGTGTTACTTTTGGTCAAGTAGCTTCGATGGAGAGAGTTTGTTAAGGTTCACTGCTAATATATTGACAACCTTGCAATAGCGAAAGCTCGATCGTGCAAAATATCTTAGTTGTCTGAGACAGCTTGGAAGACTTTATAGGAAGCAGTTGTGTTTTTGTATCAAGTATCTGAGGGTCTTTCTTTGAGAAATAAGACAACAACAACATCTAGGTGGCAACCAACAGCTCTTTACAGCATTTGTATGTTAAACGGGTGAGGAACTTCTGTTATGCCTCTCGGGGGAGAAATTTCGTATCATTACCAAATAGGCAGGCTGTTGTACAATTGTCGGTGCTATCTAGCATAATAATGTCTTCACCAAACACGAAAAATCTCGACGAAAACCCGAAGAATTTGGTCTTCGCTTTAAGAAAGTCGCAATGGAAGCTTGCAAAGTTTGACAAGAACAGTCAAACTGCAATAGAATGTAAAGACAGTATTGGGAAGTATGAGTAGTAGATTTCTTCTTCTGCCTGATGCAGAGACCTTTCCGAACATTTGAACAAGCACCCGACTGGTACAAGAGGATGTGTATCTATTCCACATGTATAGGAATCAGTGTATTTTAGACCAAGTCAGTGCTTACATCTATTTTATTTATTCTACAGTAGGAACAATCTTGTACAGAACGAACTGTTATTATCACAGAGGCTTGGCTGTCAAAAAGGCAGAATAAAGAGATACTTTTTTCCATGTATCTATCGAGTAGACTGATTCCATGTTTCATCGCCATTGATAATCTGTATCTGTATAGCCGGTATAACACACCAGCTTCACAGGCATGCGGCGCGGCGGCAGCTAGCTATGATACACCGAACGACCTGTTACACCCAATCTTTGCACATATAACTGCAGGAGTTGTTTAAAGCTAACAAGTGATGATGCCCCAACTGTACTTGGTGGCAGCGAGTTCCACTCTACGATAGTTCTTGGAAAATGCAATATTTCGAGCGTTTTCATGTGGTAATGGCACTTACATGGAGGTGGCCACAGCTATTTACATTTCATGGAAGTTGTCCGCAAATTTAGAAGGACGAATCATGTTCTTCGGAAGATATCTGTACTTTGTGGGCCTCCTGCTGGCTTTGTTGCTGCAGTGGAACTTCTAGTTTATACATGTATATCTTCCGTTCTGAACATGCTATGGTCAGGATTCGTGGGTGATAGGTAACTTTTTGGGACTGGGAAAAGGTGGTATCGGTTTGACCCGTCTAGCAGCTTGTTTTGGAACTGCAGGGACAGTTGTCTCGGAAACTTATGCAAAGGCACCCAGGTGGAAATGGCATCATACTCATTAACTCATCACAACTTCCTTGATTGGTGTACCATATTGTATTTCAACAACACACAATATACCAAATTACAAGTAAACAAAGTTAAAAAATCTTTCACAGTTTCAAACTATTTTACAGAGGCATGAGATTTTCGGAATCTTTTGAGAATCTTTTAGAAATACGTTTACATAGTGTTCATTTCTCTGTTCTGTTGTTGGTCCACGTTTACACGGTTTCTGTTACAGCACACGTTGTACAAACCAGTCGCTATCTCAAGTACGGCTTTACGGAAGGACTTTTGACACACACTGTACACGATAACGTCCAGAAAGTTGTTGGACGCCGCTACCCAGGTTGACCAAAACAGGGCGGTTGGCAGATCATGACCCAGCCAACTTGCGATTAAAATACCCAAATTTGGAAGTGGCATTGTTGTTTGTACTAGGGTTAAGATCAGCACAACCTTTGCGTACGAGCGATCACTGTGGTAGTTTGGAGCTGCTGGTTGCTGCTGGGGGTTAGGGTTCTGAGGTGGAGCCCCGGGCCCGTTCATGGCGTATGCAGCAGCCTGTGGCTCGGGTGGAGCACACACTACTCTTAAGGTCCGGACAACACAATACATTGTCACGGCAAGAGCGCTACACACTATGCCAAACGTCCCTGCGGTAAACCATATGTGGGCCTTTAGATCATATATCGGCATGGCCATGACCGGATCATAATAGACGGGAACCCAATAGATTGTACAGAAAATAAACCAAGCATATACCCCAGCCCAAGTGGAGATTAGAAAGATCCAGGCATTCTTGCGAGAGATGCCCTGTCCGTCGTTCTTCAGAGCAATGTATCGGTCTAGGTTCAGACCTAATGACCAAAAAAGAAAACAAGATCATACTTCTATTATCACTTGCAGCATAATCAAAAGATTTCCTTTTATATGAGCCTATCCAAATTCAATTCAAAAGACACTGGAAGTAAAATTTTGATAAAAATTATGAATATAGAGATAACAATAGCGTTAGGGGTGAACCAAATTTCGCGTTTCAACCAAATTTGAAAGATTACAAGGTGTCCAAAGTATTTTTGAGTCAGAACTTTTAGTTGAAGAAGGAAGGGCTGAAAGGGGTAAACTGAACACCATTAGTTACAGTTATAACGTTAGTACATCAGACCCTGGTATCATAAGAGAGGTAGATGTTACCTGCGAGAGCAGAGAAAGTTATCCATGAAGAGGAACATCCGATGACCGCGATGGCTTGGGCGGCTGTGTCCGAGTACACCCACTCTCGAGCCTCCGCAGGCGCCACCATGAACGGGAAGGTGAAGCCGAGGAGCAGGTCCGACCAGGCCATGGAGTAGACGAAGAGCCGACTCGTGGATGGGAATGTGTGTCGCCTGGTGGTTGCTATGATGACGAGAAGATTCCCGCCGATGGCCAGCACGGCTTCAATGATGATGACAGCGGGCTGGGCAGGGGAGAACGCCGGAGAGGACGCGGGAGCGGACGCGTTGGTCGCGAAGGATTCGTTCGAGAAATTCATATCGCTGATCTATGCCGGCGTTTCACTCGTTGCTGCTGATTCTGATGGATTGGAAGTTTTTTCTTCTCAGTACGAGCATAGTCTCTACCAGACTAACTGCGCGGGCAATAATAGGGAGATATTTGCTAGGGGAGTCTGGCCGCCTTGAGGTTGACTGGCTCCCGCGGACCGACTCTATTGGCCAGCTACTCCCTTCTTTTGCCGAATTCTACGATTTGTACCCCCGTAAGAAGGCCTGGTGGAGGCTAACGAGCACGCGATAGGACTCCTCTGATCTTGGGAAAGGCGAAAGCGATTGTGAGGTGTGGGGCTGAATCGCAGTGGCTTATAACGTTAAGTGATGTTGAATTAAATCATAAATGGTGCCCACCTCTGCGTAAGCGCCACCTGGCCAATTTGCAACTTTTTGTTATTCCCTTGGATTATTTTAGCCCATTAGCAATAAGCATCCTGTCTTTAGTGGTTACCGGTCTGCAAGGACAATTCTAAGTCTCTTTAGGTAGACTAGTAACTATACAGGCTTTTCAGGGTACGTCGCTCATGCCATATGGTGGATTACAGTTGGATTACAGAACTAATGTAGAATGGAACACCCTGCAGCTGCATGAGATACAAACATGGGAATTTCAAGCAAGGACTACTGAAGCATATGAGAGACTCTAAAACGCGAAGCACACACGATGATACACATGCCTTGTTATTTTCAAATAATTGTATGTACTGTAATTTTATGTTAGTTGTACGTCGATGTAGTCCTATGTTTTTACTAGGTACTTGTGTCCTCTCTTGGAAGACTAGCCGTCACTTAGTCATAGGTAGACAGGTAAAGGAGAGACTCGTGAACTCCAATAAACTCCAAAAAGCTCCAGTAGTGGGCATCTGTTATATAAACCAACAGGTTGCTTCTGTAATCCATAGTATCCGCCAACGTGGTCGCTGGGTCTTCAAAATTTCATCGTTATGACGCCAATGAATAACCCCAGTCTATAGACAGGTTTAACTGCACAAGCTACCGTGATTTAGCGTACATTTACAGATTATAGTATACTAACGTTACTTATAACTATCCAGCAGGTGTTATTTTCCGAAATACCACATTTGTGTTCAGCTGTTTTTAAATGAAACCAAAAGATTGGAGTAAACATTTTTTTCTGTTATCCTACCAGTTTAATTAATTAATTAATTGATTAATATTTCATTTCCTACATGTCATATTATTTAGTTATCATGCTGTTCACCGTAGTTTACTTTATTATTCTTATGCTTTGCATGTCTGTTTTTGTGTCATTTCACTTTTGTATGTTTCACTTTTGTATGTTTGGATGGCAACACTAAAATAAGCCATGTAGCTTGAGTCTGTTGCCATTATGTTCTGTTATTAAATGTTATGATAAGTAAAAAATACCACATTTGTAACTAGGATACTTGCAATTGAAATTGGGTCAAACAACGTGTGGTGAGACTCTAATCTCCAAGCAGATGTTTTTTAGGAGGGAAAAAACATGAGAGTATCTAATTGATAGTTAAAAAGCACGGTATCCAATAGGCCAGACATTATCAACTTGTCCAAACACATGGGCTTCGCGCGTAAACCTTATGACGGACAGTGTTTGGGGGTCGATGAAGGTTAGACATCCAGGTAATGAGATACACATGCAAGAAAATTGTTACTCAAGCAACTGGTTAGATTTTGAAAACCGCCAGGCGTTTCAAGTAGCATCATGGAGGTAGAAGAGAGTAGCATCCACTACTTTTCGTCAGTGACTGTTAGTGTTTGGAAGGCCTTTGGAGGGGTTGAAGCATTGAGATTGATTGGGGTGTTTAGCATCAAACTCCTCTGGAAAATCATTCCGGTCCGCCAAAAAATCCATTATTCCCCTATTTGGCATATTTCTACTAATTTTTCAGCTCACAGAGAAGTCAAGAAACTACATCCAAACTTGCCAAGGTCCACCCCAACTTGGGAGTTGAAAGTTCACCAAAAGTTATCTGCTGCGCACAGCTTGCTGGGAAAATTTTTCGAGTGCGCCATTTCTTTTTCTCGTCCGAACCAAGATGGCGGCGGTCGCTATGAGGTGCGCAAGGGGCCTGGCGTTTCGAGCCACAAAACTTGTCAGTTCGACGCAAAAACCCACCTACTACGGTGCCCAGACGTTTAGAAGGTTCAGCAGAACAGCCACGGCCTTCGAGTCAGGTGAGACATAGCCCTGTGTGTTTGAAGAATCGAGGAAAGTTGTCGTTTGGGGGGAGGGGGAGGTCACTTGAGCTAGGGCATCGGTCATGAGGGCCGTAGTACACTCTGGTCACGTTTGCTACACAGTAATATTTCTGGCGGTGTATAAATTGTGCTGAGTATGCTAGAAGTGTTGATCTTACAATGTTACCCTTACAATAAGGCCAGTTAGCTTGGAGATTGGGCACTGTTTTTAACTACTGTACACGGGACCTTATTTATAGAGGTGGAAGCAGCCCCATTTTTAATGGAAAATTCCACATAAAATTTGTTGTCTGTCAAGCCATTATATTTAATCCCCTTTGTTGTCTGCCAGTCAGTCAGTCAGTACCTTTTGTGTTTACCCATATTAAGTATAATTTTTACAAGGCAATAAAAGTTGTTGACAAAACAACAGGAACACCCATAGATATATCCAAGGCAACGTTAGTCTTCTAATCTATTAGAAAGCATATGATGTAAAATGTTTGTAATGTTTAATTAAATGTGATTAATTGGCTAAGCAAAAACCGGTTGGACGACTACACCAGGCAATTTAGATCCTATTCGCAGGCAGGCATTTTGAATGAATCCTGGTCCAAAGATCCATATCTGTACAATATGAATATTTTAGCACAACACACAAGTACAAAACAACAACCCAAGAAGCAGCCATATCTGTACACAGTGTTCGAAATCCTTTTTTGAACCAGGTAGCACAGTGTGCACCTTTGAGTTCAGCGGTACATATTTTCAGGTTGCGTGGTGCGTTACCTGAGTCAGGGAGCAACTAGCGCACAAGAAAATCAGGTAGCAATTGCTAGTGTGCTAGTGGGTATTTCGAACACTGGTACAGTATAAATATTTTAGCACAACACACCAGTACAAAACAACAACCCAGGAAGCAGCCTTCGGAAGACTCTAGTATTAGTAGTAAGACAGTTGAATGCTATGCTTTGAATTGAAATGACAGTTGAATGCTTTATATGCTATCATTTTGTGTTGGAACACAGTTTTAGCTCTGTTACTATGGTGTAATTGCTGTAACAGTCGTAAATTTGACTCCGGGGCTGACCTACCTCAAGTCAAGGGTTCAGGAAAAGCAGACAACATCCTACAAATTAGTACAATATCTACACCTATGACCCCGTTCAGGCCAGACTTTTAAAAACCGGTTGAAATCGCTAAATAATTAGCGGGGGGAAACCCGGCTAAAACCCCTAGCGTTCACACCAGACTTACAAAACCGGTTATTCAAAAACCCTGTCCGACGAATATCCGGTTAATCAGCGATACCTCCACTGTCAACACTTCGGTTGTGAGTACAGGAGTCGTTGTTTTCGTCATTGCTGTGAGCGTCTGACGCTTCCCCGGTGTCAGCGCTGTCCATGACCGCCATCGGCTGCGAGGTGGGGCGATCGCCAAGAATTGTGTCCAACTCCTCGTAAAAAGGACACGTCACCCTGGCCCTCCCGCTCTTCCGATTGTTGTCCTTGGCCTTCTTGTATGCAGTCTTCAGATTCTTGATCTTGCTGTGGCACTGCTCCGTTATCTTCTCGAAACCATGCTCCCGTAACTTGTTTGAAATTTCCAGGTAAACGTTCCTGTTTCGGTACAGCCCCCCGAGGGCTATGGTGTAATTGCTGTAACAGTCATAAATTTTACTCCGGGGCTGACCTACCAGTATACCACAAGGGTTCAGGAAAAGCAGACAACCTCCTACAAATTAGTACAATATCTACACCTATGACCCGTTCAGGCCAGACTTTTAAAAACAGGTTGAAACTGCTAAATAATTAGCGGGGGAAAACCCGGTTAAAACCCAGCTCCACAAACACACATACCGTACATGTACAAACAAACAGCAGTAAAATATAGCCTTCTTGACAGAGGTAATACTGTAAATCACTTTATGTTTGCGGTCTGATAAAAATGGACATGTTTGCGGAACTATATGTTCGCGGTGGCGCAGCAAAAAGAATGTCGGCAAATTATTTGTTTACGGTAAAGATAAGTTTGCGGTACAGAAGTGACCGCGAAAGCAGCGAATATAAAAGTACCGTGAAAAAATTGTGATTTACAGTAAGCATGAAAGCTGTATACAGTACTGCAGTTTGGTGTAACAATGCCCTGTAATCTAATGCCAAGACTGTCTGTTGCAGTGAGGAAGTTTACAAAAGAACATGAGTGGATTACTATGGATGGAACCACCGGTACTATTGGGATCACCAACCATGCTCAGGTTAGTACTAGACAGTACTAGTAAGTACATTGTATACCTTTTGTAACTGAAAGCATGTTGGCAGAACATACTGCGCCTACGCAAAACCTGTAATGTATTGTGCATAGCACCTTGGCAGAACCTCTCTGTTATGAAACTGGGTGTTTTTAGTGTAGGCGTAGGTGTATGTGGATTTAATTTGCTGCATTGACTGTTACCATGCTCTGGTTAGTACTGGTACAATGCACCTTTTGTAACTGAAAGCACGTTGGCAGAACATACTGCGCCTACGCAAAACCTGTAATGTATTGTGCATAGCACCTTGGCAGATTGTCTATGTTTAAGGTGGATGACATCCTGTCTATATACTTATCAAACTGTTTTTTTTAGGTGTAGGTGTATGCGGATTTTTATTTGCTGCATTGACTGTTAACATCTTATGAAGTACAATAAACATAATGGCAATAGTTTCTGGACAGTTGTTAGTATGATATATACCTTCTAGATTTGGAGTCTTGAAGGATAAATTTGTCAGGTGCAGGTAATTTTCAATGTTACCTGCACCAGTGCAGGTATGTAGAAAAAAGTACATTTATTTCGAGCCCTGTTGAGTGTGATCAGAAAAGGTTGTATTTTGGTGTCATATGGTCTTCAACAACATTTCTACCCTTTACAGGACAAGCTGGGTGAACTTGTGTTTGTGGAGCTTCCAGAAGTTGGAGCCGAATTGAGCAAAGGAGGTGAGTATAAAGATAAAGCGGTCAACTTCAGACTGAGAGTCTGAGTCAACCAAGCATGCCTTTTTGTGCCATTAAGTCACAACTAGTTGAAATTTCCTTGTTCCTATTAAAATGACCCCCCTTCCTCTAAAAAATCTGCATTTGTATGGTCATATTGATTATCATCAAGACTAAATATTAGACCAATAAATGAAATAAGTACTAGTATCACACTGTTGATGATAACTTGGTCCCCATTTAAGATTTGCATGTTGTTTTCAGTTAGGTGGTGGGCTGTTAAAGGGAATATCGCAATTTGTTAAGCATTCGTCAAGCATATGTATCTAAATTCAGATGTATCCAACTCTTACACGAGAAAGATATTTGTGCTATGAAAGGAAAGAGGATGATCAGCGTGGACATCGCAGAAAACCTGCGCTGGTTACCACTACTTGACGCACTCAGCGTTCACGGCTGGATGTCTCATATCTGTATCTGTATAGCCGGTATAACCGCCCTTTGGCATAACACACCAGCTTCTGTATCTGTATCTGTATCTGTACAGCCGGCATAACCGCCCTTCAGCGTAACACACCAGCATCTGTATCTGTATAGCCGGTATAACCGCCCTTCAGCGTAACAAACCAGCTTCTGTATCTGTATAGCCGGTATAACCGCCCTTCAGCGTAACACACCAGCTTCACAGGCACATGGCGAAGCGGCAGCTGGCTATATTACACGGAACGACCTGTCACACCCAATCTTTGCAAATCTAACTGCAGGAGTTGTTTAAAGCTATCTAGTGATGATGCCCCAACTGTACTTGGTGGCAGTGAGTTCCATTCTACGATAGTTCATGGAAAATACAAGTTTTTGAACACCTGAATCCTTGGTATCGTTTCAGGCCAGTGGATATTGATACGCAGCGTTACCACATTCCCAAAGTGCCGCGTGTTACCGACCCTTGCGGGCGGTGTGTCCCTCGAAGTCTTCTGTCCGATTCAGGACGCCACTTTTACATTCCGCCCCGAACTGGGACCATCACAGGGATGCGCCTTTTGGCCCCTCTGTGGTAAACACACGACATTTCTTATCCACTCCCTCTATCATTCGTGACGTGATTATTGTACGTTCTAAAGAGGGCAGCCCATCTCGTCTTATTCCAGTCACATTTCAGGGCTCGAAATCCTTTTTTCTGCATACCTGCGCTGCTGCAGGTAACATTTAAATATTACCAGGAAAATTTTACCTGCACCACTCAGACTTTGAGATGTTTGGATCATACTAAAGACTACTCAGAAACGATTTCCATTATTTCTTTTATACTTCGTAGGTGATAACAGTCAATGCAGCAAATAGAAATCCACATACATCTACATGTATCTATAAACCCAGTGCATGGACCAGTGCAGGTTAGGTGCAGGTAGACATCAGAAATACCTACACAGCCCCAACTTTACCTGCACTAAGGTGCATATGCACCCAGTATTTCGAGCCCTGCATTTCCAAGGGGGCAAGTAGCTGATCTAGTCCCCATCAGGGATACTTTTCCTGTAAAAAAGAAAAACAACAAAATTTTATTGTAAATGTAATGTATTTCCAACAGCAGGTGAAATATGCTAAACAATTCTTGAAAAAAACGGCTTCTATTTCTCTAATACAAGTCTGGGCTATGCACCTATCCAATTCTTAGCTTGTTTGCAAATCTATAACGAGATGTTTCAAAATGTCAGACAGTTTGTCTTGATACAGGCAAACACTGTCGTCAACAGAATAATTTAATGAGTCTTTGAGAAAAACTGACAAACCAAGACCTCAGAATGAAAAAAAGAAATGCTCTTTAGATATAGACTGGTATTGAGAGCCTATAAAAGAATCAATGCTTCAAATCATGACATTCTTTTTTCCCTTCTAAATGTTTGATGTGTGATAATGCATGCAGCAGTTTTAATTCTTTCTAATCTCAAAGCACGATTTTTGTACTACATGTTTCACATCTTAATTTGGTGCAGTAGTTTGGGTGAAGGTATCAACTTGGAATAACGCAGCACAGTCACAAAATTGCTCAGCGCTTGCAATCAAAGGCAAATGAAAGCTGGCCACAATCGCCGTGACAAGTTAACTGTGTGTGGCAACGGTAGAATCCATGCTTTTGTTTTCGTGCAACACATTCTCCACTCTTCCTTACTTTCTCAAGCAACCTCTGGTGGTGGATAGATGGTCGATGAGTTTGTTCGAAGTCCTCCTTTTTTCGGTTTTTCTTGCATTGCAGACGAGTGTGGTGCCGTGGAGAGCGTAAAAGCAGCTAGCGAACTCTACGCCCCCGTAAGTGGAGAGTGCGTAGAAGTGAACATGGCCTTGGAGGGAGACCCTAGCCTCGTCAATAACTCCCCCTACGACGACGGTAAGAAAAAACAACAACAACAATTTATTTTATCATGAAAGTTACATGCTTAAAGTTAAAACTTTTGTTCCAATTAACACAAAGAGATTGTTCTCAAGTAAGAGCTTTCGACTAGTCACTCTGTTCTTCTTCAATAGACTGACCCATTGAGACTTGTCACATGGCTTCTCTGAAGTGTGACGTCAACACTGGGTCACAGACATCATTTACCAGAACAATCTCTTTGTGTTGGAACAAAAGTTTTAACTTTAAACTGCCCATGTTGACCCCCGCCGAAGAGCAACAAAATTTCTTGATGTCATCCATAAAAATTACTTGCTGTAGCCTAAAGTTGATGTTGACTCCTTCCAGGTTGGATACTAAAGATGAAACTGTCCAAGCCGGAAGAGTTGGATGACATGATGGACGAAGAAGCGTACCAGGCTTACGTCAAGGCTGAGGACCAGGACGCGTAGAGACCTCGCTCCAGCCGTCATCCCGGTCTTAGGCTGTAAGGCCTGTCTGTCTAGGGGAAGGGTGTGGTGGAATAAAGGGTTGATCAGCTACAGGGGGTCCCAGAAAAAAAAGTGTACCCAATTTTGCGTTGATGAAGGTTAGACATCCAGGTAATGAGATACACAAGAAAACAGTTACTCAAGCAACTGGATAGAGTTTGAAAACTGTCAGACGTTTCAAGTCACTGACGAAAAGTAGTGGATGCTACTTGCAACGTCTGACAGTTTTCAAACTCTTATATATCACAGTTATACACCTTACAATTAGGTAGAGACATTTTTCTAGCCAGCATCTGTCTTTCCAAAGTTTGCCGCTCATGATGGACAAAAATTTTGCCTAATCTGTCATCTTTGACGGACAAAAATTGGCCTGTAAAGATATGTCATTAAATTAAGCTTAGTCTACCAGCAAGATTTGCCCCTCAAAATGCAGGAAAGAGTGTTTCAGAGGGCCAAGATTTCACAATTTTCCCCCCAGACCTCCCTAGGATTCCTGGGTCTTCAGCTACGTCAAACAAAACTGAGATGACAGAAGAACATGTCTGTTTGGCTGGAACGCCGGGTAATGATAACTTAATAGTTGGGTGTCCTTTTTTTTCTGGGCCGTCCTGTAGAGTCACATATTTTGGCTGCTTTCAAAGCTCATCACTCTAAGCAAACACATGTACCACGGAATCACGTCAATGCTTTCTTTTTTTTCAAAATATTCAGATGTATAGGAAGCTAGATTTGTATCGGTATCGTCCTGAATATCCTTGCTGCCCAATGGAATGTTGAGAATTTATGCCCCAATTTTGTCTTGTATGAAAAGTTTACAGATGACGATAATTGGCTTTTAGACGAAGGGAGGTTTACCTCTTGTCATTCTTGCTAGACCCTTACCTGTTCCTTTTGAAGGAAAACTCTTTCTTTAGCCCATATTGTAAAAAAAACAAAACATGTTGAATGGTAAAGACAGGCTAGGATGGTAAAGAACTAATGCTTTGAAAGGGGAGGGAGCATTTGGCCACCTTCTTTGCTAGTCTTGTTTGTCTGCCTTTTCTGTATACCCCACCAACACACTGGAGTCTAAAAGACTACCAAAGAGTGATACTTTTTGAGAGCCCTATGATTTGCATGTCTACTTTAATATATCTGCTACAGTTTGCTACATGCAGAGAGCGTTTTGTCACATTGTCTAATGGTTACATGCTTGATTACTAGTTATCAGCTATGATCTTCTGCAAAATGTATCCAAGATCAACTTGGTGATGGAAAATTCAAGTTTACTGTATTTGCACCTAGTTTCACTGGCAACTGCCTATCCATAGCAATCTCTGGGTATATCAAACTTAAAGGCCATCTGTTGATTCTCAATGGTACTGCAGCAACCAAACAAACAAAAAACTATGAGGAAGTTATCAGGGCATTGTCTTACCCGGAAGAATAGTTAAAAATTTATTTCCGTCCCCGTATTTTGGATCAAGAAATATAAAACACACCTCATATGCTTTATCATTGTAAGTTTGCACAAGGACGCTTGGGTAGAGATGTTTATACTTGTATTATTAAAGCCTGGTGGAGGAAATTAATAGCATTAGCTCTCAAATATATGACCCGGTTTACACGCGGTCAAAAACCTGACCATCTGTACGAATTTGTCGTACGGTACATTTTTTTGGTAGCGTGTGTAGATTGGGTCTATGTTAGGCCAGTCCAGTCTAATTTGTTGGTTCTCAGATTTTTTAGAAAAAAAATTGGAGCGAAAGGGTGAAAAAAAAACAGGCCTAGGCATCCTATGATAGCCCCAAATGCTATGTTAGGAGCCATGAAGTCAGCATACCAGGCAAACAATGAATTTGAACTTTTATCTGTATCTGTATAGCCGGTATAACCGGCCTTTGGCGTAACACACCAGCTTCTGTATCTGTATAGCCGGTATAACCGGCCTTTGGCGTAACACACCAGCTTCACAGGCATGCGGTGCGGCGGCAGCTGGCTACATCACACCGAACGACATGTTACACCTAACCTTTGAACGTCTAACTCTAAACAATGTTCAGAACTATCTAAAACTTTTAATCAAACTGCTGCATTGATAGATGGAAGACCTGTAACAACTAGGAAGACAAGAACTTTCTTCAACTGTTGGGGGCAAAATATAAGCAGTGGATTCAGAACCTGATTTTTTTTTTTGCAAATCAGAAAAAAATGAAGAGGGCGAATCCGAGAACCAATAGATTAAATTGGTGTGGTCTTATGGTGGGAATGTGGGAATATAGAGCACGTCAGCAGAATGTACTGCGCCTGCGCGAAACCAGTAATGTATTGTGCATAGCATTTTGGCAGAACGTCTCATATAAGGTCGAATTCGCGTATATAAGGGTGACATCCCGTCTGTCAGTTTTCTAATGTTGTGTAGAAAAAGATATTGTCTGCACCAGGCAAAATTCTGATGCAACGTTGACCAAAAATCCAGCGAAAATCCAGGTTTTGCGCAGGCGCAGTACGTTCTGCCGACGTGCTGGAATATAGCAATGTGATTTGACAGGGAATGACTTCTCAGCGTTTCCTGTGAACAAACATGGGCCGAATACAAACTCAATGATGCTTCTCACAATGTTCCTGTTGCTGTAGAAAGAAAATATACTATTTCAAGTGTTACAATGAATGGGAATATGTCAATACCATATCTTGCAGTCATAACCCCACAGTCACAGTGTTAGATGGCATGTAATGTCACCCTCCAGTGAATTTTACTGGTGAAGTACAATTTTTGTAATCGCCACCTACTGTACATGCCGTGAACTGCAGGTAGAGAAACAACCAAAGCTACATTTTTCAAGGCTGAAGATCTTCCGTCCAGGAAAAAAAGCCACTCTGTCTCGAAAAACTGGCACCATTTCGCAGCAGAAATTGTGATGTAAAAGTCTGAATTGTCAACTGTTCACCAATATTTCAGTGGTGTGTGCTGAGTGCAAGACAAGCCAATTCATGGATGCAACTTTATGTAATAAATTGAAACTATTGGTTCTAATGGGGAACCTGTTGTCTGTGCATCACTTGTCTCCCATATATTTGTCGATTTTTAGGAAAAAGTATGCCTTTGACAAATAAATGCCATTCTGGAACTTAACAGCAAAACAATGCAAGAGCATTCTACCTAAACAGTCGCCTTTGTACCATGAAACACATCATAATTGTCGGGGTAAAAAAGGATGTTTTGGTACGATAATCGGCTTCATGATTATTGTGACGTTCTTTTTGATAACGAGGAATATTACTTTCCCAAATGTTCAAGCAGATGTTGGGTAAGACTCCGTGTTTCATGCATGTTTTTGACTGGATTTTTTTATTCTTCTCAGTCTTGTAGTTTTTCTTTTCCACAAGATAAAAATGGGACTACTAGAAAGACGTATAAAAAGCCTAAAAGTACGCCTGAAATACTGAGCTGGACCATACATCTACTTGGAGATTATAAATAGACTGTGATCTAATGATTCCACTATCGATATGAATACTTAGATACGAATTCCTTGAAATAAATTTTGGAATTACCTCTCTAAAATGGTAATGGTTGGGGAAGTTTTCAAAACAAGCCTGCTTGCATCTTTCATTTCTTTATTCGCCCAAATAAATTAGCGTCCCCTTTATGCTGAGGTCACATTTCCAAACCGGGGCCCGGCCGGACAGTCTTATGGAACAAAAAGTATGATATAAAAGACAACAAAACACAAAAAAATTGAAACAATTATTAATGGGAACTATTGGCGTATATTCTCAATATAAATTGTTGATTTTTCGTTTTTCGGCCGGGCCCCGGTTTGGAAATGTGACCTCAGCATTACGCCTCCATCTCAATGTTTGCATGTGTACTTTGCGTGTACGTCCACTGCAGTTCTTGTATGATGCACCAGAGGGCGCTGGTCATCAAGGTGGTAAAATATTGTTCACATTTTCTCTCTAAGTATAATGTCCACAGTGCTCGTCCAGTATCCATGAAAATGAGCTTTTTTCACTCGAATAACTTCCACCCAGTTGTAGGGTGGCAGACAGGGAGTAGCGCCCCTGCACATTGAGGAGCTGGGTCTCTTAAATTACCAACAAACTTACACAACCAAGCGACCCCCCACCCCAACACACACATTAAGAGTCTTCAACTAAATGAAGTTTTGACACGTAAACCGAAAAAGAAGATCATATCGGCACTGAAAAATAACAGAGACCCAATGGAAAAGCTTTTGAATTTATTTCGGAGAGCGACACTTCCATGATGTTAGCGTTTCCACAACGTACTGTGTGTTCCACTTGCACTGACTTCTTCAATATACATGGTACCAAAATTCATGTATTGCCAAAAGACTGGTGAAAGTTGCAATTACTTAAAAAACGTCTCACCAATATATAATTGGATACACTTATATGACACTTCAGTATTTTCAATGCAGTACCTTTTTTCAGTTCATCAATTTATCAGTTCCAAAACCTTATGGCAAGATATTAAAACATTTTATGGGCAATATTCGTAACAAGTTATTCTTGGCTGCTTTGTACAATTAGTACAGTACATTTTGTTCGCTTTTGTAGTTCCTTTTTTGCAAGTTGAAGTCTCTGTATCCTGTATTACAGTAATCTTCACATTATTCCAGTTCTGAGAGAGGCAAAGAAACAAGTCACTTTTCAAACTTGAAAAATAAAATGAAAGGGAAAAAACTGAATCATGACATTAACGAGGAAAAATGCCTTTGCCCTCAGGCATGGCCACACAAATAATACAGAAAGGAATAAGAAATTATATGATTATCTACAAATATACAATAATAATACATGTGGCTATACATTTAATATCTGCAATTATACGATACATGTATACATTATCATTTATCATAATGCTCTTCTGTACACTGTTTTGAGTCCTCTGTCCTCTTCTGGACTTAAAAGATATTCTATAACTTGCTTATTGGGTGTGCACTGTCTTGTTATTACAAACACTTCATTTATTTATCAATCTTGTATTCAATTGGGTACTCCCTTCAGCCAAATAAGGCCGCTTAACAAGGGAGCCAGCGACAGGTTAACAAAGTTACATGATAAATAATAAAAGTGACATAACACTGAATTGTACACATTATACTTGCACACAAGTAGTCACCACAACACAGCCACTAAGATTTCCTTTGCATCGGCCTTATTGCTTTGTCATGGCTTTTCAAAAATCGACCACGCATACCGCAATTCTTCCGTTTTCATCACAAACCACTAACCTAAGGATCCACCACCAAGTAATACAAAACCACCACCACCTATTATTAACCCTTAGCACACCGAAGTAGCCGTTTAGCTACTGATTCTCTATTGGCCTATGGGTTAGGCAGCAGGGATAGAGTTAAAGCAGTGCCTTAATTTTTGATGACACTTTCGGGTAAGGCACTTCTTCAGAGAGTGGAAGATATCGATCACATGTAAACGTACTTTCTTTTCCACATTCATCTTGGGTTGGCAAAAACTCTTTAGCAATTGGAAGAACAAAAGCTGAACAGGACTCAAAATGGAATCACATAAAAGCAAACATGACATCGTTGCCCTTTGATGCTTAACACTGTAAAACAGAAAAGCACTAGCGGTAAAGGGTGTCAGTGTTTCTGGTATTTGCTTCTTTTTTTTACACGTCTGTTTTCTAGTAGCACTTTGTACAACTATTAAGATCACTTATCGTAGCCCCCGTTACAGGAAGGTCACAGAAGGCATACTGATTCTTTAAAATATGCATATGTAAGAGGGCCGACTGTCTGTAACTATCTACACATACAAGTGTTCAGCAGGAATTTGAGTCAGCTATGTTACATTGCAAACAGAGTTACAACTGTCTTGTATAAAGCGTTTGCAGTCATGTGGGTATGATGTAAGTATTGTCCGCCATGCTGGATGTTTACACTTGGAAGTTGCCAGGTGAATTTGAATTGGTGGAGGTGATTATAGTCATGTTATTATGATATAAGTACAGGCTGCGATGTCGTGTGCCATCACACTAGCACGTCAGCAGAACGTACTGCACCTGCGCAAAAACCTGCATTTTCCATGGTTTTGGTTGGATGTTTGGTCAACATTACATCAGAATTTTGCAGATGATATCTTTCCCGACACAACATTTGAAAACTATAGGCAGGATGTCATCCTTAAAAGAGATGTTCTGCCGAAGTGCTATGCACAATTCATGCCAGGTTTTGCACAGGCGCAGTACGTTCTGCTAACATGCTCATCACATGTAAATTCATAGGTTTGACTCTTCCAGGCTTGACCAACGAACATGGGGGATTTGACATTGTGCAAATGAGAAAAAGTAACACTGGATACTGTCAAGATGGCCGTCTCAGTTGAGATTGACAGGCGGCGGTTGTTGAGGAATGAGGGAAGTGAAGAATGTCGAAAGGAAGGTCCATGCTGTCAGTAACATCCCCGGTTGTTGGATTGGTGGCGGTTCGGCTGGGTTGTCTGTCTCGTCTTCCGTACCGCTGCCTTCGCCGTTTTCGTTCTCCGCTTGGTCCTAATTGGGCACAAAATATTCCTAACTTCTGCAATCATTTCTGTTTCAAGTTTACATTATTAGGTAGGTAGGTAGTCGACTAGCGGAATTATACCGCTCAGACGGGGTTATACCGCCCCTTACGGGGTGACATACCCTTTCGCTGGCTGATACAAGACGGGGTCGCCAGGTCTCAGTCAGGGGGATGATGTATATCACCATGTGGCTAATACGAGACGGGGGTTCGCCAGGCCTCCATCCGGGTGATTTGTAGTGAATCACCAACTTCCAGCTGGTAATATCTGGACCATCGCACACCGGGGCATGCCCCTACTCTTTTTCGAAAGGTGTGGTGGGTTCTTTTACGTGCTCGAGGTGTGGCTCTCCCCAAACACGGGACCTCCATTTTACGTCCTATCCGAGGGACGTCCCTAACCGAAGCTAGGTACTCATTTACACCTGAGGAAAGTGAGGAAAGTCGTGTAAAGTGCCTTTCCCAAGGGCACAAGATCGGTGACATGGGTGGGGATCGAACCCGGGACCTCTTGGCCCCGAGCCGAACGTGCTACCGCTGCGCCACACGACCCCACTATATTTACATTATTGACTTTTGGTAACTTAGACAGTCACCAATCATTAAATCAAAAAACTTTCAGACATATGAATGAACAGACTGCAGTAGAAACACAATCGTGGATCAAGTTGGGATTTTTGGGCCTTGAATTTTTTTCTGACCCATTTTTCACCTCCTAGCACGATTCAGCCTAATTCTAGTCTTTTTTATTCATATCAGATCGTTTTTAGCCACACTTTTTGTCGAAACAAGATTCCATCACATGAAACAAATGATGAAAGCTTGAGAAAACTCTGAGTGAAACACAACAACATCGTGTTGATTGAGTGTTGTTTTTGCTTTCATTTTAAATGTTGATGTTCCCATGTCACATGTAAAATCAGCACAAAAAATTCAGCGTGTTGTATGCTTTTTTTTTTCTTTTTCTTTATTTATTTGCACATACATATGAAAAAAAAATTTGTAAAACATAATGTACTAGAAACAAATAAACATGCAGGGGTTGGAGAAAAAGCCATAAAGGCTTACTTAGGATCTACCCCCATTAAACTATCATAGTCGTAAGTGAAACAAAATAATTAATCAATTAAACAAAGAAATAAGCAAAAACAGTCATATAAACAAAATGATCAGGTCTAACAAGTAAAGAAACAATTCGTGAACCAAACAAAATCAGGCTGATTTCCTTAATAAAACTGTTAAACTGTATTCGGAAGACCAGAAGTTTTCCTGACGTAAAATTGACCAATCTCAACGGACTGTAGATGATATACATGACCTACCTGGTTTTCTGCCCTGGCCTCATTTCTGGCTGGAGGTTCGACGACGGGCTCCCTCGGCGGTTGTCTCCTACGAACTCTGAACCAGCCAGCCTGGAACCTGCCAGACGACAAATCAAGATTAGCCTGTGTGTTACACAATATCTCACTGTGGTAGCATGTGTAGTCTAGTGTTTAGCAACCCTGCCTCTGGACTAAGAGGTTGGGAATTTGGGCTGTTGTCGCTCACCCGACATGCACGAATAAAGGATTGCAGTCCTTAGGACGGGAGGTTAAGCTGTGGTCCACTGTTTATTGTACTTGTCGAAAAGAGCGAGGGGAATTTCTACCGTACAATGAACCCGTAAATACTGTATATAGCGTCTGTCTTCTCTGTTACAACCAGTGGCAGAGCAGCTCTTCAGTGAGCTAAAACTGGACTTTTTTTTACTGTCAGGGGCTGATTGGACCTTCTCCCTGACCACTGGAAGGGCTGCTAGAAGCGTGATGTAGTCAGGCTAGGATGTCTACAGTTTAGAGAAAAGAGAATACCTGAGGAATACCAGTGTACGAAATACTTTTTTGAGCCAGGTTGCCCAGTAGCAACCTAGGATGAAAGCTAGGTTGCCCATCAAAATTCCAGGTTGCCCCAAATTCAAACTCTTCTACATTATGATTAACTTTGTTAGAATGCAATGTGCATTTATACATTTCTGACAAAGAGTTGTTTCCCCTTACCTGAAGTGATGAGCTCTTCCATGGGAACTTCTCAATAAACAGTTCCCAATGGAAGAAAGGGGCATCCTTACCACAAAATTTAGGTAGTGCACTGAGCTACCTGGGTGTAGAAAAAGGTTGCACCAAGCAAAATATGGTTGCCCGGGCAACCTAGTATTTTGCACGCTGAATACTGACAAAAACTTGCTGATAAAACATAAAAATGCTTACAAGTAAACGAGTGTCAGTCCGACCAGCAGTAGCACGAATCTGCTGGTGGTGGAGTAGAAGTATACGATGCTCAGGAGTACCGCCGCGCGACTCAGCGTGTAGAGCCAGTCCAGCCAATCACGATTCCCCTCTTCATCCTCATCATCGTCCATCACCATCCCGCCCTGCGCGTTCATCCGGACGTTCTCTGGCCTCTGATTGGCTGGCTGGTTGGGCGCGATGTTCTGATTGGCTGGGACAGGCTGTTGGGCTTGTGCGGCCATTGGGGCGGCGGTGGTCGCCGTTGGCAACCCTCCATATTGCTGGGCACTGTGTAAAACAAGAAATGCTTTTATAACTAGAAAGGTGACATTTGCAAAGCAAAGGGATAATGTTTACCTTCACATGGAGTAACCCAACAAACTACTGCTCTGTGTATTCTTACTGAAACACATTCATATATATGGTGATCAGCCTCTCCAGCTCTGTCTAGCCACTTGCAACATAATGTAACCCAACACCACAGGGTGTCTGCTACAACAGCAGTTACCATGGTTACAGCCATGTGCTGTGCATGCTGTCTATACTTACAGCTGCATGTAGGCAATGTGCTGTACATACTGTCCATACTGACAGCTGCATGTAGGCCATGTGCTGTGCGTACTGTCTATACTTACAGCTGCATGTAGGCCATGTGCTGTGCGTACTGTCCATACTAACAGCTGCATGTAGGCCATGTGCTGTGCGTACTGTCTATACTTACAGCTGCATGTAGGCCATATGCTGTGCGTACTGTCTATACTTACAGCTGCATGTAGGCCATGTGCTGTGCGTACTGTCCATACTTACAGCTGCATGTAGGCCATGTGCTGTGCGTACTGTCTATACTTACAGCTGCATGTAGGCCATGTGCTGTGCGTACTGTCTATACTTACAGCTGCATGTAGGCCATGTGCTGTGCGTACTGTCCATACTTACAGCTGCATGTAGGCCATATGGTGTGTGTACTGTCCATACTTACAGCTGCATGTAGGCCATATGCTGTGCGTACTGTCCGTACATCTGCATCCAGTAGGCCTGCTGAGGGTTGATTGGATAGCCAGCTGTGGTTGTCATGGGAACCTGTGCACCTGCTCCGTACTGTTGCATCATACTGTGAGATAAAAACACTGGTGTGAGACTCAGTTTCTGTTAATGGTCACACCTAAAACCTTTGCAGATCTAACTGCAGGCATTGTTTAAAGCTTTCTAGTGATGATGCCCCTACTGTACTTGGTGGCAGCGAGTTCCACTCTACGATAGGATTCGGACGTTGGAATGGATGTTGTAGCAAATTTTCGCTCATTTCGCCTAGAAAGACGTGTTTTCTAAGGTGGGTATGATATAAATAGCACACAACACGGTGTATTCTGCATCACCCTCGGTCTCGGCCCTCCCGCGAGTCAAATGGCCTTCGGCTGTCGGCCGATCCGACTCGCGGTCGGGCCGATACCTCGGGCAATACGGAATACACCGTGTTGTATGCTCTATATCCATTAGAGTAAGTAATGCTTGAGTTGGACGTACCTGTACATGTAATAAGCCTGTTGTGCGTGGTAAGGACTGGCAGGTGTGGCAGGTGCTCCGGGTGCAGCCCTGTGTCTCAAGCCACCTGCATCAGGTGCTGATGTCTGACTCACGCTGCCAGGTGCTATTGAAGGTGGGACCTAGGAAGAAACAGATACATGTAATAAATAACACAATAAGTTTTTTTTTTAATTTTTAATTTTTTTCAATTTTTTATTCATATATCATATAGTGAACCATCCTTTACACAATAATTCAAATAATAACAGATCATTGATCATAACAATAATCGTAACAATTAATCAAATCACAACAAATCATTGATAATAATAATCATAATAATAATAATAATCTAAATCATACCAAATCATTGATAAATAATCATAACAATCATTTAAATCATAACAAATCATTGATCATAAAAATCATGATAATTCAGATCATAGTAAATCCTCGATCATTTCACTAATCATAATTCAAGTCAAAGACCAACCATTGATCATAACAATAATCATAACAATAATTCAAATTATAACAGATCATTGATAAATAATCATGATAATTCAAATCATAGCAAATCAATAAGTTATTGTTTGTTTCTGACAAATTCAAACATACATTGGCAGGGAAAGACAAGGTGTGCCTTCCCTGAATTGCGTAAAGTTTCTTACAACAGTTGTGTTTCACATGAAGTTACAAAGTAGAAAAGTTAAATTGTGTAGATCTTGTACATGAAGATTGCAAATGTTAAAACAACACTCAAAATACAATACAGGAAACTGAGGACCGAGGCTGTATGATGTACATGTACGTGTACAACCTATTTTTGACAAGTAAAAATGAAATGACCCTAGCTATTTAAAGTATTTTCAATAAGCAGTGAACAGTGGACTACAGCTTTACATCCCTTTCCAGTAGCATGCAAGTTGGGTCAGCGATAACATACGGGATTCAAACTCTCAACCCCTGGGTCCAGAGGCAGGGATGCTTGCCCCTAGCCCACAACTTTTCAAGAGGGCAGAAAAGCAACTGCTTAGATGGCACACCCACCAGATAGCCTGGTGGGTGTGCCAACAACTGGGCAGTTCAAAGCTGAGGGGGTAGACGGCTACCCCAGAGAGTCACAGTAACCTATTTTTAGCAGCTGAGCAACTACCCTGCACATAGCACAGCACCACCTTTTTCAGATGTAAATGTCTGTCTCCTTACCATTTCCGTGGGAACGGTTCTGGAGATCGGCTCGTAGGAAGCACTTTCTGCAGAAGTAGGGGCGCAGACCAGGTGTACTGTGTGGGTCGATGTCTCTTCATACTGTGGTGTGGGGAGGGGGGCAAAACGGTTAGACAAAAAGTTAGACAAAAGATTATCACACGGGCTTGCAAGTGTTCGACAGAATAATTTGAATGCGTTTCGCGTGCCCTGAGTGTGCCGCTTTCGAAAATTCGAACAGTGGATTCGGACATTGGAATTGATGTCGTTACAATATTTTGTTTAGAGACACCAAATTTTGGTACATTTCACATTGAAATATGTGTTTGCTCGGGTGGGTATGACATAAATAAAATACAGCATAGTGTATTCCGCATCACCCTCGGTCCCAGCCCTCCCGTAGTTGGATCTCCCTCCAGTCTTTGGGCAATCCAACCAGCGGTCGGGCTGGTACCTTGGGTGATACGGAATACACCGTGTTGTATTCTATCTGTAACCACGAAAATATCTGCTTGGAGATTATCAAATTGGGGTATTGCTGCCTAAACTTGTACCTGTATTGGGGTACAGGTTTAGGCAGCAGTGAGAAGGTTAAAATTGAGATACAAACTCACCTGTCTTAGCACGTCTTTCAACAGGTGGTGATCCTCAAGGAGCTTTCCCGAATAGATCAGCCGTTGTTGTTGCTCAGTCTGAAAAACAAGTGCAAAGTTTTGTTTACAAACAAGAAAAAACCAAACATCTACAATCATAAAAGTGTAAACATCCTTTGCTATAAAATTTAGAAATCCTTTCCAGTCACACAACTGTCAAGTGGAATTACATCTTTTGTTTCCACACTTCCCTGTAATTCAATAATTCATTATCAACCAGCCTTTCACTTACTCTGTACATTTTGTAATTCATTTAAATCACTAATCCCTGGAACTTTTTCAATGGAACAGTCCAAATGTTGGACTTCATAAAATAACAAGTTCCAACTTAGTAACCTAGTAGTAGGGTAGTACCGGTCATATGATGTTATTGTTTGAACACGTTGTGGCTACGTAGCCAGTAATATTTACAATAAATCATTTTCTCTTGAATCACATTTGGTAAAGTTCTCAGCACAAAAGAATGGTATACGTGAATATGTGCAGGGTGTATCACCAGTATACTTGAATATGTAACGTTATAGGGTGTATCACTATGTAGTGACAAAAACTGTCCTACGTAGTCTTGTAACCGAAACTTTACAACAAAAACGAAAAGATATTTTCACAAGTTGACTTACCGGTTTGCTTGGATACACCTCGGCCAGATGTGACTTGAGTTTTTTGACCGTCCAGTCAAGAACACACTCCACGGTTTGGTCATGGTATCTCTGGTTCGGTGCCTTGATGACCAAAGTCACCGATCCTTCCAACCCCTCAAGTTCCATGTCCTCGTCCCTTTTTGTCGATCTTGCCGTCGTCTCTTGGTTCGTGGACGCCACTTTAAGGTCAGAGAAGTCTTGAGACACCACTAATAAGATGTCTGGAGACTTGTCGTTGGTTGAAAACCTCCAGAAGTAGTAGATCCCGAGCCACGAAAGTTGTCTTGTTGGTACGATTCGTACTAGATGTTACGACAGTTGCATAATTTTTGACCGGACGATTTCCTCGAAGAAAACCGGATAATTTCGCGCCTTTTCTTGGAAATCACAGAAAGTTGCTCCCTTGGTGAGGACCTAGACATCTATCTAAACCATCCAAGCTTGAGAAAAATGGTCTGGGTTCGCTAAATTTGAGGAAAAATTGATTTTTCTGGAGCAGTCCGCTCTGATGTGGCAAACATGGACGACGGGGTGGATGTGTCTGCTGTTGGGTGACGTCATGAAGAGGAATTTCCCCTGATCATGTGTGCTTCTCTGATTGGTCGAACGTGGGGGTCAAAGGTAGCTTCCCGCGAAACACGGATGATGACATTCCCATAACAAAAACAAACATAGCATACGTCAGACATACGTTTCTTTTGTACTGTATAATATTTATCGTGTATTGGCCATGAGTGTGCACATTTACAGTACTTAAGTAATGTTTGCAATACAAGACTATGAACAAGTCCGTTTGATATATGATATTTTTGCGACAGTTGGAAGAGAAAATACCTCGTCTGAGCCTGCAGTACCACTCCTGGCCGCTGGGACGGGATTCTAAGAAACGCCCGTGAAAAACACGGGCCCCAAAATGGTTGTAACTCGATTACGGGCTACACTGTAAAGGTATACTTCTTTTACACGTGTCTTTACCGCATTTTTAAAGGCACCCAAAACAATTTCAGGGCGGCAAAACTGGATTTTCAAAGTCAATTTTCTGGTCATTCTTTTGGTTTATTGGTACATGGTTTATTCAGATACCCTTTAGCCCCCTAAGGGGCTAATCTTCCAGGGTTCATCAGACAAACACAAACTGTACATAAGAACAAATATATACACAAAATGACATATAATTACAAGTTAAAAATAACAACTAACAACTGAGGCCAGAGGTCACATGACTAACTATTACTAAAATCAACAATAAAGTCTTGGAAATGTAGTAAGTTGAATCAACCCTATCCGGGTATCCCATAGCATACTGATATGATATCTGTGAGGCACAAATGCGATGTCGCTGACGGAAAACGGTTGCTTGTTTTGTATCCTAGGCAGGTTCTAGCTATTTATAGCACTACGTCGTTACTGGGATGCATGAAGACCAACGCAACGCGTTAAAGCCTCCGCGTTGGCAGGCGCGCTATTTGTTGCCATGGTTACGCGCGCTTATGTGCGCTATTTTTGTCCCCCTCTCCTCCTTAACGGCTTTAATACAGCGTTGACCTAATCCTAAGCCCTCAGCTTGTACTGCATGTGACCTTTGCATGTGTAATAAAAGTCGGGAAGTTACTAGCCGTGGCGACTCTTGATTCCGGGCCTATATCTTGCTATGCTGAGGGCTATAAGGTGCTATAATATAGGCCCGGAATCAAGAGTCGCCACGGCTAGGAAGTTACAAGAAATCAGCCATACATAGCTGATTCTCGTAACATTAGTGGTGGTACGTTCATGAAGATTCCTTATCTAGGAATATAATACTTATAAATTTTGTTTTAATGGTGCTCGTGCCAATAATTCTTTTAAAAAAGTCAGTATTGTCCAATTTCGTGTTGTTGTTTTTTGCATACGCATGGCAATCTTCTATATTTTTATCTTGCATTTTATTTCTGTTGCGATCCCGGTTTCCTTTTGACATTAAGACCACTTAACATTATTATTCTCCCTGCTGCCCTTCGAAATGTAATTTTTCAAGGGTGAATGAACTTCACAAGCATAGCCTGCAGAATACAAAGTCAGGGTTGACCTTCGAACACAACAAGGTCATTTAAAACGGTGTACTCAATGCTAAGCAATCAATGCAGGGTAATTTTACGTCCTACATCGTGGATAATTCCTAAATGCTTCCTTGATTATTGTGAATTGATTTGTTGTGAACCATATTAGTTACGGCGGGGAGGGCAAATTTGCCAGCGCTTCTGATTCAATCTAGCATTCAGAATTTTATATTAACAATTAATATGTGCACCCCTGGGTACCTTCAGGCACAGAGCTACATGTACGCTGAATGTGAATGCTTATGGAGATTACTACTAGTATGCTGTATGCAGAAGGGTCTGTAGGAAAGGTAGCAGATAATTCGTCACTCGCGGTGGTACACAAATAGGCACGAACGAGATTCAGGGTTATTTCGATGGTTTTAATTCATCTGTACACGTATCTGATCATGGTTTTCCTGTTTGCCATTCAACACATGTAGGCACTGCAGTTTCTCTAGATCTATGACTGATATTTCAAAAAGCATGATAGATGTAAAAACGCTACAATGCAAACACCTACTGAACAGCTGGAAACAGAGATAACACAACTTAATCTCCAAGCAGATCTTTCGGCGGCTGCAATACAGTATCAAATTGGCAAGACAGTATCAAATTGGCCAGGCAGTATCCAATACGCCACCCGAAGCATAAAAAAAGACACCAATACAAAAAAGAAAGCCCTATAAAATGCCTGAATACACGTCAAGAATAAGCAACCGAAGCCTAAACCTCTGCTTGGAGTAGTGAAAGAACCGACCAACACTGGCAACATTCTCCATCACAAGAAGGTTTAATTTTGTACAGCACATACACAACTGTCCTCAAAATGTCCACAGTTGCTGCAGCAGTCATATTGTATAACAAAAGTGACCAGGCCCTACACCTTACCAGCAATCAGTACCAAGGACAGATATAATAACAAAGAAAACATTCAGTACCAAGGACAGATACAACAATAACAATGCAAAACAATCAGTACCAAGGACAGATACGACAATAACAACGAAAACATTCAGTACCAAGGACATATACAACAATAACAATGAAAACAACCAGTACCAAGGACAGATACAAGAATAACGATAAAAAACAACCGGTACCAAGGTCAGATACAACAATAACAATGAAAAACAATCAGTACCAAGGACAGATACAACAATAACAATGAAAACCAATCAGTACCAAGGACAGATACAACAATAACAATGAAAAACAATCAGTACCAAGGACAGATACAACAATAAGGACGAAAAACAATAAGTACCAAGCACAGATACAGCAATAACAATAAAAAAACAATCAGTACCAAGGACAGATACAACAATAACAATGAAAACAATCAGTACCAAGGACAGATACAATGATAACAACAAAAACCAATCAGTACCAAGGACAGATACAACAATAAGGACGAAAAACAATCAGTACCAAGGACATATACAACAATAACAATAAAAAACAATCAGTACCAAGGACAGATACAATAATAAATAACAATGAAAAACAATCAGTCTCAATGATACTACAATAATAATAATGAACACCAATCAGTACCAAGGACAGACACAAAATCTATTCTTCAAAGAAGTTTGTAAAAGGCTTCTATAACAGTAAATTTTCAATTTCACTGTTATCTCCAATGTCTATCTCATTCACTGACAAGTTTCTACATATGGTATGCCCTAACTAAGCCGAAAAGTCTACATTTTGGGCACCTTACCACATCACCCAGCAACAATGTATGGTATGTGTATGTTCTTCCTAACATCTCTCCAAGAATAACAACAGAAAAGATAGAAATAATTGAGAATGTGCTGTTGTAATTGAGATTGTACTGCTACATTTTGCAGTGTATCCTTTGTCAGTACATTCTTCTTTAGAACTATGTTTGTCATTTGAGGATTCTCTACACATTATACTGACTTCTCGCATACAAAAATATCTGAAAACTACCAACTGCAAGCTCATAGTCTGTGGATAGTGGCTACATGTACATCCATATGTTCTGACAACCCGATGTTCTGACAACACTAACCCTATGTCCGAAGATAGGGGTGTTGTCCTATTAAAGCTGTCCTAATCTCCAAGCAGATCTTTGGGTGGCTGTAATACAGTATCAAATTAACCAGGCAGTATCCAATACGCCACCCATGGTTACAGGCGGCCAATGGTTATACAGGCGGCCAATATAGACTCCCCTTACCCCAAAGAATCTGCTTGGAGATTAGGGCTGTCCCTGTGAATAGCACCAGTACAATCTAGATTCTACTAACAAATGCAACTTTAGGGAATTTTATACAAGCACAGAGAGCATTTGCTGGTCATTCGTGAGACTATTAAGATCCGTAACAGCCAACATGGCTGCAGGCACGTTTACAAATCATGCCACTGGCTATTCCTCAGGACCATGATTGCACTTTAGTATGTTCCTATCAGTGGGGAGATGAACAGAACATGTCCAGCTGCATTGGACAGATAAGGCCAAATGTGGGTTGACTCCATGGCAGGCGTAGACGCACAAAACAGAAAGAAATATGAAAAGCAAAGTAAAAGTTCCTGAAAATAATTTCATCAGGTTGGTAGAACATAGGATATCGGGATTTTCTTATACACAATAAGTGATTCTTCCTACCGTGCTTAGGTTTCAATGTCACCTTCCTCAGAGCTTCTGACTGGAGTACTGGAGTAAGCAAGGTAGGAAGAATCACTGGTTGTGTATAAGAAAATCCCAATATCCAAAGTAAAAGTTCTTTATTCACAACCACTTGTTTAATAAGAGCTGACGTTTCGATGACCGTCTGTCATCTTCATCAGAGCAATTATGACTGGTTCCCTGATGCCCTACGTCTACGAAGATGACAGACGGTCATCGAAACATCGGCTCTTGTTAAACAAGTGGTTGTAGATAAGGATATTCAACCATTCACCAACCCGATGAAATCATTCACCGAAGAGATAGAAATATGGACAGTAGATGGCTAAATTTTCAAAGTTATCACAAAGATTGTAGACCAAATATCACATCCTTTATTTTTGTTCTTTCAGGAGGTAGGTTATCTTGATTCAGAATATTCAACATGTTTGCGCCTTTTGCATTTTTTAAAATGATTTATGCGATCATTGCAAATTTTGTACTAATGTGGTTCTGAGGGGGTCATAATTAATTTTTCAACTGCCGAAAACCAATGTGCATGGGGATGTCTTCCATTAAATCAAGTCAGTGTGGCCTCACTTCACAACAAATTTGTTTACTCAGGCTTTTTCAGAGTCAACAGTGACCTAGTATAAGAAGGAATAAAAAATTGTTCTCTTCGACTCTTATTTTGAAGTCAATACATGTATCTGGAGTTTCAGATGTGTGAATATCTGAGTTTTTAACAAAATTTCTTTCCACCATCAATAAAAATAATCCTTCACCACAATACCAATTCAAATGTTTTCCACAACTATCTCTCTCTCCAAATAAAAATGAAATAATACTGAAACCTCTCAATATTGCAGCAAGACGTAATTTTGTATAATACAGTACTCGTAATTCACAATGTTGAATATATGGATATTCCTATACAAAGCTCCCAGTTGCTACAGGCAAACGCATTATCCTCCATTAACATTTACCGGTATCTGCAAGGTGACAGCTATCAGCCACATTGAATAACAGTGTGTTATTAAGAGCTCTCTAGTGCAGCACCCCCCAGGTATGTACAGTTTAGATATGCACGAATACATCATACCGGGGTACGTTGCATTAGAAATCTCTCTATATGCATATTTTAGGGTAGTGGATATAACGTTATGCGAGTTATGTTGGTAGATGTTACATTCGAGTCAAGAATTACAATTATTATAGTGCAACACTTTACGTTGGTGAAGGTTAGACATCCAGGTAATAAGATACGCCAAAAAACAGTTACTCAAGCAACTGGATATAATTTTGGAAAATGTATACATGTAGACATTTTCTAAAATCATATCCAGTTGCTTGAGTAACTGTTTTTAGCGCAAGATTTTCACTCAAAGAAAAAAAATGTCAGTCACCATTGTTTTTCTAAAGATCTTGAATTGCACTAGTTCATAGAAAATGTAAATATACAAATGGTCCCACATACGTTTCTTTTATATAAGGCCACACCTATGCCTATTTATTTTCTTAGAATTCTGACATTTTTAGCAATGGTAAAAAAAATCAGCAAGTGGTAAAGTTTGGGAGGAAAACTAGCATCTGAATACAATCCCTCCCTAAAACTGCCTGCACAATCTTTTCCCTTTAACTGTTTTCATGTTGATATTCCTATTTTTCTAAATCCGAGAACAGACAAATAAATTGGCGTGGCCTAAAATGGTTTTGTGGGCTGTATACGGCTGAGAGCCAACACTAGTTACCCTAAATCTCACCTGACAGAAAGCCCCTAGTACCTCTATTTATCAAAATACTACCAAAATGCTCTCTGCACAAAAATACTCTAATCTATACATGATGCTCTTTTTAATCTTGCATTGTTAATCATTTTGACATGAAAAAAACACACGATACCTTCCCCTGTACCCCAGGTTCAAGATTGAATGCCTAATGGTACCATTCATAAATAGGTGCAGCATTTTTCATGAAGATAACGAACGTTTTGTAAAAGTTTCACATCAACAATTACAACAGTTGATTGTCAAGAATGAAAATTACCATATATCAACACTTTTATAAAAAGCATCCCAAAGACTACATTAAAATAACTATAAATCAAACTTGATGGTTTTTCTTTTACCCGAACAACATCATTCTCTTAATTTTTTTTGGCTGATGATATACATTTGGTTTGGCACTGTTTGTGACAAATCTTGAACAAAAACTGAATTTGTGATGCAATATTTTGTAGGTTTGCAACAATACGTTAAATAAAAGCAACAAATATCGTTCCGAAGTGTTCAACACTCAGGCCTCTTTGTATGGTACAGAATTGTCATATAAAAAGACGTTAGATATTTGAGAAGGACTCTCTCTTCGGTGAAGCGTGAAGCCCATAATCTCCAAGCAGATTCTGTGGGGCAAGGGGAGTCTACATGTATATTGGCCGCCTGTATCCATTGGTTACAGTGCCGTCAGTACAGTTCATCCTATTTAAGGTGACGCCACAAAGTGTCTCCACAAGTTCCTGTCTCGCATGACCGAGGACAGTTCAACACCCTCTAGTCCTGCGTCCTCTTCGATCACCTTCTTCAGAGCTAGAGAAGGGCGACCACGTCTATGCGTAATTGGATACAGGCGGCCAATATAGACTACCCTTGTCCCACAGAATCTGCTTGGAGATTATGAAGCCCAATGCTTGAGACGTCGAGTCTACCCCTTTTTCGAAGGCTGCTAGAATGACAGTCAGTCACAATATTTGAGAACGCCAGTCAATTAAAACTCATAATGCCCCGCTAAACACACAGCTATCTGCCGGCACAGCTCTGTATCGATGTCCCTCTGGAACAGGCAAGACAGGGTCGTGGTGGAAATAACCGCCTTAAGCGGCCTCAGCGCGATGCTCTTTTTCCGGATGAGGCTCTTTTTCCTGCGCGGGTTTATCGGACGCATGTAATCCTCCAGGTGGACGCCGTCGGTCAGGTCGCAGAACACGATACCTTTGTTGTGGAGGCTGTTCTTCCTGCTTTCGATAATACAGCTCCCCGCTAGCGTGACTGGAAAATGGTGAAATGTTACAGTGCAGTGACATTGAATCATAGTCATAACGTGATTCAAATTTGAGTACCTTTAAGTTTGAATTAGTTTTACTTAGTTAGTTAGTTAGTTTTAATTGTACTTACTTTATTTCTGTATTCTACGTAGAAATTTTCCATCACAAGAAGGTTTAATTTTGTACAGCACATACACAACTGTCCTCAAAATGTCCACAGTTGCTGCAGTAATTATATTGTGTAAGGAAAGTGACCACGCCCTGCAACAGCTTCAATGGTACACCCTACCAGCAATCAGTACCAAGGGCAGATACAACATTAACAATGAAAAACAATCAGTACCAAGGACAGATACAACAATAACAATGAAAACAATCAGTGCCAATGACGGATACAATTTTCAGTAAAGAAGTGCCAGATTTTCAAGTGAATCACAGGACCAATTATAGTGTATGACCCTCTAGCTCTATGACCAATCAGTGAAGAGGAGCTTGTGACATTCAGTAATACTGTACCTGCAAAGTTCTCTGTGTCGTGGGAGAGTTCCAGCATGTAGTCGTGTAATGCTTTGAGAAGTTTGTCGGAGCCATAACAACCATCGTCACCCGACAGCGTGTTAAGGTTCACCTGGCCAAGAAATCGATAAAAGGGAATAAATAACAAGAAAACATGTGAAGACAGTATTGTTGAAGGAAGATTTTTGTGTATTGTTAGGCCACACCAATTTAATTTGTTGCTTCTTGGATTTTTTTAGAAGAAATACGAAACGACAGGGAAAAAAATCCTATGATAGCCCCAAAATGCTACGACTTTTAATCGAACCAAGTAGATGGAAAAACTGTAACAACTAGGAAGACAAAGACTTTCTTCAACTGTTGGAGCCAAAATACGAGCATTTTGGAGTTGATTCAGAACCTAGTTTTCTTGCAAATCAGAAAACAATAAAGCGGGCAAATCTGAGAACCAATTGATTAAATTGGCGTGGCCTTAGTCACTAATATTACATGCAACTAGATATCAATAATCAATAAGCAAAATCATAAAACAGTTTTCCTATTATGCCTTACCTTAACAATCCCATACTTCGCCAGTTCAATGCCTTTCAGGTCTTCTTCCTCTAACACAAAAAGCACCACAGTTTTGACTGGTCTTCTCGGCTGAAAGTCCATCTCCCCGAAAAATGACTGCACTCGACCCCAGATCAGGTCCGGTATGCCGCACGACACGTCCACCGTCACCACGCGCTCCGTTTGGTGAAAGTAGTCCAGGAACGCTTTAACGCTGCTCTGGTAGAGCTCGTGTCTCCGACGCGTGCGCGACGTGTCCATCTCGTCTGTCTGCTGCTGATCCACCTCCGGCATGTTGTCCGCCTGTTTCTTCTTACACAGGGCCTCCTCCACCTGTTTCAACACGCGGTCCTCGGGTATGGCAAGGTTCAGGGCAAAGGCACAGGGGTGGTGCTCCTCGAACTCCTCCATCTCCGCCGTACAGTCCTTCATGAAGCTCTTCACCTTCAGGAGGAACTTCAAGTTCGGCACCATATCGATCAGGAAGTGCTTCTCCGCATCGGCGAATATTCGGTCGCCCATGAGCTTGAGGACCCAGTCGAGGGTGAGGTGGGAGGGGTCCTCGCGGAGCAGGCTGGACATGCCCTGCGTGTTCCGGACATCGATGGCGTGCGAGACGCGCTTGGGGAGCTGGTGCAGGATGAGGTCCTCGGCCGACAGGAGGATGAAGCCGTACATCTGGATCAGGCGGTCAATGACGATGCCTTTCCTCGAACCTGCATGGAAGAAATGAGAATACAGTTTAAGACGACCACCCAGGGGACCGAGGAAAAGTGGTCTTCTAATACAAAAAGTCTTGGCTATAATTCTTAATTCTTAGTTCTTATGAAGATTTACCACATTGTGGAAGGATTGACATAACAGGTGACTATCACCTCTACAAGATGTCAAACCTGAGACCAGACTGTAAGGTTTGAACCACTCACACCGGGAAGGACCCCTACTCTTTTCGATAAGTATGGTGGGTTCTTTAACGTGCGTGGGGTGTGGCTCTCCCCAAACACGGGACCTCCATTTAACGTCCATATAAGTATAAGACAAGACAGAGAACAAGAAAACTGCAGCAAAATTTCAACCCATTTTACAATAGACTGCCCCATTGACCCTGGAAGAAGTCCTCAGTCGGCGCCATTTTACATTGCGCAAAGACTGTCATTCTGTTGAAATCAATGGCAAACTGGTTGATTCCATCAGGATTTCTCACTATAATCAACAAAAAAAACGTTTTCCGACACACATTTGCGGCGGTCATAGGCAGAGATTGGGCCATGTGCAGTCCCAAATACCCTATTGGAAAAATTCAAGGGATCGACAAAAAGTGACTGCTATGCCCAGGTACTAGGTGACCACTATACAAAGGTGACCACTAGTACAGGTTTGACTGTATATAGAGCATACAACACGGTGTATTCCGTATTGCCCGAGGTATCGGCCCGACCGCAAGTCGGATCGCCCGACGGCCGAATTATATCATACCCACCCTAGAAAACACGTCTTTCCAGGCGAAATGAGCGAAAATTTGGTGTCCCTAAACAAAAAAAACTGCTTCAACATCCATTCCAACGTCCGAATCCTGTATTCGAATTTTTGAAAGCGGTGCATACGGTTGGGGCGAAACGCGTTCGAATCGTTCTATGGAAGCCCGGTTTATACACCCGTGTTGTACGGGCGGATACAACACGGCCGGGAGCACTGTATCGCCGCCCGGGTATGATATAAAGTATTTTATACACCACCTTATCATGCACTCATACAAAAGCTTTCTTCTTGTAATACAGTAGGTTACAAAATTACCTCAAGGGGTTACAAAGTGATTATAAGGACAGTCATTCTCATGCATTAGCAAACAACCCGTTTTGTTGGCTGATTGGAAACTAAAATGGCCACTTCCAAAAATAGTTTCATCAGGTTGGTAGAACATAGGATACATGTATTAGGATTTTCTTTTTCACAACCTCTTACCTTGCTTACATTTCGGTGTCTATCAGAACTCCAGTCAGAAGCTCTGAGCAAGGTGTCTGATAGACATTGAAATAGTGCAATGTGTTTCCGCTTCGGCTTTCATGTCCCACCAAGCTCTTTAACATGCAGAGGTTTGACACTGAGCCTCCCCTGTGCATACGTGTGACTGGAGGCTTAACGACCCCCGTGAAGGATAAACGCGCAGCCGTAACCAGAACTTGTCTGTCAGGGACTCAAACCCCTGACCTCTGCAACCATAAAAGTCTATAGCCCCAGACAATCATAATTGAATATGGATTGAAGAACATGAGGCATAACCCCATGCTCTTATAATATGAGTGCTCATAACACGATTTGTAGGGTTGATGATTACGATCTTTCAATCAACCGTATCCTTTATCACATTAGGTGGAGGAGACATAATTTTATTAATGTAATATTTCAGCCTTCTGAGACTTTAAAAGCATAAGCTGCGTGACATTGCTTGGGCATTGTATGTCGTCAAAATTAATTATAAGCCAGCGTCGCACAGCACGAAAATAGCTAGCTTGACAGGTCTGTGAGCTCTAGAAGGATGCGGCGTGATTTTTAGAGATCAGGCAATGTTTGCAGGTCATTGAGCCTCACCCAATATAGATAAAGCAATGCAAATCAAATTAAACCCAGGACAACCAGCCTGGCTCAGATGAATTGTGTTTTTATCAATCGATAGCAAAGTCAACTAACAGTCGTCAACAACAAATACTGAACTGGACAATGACTGGACTGGACAATTTGTACTTTTATTATTATCATTAATTATTATTGTTATTGGTTAGTTACTGTTCTTTTCTTTATTATCATTGCCATAATCATTATTTATTGTATGCCAATTTTACTGTTTGTATGTGACTGTTGTGTTTTTGTTGTGTAAAACAGGGCCCCATTGAAAAGAAGTGTCAAGCACTTAATGGGCTACCCTGTATAAAAATGACAGAAATAAATAAATGAGTCCCCATTTGCCATGTTTCATCAGTCATGTCCAGGAGTTGTTGTCTTGTACTTACAAAAGAATTCATCACAGAATCTGATGGATGTTAAGACAGTGAATAATGTGTGTTGCATATTACGATTTCTTTTGTGACACATTAGTATATGGAATCTACTGTATAACGTTATACGGTACGGTATATTATCCTATATACATGTACAGTACATGTATATTAGCCTCTACCAGGCTTCGGAAAGCGGCTGGAAAGAGTAGAAATTGGCCAAATAGACACTGATATACACGCCAGGGGATTGGTCCGGGAGAGAGTACAGTTTGACGTGGCAAACTGTACTCTCTCCCGGACCAATCCTTTCCGAAGCCTGGTAGAGGCTACATGTATATGTGAACAAGACCTTATATGTGTTGGTTCAAGGAAAGAGCTATAAAAAACCTTATTTCATCCATGGAGGTAAAATTTGGTTCATCAATCTTCCTGCAGGCAAACCTGTCATGTGCAGTACGGCAGGCTAAATATAGACTATCTAACAGTCTCTGAGTTGTTACTCCAGTGCATTTCTGTTCTTTGATACACTAGAAATTAATTGCATGAAGTTGTAAATGGACCTTTGAGAGACAGGCCTTCAAACCCAGGGCTAAAAATATCCACCTGCACCATGTAATTTACTGAAAAGCTTTCTACTCTGCAGGATTGGAGCACGTCGGCAGAACGTACTGTGCCTGTGCAAAACCCTGATTTTTCACGTTTTTCGTTGGATGTTTGGTCAACGCAAATTTTGCCTGTTGCAGACGATATCTTTTCCTATACAACATCTGAAAACTACAGGCAGGCTGTCGACCTTATATGCTCTGATACAACCTTATATGAGACGTTCTGCCTATTATTATAGTAAGTGCTATGCACAATACATTACGGGTTTCGCGCAGGTGCAGTACGTTCTGCCGACGTGCTCAGGATTGGCATTATGAGTCATAAATTAGCTAATTACTTATACATGTATACATTCATGTACAATGTAGCTCAGTGTTGCAGTTAGGGCTCCGTACAAATCATTTCAAAATGTGAAAATCATTTAGGTACAGGTCCAAACTAAGTCAAGAACATCGATGTACCAGTACTTTACCTGAATAGACTTACACTCAAGTACATGTATATTGCTTTTCTGGAATGTTTTGTTAGTAAAACATGTTATTACTACCAAAAAGATTAATTTAGCACTGAAAAATGTAGTGACAACCTGTCCACATAGTACTAGTAACACCAGATTCTATCAGTCCCCTGAATAGGCAGTTTTGACTATGTGCTCTTACTAATGGTAATAATAGATAAATGTAATAGATCTACAGTATAATGTAATAGATGAAAACAACCTCAAATATTTTTCTGGCCCAATTATGACAAAAACATCTGCTCAGAAATTAACAAGACTGCTTCCAGCTGTTGTGGGTGTGTTTTTTCCTGTAACGTTTGAAGTTGAAAAGCTTTTGTTCTTTCAAACACAGACGGATACAAAAGGGGCTGTCTGCAGCAGCTGATTTTCGGAAGTAACGTTACATCAAAGGGGGTGACATTTACAGGCATTGAGTTTTATTTTTGGAAGAAAAAGTCCCAACTCATAAAATTTTAAAACGGTGTATGCCAAAAGCGCAAATCAAGTCCTGTGGACATATGTGAGGGCCTGCATGGGGGGGTAGTGATTACGAATTACGCATAATTTTCGCCGCCAATTACGAATTACGTTAAATTCTCAGAGCTGATTACGCCTTTACGCTTTGCGGCTAATGTACTGATTACGAATTACGTTGATTTTGGGGGTGGCTGCCTACGCATTACGGAGACTAAAAACGCCTGATTACGCCTTACGAAAAAGGGAATGCAGGCCCCCATATGTCCAAGGCTCCTCCATACTGAATTCCAGGTCATTTGGGTGTAATACAAGGGCACAGAGGTCCAAAATATACATGAGTATTACCGGGGTAACAGCTACAACATATACTAACAAGTCAATTAAGGAAATGTAGATTAAATTCTGAAATTATTGAATATATGCTTTGAAATCTAGTTCATAATACGTGTAGTTAGTAGTATAGAGGTCGAGAGGGTCGCTTCCGAACAACTAAGAGCAAAACCAAAAGACATGAACTGTCCTTTGTCCCTAGAGCATTGAAACTGTACTACCACTCTGACAACTGATTCTCACAACAACTCCATGTTACACCTTACTGCTTCCCAACGTTATGCAAATTATGTAAAAATAGTTGAACTTGAGGACATAATATATATTGCCCATGTAAAGTGTCTTTAAATCGCATTTTAGTAGTTTTTATCTACTCTGTGTATTTTAAATATTCTCATAATTGTAAATGTTGGCTCAATTCATGTTTTGAATTTTATCGAACATGTCATGGCAATGTCAATAAAGCTGAATCTGAATCTTAGTAGTCAGAATCTTTTATTCACAATGTACTTTATTACTAGACAATTCTGAAATCTAGATATTTAATAGGGATTTTCCACTTCAGGTGTTCTTCCTAGATGTTTGTGGTCAATTAATCAAACGCTACAACACAAAGTGTATGTTTCAGTTTTCGTGTTGTAGCACCATGTGGTGCTTTATCGATTTTATGATAACCACGAGATACATGAAACTCTCTGACACTAAAACTACATGATTGATGATTTTAACCTGTTGATTTCTTTCTGTGATAGATGATCGTAACAGCATCAGGATGTAATGGGGTGCTCTAACCTTATGTTATATAATAGTTAGGGTTAGTTTCTTGGACATCTTAGGGCACCACTTTCCTTGTGCATGACTCAGATTATCCCTGCTCTCTTCTGAGAAGCATGGGCCTGTAGAGTGGGCGACCTTGAGTGACACCAGTAAGGACCTGCCTCACCAGGGGACCTTACTACCACACGCGCAAGTGCTTTGGACATTGCCTTATTTGGTATATCTGGGGACTGCCCAGTAACCATCTTCAAGAAATAGACAGGAAGTAATGACCAATGATTCATATAATGACTGTAATAGGAAATAAGTAACTTTTTCCAAGAAATCTGTGAGTATACGTGTTTAGAGGATATAAAAGCCCACGTAGTCTTGTAGTTGAGTCAGTTCGAGTTGAGTTGAGAGAGAGAAGAGAATACAGTCACGTCTCTATGTCTAAGCACGGCTCCTGTGTCATTTCTTCGGGTCTGTACGTACATCTACAACATTGGCGGCTATCTCTACGAACGTTGTGAGGGCACCCATCAAAGCCAAGGCCACTACGCTACCACATATTACACCATACTTGGCACACCCTTACAAGGACACAAGATATCCACCTGTAGACTGCAACCTACAAAGAAAGACTCAATTTGCAAGTAAAAAATGAAGAAATCTGTAATCACAATTTGATCAATATCTGCAATATATTGCATGTGATTGTGGTGGATTCAACAAATCAAAACTGTAACTACACTAGGAGGACAAGGACTTTCTTCAACCTTAGCTATATATATACGTAGTTGCCAAAAGACGGACATTTTGGGGTTGATTCATATCCTGAATGGTACTTTTGTTTTACTACAAAAAATGAAGTGGCAAATCCAAGAATCAAGAAGTCAAGATGGTTTGGCCTGAGGACAGACCAAGACAACACAAACATCTGAGACATGGTGTTTTTCTATGGGGGCCCGCATGCCCTTTTCCGTAGAGCGTAATCGGCCGTTTTAATTCTACGTAGAGCGTAGACGGACCGCTCTAATTCAACGTAGAGCGTAATCGGTGCATTTTGCGTAGAGCGTAATTCGCCGTTTTATTTCGCGTAATGCGTTGTAGCTACCCAGAATTTGTTGTAAAGCGTAATGGGAGAGGCTTCTTGAATTCAGCGTAATACGTAGCCGGCTCTCAGAATTTAGCGTAGAGCGTTGTCGGGACCCCCCCATGCAGGCCCTCAGCTCTTCTATACCCAAGCAGATTTCTTCGTGAGCTGGGGATGTTCAAATTGGCCACCTGTGACAGTTACCAATTGCCCCTGAAGCAAATGGTAACAAATGGTCTTGTTGTGGCTAATGGTTACAGGCAGCCAATATAGATTCCCCTTGCACCCATGAACCTGCGTGGAGATTAGTGTTGTTCTATCCCCAAGACTATTGAATTGAAAAAAAACACAAAACCGGTTCCAACCAATTTCTCAGCTTTGGTTGCACTCTGGCCGTCTGGGCAACCTTTGGTAACGTTAGATATTTAGGGAGCCCAGTGCAACCAATTTGGTTCCATCTTTTAGTTGTGTGTACAACATCTCATCTACCATATTCTATGTCACTTTATATTATATAATTTGATTTTTTTAGAAACAGGCTTGCTATAATAAAGTTACAAAATGCACTAGGCAAACCCAGGTTGCCTCAAAGAAAAACTGGTTGCCCTGAGGCAACCTGCACTGCTCCCTGACATTACCAGCAGCTGCAAGATCAACAACTGATTACTATTACCCTGGTTTCTATGGCGACATAGCACCCATAAGTCCTGGGGATTTTTATCCTTTCTTTCAATCGTGCGGGAAAGTGACGAATAATAGCATTACAGACGGTCCTTTTGATCTTCCAGCTGGATATAATGAGAGATGTTCAGACTGGAGGCACCGTCTTTTGATGTTTCAGAAAAACATGGTGAGAAATATGCAGGAACTAATGGCACAGTGAGTCTTCAGATCTTTTGATGATATCTTCATAAACAAACTGGAAATCTTAAAGAACATCTAAAAAGAGGTACAGTCTTTTGATCTTTCAGCAAAATATGGTGAGAAATATTCAGGAACTGAAGGTACTGTGAGGACAAAATCTAAAGACATAAACAAACTAGAAATCTTGAAGAACATCTAAAATAATGGGTAAAAGTATGAAATTCGATACCCATCTTCGCAACACCGGATATTTGAAAATTAAGATTTGAAATAGAATACACTCTGGATTTTTTTTAAAAATGATTGCAAGATTTTGTCTAAAAACATTGATTACACTTCAAATGAGCATTTTAAGTTCCTTGGTATAAAAAATATAACATTCTCCCAATGTTTACACAAACGTTAATTCAGGCTGTATAATATGGACAAACGCACTAACGTTACATGGAACAAGGCGAGTACAAAATACGTTGCTGGGGGGCAACGTCAGAGGGATATAATAACATAATTTTTCATAGCGTATGCCACTGAAATAGCTTAGTAAATATGAATTTGTAAGGGAAAAAAATTGCCTCTTGAAATCAGTCATTACCTCCTGTAGATTTGCAGCACAATTTCAAAGCTGCTTCAAAATTATGAATGAAGACCTTTATTGCACATACATACCCACTGAGTTAGGTACAGCCATCACAAACAGAAGGATACATGGAGCTATACTATGGGTCCTTTAGGTGAAGAAATACATGTGTATACCTGATACATGACATACATGGATACAATACATACACATGATTAAGCTAGGTAAATTCGACTTCTCCTCGCTTCTCTGTGATGGTGAAAAGGTAAGAACAAGGATAAAACCAAGGAGGTCCAATCAGATAATAAAGATATACTAGTAACCAAGGAGGTTATACAATATATAACACCTTGATAAAACCATGGAGTAAACTCCATGATAAAACCAAGGAGGTTATACATGTACAATACTTTATGTGCTGGTTGTGAGCCACTGAAATGTTCTGGGTTGACTTATCTTGGAACAAAAGACCACAACAACAACAAATAAAATAATGAAAATAATAAAAACAAAATAAAAAATAAAAATGATAAAATAAAATAAAATAAAAATAATGAAATAAAATAAAAATACAAAAAAATCCTAACAACTCACCCGGCCCGCCGAAGATGAAGACTATCTTGGGCTCGTCGTCGCGCAGGGGTCTGACCGCGGGCCCCACGCGGATGCTGACCTTCGGGCGGCGGAAGATCCTCCGGGCCCGCTCCCGCTCGCTCCCGCTGCCGTCTCGGTGTGCGTAGCCCCGACTGGGCGAGCAGCCCATGGCCCACCTACCGGGCTAGCCACGAGCTAACTCCCCTCGGGCTCAGCTCCCCCGTAGCGGTCAATTTTGATACCTTGATACGTCTTCCAGGAAAGAAGGCCGGGGCCTGTTGTGTCCTGATCTTTGCTCACTCGATGGCGACTACTTTCGCTTCTCCCAGTTAGATAGTCGGCCGGGTGTAGAGCTTTTGGCCCGAAGGGAAACTGCTAACGGCACGATACTAGTCCGTCTCCCATCATGGTACCGTAAATATGTCGGAGCAATGTTGTTCAGGTCGCTCGTATTTCCTGCTGCGATCCTTTCCGAAAAGGATGAAGAAGAAGTAGAAGAAAACCAGGGTGAAAGAAGAAGCGCTACGATGGGGGAACGCAGCGCTAGCAAGGCTCCCCTCGCTCACTGAAAATCAAAACAACACTGATGAAAGCGAAAGTGAAGGTGTAATGTTACACACATGCACATGGCATGATGGGAAGGTTTGGACGATTCCTTTCACTTTTTTACCCATGATCGCTCGCGGCTTGGCTTTTGCAAGGATATTATTTGTTTGAGTCACAGAAATGTGCCTATAAGTATCACATCAAGTCGGTTTACAAGTAAGATACATTCATCATTTTTTACCTGAAGTTTTTTTTCTTCTAAAGTTGTAAATAGATAGGAGCAAGGACATTATATAATAATAATTTTACATTATGTATATAAAATTATATATAATGCCCATGATCGGAGGCAGGGAATAATGGTGGAAAATCATAAAATTGATTTAATCTATTATGGATTTATCACTGTAATATTATACGGAATTTTATACTGGTAAAATTTGCTATAATTTAAAATCGAGATGGATAAAAAGTGGCTCCCCCTTAGGGAAGAAATGGTTCCTTCCTACACGCACGCGTACTTCGTCCATCCAATATGGCTGCCGAACGGTGAAACTTTGCAAGGTTTGTGTCTTTTTTGTCACAATTTCATTCATTTTTAACACTTACTAAACGATTATCGTATAAACAAACCTACCGTATATCTTCTTATATCTTTTTGTGCGAAAGATTGTGAAAAACTCTACGTAGACTGTTATAAAAAGGCGCCGGCCAAGCTACTACACGTACATGCACAGTGGCGGTTGACTTGGCCAGAAAATTATGAATACCGCCGGTAAAGAAAAGATAACTTATAAACTTTGGACGTTTGCTAATAGGCTGTGTGCCTAAAATATGAGTCACGGGTACAACGTTTTGGCCAGGGGACCGGACCTGTTCCTAAACAAGATTGGCCTATCATTTAATTATAAAAAGTTATACATGTAAAATTGTAACTTAGTCAACTGTCTTTTTTTGGTGGTGAAGATTATGGATATTACACCGAACGATCTGTTACATCCAACCTTTGTACATCTAACAGACAATATCTTAAGGCCCGCCCAGGGGCGCACCCGGGGGAGCCACTCATTTAAATACCAGCCTATCAACACACGTACTGACACCTACAGATTTTCCTTTTCCCCCCGTACTATCCCTCAGTGGAACTCCCTGCCCGGCTCGGTGGTCACGACTCCCACAGTTGAGTCGTTTTGAGCCGGGCTTGCGGCCTGCCCGCCTTAGCCGGAGCCTCCCCCCCCAACTGTACCCCTCGCGGGGTTATCGGGGGGGTAATTAAGATGATGATGATGAACTGCAGGCATTGTTTAAAGCTATCTAGTGACGATGCCCCTACTGTACTTGGTGGCAGCGAGTTCCACTTTATAATAGTTGTAGGAAAATACAAGTTTATAAAACAAAGGTTCCCAATCGCAGGAGGAAATATGTGAAAGGCACGACACACGATATGGCGGAATCTTCGGACAAACCAGAAGAGGCCACTGAAGCCACGGAGACAGTTACGAGCGTGGCGGTTATCACGGACGAGGAAAGAGAGCTTGCTGGGAAGGCCCTGCTCCAGTTTGAGTCTGGGAAATACGACGCAGCTTTGAACACAATAAGTAGACTTGAGGAGACTCGGCCAAATGATCACAAGGTTGGTTTGGTTTGTTTGGTTGCATTGTATTATATAACTGACAAGCCACCTTTTAGGCGTAAAAAGAGACATAACACGCCATACAATAAGTACAAGCTGTATAAGACTGGACTGTTCTAGAGTAAGGTTTGATCCACTCACACCGAAACTCACACCATTCGACGCCACCCAAACCTATGTTAACGTTTACCTATAGAGATGTATATCATCATACATGTGAAATTTCAGCTTCCTACAGTAACAGAGTAGGGGCATGCCCCGGTGTGCGATGGTACAAATCCTACTGTATGAAGTTGGTGATTCACTTCAAATTGCTGGACAGAGGCCTGGCAAATCCCCGTCTCGTATAAGCCAAACAGTGATTTACATGGTAATTCATGATCACCTGGATGGAGGCCAGGCTAGCCTGACTAAAATCACGCTCCTGGCGGCCGCCCACCCCGAAGGTTGCTGCCCCCCAATTATACCTCCGGCCGAAAGCTTGTGTAAACACAGGCTAGATGCCTGATGACCCCGTCTTGTATCAGTCAATGAAAGGGTATATGACCCTGTAAGGGGTGGTAACCCTGACCAATACGGTCGATATGATGATGATGGCAGTATAACAGAAAGAGGGTGAAGGGGAAACCTTTATTGAACCGCTCTCGTTTTGTCCCTCAGGTCCTTCATAACAGAGCAGTGGTGGAGTTCCATAAATCCAACTGCACCAAAACTGACGAGTTCAGACAGAGGCTACAGACGGTGTGCTCACAGGTAGGAAATACTTTACATTTCCAAATATTCTTAACATCATCATCAGGGTCAAATTTCACTTGTGAAAGAAGACATGACTGGCTCCAGCAGCACATCGTCAGAATGCACTGCGGCTGTGCGAAACCACGGTTTCTGTTAGCTGTTTATTTTCGCGATAGCAAAAGTTTGTGGTCTGAGAAAAATGGACATGTTTGCAGAACTATACGTTTGCGGTGGCGGCAGGTGCAGCAAAAAGAAAGTCGGCAAATTATTTGTTCGCGCTAATGATAAATTTTCTGTACAGAAGTGACTGCGAAAACCATGAATATAAAGTAACACGAATATAAAGTGATTTACAGTACATGTATGTGTTTCCTGTGGACTGGGCCCCCTTGAAAAACAACTCCACAGAGTTGAAGGGGCCACGCAGCTGTTTCAAAATTCAATAGAAAATAGATTTTTGAAAGAAAAAAAACTTATTGTTTTTCAGATCAGCATCAAAGTGAATGATCTGGATGGTCTGGAGGATGTGGACAACGGTGTTCTGTACTATAACCAGGCCGTGGTGCGCTTCCACACCAGACAGTTCCAGGAGGCCGCAAACATCCTGGAGAAACTCTTCCAGTTCATCGAACCTCTCGGTAAAGTTTCTTGTCATATCTTGTCTTTTTCGTTTTTTGTAAATTGGACAATTCTATTGGCTAGTTTTCTGGTCCAGGGCTCGAAATCCTTTTTTCAGCATACCTGCACTGGTGCAGGTAACATAGAAAATTACCTGCACCAGACAAATTTTACCTGCACCACTCATAATGTAGGAAGTATGGATCACACTAAAACTGTTCAGAAACCGTTGCCATTATTTCTTTTATACTTCATAGGTAGTAGCAGTCAATGCAGCAAATAAAAATCCACATACACCTACATGTATATATAAACCCAGTACATAGGCCAGAGCAGGTAGACATCAGAAATACCTGCACAGCTCCAAAGGTGCATATGCACCCAATATTTCCAGCCCTGTGATTGCGTGTACATGTGCATGTAGTTTGTGCAAGGTTCAGTATGTTTTACTGTGTATACCTTTGCCTGTACGTCGGTGAAGGTTAGACATCCAGGTGATAAGATATGCCAAAAAAACAGTTACTCAAGCAACTGGATATGATTTTGGAAACGGTCAGACGTTTCAGGTAGCATCCACTACCTTTCGTCAGTGACACTAAGAGACTGCAGGAGAATTGCAGGTTTATAAGCACAAACTATTGATTGATATGCAAATAAGTGAAGACAAATTTTGCAAAAGTCCAAAAGGAAACAAAAGTTAGACAAGTCAAGACAATGATAATGCAAACGTTTCCAAAATCATTATCCAGTTGCTTGAGTAACTGTTTTTTGGCACCTTTGCCTGTAGTTTTGAAATATATTTCAGAAGAGACTCTTGCGAGGAAGATCTGTATGGTCCTGATTGACCTGTACCTACTCACATATCAGGTAAGGTGAAGTTAACCCTCTTCCTACCAAGATAGCCCTTTGGCACCAACTTTGTTTTGGTTAGAGCATGGAGTTAAAATATTTTAACTCCATGGTTAGAGGCTTTAGTACTACATGTATTATTTTTATTTTATTCACATAGATTACCGAGCATTGGGCAGCAAGCACGTTCATGCTTACATGTATATAACCCTCTGCTCAACAAGAGACATACAAAATACAGAGTAAAACAAATACAGAATATACAACGAACATAAAATGAAAGAGGCTGGCGCACATAAACATAAAATAAATAACGTTAATCTGATGAATTAAATCCTCTAGACTGGGAAATGAACTTGAAAACAATATAAAAAATACAGCAATTAGTAGAGTAGGGGAGGGAAGGGCTACCGGTAAGAAGTAATGTACATAATGTGTTGTCGTTTGAATTGTGTAGGCCAAAGGGGAATATGTTGTCAAGATATAGACCGGATATGGATGATAACATTAGAGTCCTTGCGGTATTGTAACGTGATCAGTGCAACAGATACATGCATTATTAGCCAGGGACAGGTTAAAAGGCAAGTTCTGATGAACTAAATGCAACATTACTTATATAGTTATATATTGTCATTTGTATAAATCTGCACAGCTCCAATGTTACCTGCACAATTTTGATGCAACGTTGACCGAACATCCAACGAAAAACGTGAAAAATCAGGGTTTTGCGCAGGCGCAGTACGTTCTGCCAACGTGCTTGTTTATTATAGTAAAAGGTTGAACTTTATTCCAACACACAATTATACAGGGATCAAATGTTTATTATGTGTATATATATATATAATATATATGTATGTATGCTTTGCAGTGTATATCATTCATCATTGGATCCGTTAAAAAAAAGGTTCATGGCCATTTCTATGAATGCTGTTGAGATACTATCCTTTTTTTAAGAGTGATTTTTTATCCCTTTCAGGCTGAGAAAGCGCTACACATGGTCAGTTACTTTGACAAGATGCTGTTTGATCCCCCAAGTGCTGGGAAAAGCAAGGAGGGAGCCCAAGACAAGGACAAGGAGAAGGACAAGACGCCAGAGGTAAGATCTTTGTTTTAGTTGCCGGGCGTGGTCCTGTATGGTTGCTAGGTAGTGCCAAACACTTTGCTGTATTCATTGAATTCTGAAAGTCAGGGTTGATATATAGCTACTGATTCGTATGAATCACTTTAGATATAAAGCATTGGAAAAGATACCTTTAAAACACATTAAATATCTTTACAGCACGAGTTTACGTAAAGTTATCACTAGCATACAAAACTTTACAATATACATGTGTAAACAAAGCATTATTGTCTGTATTTTTTATATAAAACCATTCAACTACGTACTGGAGGGGGATGGAGTACATACCCAACCCAACATAAACTCTCCTCTCATTTATATACAAACTCTGGACACTAGCTTAAGAATCTTATAGGCAATTTACTGCCTCTTATCCAAACATTATGTTATGTTATGTTAAATATCATCAAAGAACTTTTTAAAAATCTGTGGGTTTTTTGTTTTCATTGTTTTATCAGAGTGGAGCCTCGCCAGCTGCTACCAAGGAGACGCCGGTTGAGACGGTATCGCCAAATGAAGAGTTCCGACCGCTCCTGCACCAGTACAAGGCACGGTGCTGTCTGCTGGCCAAGTCTATCAAGGCCTGTAAGAGGGAGATCAAGGCTGTCATCAACACACAGGGCATGGTGGGGAACTTGTGATACTGTAGTAGTGGTAGTACTAGTAATAGTAGTAATAGTAGTAGTAGTAGTAGTAGTAGTAGTAGTAGTACCGGTAGTAGTAGTAGTAGTAGTAGTAGTAGTAGTAGTAGTAATAGTAATAGTAATAGTAGTAGTAGTACTGGTAGTAGTAATAGTAGTAGTAGTAGTAGTAGTAGAAGTAGTAGTAGTAGTAGTAGTAGTAGTGATTAAAGATTGACTTTGAAAATCCAGTTTTGCTGCCCTGAAATTGTACTGGATGCCTTTAATCCATAGATTATTCAGCTGGACTTGTTGCAGAATTGTTACTGGATTTTTATCTGTTGGTTTCACAATTTCAGACGAGCACCACCATCTTCCTGAAAGCGAACTTCGAGTATCTGCGGCACAACTACCGGAAAGCCGTCAAACTCCTGAGCAGCATTCCTGACGCGCCGCGTATGATCGAGCTGGGGGAATGGATCCCTGTCATGTTTTATAACAACCTAGGTGAGATGGAGTTATAATGATCTATTGGAACAGTCATTCAATGTACTAAGTAACCAGTGTTTCATTTAGCATACCATAGAGATTTTATTTTACTGCTAGTTGCTAAAGTATTGTTTTTGGATTGTCTATGTGTGTGTCTATGTGTGTGTGTATGTGTTTGTGTGTTTGTGTCTGTGTCTGTGTGTGTGTCAATATGTGTGTGTCTGTTTGTGTGTGTGTGTGTCTGTGTTTCTTATGGTTCCCGATATACAAAACATATATGGAAAGTGAAGTAATTCTTTGATATTTTTAAAACATAAAGGATAAATCCTCAAATTCTGTATTCACAATACTAATAGCTACCAGCATTCACGGAAACCAACCAACCTGCAATGCAGTTCCTTTGTCAGGCACTAGGGGGTGCATTATTACTCACTTGCATGTTTCTCCACCTTTCCCAGGCTGTATACACTTCTACATGAAGAAGTACAATCTGGGGGCCTTCTACTTCAAGAAGGCCATGCAGGAGAACGACAACAGGGCGCAACAGCTGCCCAAACGGGAACCAGGTTTGTGCCTGAAAATCTAGACACCTGAATCTAATTCAAACATCCTTGACCTCACAGTGCCTGAAAAAAGTTTTAGATGTGTAAATAGTTTTGCAACATTTTCAATCTGATACATCCGATGAGATGATGTACAAATATAACAATGGGCACAATTCAGCGTACATGCAAGTAGTGCTGCAAAGTCGATTGGACAATAAACCATTTGATTGATTGATTGATTGATTGATCTACTTTGCATTAAGGGTTACTGTAATGCCAAGGACTGTTTATTGTCCTTTTTTGAAAGTACACAAAATTGATTTTTGAATGACAGGCATGACACAGGGTTGGAACAGCTGGACTTGATGAAGTAAAAAACCTTCCCAAGTAAAACAGAGATGTTGTTTTAGATAAACAGCTGTTAATGCCTTTGTGTGGCTAGTAAAGCATGTATGTGTTTTTACATCTACAGAAGTTAATTTAAATCAATGTATATAATGCATCATTTCAATGAACCCATATCATACTAAGACACTGCCTGTAAGAGGTCTGAATCCAGCATTCTAGCCAGCCTGAAATTCGTTTCTGTCATCTCAATTTTGTTTGAAGTAGTGCGACAATTCTAAGGGGGTCCAGGCATGCTTCCCTGGGAAAATTTTGAAATCTTGACCCTCTGAAAAGCTATTTCCTGCATTTTGAGGGGCAAATTTTGCTGGTAGACTAAGCTTAGTTTAATTACATCTCTTTCCATATCTTTTCACGCCAATTTTTGTCCGTCAAAGGTGATAGATTGCGCTAGCTAGAACACTGTTTGAATCTTTCAATCTTCCTGGATTCCAGGACAAGTTCTGTCAGGCCGGCCACTGCACACCCTGGCCACAAACAAGCACTACGAGCTCCTGTACAATGCGGGGGTCCAGCTGCTGCACGCAGGGCGCCCCCTCGCAGCGTTCGACTGCCTGATCGAGTCGGTCCAAGTCTACCACTCCAACCCGAGGCTCTGGTTACGCATCGCTGAATGCTGCATCGCTGCGAACCAGGAGGTAAGGCTGGAGTTTTGATGTTTGCCTTCGCAAAAGGAAAACATATTGTTTTTGCTCTGTTTCTTCTTCCTCCTCTTCCGTTCCAAGTAAATAAGGTCAATGACCTGTACCAGACATCTGTCACCATGGTAACTGGTGCTGTAGCAGACACCCTGTGGTGTTGAGTTACATTTTGTAGCAGGACCGAGCTGGAGGGGCTGCTCATCATATATTATAGATGAATGTGTTTGAGTAAGAATAAACAGAGCAGTTGTTTATTAGGCTAGACCATGTGAAGGTAAATATTATGCATTTCCTTTCAGTTGGCAAATGTTTATCTTTCTAGTTAATTTTGTATTCACATTTGCCAGGGACAGTATACAGGCTATCTCCTCGGCTCCAGGGCCAACCTATCCCCAAGGAAATTTTACCACAGACCCCCTCAATTAGACTCTGAGCAACTGCTTGTCAGGGTCTAACTTGGGGCTGGCCTGTGTATAAAGTTGCCGTGAGAACAATCTGACATCCAGGCTACCTCAAAAAGGCTATGACACATTTACCTTCATCTTTTTGCGTTTTGGCCCATGCGGGCCAAAACGCCATTGATACGAAGTAAACCTTGGAGTTTGTTAGCGGTGCACGTTGCTTCATGCCATATATGGTGTGCCATGCCATATATGGCGTGCCATGTTTCTGCTATTTCGCAAAATGTCGCTAGATGTCGCTGTTTATATGCTACAGTTTTGATACATGTCGCTAGATGTCGCTGATGTTGAAAGTGGCAGATCCCGTAGAAGCAGGTAAGCTATAAAGCCATGTTACAATATCTTTGCGCGAGGCAAAATATCAGCAATTGTAACAGTATTAGGCATAGATTCAGAGCAAAACAGTAAAGCTGAAAATAGTATGACCAGGGACAATCAATAACATCGTGCTTTCACTTGCTGTTGAACACATAATCAGACTGAATATTTTGCAACCGCTTTCGCCGCCCCCCTCCCCCTTCTCAATCTGCTGGATAATCCATTTTTCACGGGCGTGGAAACAGAAATTATGAACAGTGTATGCAAGACTAAGTTTCTTCCTTACCAACAAATGCCAATCTTTCTAATCTTTAAGTGTCTTCTCTGGAGTTTTTTGATTCCTTCTATTTTCGCTCTCAGTGGGTGGTGCATACTCGGTGGAGCACGTGCGTTCCTAGTTATATAATTTATTACAGGCCTTTGCTTATGGGCTTTTCATATTTTTTCATATTTTGTCGCCTTAGTGGTGGAACAATTCTGTGCATTCTAACAATCTAGTTCACCCGAAAATGCCTGATCTCAACTTCATCAGGTAATTTCAATGTGCATTGAAAACACAATTTTTTCTAACAACAGCAACAATGAAATTTTGCAAGGAGTTTATAGTTAGAGCAAATTATGTCCTTTGTGGGAGTGGGACGTTTAACCTCCTTGATGGGACATAAAACCTCCTTGAATTTTGAAGCCTTTTAGATTTCAATATGCATATGCTCAGTTGTGGATGTTATGTTGACACAAGAAATATTTTTGGCTTTCAGATGTGTCTTGGGAGTTTAGCTGTCACCAAGCAGTCTGCGCACCACTGCCACCGTGCACTGTGCTCTTGCAATCTATACCAACCTGTGCCATCGTGCAATATGCTATTGCACTCAATACCAGTTGTGCCATTGCTACCAAACGTCTATGCCTCACTAATGAATTAAACCAGAAACTGAATCTAGCCTTTATTCAAAGTACATGTAAATCATCAATAAACAATTTGAACAGATACATCTTTCTATGCTTGTGTCACATTTGTAACATATCACTTATTGATTGCCTTCTCCATAATGTGCGAAGCTGTACTGTCTGGAAAATATCACCAAGGTGACAAAATTTTCAGTGAAACTAGTAGAGGTAAACAATGCACTGCAAATTCTTTGATTGCTGTTCGATATCACACAGCTTGCAAACAAGCAATTTCATGGACATCTGCAGATCTTGATATTGTACTGTTTGAAGGTGATACACTTAAGAATTGCTGCCAGGTGTAAAATACACTTTTCACAAATGCAGAAACTATATCCAGCTTGCTTTCTGTCACCTGCAAAATCTCTACCACACTTTTACTTGGTTTTCTTAAGATATGTCATTAAAGACAAAATTCAAATCAAAATTATCTACTGCACATCTCCCTAGCCTCTCCACGTCTAGGGTGACATGATATATATGAACAGCGTTATCTATAGTTATTTCCAAGCAGATGTAGGGTGGCATATCTACAGAGTCACCTCATAGCAGATGTAGGGTGTCATCTATAAAGTTATCTCCAAGTAGATGTAGGGTGTCATCTATAAAGTTATCTCCAAGTAGATGTAGGGTGTCATATCTATAAAGTTATCTCCAAGCAAATGCAGGGTGACATACATGTACATGTAAGGTGCACAACATGAGACAGCGATAGCGGGCCGAAATTCCAGCTTTATTCGAATTAAGAGCAGCAAATGATCTGAAACAACAGTCACCATGGTCCCATTTCAGTCCATGTTCATGCTCAGCCTGTATGTACTTCTTTTGATAACGCTGCTAATCTCCAAGCAGATGTTGGTGGCATTCATGGTCTGACTATTGTCATCTCAGATGTAGAGTGGCATATCTATAAAGTTATCTCCAAGCAGATGCAGAGTGGCATATGTAATATGTACAACGTGTGACAATGATAGCGCGCCAAAACGCCAGCTTTTTCAGAAGCACTTGTTTCTATAATTTAGACCCAGGAAGAGGAGAGTAAGGGCATCCCCAGTAAGAAGCAGATGTCGTCTCAGGGCGTGGTGGGGTCAGGGTTCCACAGGAAGCTGGTCGTCACGTCGCCCAGTCAGAAGGCCAACAAGTTCACGTAAGGCAACTTCATTGCTTGTTTGTTTGTTTGTTGTTTATTTGCACATAAAAACAAATCATTTTATTGTAGACGGTAAAGAGGATATGCAGGGAAACCAGAAACTGACAAGGTTTATCGAGGGTTTCCCTTAAATGTGATTAATTACTTATGGTCATGTAGATTTGATCAGTGCATTGTTTAAGATGTTCACTATCAGGTCTCAAAATACTGGGTGCAGGTAAAATTGGAGCTGTGCAGGTATTTCTGATGTCTACCTGCACCTAACCTGCACTGGTCCATATACTGGGTTTACACACAAATGTAGGTGTATGTGAATTTTTATTTGCTGCATTGACTGTTACCACCTATGAAATATAAAAGAAACAATGGCAGTGGTTTCTGAACAGTTTTTAGTGTGATCCATTCTTCGTAAAGTCTGAGTGGTGCAGGTAAAACTTATCTCGTGCAGGTAATTCTGAAAGTTGCTTGCACCTGTGCAGGTATGCAGAGCATTTCAAGCCCTGACTGTGTAACCCATTGTCATTTTTTTTACAAAATTTTAACCATACACACAACGAAAACAGTTTTGTTGCTCTGCTTTCGAGATGCACTCGTCTCCTCATCAACCTGGTAAAGTCAGATATCGTCTTGGAGTTCTCTCATCACGTGACTTGGTGTTGATTATCACATGACAAGAGGCAGTCATATACAGGTTTGAGGTAGTGATGCCCCCCGTCTCTGTTCAAGGTACTGTGTTGTCTGCGGATCTGGATCGCCTCCCTCGAACACCCCTTGCAAACCAATGGGAATCTTGATCCAGCACTTTTACCCTGTCCCAGTCTATAACTTGAGAGAACCATTCCCAGAACTACCAGAGGCAAGGGGTTCTGGCAAAGGTTCTGGGAATGGTTCTCTCAAGTTATAGGAGCTCAGGATTCGTTGTCATTCCTTTTCCAGCCCAAACGGCCAGTCCTCCGCCATCCCGGTAGCCAATCTGGAGTTCGCCTCCATCTGTCTGAAAAACGCCGCCATGCTGCTGCCCGAGGAGTCCGCCGCAAAGGATGCTGGGAGCACAGGGCATGCTGGGACTGGTGTGCAGCTGGGGGGCCACGCCCTGGACTCTGGCGATATGTTTGATGGGTGAGTAACGGATGTCAGGAGATTGTATCCAAATGTATTGTGTTTTGTTTGAATTGCTGTTTTGAAATACCACCTGCATATGCAGGTAAAATTGGAGCTGTGCAGGTATTTCTGATGTCTACCTGCACCTAACCTGCACTGGTCCATGTACTGGGTATATGCAGGTTAGTGCAGGTAAAATTGGGGCTGTGCAGGTACTTCTGATGCGACCTGCACCTAACCTGCACTGGTCCATGTACTGGGTATATGCAGGTTAGTGCAGGTAAAATTAGGGCTGTGCAGGTATTTCTGATGTCTACCTGCACCTAACCTGCACTGGTCCATGTACTGGGTTTATATACAAGTGTAGGTGTATGTGGGTTTTTGTTCACTGCATTCGCTGTTAACCACGTATGAAGTATAAAAGTAATAATAGCAATGATTTCTGAACGGATCCATTCTTCTTAAATTCTGAGTGGTGCAGGTAAAGTTTGTCTGGTGCAGGTAATTTTCAATGCACCGTGCAGATATGCAGAAGAAAAGTAGTTTGAGCCCAGAATCTGTCATCAAAGGGTTTCATATGTCTTGTTGTATATATCCGGGGTATCTAAGTACATGTAACTTGCTTTCCAAACGTAAAGTAATTGTTACAACAATAGTGAGATATGCAGATCAAAATGTAAAGTAACTAGAGAGTGCTGTTCTTCAGCCTAACTTGAAGTAACTCATGATTCCTACCCCCCCCACACAGGTCCTTACCTGGAGACAGCGGGTGTGTATCGGCACCCCCTGGATTTCCACTCAAACCACTGGAGGCAGCCAGCCTAAAGTAAGGTTTTAAATCTGGTCAAGTATATTTACCTTTGCCAAGAAGGTTATGTTTTTGGTAGTGTTTGTGTGTCTGTCTGTAAACACAATAACTCGAGAAGGCTTAGATGGATTGTTTTGATATTTGGTAGGTAGGTACATGTAGGTCTTGATGAGAGCTTGAAATGATTAGATTTACAAAATATTTCTTTTGAATGAGGCAACAGAATGCCATATGTTCTCTATCTACGTTGAAAGGACAGATTTTTTTATCTTTTACAAAATGTATGACTTATTTATTGCACATGTTGTTTCAGATGTTCGGTGTTAACGTGCAGTGCGTACGTTTCGCTGGGACTGGGAGACAACGTGACGGCGCTCCACCACGCACAGACCCTTCTCACACAACCTTCACTCTCAGGGTCTCTGAAGTAAGTTTCAGAAGAATAAGAAGATATCTGATGAGTTTTTTGAGAATTGAAACACATGCCAAGGCAGCATGGTGTTACCCAAGAGTTCAAGACATCAAGTGTAGTGTGAAGAAAGTTTTTTTAAACTCTTGAAAGCTTATTGAAAAGCAAGTTCCTCAGTGTTTCCCAAGAATTTTTCATTGTCTCCAGTATATACTATACACAGATAGATCTATATTGCAGTACCTTTATGATTCACTAGAGGGCACACATGTTGCTATGAAGACAATCCTATTGTTCCTGTAGGTTCCTGGGGCACCTGTATGCAGCCGAAGCCCTGATCTCGCTGGACCAGGTGTCAGAAGCCATCCAGCACCTGAACCCAGATAACGTCAGCGACGTCTCAGTCTCGGTACCCCGGGACTGTGGACACTACAAGTAAGTTTGCTCGCTCCTTCCTTCCTTCCTTCCTTCCTTCCTTCCTTCCTTCCTTCCTTCCTTCCTTCCTTCCTTCCTTCCTTCCTTCCTTCCTTCCTTCCTTCCTTCCTTCCTTCCTTCCTTCCTTCCTTCCTTCCTTCCTTCCTCCCTCCCTCCCTCCCTCCCTCCCTCCCTCCCTCCCTCCCTCCCTCCCTCCCTCCCTCCCTCCCTCCCTCCCTCCCTCCCTCCCTCCCTCCCTCCCTCCTTTTCCTCCATTTCTACCACCCTTCCTTCCTCGGTTTCTACCTTCCGTCCCACCCTCCTTCCTCCCTTCCTTCCTTCCTTTTTTCTGGTGAATGTTTAACAGAGAAGCAAGTACCCATTTATAAAGGCTTTGGATTGACTCAAAGTATTGAATCTGCAACCTACTGTATGTAAAGCAAGCACTGCACTCGCTGGGCTATTGCTGCAGTCTCCAAGGTAGATATTAATGATGAACTTTATTGCACGACAGTTATACATGGTACAATGTATGGCAAAGACTATTGAACATAGTTCAGAAATTAATGGAGTAGAAACTAGGAGTAGAAACATCCAATGAACGCCCAATTTACTGTTTTTCAGCTGAGAAGGGGAAGGGTTCAGATGAGGGAGAAGAAAGAGAGAGCCAAGGTAGGTACAGGAAGACTCACAAGTAAACCCACAACAATTTTATTTCTTCGTTCCTTGATTCTAACTTTCTCCCTGCTTCGTAACACCATAACCAATGCAAATTTGGTGCCAAACAGCTACCTTAGCAGGCTTAAAGTTTAACAAAGTATTGGCATCTTAACAACATAATCCTTGAATTTGTTATCCTGATTGTTGGTGCTTTTTCTAGCTGTTCTTGTGCTCTGCAGAAGGTGTGACAAAATGGCAAGTAGTAGCATTGTCCAGTGACATTTTGGACTGTATCCTTGCTGCTATGCTACAATATGGCAAGGAGGACATGTAGTTGTGTGTGAGGAATATAGCCATAAGGTACATGTAGTTGAAGACTGATAAAATCCCTTTGGTTGTGTATATTTTAATATTTAATTTTTATATTTTTATAATTTTAATATTTAATATTTATATTTTAATATTTAATTTTTATTTTAATATACACAACCAAAGGGATTTTATCAGTACTATTCATATACTGGATATTAAAATATCCAGTACATGAATAGAACTGTTCCTTATCCGTGAATAGTTTCATCAGGTTGGTAAGTCACTGAATAAAGAGACTCATTCTACACAACCAAGTGTTTTATTCTGCCGACGTTTCGGTGACCGTCTGTCACCTTCCTCAGGGCAATTCTGACTGGTTCACATTGCACTGCAGCACAGGTGTCGCTGCTATAGATGCGTTGCCCTGAGAAAGGTGACAGACGGTCACCGAAACGTCGGCTGAATAAAACACTTGGTTGTGTAGAAAGAGTCTCTTTATTCAGAACTGTTTCTTGCTGTCGATGGATGCTAAATGTTTACCCTTTTTCCACTACAGCTGTACACAGTCAGTATTACCCCCACTCCCTACAGTTTGCCAAGTCAACGCTAATGTTCAACCTAGCCAGCGCACACTGTTTACGAAGCGAGTTCGAGAAGGCCAAAAAGTGTCTACATCAAGTAAGACCACAGATTCAAATCCCTAGCCAAGAAATCCCGTCACTGACGAAATCCCGTCACTGACGAAAGGTAGTGGATGCTACCTGAAACGTCTGACCGTTTCCAAAATCATATCCAGTTGCTTGAGTAACTGTTTTTGGCGTATCAAATCCCTTTGTTTCTTATGGTCTATTTTTTACCTTCAGATGTCTTAGATGATTTGCTGTGTTTACAAAAAGCTGGACACAAAGTCTTCTCTGTTTGAGTGACTGTAGTTGATATTTTTGGTGACATACTCTGCTGTGAGGGGCTTCATAGAGTCATAATTCTAAGGAAATGATAAAATCTAGTACTCTCCAAGCAGAGGTTTGGGCTTCATCTTATTTTTGACGTGTTGTTAGGCGTTTTTATCTCGCTTTCTTTTTTGTACTGGTATCTATTTTTCTTGGGTGGCGTATTGGATACTGCCTGGCCAATTTGATACTGTATTGCAGCCACCAAAAGATCTACTTGAAGATTAAAAATCTGTGGCTTGAAAAAATCCTGCTCAAACATTTCAATGGCTGCTACAAGTTGGCTGTTCTATTTTGCAGGCTGCCTCCCTGATCCCATCCAATGAGATCCCTCCACAAGCAATAATGCTGGGCGTATATCTGGAGCTACAAAGTGGTGAGAGAACTTTACCACTACTTTTGTGTTAGTATGCCTGAGTGTACTTATACAGCGCAATAGTGTAACACACCAGTTTCACAGGCATGCCGTGTGGCGGCAGCTGGCTATATTGCACCAAACGACTTAAACCTAGCCTTTGCACATCTACTGATGATGCCCTACTGTACTAGCAAATTCCATTCTATGACTGGTGTACGGAAAAAGAGTGTTTTTGTTTGTTTGTTTTATAAGTATCCCATCAGTGTTACTTAAATTTCACACTATTCTTCCTGGAGCCCGCAAGGGTGATGATGTAAATCACCATGTGGCTAATACGAGACGGGGATTCTCCAGGCCTCCATCCGGGTGATTTGTAGTGAATCACCAACTTCCAGATACATGTACTATTACTAATAGTAGTATTTGGGCCATCGCACACCGGGGCATGCCCCTACTCTTTTTCAAAAGGTGTAGTGGGTTCTTTAACATGTGTGGGGTGTGGCTCTCCTGAAATACATGTTTTGGAACAAATGTACTTACAATCTATCTATATCCCCCTACAGGAAACACTAAGCTGGCTCTACAGATCATCAAGAAGAACCAGCTCATACCGATGATGAAGGGCAGTGATGACAACGCCCCCCTCCCCACCAGCACCACCCCTCCCACTTCTCTCATCAGGGCCAAACAAAAACCTCGCAAATAACCCCCTCAACCAGTGTTCTCAATTTTGTTTGATGTAAAATTATGATGAGTGCTTAATGTTAGGGGGGTTCGGGGACATGCTTCCCCAGGAAAGTTTTAAAATCTTGACCCTCCAAAACGCTATTTCCTCCATTTTGAGGGGCAAATTTTGCTGGTAGAGCTTAGTTTAATGACATCTCTTTCCATACCTTTACACGCTGATTTTTGTCTGTTAAAGATGACAGATTTCGCAAAATTTTTGTCTGTTGTGAGCAGCAATATTCAATGACGGAAAGATGGACACTGGCCAGAACACTGCCCTCAACTTTAACCTTTATCCTGCTGAGGCAGCCATTTGGCATCAGAATTTGTATTGGTTATGGGGTAAGGCAGCAGGAAGAGGGTTAAATGTGTAAATTAAATCCTAGCCTTCAGACGGGTTAACTTTCGCTGTACTAAGGAAGCTTTTAGCACCGATATTTGTGTTGGTTTTGGGGTTAAGCAGCAGTGAGAAGGTTAAAACAAGGAGGTTGAACTTTAAACCCTTGACCAGACACATTTTAATGTTGGTTTCAGATGGAAGGAAGTTTTTATGTTGTATTTAAAACCATCATGTTTCAACAAAAATGGCACCGCAAGTTTAGCAAAGTCTATTTTGTCAATACAAGTATGACACGAGAAAATGTGGTACCATGGAGGTAAGGAAAGATTTTCCACTTTGACACGATTTACACGAGGAAAAGGGCCCAACTTACAATGTAGGCATATGTCGGCAGTTGTACGACAGTTTCTTTGTACACACACACCAACATGAACAGGTGTACCCCACACTATCATTACCCAAGGACAATTGTTCAGGGTATTCCTAACACTGCTTGTTGCCATAGAAAAATGTGAAAATAATACGGACAAAATTGCTCAAGAAGACCATTCTGGCCACCAATAAACTCTTGTCTATGTGGACAGGTGGGCACTATAGACATGATTCTTAATTCTTGTGTGATGGGGAAAATTATCTAAGGGACCGCAAAAAAGTGGTCACACTGGCCAGGTGGTCCTTATGTAGAGGTGGTCACTTGTACAGGTTTGACTGTATGTCAATGGCCAGGTGGTCCTTATGTAGAGATGGTCACTTGTACAGGTTTGACTGTACTTTCCTTGGCCCCTCCCACTATTTTATGGATAGATGAATGTTTGTGTCAAACCATTCAGTGAACTGTCAGGCTGTGGTCAGGTATGACAGAGAAGCCAGCCAGGCTGATGTGGGTTTTTTTTTGTTACCTGTGTACTTTTGGCAGCACTGGTAGCTGTCCCATTCCTGAAGTTACCAGGAAAAGTCTTTTGTTGTAGTAATAAACAAAATTGCCATACACAACCTGTATCCTTGTCAAGATGCATTTTTGTAATTTTTTTTCCAAAGACTTTTTTTATCTTCCTAGTGTATTTGTGAAGGGACTAGGTAGGTAGTGTGTGGGGGAGTGTGAGTCTAGCCTTTACCAGGCTTCGGGAAGCGGTTGGAAAGAGTAGAAATTGGCTAAATAGACAGATAACATGCCAGGGGAGTTGGTCCGCTAAAGAGTACTGTTTGCCGCTACTGACGTAATTCATGTTATCTCCCTATTTGGCCAATTTCTACTCTTTCCAGTCACTTCCAGAAGTTGGGAGCGGCAAACTGTACTCTGTTTAACAGACCAACTCCACTTATCTGTCTATTTGGTCAATTTCTACTCTTTCCAACCGCTTCCCCAAGCCTGGTAGAGGTATTATTAAATCTCCAAGCAGGCAAATGGTAACTGCCATCAAAAGATCTGCTTGGAAATTACAATTTCCAGCCGCTTCCGAAGCCTGGTAGAGGCTACTACCGTTGGTGTTTTCGTCACCAGCGGTAGGGCGTGGCACATTGTTGTCTCCATCCTCCGTTGTTGACAAACAAACCGCCGGAAGTGGACTTCCATGGCGGACACCATCAGACAACGCTTTCTTCTTGTAATCCGCCTGTTTGTAGAGAAAGAAGGAGTTTCTCTGTTTACGGAATAAATTTGCGTATCCGTTCTGTAGTCCTTGTTGTTTTGGCCAAATGCCTTTTTTACTCTCCAAGCAGAGGTTTTGGCTTCGGATTATTTTTGACATGTTTTCAGGCATTTTATCGGGATTTCTTTTTTGTACTGGTATCTTTGGGTGGCAAAAGGATACTGCCCTGCCAATTTGATACTGTCTTGCAGCCACCAAAAGATCGTGTTTTTTTTTTTCTGACGGCATTTTAGTTTTATTGTACTCGGTTTCTTGTGGCCAGCCTCCGCAGCAAAACACATTATGAGCCCCCCACCCAAAAAAGCATGACTAGTATAACCTGCTAAAAAGGCTAGTAAAATGGCGTGTACTAAAAAGGATCGCGGAAGCAACAAGGAATCCAAAACGGATACGCAAATTTTGCAGTATTCCGTAAACAGAGAAACTCCTTGTTCTTTTGACAACTCTATTTTTGTAACCATTTTTTCAAACTTTTGAATGAATGAATGTCCTTTATTTAACCTTTTCATAACATCCGTTCAACTGTCCAAAATGATTCTAGTTTACAGGTACCCTAGGTAGTATTTACTACCAACGTGTGCTATTTGCGTGGCTTCCTTTAGCCGAAAGCGTCCATCGACTTAATTTTATGGATGACATCCGCGCGCGCATTGATTTTCGCCTGTTCTAAAAAAAAAAAATCATGTCTTTCGAGGCTTCACGGAACTCCGGAACTCGGCTGGAACTCAGTACAGACTGCCGGCTCATCAATGCCGCAAAAGGGCGGCTTATTGTAAAACGAAGGAGGAAGCTGTGAAGGAGGATGAGACCTGAACAAGACTATTTACATCTACCTCCTGCAAATAAAAACTTGTTTGTTTAAATGCAGTGTGGTCAGGTATGGCAATGTGCTTTAATTCGCAATACCGGCTTTGTATTCCTGTGGTTAAGCAGCATTTTTTTTTTGCTGGATTTTTTTTTCGCCCTCTCGCATTAGTTTTGTGGTCCCCAGAGGATGTCATCCATAAAATTAAATCAGTGTGGCCTTAATACGTACCCGCGTGTGCGCGTGTACACACTGGCCCGCGCTCCATAAATAGGTACGTAAACAGGATGTTTTCCAAGCTGTGAACAGAACAATAAGCCCCCCGCCTACGTACATCCATCTCTTTTCAACACGTTCCTGGCGGTTTCCGCGAACAGGTACAACCGCTACAGTACACAGGTGTTCGCTACAGGTGTTCGCTACAGGTGTAACAAAACAGCAGAACCTCAGGTGTTCGCTACAGGTGTATCAAAACAACCAAACGGCACTTGGTGTAGGAGGAGTCAGATTACTCTCCAAGCAGAGGTTTAGGCTTCTGCTTATTTTTGACGTGTTTTTATTCAGGTGTTTTTATCAGGCTTTCCTTTTTATACTGGTATCTGTTGTTTTTTTCGCCAGCCCTTTGGGTGGCAAATGGTAACTGCCTGGCAAATGGATACTGCCTGGCCAATCTGAAGAGCTAGCCTGTATACTGACCCTGGCAGCAGTCTGGCACCCAGGCTAATTCATTCATTCATAGTCAAGTAAACATGATGATGTCCCCAAAACTCGGACGAGGTCACCCTTCCCTTTGAGTCCCCGGCAGGCCAGTTGTTGACGCTTGATATACTCTTCACTTGAAGTACTCTCCAATCAGAGGGCCAGGCTTAGGCTTATTTTGGGCGTGTTTTAAGCGTTTTTATCGGGCTTTCTTTTTTGTATTCGTATTTTTTTTTACACCTGGTGACCAGCCCAACTGATCCCAACTGGCAAATGGTAACTACCTGGCCTGACTGAGGAGTAGAGTTCGGGAGCGGCAAACTGTACTCTTCAGCGGACCAACTCTCCTGGCGTGTTATCTGTCTATTTTGGCCGCTTCCCGAAGCCTGGTATGCTTGAAGAATAGTAGTCTCCACCAGACTAACAACGCGGGTTCAAAAAAAAGTAAAATTTAGCCAATAGGGAGAATAATTGACTAGGGGAGTTAAGCCAGCGTAGAGTTCAGAGGGGGAAATTAACCCTCCCGCGGACTGACTCTCCTGGCCAACTACATGTATTTCCCTTTTTTTTTTTACCGAATTCTAAGATCCCTACCCCCGACCGTAGGAAGGCCTGGTGGAGGCTAGCAGAATGGGTGCAGTGACCTGGCTGAAGCTACTGAGGGGGGCGTGGCCTGATAAGGTACATAACACGAACCCAGGAGGCTCAAAATCCTCAATCCTTGCTCGTAAGGAATGTGAAGAACTCCAGCTGACCTATTTTTCTCCGGGGTTGTTGTCCTCTTCTTTAGGGGTCAAGAAAGGGCGCGAAAAAAACACGGTCTGTGTGACCTTGAAAACATCGAAAACAAAACGAAGTAACATTTAATTATTGTCTATACCGTGACATTATTCACTCATTTATGATTTCCTGACACCCTCTCCTTTCTAAATGTATGAAAAGGTCCGATCAGATCTTTCTTGATGTTAAATAGAGCAACAAACAATGAAAAAAACAAATTACATAACTCTGTTTTGTTCACCTGTTTAGGGTCACGGCCACGTGCCGAAAGGAATGACGGGAGCTTCATGACGTCAATGCCGGGAAAGCTTCTAAATATTCAATAAAAACGGCATCGTGCAAACAACGTTATGCATTTGAACCACCTTGAAAAGGCAAATGTTTGCATTTTGAATCATATTGTAACTATGAAATCAAGGGTCACGCAAACCCAATTTTATTGCTCAGCGATCGGCATTTTGTGGAAAGAAGGCTATTTCTTTAGACTCCAAGACTTGTGATCTCCAAGCAGATATTACGAGGAAAAAATTATTATATGTTGACATGCATTTTCTAACCAACTTGCAATCTCAAGAGGAGAATAAAAGGAATAGTTTTGCTCTCGCTCTCTCTGTACACACACATATATGTATGTATATAACGTTATATATATATAGAGAGAGAGAGAGATAACTGTGTTAGATAGATAGATATAGGTATAGATAGATATAGACATATATAAGACGGAATCATACTGGCGTGACCCACAAAAAAGGTCAACCCGAGAAAACTGGACTTTGAGAGGTCACCTCGGGTCATTGACCTAAAAACTACCCATCCACTGACGTCACACGCTATCTCCATAACTGCCTCTTATTGGATCAAGGAGGTTTCAATCAGATCCTGAGCAAACTTTGCTACAATTCCGCCGGCAAATAAAACAAAGGTCCAACCCATTTGGCGCCAAATGCTCTGCTACCTTTACGCCGACAAAGGTTGGTCGGAAAGGTCGCTATGACGTCAGCGAGGTTACCTGAGGTTATCTAAACTTTCTCAAGACCCCACGGCGAGTCCAAATAAGGTTTGGACACATTCTCCCCACAATCCTTTGCGCCATAGGGCGTGGCACCTGCATCCTTTACACTGGGTGTTTAGATGTAATATTTATTTATCAACACACAATTTTTTACAAGAAAATTATAACATTTCATACAGTTTTTGTCTTTAAAATATTTTCACGTCAATTTTAAAAATGAGAGAAAAAATGTACGAATCATATATTCATTTGATTTGACCCCTTGGTTCACCGCTGAAAAAAATATAATAAAAGAAAGAATTCTTTGAACGTCTACGTTATATTTCCCGGTCTAACCTTCTCTTTATTAGCGCGTTTCTATTTCTCTTCTTCTGTGTGTTTCTTTTCTGTCGAACGGAATTTTCTGGAGATACAAATCGGCAGCTGGGGAGTGGTGTAAGAGGTGAGTTAATTAAGCTGGTACACATGTATGGTCCTTAAATTTGGCGACCTGGCCTCACAGTGGCAAATGCTACTCTCCAAGCAGAGGTTTAGGCTTCGGCTTATTTTTGACGTGTTTTTAAGCATTTTTATCGGGCCTTTTTTGTGTGTACCGGTATCTTTTTTTTTACTTCGGGTGGCAAATGGATACTGCCTGGCCCATGTGCTGTCTTGCAGCCACCAAAAGATCTGCTTGGAGATTAGGCAAATGCGCCTACAGCGAGTATTTCTACTCCACAATAGACCCTTCTGTCGTCTGAAAAAAAAAAATAGCTGAAATTGGCAAAATAGCGGGAATTTCCGCGCAAATTGGCCAAATAGCGGAAATATTGTGTCAGATGAATCCGGCTATAGGAGAACCCGCAAGCAAGTGTGCGCTCCTATGGCCGCCATTATATGTATATCTAAGATAAAACTCTCATAGCAAAATATTATCCCTATTTGGCCATTTGTTTCAGCCATGTTTTTACAGTATCATGCACATGTACATATAGAGTGGAACCTAAAAGAAATATTAGTCCAACAACATGCTAGTAACCTCAACGTCAAATTGCACAATGGATGTAAAAATCGAGTAATATTTTCTTCTTTTTTTAAAATCTTATTTTGGCCTGCTCCATTACTCAAATATGTACTCCATTGCCAACAATTTCAAATGAAACTGTATACATGTTATTTCCTACAAACCATAGTCAATCCAACGGTTGAATTTCCGTCTCCTTTGTGGATGTATAGTTTTCCTTACATCTGTCACACCTAAAGGCTGTGCTTAAATCGACGATAGTCTCTAGTGATCACAGAAATACAGATCTATTTACTTAATTCCACAAATACAACAAATGTTTAAATTTAAGTTTAGCGATGATAATCGAGAGGTAAAGGTAAATATACACATATAGGTAAACCACGCGCCTTCTATACTCTATGTGTGAAAAGGTAAATTCAACATTACAACTCAACTCTGTGGATTCATTCTGATTTTCCCCTTAGGTTTTAGACAAAATATTAAGGAGTCGGAAAACCCCTAATACGTTACCTGGCTGAATCTCAAACTAAAATGGGAATAAACAGATAATATGTTGTGTACATAAATGATAAAAGGCACTCTTGATCGCCCGCCATTTTGTTTGACCATGGCCGCCATATATGTAGTACGTTGTGTATTTCGGCTCTTACCCTAGCCTTTTTTTTGCTGAATTGGCTGCTGAAGAAACTAACGTGTCCGTTAACTATGCCCTTAATTTTTCTAGCAGAAACGCTTTTCGTTTTATCTAATAATTTCTTTCAAAGTCAGACGCAACCCGAGTGAGTACTGTGACATTCTCGTATTCCTGGTTCAATTACAATAGTATTTTTCAACACATGTAACTCACTGTTCACATGTAAAGCGAACTTGAAGTTGAGAAAGAAGAAAACAAATAACTAACGTTACAATCTTATCTTTACAACTGTACAGTGAATCAAAACTGTTTTCATACAGTGTTTCATTCGGAGAAGAAATAAGAAACACTGGCACCATGCTGGCTGAGGAGAGGAATTTTCTGACCGTCAAAGTACTCTCCAAGCAGAGGTTTAGGCTTCGGCTTATTTTTGACGTGTTTTCAGGCGTTTTAATCGGGCTTTCTTTTTTGTACTTGTAACTTCTTTTTATGCCAGCCCTTTGGGTGGCCAATGGTAACTCTCTAGCAAATGCTTAGCCAATTTGATACTGTCTTGCAGCCACCGAAAGATCTGCTTGGAAATTACCGAGAATGGCGAAATCGCGAGAACAAAACAGTTCCAATCATACTTTGAGTCCATGTAATACTAGGTTAGCTACCTCATACATTTGTATCTGACCGAAAAATCCCCCGTTAATTTCAGTGGAAAGTCTAATATAGTGACGATAGTTTCACAGTAATCTAGTGAAGAAAAAGATACGTAGGATAGATGGGGATATTCTCTCTCGCATCCTCTTTCCTCCATCTTGCTCCTCCTCCATTGATCATCTAAAATTTCACCTTGTCCGTGATAGACAAATTTATACGAGTCTGACTATCTAAATCTACAGACACAAAATCGCGTAGATAGGCTAGTAGGTGGATGTGTGTTGGGGGTAGGGTTTTGAAAAAAGCGGGTGGCGTAAACGAGCTAAAATGTCGCACTGTCCGCCCTATGCCTGTTCTTCGTCATCATTTTTCGACTGTGCGTGAGAAAATATTCCACCGCAGATGATACACAAGAAACCGTCTACTCCTATTGCTTTAAAACGTGATAAACCACCCAGTATATATTTAGAAAAAAGACATATTCTATCTGTTATGGCGAATTTTCAATCTGTATCGCTTTTAGAAAAGTGTAGGTGCAGGTACACGGAGAATCATTTTGCCACACCTTCGTATATTACATTCTAAACGTTTATAAACAGATTCGTAAACAATAAGGAAAACGTTGTAAATAATAGCTTTAAATTGCATTCTACATTGTATAACTGTATGTGCAAAGTTTACTTTGTAACGTTGTTATTTTTCCGGGGGAAAACGTTGTAGTTGAACTTCAAATCGGCCATGTTTGTTCTACAGCTAGGTGTCCCTATGCTGTCGTTCTCTTCTAAAAGAAGAAAGATTTCGAATGCAGTTTATCGTTGTTCCGTACAAATATCGACACTGATATTGACTAAAGAAATTAGCTGTAGCGCTGTGGGCTACAAAACATGGCGTTGGGGTTTCTCAGCTCAGTTGTATGCGGAGGAGAATTATACAACAACGATCACCACATCCTACAGACAAGGGACGCTTTGAAAACGCTCGGTTTTTCCAAGGCCTGAGTCAGTATAAAAAGGATTTTTCCAAGTTACCCCCTGATTTTCCCGTTGTGCTACAGTCTGTTTTTATTTTCTCAGAATTCTATCTATCACTTTTTCCTCAGAATTTTAACAGAAGAAAAAGAAAAATTCGGCCCATACTAAACAGGCTTTCATATGATAGTGAAGTCTTGATTACTATACTTTCATAACAGATGTATCAAAGCTTGTTCAATGCTAACTACATGTATATGCAAGGAGTCTCTTTGGTATATGCAAAAGCCTCTCCTTTTTGTGTAAAGCAGGCCTCCCGTCTGTCGCCAGTTCTCAAAAGACTGTGACAATGAATTTGCATGGTATTAGTAACACCCCGCCATTTTGTCGGACTGGAAAGAGTCGGGCCTTTGTTGACGAGACGTTAGAATGCAAGGGAGGAAATTTCGGCGTTTAATAGCTCGTGTAAAGGTCAAAGTCATAGTTTTGATGTAGAGATATTTTGATAAATCATCTGTAAAGTGTGTACTGTATTTGACAGACGTTACAGTGATGGTAGTCAAATTATGCGATTTCAGGGCAGTAAAACTGGATTTTCAAAGTCAATTTCTTTAAATGTAGTAAGTTGAATCAATTCTATCCCATAGCCTACTGATATCTGTGAGGCAAAAATGTGATGTCGCTGAAGGAAAACGGTTGCTTGTTTCGTATTGTAGGCTGGTTCTAGCTATTTATTAGTGGTACAAAAAAATAATAAAGGGACTCCTCACGTAGCTTGTTTCTGGGCTATTTCAAACGCTTCAAGTATGAAATGATGACAAAAATGTGCTAAGAAATGACAGTAAATGTCAATATCAGACAGATTTCCTAATCCAGAATATTTTTGTTTCTTTTGCCAGCCTGAAATTGCATTGGATTTAATTTGTAAAGAGGGTATCACACAGAGCTAAGCGTTAAGCCGGAAACACGCAGTTGAACTTGGATTCGGGGTCAGCAATTTTCTCGTACGTGTTCTTGTTCGTGAAGAAATTGCATCTATGTGAATCATTATTTAAATCTTTTGAGTCTTTTTGTCATGTATGCGTGCAGACAGACGTTGGTCCTTCGTTAATTTGCTAATTGGATAAGATTATGCGGTGGTATCACACTTCTATAATAGGACCTGGGCTGTATAACTGTTAGGTTATACTGGTAAAAAAGAAACGCATTGTAGAGCCGTTATTGAAGTAAGGGAAAGCTTTTAATTTTTTTCTTCAGAAGTATATTTACGAAAAGTCCGCACAAGTGTACTTATACAAATAAATGTAATCTTTACCCAAATTTGCACATTTCAAAATTAATAGTAATGCTTTTATGCGTACCAAGGAGGTTAAAATCTCCTTGGAAATACCCAAGCGAAGGTAAATAGTAAAGGAATGGAAACGAAGGCGATACATTTTTCATAAAAGTTTTCAATCCGGCAGCAGCAAAATAAAATCGGTCTCATCAAAGACAAAGAATCTCTACGTCACCACAAGCGCTGGTTTCCAAGAATACCGCCTTTAGTCAGTGAGTGCCTGACAAGCGCCAAAACCACGTCGTGCGTTCCATTCCCGATGACTTCCCGAGTAGTTCATCCTTATCATGCTTGGTGAAAAACAGACGATCTTTACCCAGGGATTAGCATGTGGACCGGTCAGGTCCAGTTTTTCACGGGTCGGGGCTACACCCAAATTCCTTTAATTTCCATGTGTATGAATTAATTGACGCGCACAGACAATGATGGAAAGGACGAGTGAGTCATTTCCTGCGAGAGCCGTGCGTCTTGGGACGAAAAAAGGACAGCGAACCAGAAAAACTGGGACCGGAAGAGCGACAGAAAACAGGCGGGACACTCCAGACAATTTGGGACAGGAATCTTGCGGGTGGACGGCGTGATTCCTGTTGTTTTTCTTTCCGATTTAGTTCGTGGAGAAGCTGTGTTTTTTGTCCTCCTTTGAACTGCGACCCCATGCGAGGAATGCAAAGGCGCCGTACATGACTTGGGTTTCAAATTGGCACATGCAAATTCACGGGCGCTTGGGGTGGAAAAAACCGACGCCCTGCTTTTCCCCCTACCGACAACAACAGATGCGGACCTAGTCGCCGAATTTCAACGAAAATTCCACCAAGATCTCCAAATCCAGCCGAACCTGAACGAAAAACCGTTTGGCTGATTTTGTAAACTTGTTTACGCACCAAAAAAACAAGGGAGGCTCGTTGTGTAAGCAAATAAGAGGCGTTGTTTGCGCGTGGAATTATAAAGGAGAGGCGGTCTCGGCGTTTTTCTGTTGTTTGCCGCTCCGCTAGTTCCCGCTTCGCCGGGGACCAGGGGTGGATATTCAAATGCAATGTCATAGTGCATTGTCTCGATTCGCTGCCTTCTACCTCCGGAAGAATGACGCTAACATCATGACAGAGGAACACAGAAAGGGCTCAAACCGCCAGGAGGACTCGGAACCGGCCGCCGAGAGAGAATTCGATGCGGCGATCAGGAAAGGATGGAACAGAGATTCCGACTCGTAAGTACAACAGCCGATGGGTCGCGGCGTGGGTATACCGGGGCTTGTCTTACAGTTAGTACAGATATGATCTCTAGTTTTCTAGTCAAATTTTCTTCATCAGGTAGATTCGCGTTGTCTGTACGTTGCTGTACATCGCCCTGTGTGTGTGTCGGGTCAAATTTATCATTCTGGAGAAGTAGGTGAGGTCGGGGAAGACCGAAGCGCGCTAATCCAATCTCTATCGATTAGGGAAAATTACTGAGCACTCGAATCAATACTTGTTTGCAATTCCATGGCTGTCGCTTGTATTTTTGCGACTTACAACAATAGTAGGAAACGTAAAATAAGGCTTACAATCCATTTTCGATATACAAGAGCGGAAGAAACGGGAAAACGGGCGATTTTTTTAGCAGATTAGGAAAGACTGAGCGTGTTTTTTTTTATATTCCCCCTCATAAATAAAAAGCGCCATTTTGTTCTCAGTACAAAACAAACATGGGAATGAAACGGCTCAGTTTGTTTACCAGTCTGTTTTTTTGTTTTGTTTATCAGACAAGTAGCCGCCTGGCTATTGTGTTGATGAGTACAAGTGTCGCTTGGGAAAGTTTTTTTTTTGGTGAATGTGTAACGGAATTTGTCGAAACAACGCAAGTGCGCCTATTATATGGGAGCGGCTTGCTACTAGTATTTATTTGGGCATTTCTTAGCGTCGGAGGATGTGAGATAGGGGGGGAAGGGGGGGGGGCACAGTCTTTACAAATCTTTGCATACATTATTTCTCTCTTGATTGGCGTTACTAATTAAAATTCGCTTGATGCGACTAAGGTTTCAAAGTTTCAGACAAAAAAATACAGCTCATTTTTTCAAGCAATGGGTATGGACAGATTTGATAAAAGGGCCCCTGCATAATTATTTCATGCATAATAATTTTATGCATGTATCTATGCATACATATCAAATTAGTGCTTGATTATCGGCTCAACTGGACGTGGTCCAAATTAATATCAGAATTTGTGATGAGATAAAAAAAAATACAGATGAAGAAATGAAAATCGCTGGAACAATTTTGAACAATTTTAGAAATGTTTAAACTTGCTGAACAGAAACAGCTGGAAAAAAACTTGGAATATTTCGCAAAGGACACGTGACTCTACAAAAAAGGGACAAAAAACGAGCTCTGTATTCGGAATTGAATACGATTTGGTTACATGCAAACGCGAATAAGAATACTTTGTAACCTTTTACATTTCACACATTAAACTCAGAGTGAATTGAATATTTTATGCGGTTTGGAAATTTTTCAACTCACAAAAAAATGAGTTAATTTTAAAAATCTGCAAATAGATATCAATTAATAAATTGTATTACATAATTCACTGTACCATACACACAAGGCATGGTAGTGCAAGTACAGTATAATACGTCTATAACAGCAACTACATGAACAAAATGCGACAGCAAAAATTGAGTCAGTAATAGTGTTAAATTCGTGTAGGGTTATGTGGAACCAATTTTCAAACATGAATATTCAAATTTGTGAGAAAAATGTCAAATTCACACATGTATACTAGTATCATCTAGAGACAGGAAACATGTCACATTATGGAAGAATACTTTAGGTCGCGTAAGAAGTATGATTTTGAGGATATGGTCTTGTTGTTCTAGCCTGGGTGCCATCCTTTATAATTTTGAAATAATATTTTTTAGAAGGAGCGAGTATGGGAGTAAACTACATGTAAATAGCATGGCGCCCAGGCTATTGTTCATTGTTGGAGACGAAGTAGAACAAGCACAGTAACATAGAAGTATTGGATGGGGTCACCACGTGGACATTACAAGCTTGAATTATTCAACAAAATAAAAACCCCGACTAGCTGCTAGATGTCAAATATGAAAAATAACAACTTTAGTTTACATGATCGTAGAATTGACAAGATCAAAGAACCCTTGCTTAATCTGGGATTTCTACGTTCTAGTCTAAACATTTTGCTCACAGAAGTTGAAGAATGGCTACTGTTATTTTCTTGACGTGTGGCAAACGCTGCCCGCCTTTGTCAAATTCAAGTTCAACAATTACAGAATCAAAGGTCGTCACGAATAATAGTGGTTTATATTGTCACCGAGGGAGGCATGGAAAGAAAGAGGACAGTATAAAGGAACGGGGTCATTAGTTCATTTTCTCGGGTTGTTTCTAAGCCCTTTTAACAATGCAGTATTTAGGGGGAGGATAATTTGATGGCGGCGACCAAAACATGGACATGCACGCAGCACAGCCAGGGGTGGAACTAGGGAGAATTCATGTTCATTCAACAACAATGTTTTGGACGTACAAATTCGCGGTTAGGATCATTTCACGACTGCCAGAGAAGTGCTGTACGAACATTTATCTCCAGAATACGACAAAAAAAGTAAAAGAAGTGTATAGTAACACAAATCGTGGAGAATATAGGCAGTAATAGTTGTGGTGTAACTGCATTGTTTTTGTCGGTGGAAAAGTGTTGTTGTGAGAACATTTTTTTTCCTGAATGGATTTTCGTAACGATTGGAAAGGTTTATAAACTTCTAAATCCCTCTAAGATGGAAATATGTAAGTTTATCAATTGTACTGCTGAATATAACCTTTGAAAAGGAAAAACAACTATATTCTGTAAAAATGCGACAATTTCTGTGGCTGTTTATTTTTCTGATCATGAACTAACCTAGGAAGAGGTCGACTTGAAGTAAGCTATAAAAAGAAAATTCAAAACTGTAGTTGGGTTAATATAGGAGTTATGAAATTTCATTCTAGCATTAGAACGTTTATTTACAGGAAGCGACATAAACTGGTCGGTACAAAATCATCGTAAAGGAAACTGTTCAGTTTGATCTTCAACTGAACTAAAAAATATAGGAACTACTCTTTCCCTTCCTTTTCAACATTTCTAAATCACCTTTCTACTCTTGTCATGAACATATTTGCGGTAAATTTTGAAGGGTTACTTTTTGGTCCAGGAGTTAGATTTGAACAACATGTTCATCGAATTACGTTGAAGAGTATAAATGGATGCCTTACTTTTAAGTTGTTATCATACAAAACATGGAAAACACAAGATGGATACATCGAACACTAGAAGAACGAGGAAAGACTTGTAGTGTTGTTATTTTTTGTACAAAAACGAAGGCTGAATTTTTTCCGGTCGTAAATACTCAGTTATAATTGTGATCAAGACCAGATGTTGGTCATCTGTGTACATTTTTGGGAGATCGAAAACAACTGGAGTAAATTTCGATGAACGAACGAACTCGCAAGCGACACATCGAAAAACTTCCACAGAAACAGCATTAGGTAAGAACGTGTCAAAATGCTTGGCAACAAGCAGCGAGAATTTCCATACATCTGGGATTGCTAAAAAAAGAAGCATTGGAGACTAAATTTTCACATGTTTTGATTGCATTTTCTGTAAACCGAACAGAGATTTTGGAACAACGTATTTTGGGCACTTACTGCAAGACGATAGGGTGAAAAACACTGGAAACAAGACAAAAATTGGCGGGAAAACGCGGAGAAAAATTCTCGATCTGCACAGCACGGTCCGGAGAACGAACTGAGGGTGGCGGCCACACACACAAAAACACATTATGCAAAAACAAATAGCCAAGCGTTGTTTATCTCGTAACTTGTGGACACGTGACTTGGGCGGTAACATGGATACGTGGTGAGGGAGAAAACGTTATGTGGGCGGGACCGGGAACGCAATCAGAACCATCCGAACTGACGGAGAGAAACACACACGCGTTGTACGACACCGTACCACACACACACTGTCAGGCCGCCGCCATGTTGCCACCATGACAAGAAATGGACCACAGAAAAAGGTACGACTGTAACCATCACGTTGACGGTTAAATCGTGGCATTTTTCTGCAGTTTTTGTGGGAAATCTGGTGGAAAATAGGAGCATATACGAATCATTAGCATACCTTATAGAAATTTGTCGGTTTACCAGTGGAAAAGATGGGTATATAACGTGAAGCATGGAGTCCTCTAGGAAACTGCTTTGGTAATACGGTTTTGGTCCCATGTGTTAGAAGGAACTCGTGCGGCATTTTAACAGCTTTAAACGGGGTGATTTTTAGCTTTTAATCGAGGTCTTTGTGCGCAAATCTTTCACGGGAAAACTTTGCGGTTTTCTGTCTGCACGCGACTCCGATTTCAATGTTTTTGATGCACAGAAAAGCATGAAAGACGAGAACTAAACTGACTTACTTGTAGTACTAAAACACACGAGCACGATTCATGGAAAAATTAGCCAAAAATCGTGATGGAATGAAGCAGTCATAACACTTATAAATTTTACACAGAATGGATGGGTTAGAATGAAAACTAAAGATGGTGTTTTATACTTAAACGCTGTCGAAGTGAGGAAAGTGTAACAGTTTGTAGAGTCTTTGTACAGTTAGGCAGGAATAGACAAATCCACCTGTGTGGTGGTATGGGCGTTAACATAGGACTATAGATATGCTATAGATATACTGAACCTGATTGTATATAGAATAATTATGTGTTTCTTTACCAAAATGTAAAACGAAGTACTCTCCTCTAGCTAAATCATTCATCTAGACTAAAGGCATTCATCTAACATAACAAGTAAGACAAATCAAAATTTTCTGACAATGATTTTTCTCACCAGCATTTTTCTTTCTCTACTTCTGTTCTGAACTCGTGTTCTTTTGAAATTTGAAAAACTATTGAAATCACCAATTGTTAGATTGAATAAATTATAATATAGGAAAGACTTGTATAAGGTCTTACATGTAGTTTTATACCTCAAACCTAAGTAACTTGAATTGACTAGATGATACGGTCGAGTTATGAAACTGTAAATGCTCATGGAATGATATCAAACTAGCCTAAATAATTGGTGACAGCCTGGTATTTTGTCTCTACTGAATGTTTCAAAGAAACTTTACAAAGAAACAGATTTTTTCTATCAAAGACTGAAATGAAGACATAATTTGTATTCAGACTTTTCAGTTGTTCTACTTTGAAAGCTATTTTTGTATGAAGATATAATTGTATTTAGACTACAAGGAATACTCTTAACTATTAGGTTGCACAGTGAATGGAACAACATACATCACACATCAACTTGTACTGAATGGGACATCAAAAACAGTCTGAACTGAAATTAACTGGCAACTTATTTTACACTCAGAATAGCAAAACATATCAGGGAAATTTAAGACTATTACAACTGAAATAATAAACATGTTAAAACTTGAACAGACAAAGGAGGTACATGTGAAACTTACGCATGTCAAAAATTCATGTTTTGTCCAAATAAAGGTAAAAAGTAGGTAAAAACAAAAGAAAGAAAGAATGCATGATGTTTTTGAAACAAATTATTAAGAAATGGAACATACATAAGACCAACTGGGATTGGCAAAGAGAAGAAAAGTATATTTTGACTCTGAACAAGTTGCGATTTCGTTGGAAAGGGGCTTCGATTTTTTGTTTACTGTTTATAGGCTATATTCATATAAAATAAGACACACACTATCCGGGCTTTGCTAACTGTTTAACTGAGCGAATAAAAGTATTTTTGACTTGGAAACAAGTTTTCTTCGATATAGTTGGAAGGGGACCATGGAATTTTTCTGATTTTCGTTTCATAGAGTCGTTGTTTTGTCTGCCACCCTGTTGTTTTTTGTTGAATAGTTTCTCTACGCTGTGTCAGAACATAATGAAAATGGCTGCAGGTACAATGTATTATGTTGTCTTCGACTGTTTTACAAATTGCCAACTTAATACTAACAAAAGGACGGCACAAAAATCCTCTGTTGGCGAAATAAACACGAGGTTAACACAACATGACAAACGGAAAGGGAAAGGGAAAACTTATCTGAGAAGAGTAGTGTGAGGGTAGATTCCCTGGCCATATAGGAATTGGTCTTTAGTGGCAACGAGGAGGTTCAAGCCTTGGCAGCAACAACAGTCCTAGTTCTCGTTGCTCTGTCTTTCTTTCTCGACTTGTGAATGAAAACCTGGTACGAATGTTTTCATTCGCTTCTCAAATTATAAATTTTTCACTCACTTCTCAAATTAGAATCACCATTATTCCAACAAAGGACCAGGAAAAGACAGGAGCCACTCAAACAAAGAGGAATTATGACTCAGCGGATAATCCAAAGAAAAAAAGAGGTTTGAAATTACACGATTAGAAAAAAACCTATAATTATAACATTTCGTGCTTAAAAATTGAGAAGATCAGATGTAATGTCTATCTGCCCTATTGTTACTCTACTCTCTACACGCAGGGATGGTGTAATAAGAAACAATGCAGCTTTTCTATCACAAAGGATTTTGAGTTGATCAGTTTTCAAGTGCAGTTAGCTCAATTTTTGTCATGTCTGAATTTTGTATGGTCCTATTGTATGTGACACTGGAGTAGAGTAGATTCTAAAGATATAACATCTCTGTATTCATACTGTATGCAGAATTGCAAACCGTTTGGAGTTCAAAATATCACTAGGAAGAAACTAGCTTGCAGTTCAACTACAATAAGTGTTAATCCGTAATTCATATGCGCTGCTAAAATGTTGTCTTGGCGAAAGAGGATTTCGTGGAATTGTGTACAACAGCAAGGGATGGTGGAATGAGGTCAGTGATTTTTGTAACGTTTCTAAAACAAAATCACTGCAGGGTTTTGATTTTCTAGCGCATGTAAACATAAAAAATGATCAGAAGGAGTTGAGGGTGAAAAATTATGGGTGCAGACAAGTAAAAAGTAGGAATGACAGGAATCAAAATAATTGCAACTCTGAAATTCAGTAGAGAAGTATCTTGGTAAAGACATCAACCACTGAGGTCTAAAATTTATCAGTTGTAGCGACAAAATATTCTCATGGAGTCTGCTAGGGTTTCTATACGTGCGATTTTAGCGGCGCTAGGGCTCGGTTACCGTCGGGGGAAAGTTGAACCTACCCCCGGCGAAGGTAGCATCGAGGGTACGGTGAAAACAGTATGAGTAGGAAATATTGGGATTTTCTTATACACAGCCAGGCATTCCACCTGCCTTGCTTACGTTTCGATGTCTATCAGACACCTTCCTCAGAGCTTCTGTAAGCAAGGTAGGACATATCCCTGGTTGTGTTCTACAAGAAAATCCCAATATCCTATGTTCTACCAACCTGATGAAATTATTTTCGGAAGTATGAGTAGAGTAGAGTACAGAGCCTACGGTCATGTAGAGTAGAGTAGAGTAGAGCATCTACGGCCAGGTAGGACATCAGTTCAGTTTTCCATTCTTGATTCGGCCGATTCGAATGCATTGCAAGAAAGACAGTGTGATTTGCATATCAAGTACACAAGTAGAAGTTGCGATGCAGGAATGTCATAGGAATCCATACAAGGAATTCAGTATTTTGTGCATATAAGAAGAGTTACATATCCTCACAACCTAGCTAACAATGTTGTGATGATCATGAAGTTGCATTCGACGAAATACGTTCAAAACATACGGGTATGTCGTATATAGAAAAATTTAGGTCTCAATTTTGTTTGTGTTGGAAGAAAGCTGAATCGTATAGAATAGTTGTGACGGTGTCTAACAAATAAACAAGGCTTGTGATTTGTTTTTCTCATTCAGTGCACAGATAATTTGGACTACAGACACTTCAGACAAAAACAGAGCGCTCAGACAAAATGTTGTGAATGAGGGAAGTTTAGGCGCTAAGTTTTGTCTGGCCTTTTTGTGTCGCGCACTGAAAAACAAGTCTAGGAGACACATCCGGAAATACCATTGACATCGGAGATAGAAACGGTATCTTCTAAATGATAAATACTGTCCAAAATAATACATACTTTTGATGACAAGTCGAGGAAAGCTTTGTGAATTTTACGTCTCTTTACTTGACTTGCACACGGACTATGTAGCAAATTGTAAGGTTTTGAATAACAGAATTCAGCGTGAAAGGGTTACTCAAATTGACTGTGTCAATTGTCAATTGTCTTTGTTCTTTGGGTGAACAGGGGTCACCAAAATGGTGTCAAAAGATTCATCAGAGCTCTATCAACAGAAATAAGAGAGGGTGTTTCCGGACAGGGGAGCCGACTAAATTCAAATGACTCAGCTCTGGACGAAAAGGCAACAACACTCTTCTAGTTCAGTAGTTGTGTTACAAATTGTAGTCTTCTTTCCTGTTTTTAATTTACACAAAATACCTTCTGTCTCATTCGCCATTTTTGAAGAGAGACCACAGTCTCCTTCGTTGAGAAAAACAACACAAAAACAGCGGTATGTTCACTGTTCTTTGAGTGGTTACGTTTTAAACGACAGACCTGTTATGATGAAAAGAGTGACCACTTCAAATTGTCCTTGAAGTGTGTATACCTTTCTCTCGCCAAATCTGCTCTCTTTCCTTTAGATAACAACGTTAAAACGAATTCCATTGAAATCAGGCTTGCCTATAGGTCTTCCCTGCACAGTTAGTGTGCAATCGCGGACTAGTTCTTCTCCGTGAATGTAGAAAAAGATAAAATCGATCGAGTGAGGCCCTCAACAAAATGGCGGGTTACTAGATAGCTCGGACATGCCATGCAACGCGGTCAATTTTTCACCAGCGATGATATTCGGAAAGATTCGGTGCCCAATCTTTTGTTTTATACTGTAACGACAGCAGGATAAATGGCTTAATACATTAATCTATTTTATCAGTAATTATTGTAATGATATATCATGAGTTAGACTCTGACTTGTTACTTTACAAGTTGGAAAATACAATGTCCTTTTTTTCACTGTTATTTCTCTGCAACGCATTTGTACTTTCAATAGCAAGAATATCACCGGGCAACTCTTCAGTGTAATTCCGTAAGAAAATGTGTTTTTAAAATATTTAACACATTTTAATGAGTTAATACTAGTAACACATTTTCCCACATGAATCCATGCAAAACTTGTCAGACAACAATTTTCACAAATTTCAAAGGTCAAGACAATTCTAGGACATAATTTTCTTTCCAACAATTTCTCAAACGATCCAGATGATAAAACACACCAATTACATAACCTGTGGATTTTATTCAGTCATAAAATTTTATTTCCAGTTTACACTGGATATTAAAGGAAAAAAAGATAAACAGATGCAAAAACATCCTGTGACCCTTCAACTCTGGTGGCATGCCCTGAGTCATAGCTTTACATAGGCCCAAGTTGATACAATCATACAGTGAAGCCTTGGCCAGAGTACTAGTATGTAGGGATGGTGCCCCACAATGACCATGCGACAGTACGTATACGGTATATTTTCCGTCTAGTTATACGATGTTTGTATATTCTGGGTCGGTTATACGAGTGTTTACGGGCGATAAATGCGTGGTGGGTGTCTGATTACTTGTAGATGTTGTGATCGTAGCGCTAGCTTCGGCCGGCCGGCTCGCTCGCTTCTCGGCATGTACCCCGGGCTCGATCCTACTGACCTCCGTAGGATGCCCTTGCTCAGTCCGCTAGCTTGCAATATTGTCGGGAAAAGACGTAAAAATCCACCCTTTTCGCTCAAAATTATGTATAGCGGGATTTATGAGTAAAACTTGACCCATTTTAGGGATATTTGCCTGTTTTCGCATTCAGAAAATGAGAAATTCGACTGTGTTTTTCGTTATCGTATATTCCGCCATGTTTACGAAACCGGCAATTGCAGGTATGAGGATCTCTTGTTATGTTAGCAGGTCTTTTAACTTTTTGGTTGCCACTGTTCATGTTAATCCCTCGTTTAAAATTACGAACATGATGTGGAATGTTTTTACAAGTTTTCGCACATTTTAGCTTTTCATACTCTGGTGAAAAACCATGTATTTTTGGACAAAACTAACCTGGATGGCCAAAAAATGACCTATGAAATTATAGCAAAATCTTCCGACATTGTTGACCACGTCAGTACCCAATACCACGTTTCCAAATCGTTCATCCCCTGCCATTCCAAATTGCCGAAGACTTTATTATTTTTCTTACAAAATTCATGGAAAATTGCCGTTGTTGCGGAAAGTTCGGTAGCGGTGCGCTGTGGCCTGTGATTGGTTGAAGGCCTTGATCGGTGAGTTGATTGACGTGAGTGCAGCACAACCGGGGCGAGCGTGCGTGAGGAAGCAAAAACCCACCCACTAAGCTTTACCACTACTGGACGCTACAACCCGGCCCGGCCATGCTAGAACTCGGGCCACACACCGCTGCCGAGGCCACCAGAAAGAGCTGAGACAAATCTCAGTGCGGGTAGGTCCCCAAACCTTTTGCCTGAGAGCCGCTGTAGGGAGTCCCTGAGTCATGTCGGACGAGAGCGAGCGAGCGAACGTTGGTCGGACATGTTCCTTCAGGGGAAAGCAAAGAAGGGGAGGGAGGGTCGAGTAAAATGTTATGTAGTAAGGTCGACCTACATCTCGTTATTTCGTACTCTTCCTAACCCCCACAAATGACAAGTGACACATCTAGTCGAAGGGTTGAAACACTTGGTTAGGTCAGAAATTAGTCGGTTTGACAGAGGAATCCATGGAGGAAGGAAAAGGGGGATTTATAGGGGAAGAGTGTTGTAGTGTTTTGTGTGTTCGAAACGTGCGTAAGCACGGTTTTGGTCGTCTGACTCCGGACACGATTTTGAGCTCAGTTCGTTCCTTTTTTCACAGGCCGGCATCCTCGGCTCGATGCTCAGGGAGGGTCGGGGGCTCAGACAAGGAGCTGGAGGCCGTCAGCAGCGCCAACACAGAAGCCATCTGGAGCGGGTTTCAAATCGGGACGTCGTCAGGAAGCCCGGAGCTACAACAGCCGTGCAGCGAAGAAGGGCGAAGCTGGACCCCGAACGTGCAACTCCAATCCCCATGGTGGATCCCGCAAGAGGCCGCGCTAACCTCAGCGTACATGGCCATGGCGTCCTTCTCCGACCATCTTGGCGAGCAGCTTTGGTGCGGCGTGTGCCTGGGACGATACAACGACCCCAAGGTGCTGCCGTGCCTTCACACGTTCTGCCGGCCGTGCCTCGAGCAGGTCCACGATCGAGACGGCCGCCTCCGCTGCCCGACTTGCCAACAAGACGTGCCGCTCGCCGATTCGGGCGTCGACGGCTTGCCGTCCAACTTCTTCATTAACAACATCCTCGACGTGGTGACATCGCAGGAGGAAGACGTGGAAAATGGACTCGGAGAAGACACGAACGCCGGTGGCAGTCGCGGGAACGGGATTTCGGGGGTGGCGGCCGCAGGCTTGTCGCTGCACGGGCGGCAAAGATGTAACTCGTGCGAGGACGGCTCCCTCGCCACGTCCCGGTGCCGAGACTGCAACGAGTACCTCTGCGACAACTGCGTCCTGGCCCACCACCGCGTCAGGCTGACCAAAGACCATTTTATCTTACGACTGCAGCCTGACGGAGGCACCCGCCCGGCTCCTGGGCTTGTCGGCCCGCCCATGTCAGTCCAGGTGGCCGCGGAGCGCGTGGCCTGCTTCTGCGCCGTCCACGAGAGCGAGATCGTGCGCCTCTTCTGCGACACATGCCGCCTGCCCATCTGCCGAGAGTGCACCATGTCCTTACACCAGGGCCACAGCTTCGTGTACCTTCAAGACGCCGTGCAAGACGCCAAGGCCGTCACCTCGCAGCTCCTTTCAGACGCGCGACAGGGCATCCAGGCTCTGGAACGATCCCTGAAGGACACCCAGGCTATGGCGGAAAGAGTCGAGATGCAGACACAGTCAGTGTCCACCGAGGTTCGTGCCACTACTCGGCGGTACATGGCGGCCATCGAGGAGAGAGAGCGCGATCTTCTGCGGAGAGTGGAGAAAATCAGGCAAGTGAAGGGCAAAACACTGCATGTGCAAATTGAGGAACTCAGGGCAGGGCTGGCCAAGCTTAGCCAAACAGTGAACTTTGTGGAAACTGCATTAGAAACGGGTAGTGATGTCGATGTTCTGAAAACCAAAGATGAGATGGTGTCCCAGATGAGAGAGCTAAGAGCCTTAAGAGGGCACCTCCAGCCTCATGAAGACGATTCGATCGTGTTCACCCCGCCGGACGCTGCCTTACACACAGCTGTTTCGAACCTGGGCATCGTCTCAAGCAGCGCCTACGCTGCGCAGTCAGTCGCGAACGGTGACGGACTAAAACGTGCTCTTAAAGGAAAGACAGCACAGTTCATAATTCATGCCAAAGATCACCAGGGCGAAGCCCGATGCACCGGAGGCGACCCAGTCTCCGTCATAATCCAGTCTCCCGAAGGGGGGCTGTACCGAGCAGAAGTCATAGACAGACAGAACGGCACCTATGCCGTCAACTATCGCGGTCAAACCGAGGGACAGCACACCATATCTGTGACCATCCGTGGCAAGCACATCCAGGAGAGTCCATTCAAGGTACAGGTGAAAACCGGGCGCAACTACAGTACTGTTGGACAGATGCTGCTGAAGATTGGGGAGGAGGGAGAGGGGGACGGACAGTTGTGCCGCCCGTGGGGCATCTGCTGCGACAAAGATGGCAACTACATAGTAGCTGACCGCAGCAATAATCGTATACAGGTTTTCAACCACAGCGGGACATTCCTTCACAAGTTTGGGTCTGCAGGGTCACGGAATGGCCAGTTCGATCGACCGGCGGGCGTGGCTGTCGACAATCAGGGGCGAATCATCGTGGCGGACAAGGACAACCACCGCATTCAGATCTTCAGTTTCCACGGCGACTTCATGCTGAAGTTCGGGGAGAAGGGCAGCAAGAATGGACAGTTTAACTATCCATGGGACGTTGCAGTCAGCTCCGAGGGAAAGATCCTTGTGTCAGACACACGAAATCACCGCGTCCAACTCTTCCACGCAGACGGCGCCTTCTACAACAAGTACGGGTTCGAGGGCGCCCTCTGGAAACACTTCGATTCGCCGCGCGGTGTCGCGTTCAATCGCGAAGGCCACATGGTGGTCACCGACTTCAACAACCATCGCCTTCTTGTCATCCATCCCGATTTCCAGTCCGCTAGATTCCTCGGCAGCGAAGGCACCGGTAACGGACAATTCCTACGCCCCCAGGGCGTGGCCGTCGACCAGGAGGGCCACATCATCGTGGCGGACTCCCGCAATCATCGCATCCAAGTGTTCACGCCCAACGGGAACTTCCTGTACAAGTTCGGGATGCCAGGAACTGGTCCGGGGTGCGTGGACCGACCGTCGGGCATTTGCGTGACTCCCGACGGACTCATCGCAGTCGTGGACTTCGGTAATAACCGCGTTCAAGTCTTCTAAAGGACTGCAAGCAAGGCTGTTCACAGCCTCAAGCCTCCTCAAAAGGAGATCCAAGTCTCAGGGTGGTACTATTCATAAAAGGCAAGCCTTCTCTAAGTTGTTTGTTTCTTATATATTTTTTTTTCAGTAAGAAGAACTAGCTGTAAATGTAGTGTTACTAAGTAAAAATTATGGGTGATTTTACGATAAATAAGATGAGCACAGAAAAATTGCTGGCCTTGCGCTGCTGCTACCACGTTGTGTAACAACCATTGAGTGCATTTGGCCAAGCTTGCATTCATCCATCCTCCAAAAGATACAACAACCACCAAACACACCCCTTCAAGAATTCCATGCAGCTATAGCGTTTCATTCCTCTTTCTTGTTGTAAGATTGTGATCTCCGTGCCAAAAGTAGACAGTTTCGAAACGTTACTTGGGTATCCATCCAGGTGACAACACATCAAGCCGCAATATTATCGCAGAATTCTGTATGAATTTAATTAATGAAGTGACTACGTAGGTACTTACAATTCTGAATTGTACCAAAATGTATGCTTGACCTTTTGTTTCCAATTTGCCTTGCAAGATTTGGTTATTTTGCACCTTATGACTACCTCAGAAAAACAGTTTTATTTTCCAAAGACCTCAGTGTAATAATAAATAGCATAAAAACCATATCCATTTGCAAGGCCGGCCAGATAATATACACCTGAAACCAAAGATGCAAATGCTTGTTATGATATTGTAGGAAATGGACAAACTGATGATGTAGACAGGATTTTTTTCGTTCTAGAAAGCTTGATGCTGCATCCACACATCTACCTCATAATAATCAACATCCATATACCGAGTCATGGAAAATATCACCCATAATGTTTACTCACTGGTATGTAGTATTGTAGCATGTTTAAGCCTTAATTGTACTTGTAGTGATAGAAAGGAGCCAGTCCGGTTATTGTGAGAAGCAACGTAATGATTGTTTTGTATCCTTTCAGGCTTTGTCAGGATGTGATAGAAAAATTCCTCTACTTCTAGTAGACCTAATAGGACTGCATTTTCGTTGCCGAGATGAAAATGTAGATTTTTATGGGTTCAGACTTTACTTCCATTTTATATTGTCGGAAGCTGGGAACTAATTTTATAATTGTTCAGCAGTTCTTAATGATCCATTTGCAGAAGTACAAGAATATGGTCCAACCGCAGAGCTCTATTGGAGAGTATATATTTGAGAGCATTGAAACGGTCAAAGACCTTACATGTTCCCACAGTGCTAAAGCAGAGGTACCAAAAAATTAATTTTTAGGGCTTATAATGGCCTTTCCACTTCAAAAAGTGGTCTAAGAAGTGTTGTATGTTTAACATGTCATAGACGTCGTCTCACCGTGTGCACCAGAAAACTCTGGATCTATCCCAAATCTGGAAAAAGGAATTGATGTTCTTCTTGTGTCCTGTCCGTTCTGTAACTGTGAAGTCAGTCGAAAATCCTCTCTCCGCTTGAAACCAAAGATTGTCGCAAGCTTTAAAAAAAGAAACGTGTGAAGTTCAAACATGATGTCAACACTTTCCTAGAACCTGCTGTGCTGTTTGATTTGTAGGAGGTAACCTCACTGTTCGATGTCTTGTTTTTTTCTAAGATTCAGGCGAAAAGCTAGGGCACAACTAAGTCTTGCTAATGGCGGTGCTGGGATAGTACTGAAGCTGAGAACTATACCTGTGGTAGACACTGTGAGTCTATCTGCAATGTGTTTTCAATAGGAAAGGAAAAAGTGAGGTTCTTGGTTTACAGAAAGTGTGACAGAAGTTGTGGCACAAAAGCTCAGGCTAAAGAATTGTTGTAGAGAACGTCTGTAGTGATCTGCTATGTACGAGCTTAGCTTAGTCTACCCTGAATGAGAGTACTGATTTCTTCTCGCTATGCAATCATTCAATCAATGTGGAATTAAAACCATTTCTGTTTGTGATTTGCCAGAAAACATCTCGTGTGTTGCCGTCCTCTTTGCTTCGACCATTCTCTCTATAGTCCCCCAGTATGTTGAGGTCTTTTTCTTTTGCAAGGAGAAGTTTTTATGGACCAAAATCGTAGCGTAAGTAGGTCAAGAAAAGAGGATTCTCTGTCCAGATTGGCTTGTCATGTTGTGTAAAAGCAGAAGGATCTAAATAGTGTGATGTGTCAGAAAGTAGGTCACAAAATAACCCATAAGGCGTGGCCACGTTGCTCTTGTTTTTGTGTGGCCAGGGCTTTTTTTCCTGTCAAGTGACACCGGAGTGTTTTCATCAAAAAGCATGCTTTATTCAATCTTTTCAAAGCTGATGCCATTTTGCTGTTCTCCTTTCTTGATCATGAAGAAAATAAGCAACACAGAAATGTTTGTAAAGTTAGCTGCCCAAATGCAGTATGTTCCTTTGCATTGCAGTCATCCCTACATAGCAATCCTTTATGTTCAATTTGCAAGACAGCAAGTGATTTTCATTGCTGTCTTACCTTTTTATAGTATGCTGCTTCTTTTAACTGTAAGTTATACACATATGCTTGCATCACATGCTTTTGTTTATAACCTAAAAAGTCTGAAGCATCGAACATGAAAAGAAATATCAAGCTGTGATTACAGGCAGAAAGGCAAAGAGCTGTTGGTTTTTCTTCTCTTCTTTTTCTAGCAAAAATGTTTGTTGAGATTTGGATTTAAATCCAAAGGAGGCGTTGCGTAATTCGACGTGTTGTTTGAACAGGTCAGGCGTGTTTACTTAATAGCATAACCTTGGCCGGCGTCGGGCGGCATGCCTCCCTTGTCTACTATTGTGATGCGTCCGGAACCCGGTCACTGCCAGGGCAATGCAAGCGTCCCTCGTATTAGCATCCTCACAAAACAGCCATTGAAAAGGTGGGGGGAACATTGACTGTTCACCACCCCGGGTGGCTATGCCCGCACCTTGTGCGCGCACGAGTTGTTAATTTATGTTTTCAAACACAGAGACCTTGACCAATTCTCGAGCCTTGAAGGTCACTAGGAGTAGTTTTTGGGAGGGGTTTCGCTTCAAGAGCGGACAATGGCAAAGCTGGTTTACCAAGCCCTCCTTGCCCCTGTATGAATGCACGAGGGCTGAACCCATAGTGTTCATATTGGCTTACAATAGCAGTCCATGGTTGCCCCTGCCTTCCATTCGGAACTCTGTACTTGACCGAGGTTAACCTTTGGATGTAGGGTGTAATCATTATCGCACTGTTTGTTTTGAGACAAAGTAGCAAGTCTTACCAACAACCCAACTGACCTCGCCAAAAGTAGCGTGGAGTCAACAACATCTAACCACGTCTTCTACCCCCCCTTCCCCGTCGAAAATAGAAGAGCTAATTCAGAGGTATGCACCGAACTGTTTGCAAGTATGTCCGGTACACACTGCCCATAATGGCAGTAACCCGACTAGGCCCCCAAAATACTACGTACAATACCCATCATTTCCCCATCATTAGTTCAAAGGGAATTTTGTTTGCCTGGAGGGGAAAGTCCGGAAAGAGGTCCATATAAGCTGATATGACGACGAATATAGCAAAGATACTAGTAGTAGGTTCTGGTGTAGTATAAGTATAAAGTGGTCGTTTACATGAGTTTTAGCTCCTGCTTTGCTACTAGTTCGAAAGATGTTCCCTAAAAAGACACAGGCCTCCCAAATCCTGTTTTGTAGACAACTAAAGGGAACCATATCATCTGATGTGTAGAATATAACAGAGGTACTAGTAGGTCCTGGTGTAGTATAAGTATAAAGTGGTCGTTTATAATAGTTTTAACTCCTGGTTTGCTACCAGTTTCCAAAGATGTTCCCTAAAAAAGAGACAGGCCTCCCAAATCCTGTTCTGTGTACAACTGAAGGGAACCAGATGTGTAGAATATAGAAGATACTAGTAGCTTCCGGTGTAGTATAAGTTTAAAGTGGTCGTTTACACTACTAGTTTTAGCTCTTGGTTTGCTAACAGTTTTGAAGGATGTTCCCTAAAAAAGAGACAGGCCTCCCAAATCGTGTTCTGTGGACAACTGAAGGGAACCAGATGTGTAGGAAGCCCCCCAACAATAAGGCCTGCATTCCATGGAATTTCTATTTGCATCCCTTCCTTCCATACATGTGGAAGAAGAGAAGATGATGACCAAAAAACAACAGCCCGTTTTTCACCCAACTTTATGAATGAGTTCAAGAGAAACTCAGGCTTGTGTTGACTATCAAGTATGAAAATCAATGTGTTACAAATTCCTGTGAATTTCTGAAATTTGTTAACTTGAAGTGTCAATAGTGTTGATCCTAAACAATTCAGACTCTCAGAGCCTATGCTACACTTAGGCCTCCAATTTACTTTTAGTCATTTTTGTATGGGCGACTTAAATGTTTGTAAACACTAGAGTATACAAAGTCACTTTCACTGTTTCAGATGTCTTTCCTGTTGCACTGTTTGAAATAAGGAGAGGAATTTGAACTACTGGAAATTAAGAGTTCGTAAGATAAAAACAGCCATGTTAACTTTCTGTAGCAAGGAATTCTTGTTTGCAGTTTTGTGGGCACAATGGTGTTAATCTAATGTTTAAAAAAATGGTAAAACGTACTTGACTTTGCAGAGTTTCCTACTGTTTTTGTCAGGCCAAGGACATTATACAAGCTTGTATAATGTCCTTGGTCAGGCAATCGAGCATGTAAACATCAGCATGTAAATGCGGCAGTGTTTACATGGTGCCAATCTTGCCAGGCGCAGGGTATGATGGCAGAATGTGCACGTTGTTTGTTTTCAGTGATGTGATTTTTGGAAGAGTTTTTGTCCAGAAAAAAGAAAAGTTTTCAAAATTTAGCACATGGACAAGATGGGAGGGAAACAGTTTAAGCATTATGTTAACTGGATACAAGTGATAATGTAAGTTGTAATTTAAAATGTAAAGAATAGAAAATTTGCCATAGATGATAGCTAGTCCACTACTTGCAACCATCATCACAGTTGGAAGTTTCTAACCAGTTGAAAACATACCGGCACTGAAAACTGATATTTCATCCTTTATGTCCTCATTCTCATGGAGCAAAATAATCTTTTTCTTGCCATCTTTCAAATGGCTTCTTTTTACTAGTAAAAATATTCCCTATAGAAAAGCACACCAGAGATAAAAATCCTATGGCTCTCTTCAAAAATCTCTTCTAAAATAAACATTTGTTGGGAAGAATTGATGGAATTGTAGACTGGTGGATAGCTGCAATTTTTAGTATCTGCTTTGATTTTAACCAGGTCTTTTGTAATCATACTCTCCTGTTCATATTGGTTTTCAGAACTGAGTGAGTAGGATCTTTGTACTATGGCTATGGAGCATTCAGTGTTCTTGAATTTTGTTGAATGTTCAAAATACAGACATCCTATGGGGTTCCACACTGTGGAGATGGTTATCTGTATCCCTATGACATCAGAAGTACAGGAATGGCGATGGTAGGATCGAATGTTGGAATATTTTAAAAACATCTTTTTATCACATCTACCAGGATATTTAATTTGAATCTGAAAAAGATGTGGCTGTCTCGGAAAAGTGAATTGGAAGTCCTAAAGGACAATGAAACAAGATTTCAGATGTTACTAGCTTATCATGGGTTGCGTTGTTGATTTGTTTGTGTGTTTTGTTTAGTTAGCACTTCAAAATGATCCTTTGTTGAGGTGAGCCTCTTTGGGTGTTTACCTGTAGATGTGTCTTCTATTCGTTGTGACATAGCATGTTTGCTGTTGTTTATATATCATGTCACTGATTCAAATTTTAACTGGAACTTTTGATACCAAAGTCAGTCATTCATTTGCTTTTCTTTCTTAAAAGTAGTTTTGTAGCAAGGACATTTTGGAAAAATACTATGGTATTGCTGAGAAAAATGCGGAGAAAATGAATCTAAAGATGTGTGAATGTTACGAAAATTTCTTCAGTCCAACCTGAAAAGAGCAGTCTTTGATGCACACTTACGAATTATATTTTCTTTTCAGTGTCATCAATTTTGTTATTGTTTCTTTATCATAATTCAAACAACTGTTAAAAAGATGTAATTCAACAAGAAATTAGGTTACTGTCATTATCTTGGTCTCTAACAATTCCCCTGGCAAGATTTTGCATATTTCTCACTGAGATTCAATATGTGGAAAAGGAGATGCACCAACTGCTAAATGTTATAGCTAAATGTTAGCCCGGCTGCCATCTTAGTACGGCATCGAGTATAAGCTACATGTATTAGTAACAACCTAGCTAAATATGACTTTCTCCAGAATTTGGTGTATTTTCCTTCTTTATGTTTTGTCTATATATGGCAAAAGAATATTAGTAGAAACTAGAAAGCAAGGTGTTGCACTTAGGTGGTTTAGTATCAAACGTTATTATTCAGAGTGATATTTGTTTCTACCGGGCTGGAATTACCACCTGCATATGCAGGTTAGTGCAGGTACTAGATTGGGGCTGTGCAGGTATTTCTGATGTCTACCTGCACCTAACCTGCACTGGTCCATGTACTGGGTATATGTACACATGTAGGTGTATGGGAATTTTTATTTGCTGCATTGACTGTATAAAATAAATAATGGCAATGGTTTCTGACAACAGTTTTAGTATGATCCATACTTGCTAAATTCTGGGTGGTGCAGGTAAAATTTGTCTGGTGTAGATAATTTAATGTTACCTGCACCAGTGCAGGTATGCAGAAAAAAGTATTTCGAGTCCTGTTCTACTTTTTATTACCCTTCTGTCAGTCTGTGTGTCATTAGGTGTTTGATCCTTGAGTTGTATACTAGTAGTTCCTCTGTTACAGATTTCTGCATTCTCACCACACTAAACAACCATATTCTTCACCAATGAACTGACATGGCATGTCCAGCGTTTTTAAGACATATTCCCCTTGCCCTAACATATTCTCTGTTAAAACTGAAAGAAGCAAATTCGGATCAGGACACCACTGGACCAAACATCCTCAAATTCTCACTGTAAAAGGTATAGAATACTATAAGATGTCCTCTTGTCTAAGACCAAGCTAGTTGGTATATATGTATATATATATATATATATATATTATATTGATGCTTTATTTTAGCAGTGTTCGAAATACTTTTTTGAACCAGGTAGCACAGTGTGCACCTTTGAGTTCAGCGGTACATATTTTCAGGTTGCGTAGTGTGCTACCTGAGTCAGGGAGCAACTAGCGCACAAGAAAATCAGGTAGCAATTGCTAGTGTGCTAGTGGGTATTTCGAACACTGTTTAGTTCTATTGTAGAGTGAATGTTCTTTAGACCTAGGGCTGACATACATTCTGCAATGTTGAGGCCGCAAATTGATGTGGAGGACCGTTAAATAAAGATAGGTCAAGCATCTTCCATTTACGGCAGGATGTCTATTCAGAAACCTTAATGTTCTTCACAACTTCCTTATACCATTTAAGACAGAATGTCTTTTCAGAAACCTTAATGCTCTTCACAGCAATACAGTATCAGCTAGGGTACAGTAGTTAGTTTCGGAACAGGTGTTGGCTGTTGCATCTTGGATCCAGAGAAAAGAAAGAAACGGGACCTGAATCAACTTGAATGGTGGACCCATAGCTAGACATGGCGCTCCATTGTGCATTGTTAGCCCCAGCCAATGTTTTGGCATTGGAAAAAACAAAGAATGAAGTCTTTGAGAGGTTCAAGGAATATTCTAACATGATGGTTGGATTATAATTGTATTTGAATCAGCTTACTTTGTCCTTTGTGTGTAAGGTATTCAGTAGAAGTGTGAATGTTGCATGTGTGTTGTAGTACTAGTCTTGGCTTGTGCTCCTGTCTTTTGAGTCCCGTTGCAAAAACAAGGACTGAAGTCTTTGAGATGTTCAAGAAATATTTTAACATGATATACATGATGCTTGGATTATAATTGTATTTGAATCAGCTTTTTCGTGTGAAGCTGTTGTGAACCTTGCGTGTATGTTGTAGTAGACTCTGCTTGTGCTCCTGTCTTTTGAGTCCCATTGCAAAAACAAGGAATAAAGTCTTTGAGAGGTTCAAGAAATATTTTAACACAATGCTTGGATTATAATTGTATTTGAATCAGCTTTTTCGTGTCAAGCAGTTGTGAGTCTTGCTTGTATGTTGTAGTAGACTAGTCTTGGCTTGCGCTCCTGTCTTTTGAGTCCCATTGCAAAAGAAGGAATAAAGAAAGTCTTTGAGAGGTTCAAGAAATATTTTAACATGATATCCATGACCCTTGGATTATAATTGTATTTGAATCAGCTTTTCCGTGTGAAGCAGTTGTGAATCTTGCCTGTATGTTGTAGTAGACTGGGCTGACGCTCCCATCTTTTGAGTGAAATTGAGTCCCATTGCAAAACAAGGCATAAAGAAAGTCTTTGAGATGTTCAAGAAATATTTTAACATGATATACATGACGCTTGGATTATAATTGTATTTGAATCAGCTTTTTCGTGTGAAGCTGTTGTGAATCTTGCGTGTGTGTTGTAGTAGACTCTGCTTGTGCTCCTGTCTTTTGAGTCCCGTTGCAAAAGAAGGAATAAAGAAAGTCTTTGAGTGGTTCAAGAAATATTTTAACATGATATGCATGACGCTTGGAATATAATTGTAATTGAATCAGCTTTTTCGTGTGAAGCAGTTGTGAGTCTTGCGTGTGTTTTGTAGTAGACTGAGCTTGCGCTGCCATCTTTTGAGTCCCATTGCAAAAACAAGGAATAAAGTCTTTGAGAGGTTCAAGAAATATTTTAACACAATGCTTGGATTATAATTGTATTTGAATCAGCTTCTTAGTGTCAAGCAGTTGTGAGTCTTGCTTGTGTGTTGCAGTACTAGTAGACTGGGCTTGCGCTCCCATCTTTTGAGTCCCATTGCAAAAACAAGGAATAAAGTCTTTGAGAGGTTCAAGAAATATTTTAACACAATGCTTGGATTATAATTGTATTTGAATCAGCTTTTTCGTGTCAAGCAGTTGTGAGTCTTGCTTGTGTGTTGCAGTACTAGTAGACTCTGCTTGCGCTGCCGTCTTTTGAGTCCGTTTCAACAACGGACGGCAGAGGAAGCACGCGAACTGCGTCAAATCCATCTGTCGGTCATTGTTTCCGGGAAACAATGCAAGGGGACGACGTGGCATTGTCCGGTACAACAATGACAAATGGTAGACTAGGGGAATGCAACTGCGAAGGAGAGTAGAACAATTATGTTGTAAACTCCTGCGCATTGTAGTCTGGAGGACAATGGGTTCTCGGTACTCCATTCAGATTCCGGAGAGAAAAAACTTGGATGTAGCAAGCAACGGCAGATGGAAGTTCTGCGATTCAATGTCGTCTAGACTTGTTATTTCACGGCACTTTTGTCCTCAAGTTACAGCGGCGGAAGCTTTGTCAACGGTATCTTCGGTGTAAAGTTCTCTTTGTTTTACCAGATTCACCCAGGGTTTACGTCTTTTGATGGTTAGGTGGACATAATAGCTTTGTATGAACTTGCATGACGGTTAAAACGGTTACTGTTGAAAATGTATAGATGTAGTATGCTGTATCCTTTGCATTGTATGCAAATGATGTGCACGAGGGCTAAGACTGTCCTGGAAGAAAAACAGTGTAAACTAGTCCTCTTAGTTGGTAAACAAAAAATGGCATTCTCGGTGTAAACACGGAGTAACCTCCTCGGTGTAAAGTCCTTTTTGTTTTACTAGATCTACACAGGGTTGATATCCATGGATGGTTAAGTGGACATAATAGCTTTGTATGAACTTGCATGACGGCTAAAACTAGTAAAAGGGTTACTGTTGAAGATATGAAAGTGTAGTACAGTATGTTGTATCCCTTGTATTGTATGCAAATGATGTGCAAGTCGGCTAAGAATTGAGTATCCTGGAAGAGAAACAGTGTAAGCAAGTCCTCTTAGTTGGAACACAAAAAACAAGTCATGGAATGGACCAGGCTTTCATGTAAGGCATTGACTTTACTAATTCTGTGGAATACAGTGTATGAAATACTTTTTTGAGCCAGGTTGCCCAGTGGCAACCTAGGATGAAAGCTAGGTTGCCATCAAAATTCCAGGTTGCCCCAAATTTAAACTCTTCTACATTATGATTAACTTTGTTAGAATGCAATGTGAATTTATACATTTCTGACACAGAGTTGTTTCCCCTTACCTGAAGTGATGAGCTCTTCCATGGGAACTTCTCGATAAACAGTTCCCAATGGAAGAAAGGGGCATCCTTACCACAAAATTTAGGTAGTGCACTGGGCTACCTGGGTGTAAAAATAGGTTGCACCAAGCAAAATATGGTTGCACGGTGCAACTGGACAACCTAGTATTTCGCACGCTGGAATAGTTCCAGAAATTGTAGAAAAAACAACAACATAGTCTTAGGCAAGAGGCTTCGATGTTGTCTCATTGTCGGATGGGACAAAAATTTGACGACCATTTAACATCCATTTGTCTTCAATTCTGCGTCATCGTTTTAAGTTTCAATTAACTGTAGAGTTCTGAAATGTCATGCCTGCATTCATTCTGAAATGTCGTGTCTTTAATTCTGCGTCATCGTTTTGGATTTCGATTAGTTGAAGAGGAGACATTCTGCTTTGATAATTCTGAAATGTCATGCCGGCATTGTGCGAGACGCTCCTCAAAAATGAAACGCTACTTACTCGTGCTGACGTACGTGGTTTGAAAACCCTTCATGTACCCCAAGTATGGCCAACCTTTTAGTGCGTTTTCCTGACCTGTATAGAACTCTGAAGTACAATAATGCACAGATAGCTTCAGAATAGGGCTGTGTACCTAATACCCATACCTGTACCTGTACCTGTAAAAATATTTAAGTACAGGCACCTGCACATCTGGTATACCTGTACCTGAACCTGTACCTAGTAGACACCATTTTTTACTCTAGAAATAGGTAGATTGTATCTCAAACTCTGCAGTACAATAATGCATACATAGCTTCAGAGAATAGGGCTGTGTATCTAGTACACCTGTACCTGTACCTGTAAAAATATTTAGGTACAGGTACCTGAACATCTGGTATACCTGTACCTGAACAAAATAAAACACTAGTGGACACCATTTTTACTCTAGAAATAGGTAGATTGTATCTCAAACTCTGAAGTACAATAATGCATACATAGCTTCAGAGAATAGGGCTGTGTACCTAGTACCTGTACCTGTAAAAATATTTAAGTACAGGTACCTGAACATCTGGTGTACCTGTACCTGAACAAAATAAAACACTAGTGGGCACCATTTTTTACTCTAGAAATAGGTAGAATGTATCTCAAACTCTGCAGTACAATAACGCATACATAGCTTCTAGAATAGGGCTGTGTACCTAGTACCTGTACCTGTACCTGTAAGAGTATTAATAGGTACAGGTTACTGAACATCTAGTGTACCTGTACCTGAACAAAATAAAACACTAATGGACACCATTTTGTACTCTAGAAATAGGTAGATTGCATTCTCAAAGATGACAATTTTAACAATGCAGCACTTGAAAATCAGGAAAACGTGTAAATATTCTTGTTTTTAGATTAAAATATGTAAATCCTCATACAAAGACAACAATTTATCCCTAAAAATGACAGTTGGCTACATGTATAACTCAAAGATGATCGGCCAAACTTGTCTAAGGTACATATGCAGGTCATAGCCTGTACCTTAACCTGTGTAGCTGTACCTATACCTAAAATTGGTTTAACATAGAAATTATATAGCATATGAAGCTGGTAGTTTTGCCAGGTATATAAGGAAGCAATGTTTGCCTTTCTTTCAGATTTTACAATCGGTAATTTTGATCTATCTATCCATTTATGGTAAAGATTCTACCTTTCCATACAAAGTGAAGAATGGAAACCATGGAAAAGATGTACGAACACTCGGTGTTAGAATATTTGCTCTTCCCTTATAGTCATTTTTACTTGTCTTGCTAGTGTGCAAATGCCTTGTGAAGTGCCAGAAATTACTGTTTGATTTAGCAATAATCTTTAAAATCAGATTCATCCAACTATTTACAAGTGGTGGAATGTGTAGGTGTTTACTAACATTGAGCAAAAAAACATCAACAAGTTATGTTTATTTTATTACCATCGAACGGCTTTAGAAAACCCCACTCATTTCGTTGTTGTAATTGTATTGGACATGCAGGTTTTTGTGGATGTTTCTTGACTGTTGCCCTATTGGTAACCATTAAGTGCTGTTAAAAAGAGAAGACCTTTTGACCAGCTGAAGAGGCCGGTTCAATCGACCCCATAGCAAGAAGAGCCACCATTTTGATAAAACCTCGGCGCACAAGGTGCCACTAGAAGCAACACAAAGAAAACGTCTACATCAAAAAGGATGAAAGCTCCTTGCCAGGTTCTTCTGCCATTATGTACGTGTAGACGTTCAATAGGGTTTTTAAATAGGTGCGTCAGAAGTGCGTTAGTTGTAGAGTCCCTGTCTGCTAATTGGTACTTGTGGTAAGGGCCATGTAAGGAAACATACGCAGAAGGACAGTGTGTAGAGCACCAGTCTCGTGCCTGTCATTCACACGCATTATTATGTCTGAGGGGGTGTACGAAAATCTTTTCAGACGGCACATTTATCTCACATTCTCATTACAGAGTGCAGACTCTTTACACTTGTTTGATGCCAAATTTCTTTTTGATTTGCTCGTGTTATATAGCTGTGCGATATCGTCATTAGTATCGTAGTTGGTCATTAGGGTCTGTGTTGATCGCAGACGGTTGTTAAACATGAAACGACGCCGTTGTGCAATCCTTTTTTTTATCAGATGGTATCTGCAACGCCATATTTCACCGTTATCGCAAAACAAAAATGAAAATGGAAAACAGCAAGCTTGATTTGTAAGAGATAACATGACAGCCATCCAAAGTTGTGTATGTTGACCTGTTGTTGTGCTTAAGTTCTGACTTGTGGTGTGCTATAGTCTTCTCTTGGCAGCTTGTCTGCTCCCTAAAACATGGATTTTTCTCATATAGATCAATGGCAATTTTATGCCTGGACATATTATGGACCATTATGCCCAGGGTGCTCAGGACATGGCGTTATGGAGCTTACATGGATTTACCCAAATGACCACAGCTGGATGGGGGAGGCTGACTCCAAGTTAACCATAGCATTTTCTGTTTAGGCATCTTCTTTCTTGTCACTTGGGAACTTAGTGCAGGATTTTTGTGTGTCAGGGATGTAAGAAAACGGTGTCCAGAGGGGTCAGAATGGCCGTATTCCCCCCCTCTGATGACCACAAGGTACCATCAAGGACGGCCGTCATTTGTCAAGTCAAAAGGACCGAAAAATGAGATGATGCCGGTGAGTGATTGAACCGATCGCCTTGCTTACGCCACCTGCAACATTTCCGTCCGCATGTGGCGGACGGTAGGTACGCCTGTAAAAAGGAAAAGGAAAGTGATCTCGAACCCGCTTTTAGCTCACTGAAGAGCTAATCTCCCACTGGTCGTAACAGAGAAGACAGACGCTATGTACAGTATTAACAGGTTCATTTTCCCGGGGAAATTCCCTTAGCTCTTTTCGACAAGCATAATGAACAGTGGACCACCGCTTAACGTCCCGTCCTATGGACTGCGACCCTTTGCTTTTCAGTAGCGTGCATGTCGGGTGAGTGACAACAGCCGGGATTCGAACTCCCAACCTCTTAGTCCAGAGGCAGGGTCGCTAACCACTGGACTACGCACGCTATTCACTGAGACTGAGTACACCCGTAAAAGCACTTGCCACGATTTTTGTACGGCTTTGGCTTTGGCAGGGTCTGACTTTTACGACATTTCTTCCCCCAGTGGTCGGATGACACCCAGGCAATGCATGTCATTTTCCCGTTGAAAATGGCCGACTCATCATACCAGGGGTCACTCCAAAGGTCGGCCTGTCCATTTTCCCCTGGTCTTGCCGCCGCGTTACGGCCGTTCCCATGCCCTCCCGTGTCACCGCCGGTCCCTCCGCGTGCCAAAGGTGGCGCACAACTCTCCTCCCCAAAGTGCCAAAGACATTTATAATCTCTTGGTGAACTATTGACACAGCCCGGAATGGTGCAGTTTTCCCTTTTGCCTGGATCATATCACCGAGATGTTATATTAGGCTGACTTTAGACTAGAAACGCTTAAGGGGTTTCGGGGTGGAAAAACGTTTCCGCTGGGTTAACCGTTCCCAGTCTAAAGTCGAACAAAACGGTATTTTATGGGTTTTTGCGAAACGGTTCCGAAACCACCTCCACCGTGGTTTTAAAACCCTTCAGTGAAACCGAAACACTTCCGCCTCTGTAGTCTAAAGACGAACCGTTTCGGGTAGCGAAACGTTTCGAGGCGTTTCGGAGTAGTAAACCGTTTCTAGTCTAAAGTGGGCCTTACATGGACCAGTGTTCTAGCCAGTGTCCATCTTTCTGTCGTTTGATGGAATTTTGCTGCTCATGACGGACAAAACTTTTGCCCAATCCGTCATCACATTTTTGACAAACAAAAATCGTCATGTAAAGATATGTCATTGATCTTAGCTTAGTCTACCAGCAACATTTGCCGCTCAAAATGCAGGAAATAGTGTTTCCGAGGGTCAAGATTTCAAAATTTTCCCAGGGGAGCATGCCCACAGACCCCCCCTTTGGTACTTGACATGATGTTACGTTAAACACAATTCAGATGACAGAAAAAAATTTCAGGCTGGCTTGAACACTGTTACGGAATGTCTTTTGAATGTTTGACTTTTTTTATAATCTAGTCATTTTTTGTGCTTGATCTATACAACCTACTACCTGAGCCAATTTTGACGTCCAGAAATCATGTTTTTCATGAAATTTAAAATGTTCCCTTTTAGTTTTACCTATGTCATGCCACAGAGATGTTATGTTACGTACTGTCTTTGGAAAGTTTGCCTTCTTCACAATGCAGTCGTTTTTTTGGGCGTGAACTGTACAACCTACTACCTACTAGTAACCTACTAAGATCATTGTTCAAGGGACAAGTTATGGGGACTGCTTGTCAGCACTGGCAGCGTTCAAAACCAACGTTCACCAACATCTCTTAGCATAGTCATCTATACCTCCCACCAACTTCGTTCAGTGCCCAGGTCTTTTGGCCTTGCATCAGCGTGCGAAATACTAGGTTGCCCAGTTGCACCGTGCAACCATATTTTGCTTGGTGCAACCTATTTCTACATCCAGGTAGCTCAGTGCACTACCTACATTTTGTGGTGGTAAGGATGCCCCTTTCTTCTATTCGGAACTGTTTACTGAGAAGTTCACACGGAAGAGCTCATCACTTCAGGTAAGGGGAAACAACTCTGTGTCAGAAATGTATAAATGCACATTGCATTCTAACAATGAGTTTAAATTCGGGGCAACCTGGAATTTTGATGGGCAACCTAGCTTTCATCCTAGGTTGCCACTGGGCAACCTGGCTCAAAAAAGTATTTCGTACACTGCTTGCATTGAACAGACCTGTTAAAAAAAAGAAGAAGAAATTATATACATTATCACTAACCCGCCAACTGGCGCCAAGCGTAGCTGCCAAGAAGGTGATAAGGTAGAGAAGGGGGAAAAGTTGTAATTAGTGACGACTGCGGACTGGCCACCTGCTCCCATGCCGGGCTCGAAATACTTTAAATTTTTTCTGCATTCCTGCACTGGGTAACATTCAAAATAACCTGAACCAGACAAGTTTTACCTGCATCACTTTTAGGCGGTATGGATCACACTAAAAAAACTGTTCAGAAACCATTGCCATTATTTCTTTTACACTTCCAGGGCTCGAAATCCTTTTTTCTGCATACCTGCACTGGTGCAGGTAACATTCAAAATTACCTGCACCAGACATATTTTACCTGCACCACTCTGAATTTAGGAAGTATGGCTCATGCTAAAAACCGTCCAGAAACCATTGACATTATTTCTTTTATACTGCATAGGTGGTAGCGGTCAGTGCAACAAATATAAATCTGCATATATATACATACATGTATAAGCCTAGTACATGGACTGGTGCAGGTTAGGTACAGGTAGACAACAGAAATACCTGCACAGCTCCAATTTTACCTGCACTAACCTGCATATACCCAGTACATGGACCAGTGCAGGTTAGGTGCAGGTAGACATTAGAAATTCTTGCACAGCTCCAATTTTACCTGCACCAACCTACATATACCCAGTGCATGGACCAGTGCAGGTTAGGTGCAGGTAGACATCAGAAATACCTCCACAGCTCCAGTTTTACCTGCACTAAGGTGCATATGCACCCAGTATTTCGAGCCCTGCCTTGTGCTTCGGCCAAGTTTTAAAACGCGGAACCGCAGTGATGAAGATATAGTTGATGGGCTTTATCGAATTCCCTTTAGGTCCAAGCTTTCAAAAAATGTATTCGACGGAATCGATGCGACATGAAAATGTTCCATTTCGATGGCCATAAATCATATTTTTTATGAAATTTATTCAATGTATGGAACAGGATGGTGGCTTATTGAACCAGCGGCCGTAGTTTATTCATATTCCTCCGTCTGGTGGTCAAAAACCGGACGGCGCGAGACTTGGCGATGCCGATGATCAATACTTTTGTCTCCTGGACTGCTTACTTATGTGGAAGATTTTCAATGAGGCTTTGGACTGTTTTTGCCCAGTTGGCAAGGGCCTGACCTGTATTTATTTATTCAGAAATTGTAACATGACAATACAAAGTGTGCACTAGGCAGCAAGTATGCTGATAGCGTGCACACCTAACACATGATACTCATTTACACCTGAGTCAAGTGAGGAAAGTCGTGTAAAGTGCCTTTCCCAAGGGCACAAGGTCGGTGGCATGTCAGGACTCGAACCCGGGACCTCTTGGTTCCGAGTCGAGTACTCTGTCGTTGCGCCACACGACCCCACTGACCTGTAGCTACTGAATATCAGGAAACAAGTGCAGTGTAGAATATACAGTGTTGTCATGTTGATTGCTACTTTGACCAACTTCTTGTGGATGTAAATGTGGTGTTCTCTTGAGTCTCTACAGTCAAAACTGCCTAAGATTAGTAAGAAAGACCAAAATCCGGTCTAAATGTATGTGGACAGGTGGTCACTATAGACAGGATTCTTAATGCTTGTGTCAATGGGAAAAATTAAGGGACCACCAGAAAGTGGTCTCACTAGCCAATGTTACTTGTACAGGTTGACTACTGTATATCAATGCATATGGCCAAGTGGTCCTTATGTAGAGGTGGTCACTTAATGTACAGGTTTGACTGTATATCAATGGCCAGGTCATCCTTATGTAGAAGTGGTCACTTCTACAGGTTTGACTGTATATCAATGGCCAGGCGGTCCTTTTGCCGAGGTGGTCACTAGTACAGGTTTGACTGTATATCAATGGCCAGGCGGTCCTTATGTAGAGATGGTCACGTGTACAGGTTTGACTGTATATCAATGGCCAGGTGGTCCTTATGTAGAGGTGGTCACTTGTAGTAAGTTGTACAGGTTTGACTGTATGTATATCAATGGCCAGATGGTCCTTATGTAGATGTGGTCACTTGTACAGGTTTGACTGTATATCAATGGCCAGGTGATCCTTATGCAGTGGTCACTTATACAAGACAAGTTTGGCCAGGTGGTCCTTTCGTGCATGTAGAGGTGGCCACCAGTACAGGTTTGACTCTACCAGAATAGTGGTCAGATTTTGAAGGGAAGTTTGATGCGTTTTGTGCAATGAGTCCTGTTAAGACCACGCCCCGTGCCAGCTCCCAATCACCTGTGAGCGCACCGGCCATAAAGCGAGATAGCTACATCCATTTGGCCGTGGCCTGTTTGTGTGATGGCCTCTGTGACAAGATCACGACTACTCATCACCTTTCCAGATGGGGCACTGGCGCAAGTCTTCCTTCGTCAGCATTTTCTGTCGTTCTGCTCGACTTTGACTTTGTTGAAATTGCAACAGGGCAATACGATGCGGTCACTAGGCAGCGAACAAGCTGGTATTGTGACCACAAACATATTACAAACATACAATATCAACAGTAAACATAACAAATACAATCAAGAATATCGATAAATAACATCAAATATTACTCAAAGTTGTGCTCGTTTTTTTTTAAAGTACAGAGATAGAGAGGTGACCTAAATGTGTATAGGTCACGGCGTAGGGGAGTGCCCCCGGTCACCTTTTGCTTCTTGTCTCTTCGGATGATAAGGAAGGATACGGCGATGTTTTAAATTTTTAATTCGGCTGTGTATCACGTTAGCATGGAGCCGGAGCCTCGCATCGATACCATCTGTCTTCTTCAGGGAGGTTAGAGAGTGGACCGACGATCGATAGTGGCCTGGCGACTCGAAATGGTAGCACGTACGTGATCTTGAAATCAGATTGAAGGGTTGAGAGCAGTGTTTTAGCTAGCCAGCGTCTGTCTTTCCGTTATTTGACGGAATTTTGCTGCTCATGACGGACAAAAATTTTGCCCGATCTGTCATCTTTAATGGACAAAAATCGGCGTGTAAAGATATGGAAAGAGATGTCATTAAACTACAGTAAGCTTAATCTACTAGCAAAATTTCCCCTTTAAAATGCAGGAAATAGAGTTTCAGAGGGTCAAGATTTCAAAATTTTCCCGGGGAATATGCTTCCAGACTCCCTGCGCCTTTGGCGCTTGACATGACATTACATCAAACAAAATTGAGTTGACCAAAAAAAAATTCAGGCTAGAACACTGGTTGGGAAAAAAACAGGAGCGAACTTGGTGTGACTGTGCAGTATCGTAATGGCATCCAAGAGGTTCTTAAGCCAACCCTGCTAGACTGTGCGTTGAGACACACAGAATATAATCATATTATTACGTCGCAGAGTGGTGTTGAAATTCCGCGGGACAGCTTGAGGACCATTGCAGTAATAAGTCATTAAGGACAAGCACGGCGCGCATTGCTAACCCATTCCTCTCACGTGGGCTTCGATCAAACGCCACAAACCCATCACTGCAGCAGACTCTTCAAAAAAATAAAACAGGTCTTTTGGCTGAGTCCGCCGCGCTGGCTATCAACAGCCGCGCTGGAACTGAAGCATCGCTCCAGAGGAGGCACGTAGAGCTCTCATGTTTTCATAACGGGGCCATCCGTTAGCAAAGATCTCTCCAGGCGGCCAAGTGCCTCCTCCAATGCTGAAATATTGGGTACTTCACGATCCAGCAGCCAGGATATTATAGAGAATATTGCTTTTTCGTGAAATGGACGATGTTTCGCCTTCATTTCCAACCCGAGCGATTCCGACGGAGAGAAAACTGGCGTTGGAACGTCCCCTGGCCCCCCATCTGACATTTTGCCCTCTCGCTCGTTTGACCATTCAAATTATATTTGCAACAATCGGTAATAATTCCGATGTCCACTCCGAAATTTGATTGGTCTATTCCTATGGCGGATAGTACAGTTGGCCTTGAGAATAAGGTAGAAAAAACTTTGTTACCGGTAAGGGCTAAAGCGTTTTAGAAATTGCACCAAACTGTAATGCAAGAAGATTGCTTGATGTCGCAAAATCATCATGTCCTTCCAGAGTAAGGGATGTAGTAAACTCCAATCTGATGTGATCGAAATTGCAGCGGTGTCATTCCAGCAGCTGGAAATAGCAGGGGAAAATGTAGGTTTATAATGCCATGGGCACTTTGGACAAAAATTCTCAGAGCCATTTCGGGGAATTCTAGCCTCCAAATATACTGGACATTTAACCCTCAAAGTGTCATAGGCTGGTTTTAAAGCCTAGTTCTAACATTCCCTGACACTTTGAGGGTTAAGGTTACAAACTCTAGGAATCATGTAATAGGATCGGAATCTGATGGGGACGCTTGAATGTAATTTTGTGTCAATTGCATCAAAGAAGAGGCACACTTCAATTGGTTTAAAAAATTCGGAGCCATTTTAGAGAAGTGTAGCCTCCAAATATACTGGACATTTAAAGGTACAAACTGTAGAAATCATGTAATAGGATCAGCATATGAGGAGAAAGCTTGGATGAAATTTTGTGTCAATTGCATCAAAGAAGAGGCACTCTTCCATTGGTTAAAAAATTCGGAGCCATTTCAGAGAACCGTAGCCTCCGAATAAACTAGACATTTAAAGGTACAAACTGTAGAAATCATGTAATAAAATCAGGATATGATAGGGAAACAGGGATGAAATTTTGTGTCAGTTGCATCAAAGGACGGCCACTCTTCCATTGGTTTTCATCCCGACTGGCTTTTATCCAATATAGTCCTCATTGCATGATAAACGCATTAAGCAGGGGGGCCCCAGCGCCAGAGAACATTTTCACAGCTCCTCTGTAACCGAGGGTTGAAACACATTACAAGATTTGCATTAGCCCGGGCTGGATGAATATGGCATGGAAAACTAATATTGTGCCCCCGGGTTCGGCACGCCCGGTGACCCAGGTATCAGGCAGGGGCATGTAATGCCGTCCGTCGGCAATCAGCTCTGGATTCTCCCGCTCCCAACCCCGGCCTGACGGTCTACTCCATCTTGGACACACGCACTTAACACACACAGAATCAATTACAAGTCGTCCCCTGCAAGGTGCGTCGGCCAGTGCTAATGCCGCCTGACCCGTGCTTTGCTCGGTTGTGACACAGATTTTACCAAACGCCCCGTGGCAGCTCCGATGGATGAACTGATAGGAAAAAATCACAAATTGCATTAAGTAACGACGAATCGCTGCCAGTTTCATCTTGTTTAAATAATATATAGCCCCGGAGTCAATTCTTCTGAGAGTGAAATGATGGCCATTATGGCCCTTGCAGACCAATTTATGCGCAGTGTTACCATGGCGACGGGTCCTGCCATTTGGGCCGGTGCAAATATGTATCTAATTTTATTGACCCGTAGTTGATGGCCCCGGCTGCCGTCATGGGCCAGGGTTGAATCAATGTTTGCAGGTGGATTTGGGGGGATGAGAGCCGCAGGAAATAATCTGGCCTGCGACCTGCCGGTTGTACCGGGCCGCGCGACGTGATAGCCGCTAAATTGGGGGCCGAGACACGAGGGCGAGACACCGGCGAGTCCCAGTTCGCGGGACCGTGGGTCTAATCCCCGTGACACGAGGACGGCCGTCGCGACAGCGACAATTTATTATCACTTTCTAAACACGCTCCCAGCTGCCGGGCTGCGCTTGACCTGCAGGGAGTCGGGGTCAGAGTTCGCGGATGATGCACCTGTATTCCCCTAATGTGGCGAACATTGGGCCATCGCTCATTCCGATCACGCCCCGTCTGCCCGGCCGCGGGATGGACACTCGTGTGCGCGCGCCAACTGGGGCGGATTTCCACCGAGAACTAATACTAATGGCCCACCAATCTTCAACTATCGTAATCATATTATTCGCTGCCTTCATTGCAGAAATTTGATTTGCCAGAAAGTGGGGCACGTTTTTAGGCTGAACCTTGTGACATGTCGGTCTACTTCGCCCCTCAGACAGAAGGAAAATGTCATTCAGTTTTCCAGAGGGGGGCAATCCTTTGTTAGCGCTCTACTCTCGGGTGCCCTAAATGACCAAACGTGTCACGCAGATGAGAGAAAATTGTACTTATAAGCCTGTGTGCCAATCAACAGATACAGATTATTCTAGTGCCCTGAATTTGTAATGTCCACATTGGATGAAGAATGACCAGCCTATTAAAAAATGGTGGCTTCCAAACCCTGAACATGCCCCGAACGCACCATTTTTACAGAGCTGTCTATCCGCATGTGAAAGCACACATGCAGAGTTCAGGGTTTTTACTATGCAAATGGTGATCGGCCTGGCTAAGCATTAAACCCGGGTGAAAGGTCACTTCACATCCCAAGCAATACTGTTACAGGGCGTTGTCAGAGTCCTACAGTGTTTTGTTTTTGGTTGTAGGATGCGTGTATTGTTCCGATCATAATGGCTCGAATCAGAATGGTCGTCTGGGCAGCTCGTGCCCGGTCGCTTTTTCCCATGACCCCTGTGTTCACAAGGTCACCTTGTGTAAATTACCACTGCTTTCTCTCCTCGGCAAAGCCGCCAGATTGTAGCAGTTCGGACCATTTTGCCTGCCTTCGATAAATGGTAGTGATAACATACAAGGGTGTTTCAGGATTTCTTGGGTGTTTCTTTGTTTGAGAGGGAGGGGAGAACGTTGCTATTGAGTCGCCGTGTGTTGGGCTAGTTTCTGTCAGCGCTGACGCCACCCCCTTTGTTCCCCGCGCTCCCCAATTATGCGATAATCGGCGTATTTGTTCAACACGTCCGCACTTTTTTTTTCTCTGACGGAACACGAGACCCTGATTAGGCCTGCGTTGGGCGGAAGTGTGACTCACACGCGTGTCTGTCTGTCGGACCACGTGCTGGTCAGATGGACGATCACGTGCCACTCGACGTCCCGTCTACACCCGACCAATTTACCTCTGAACTCCAGAGTCAAGGTCAACCCTCCTATTCAAACATTTCAACCTGGTACTTGTGGTCCCCGTGACATTGGGATCATAGGCGTGATAAATTGCACTGTAATTATTCGCTGACGTTGTGGATTCGGCCTCGTTGTACATCATATTAGAGAATGTGTTATGTTTCTTGATGAAAGAAGTTTATGCATGGAGGAATTTTAACGCAATTTTACCAGAAAATACAAAGTTCTGTATCTTTTTTTTTTTGTATCTTTTTTTTAATGGTGCATGGAGGAAGTTTAAGACAGTTTTTGATTTTTTAGTAGTAGTAAACTGGTTTATTTCCAAAAAGGGATAAAAAAAACATGTTTGCAGCCCAAGGGCTGAATTGTACAACTTGGACAGTTATATTGAATTGAATCAAAATACACTTATATACGATAATCATTACTTCATTCGAATCTAATTTTTACCTTATCAGATGTTTTTAGTAGATGTTTTTGCTGCTTTTTGGTATCTTTCGTTCCTGTTTGATACACATTTGTATGTTTGTTATCTGTGATCAAAGCCACTTTGATGTTTTCAGCGAAAAAAGGCCCAGTAATTTTCTCATTTGCCGTAAAAGCCTACAAAGCCTGAGTAGCGCTAACATCTTTTGAAATGGAAAACGTTGATCCTTTTGTTTGAGAGTTCTGTGGTGCAAGTGAACGTCTCACCATTGTCCAAGTGTATAATACTATCAGGACGGGAAATCTCCTAAATTATCCTTTCACCGGGCACGCGCTCTGTGACCGGCAATTATTATGCACGGCTTGCCTACTGGAAAGGTCTTTCTCTTTCTCCCCAACGCCACGGTAGGAAATACAGTTACAGAGAGCGCGCGGCCGCATGAATTGATGCGCAGCGATCCCCCCTGCATATGCACAAAAGGATGGAAACTCTGGCTAAGGATGGAGGAAGAAGAAAGGTGCTATGGCACGGAGGTGTCTGGTCCTGACAGAACGTACAATCGTCGCTCATCCATCTTGCTCAGCGGGGAAGGAGAAGGGAATAGCGGGGCAGGAGTGGTCAGGCGTGCAGGGCTCTAGCCAGCTCAATTTTTTTTTCCGTCAGCCCAGGTTCATGATTGGACCTGAAGAGAGAGTGCTCACGATCTAGGAGGGGGTCCAGGGGCAAATTTTGGATTTTTAAGCCTTTATAAATGCAATTTCCTACTCTCCAAGCAGAGGTTTGGGTTTTGGGCTTATTTTTGGCGTGTTTTAGGCTTTTTTATCGGGCTTTCATTTTTCACTTACTGGGTTGGGTAGAAACAAAATTTCAGTGAAAAAAGAAAGCCCGATAAAAAAGCCTAAAACCCGCCAAAAATAAGCCCAAAACCCAAACCTCTGCTTGGAGAGTAGCAATTTCCCACATTTTGAGAGGCAAATCATGGGGTGGAGAGTGGACCTTCGGATGTTACACATTTTTACCCAAGATTTTCATCAATTTTGTCCCTCAAGGTTGACTGATTGGTTTTTAAAAATTTCCGTCACATGCCACAAAGTTCCTGCAATTGACGGAAAAACTGGTGCTGGCTAGAGCCCTGGGGCAGGGGTGGTCAGGCGCTCTTTGAAACGACTGTTTGCCGGCAGAATAAGTGGCCATGAACCGGGGATGGCAGGGGTAAAACGGGCTCGTCTGACCTCTGCGCAGAAATGCGGCCGACTGATTACCTCCATCTTCCTTCATGAATAAGAAAAAAATTCCTGCTCGGCCTGCCTACAGTTCTCAGTTTCACATCAAAAAAAAATTCAAGGTCAGGATGTTTGAGTTTCACATCAAGCAAACTGTACACTTGTCTTGCATGTTTTCTCCACCAAACTGTTTTCTGACATTACTGGGAAAAAGACTCGATGGATTTCAAGAGAAATTCCTGCTTGGCCTGCCTACAGTTCTCAGTTTCACATAAAAAAAACAAAATTTCAGGGTCTGGATGCTTGAGTTTCACATAAAAAAAACGTACGCTTGTCTTACCTGTTTTCTCCACCAAACTGTTTTCTCCGACGTTACTGGGAAAAAGACTCGGCCTACCTGCAGTTCTCACTTTCACATCAAAAAAATTTCAGGGTCAGGAGTTTCAGGGTCATAGCCTGGGTACCATCCTGGTTAGTTTACGTCCGCTCCCACAGTCGCTACCCACCAACCAGGGTGGGTAGCGACTGTGGGAGCGGACGTAAACTAACCAGGATGGTACCCAGGCTATCAGGGTCAAGCAAACTGTACACTTGTCTTACGTGTTTTCTCCGCCTATGTCACAGTTTTCAGATTTCTCGCGAAGCTTCAAGGTTTCAGTTTTTTTTTTCATCCTTATTCTATTATTCCATGTTTCCCTAAGTAGTGGCAGGAATTTCTTTTCAATTTCTAGAGGGAGGAAAATTGAAAAGGAAATCACTGCCACTATTAGGGAAACCTTTGCTTGTAGACTATTTACTGACAAAAAAAAAAAGATTTTATAAATTTCAGGACCAGTGATGGAGACAGTTAAGATTAGGCCACAACAATTTTATTTGTTGCTTCTCAGATTTTTTCAGAAAAAATATGAAGCAACAGGGCAAAAAAAAAATAAAAATAAAAACAGGCCTGGGCATCCTATTATAGCCCCAAAGGTGCCATGAAGTCAACTCAAAAGACTGGGTTAAAATTTAAACAATGAATTTTGAACTTTTAATCAAACCACTGCATTGGTAGATGTAACAACTGTAACAACTAGGAAGAAAAGGACTTCCTTCAACTGTTGGAGGCAAAATATGAGCATTTTTGAGTTGATTCAGAACCAGAAATTTTTTTTTTTTTTGCAAATCAGAAAAAAATGAAGAGGCGAATCTGAGAAGCAACAAATTAAATTGGTGTGGCTTACTGACAAAAAAAAAAGATTTTATAAATTTCAGGACCAGTGATGGAGACAGTTAAGATTATGGTACCTTTTATGCGGTGAGAATTACAGTGTCGGGATGTTTTACTGCTGTACCGACGCATCGATGATTGTGAATTTGCACATCTGCGGTGACAGGGGCTTTTTGTACGCCAGTCTTTTCTTCCTCTGTCTTGATTAATTGCGTCTATTTGCTAATACCAGTCATCTGTCCGTCCGCCGGTTCTAAAGCGATGGAGTATGGAAGGGAGTTTGACAAGTCGTAATACCGGTCTGTCAGAAGTGCCAGCGGCTTTATTTTTACAAGGGAGGGACTTGACAGTCCAGGTTGGCAGGGAGGAAGGAATTAGTGTTCAGAAATGATCTCGAATGTCCCGACCACCCAATGTGTTCTACATGGTAGGAAGCTGGTTTTATCAGCAATGTGTTGTTCTACTCTATCAGTGAATGAGTGATACATGATTCTTTTACTATCTTGCAGTTAAACGTTTTTAAAAATTTTAAATTTCACCTGGTTGTGAGTGACAAAGTGATTTCATGGCAGTAAAACTGGATTTTCTGGTCATTTTTTTTACTGTAAGTTGAATCAATCCTATCCCATAGCATACTGTGAGGCAAAAATGCGATTTTCCTGATGGAAATCTGTTGCTTGTTTCGTATCGTAGGCTGGTTCTAGCTATTTATAGGCGGTACCCAAAGAATAAAGAGACTCCTCATGTCACTTGTTTTGGGGCTATTTTGAAAGGCTTTGAATCAAATATAAATGATGACAAAAATGTGCTTAAAGAAATGGCAGTAAATGTCATTATCAGATTTCCTCATCCAGAATATTTTGTTGTTGTTTTGCCGCCCCGAAATTGCATCGGATTCCTTTAAGAAAGTTTGACAAAGTCATTAATGGAGTGTAAAATATTTGATATGGCAGAACTCCGCTGGATATGTTTGTCTGTGGTGCTCCTTTCACAAAGACAATTTGTTCCACTTTCTGCATAGGCTTCCGGAAATTGTCTGTTTACAGGGAGAGCATTTCTGCTCTTGTTTAGATGTTAAACGGATAGTGAGTGAGTGTGAGTGTTTGTATTTTAGCTCCCTAAGGCCACACCAATTTGATTTGTGGGTTCTCAGATTTTTTTGGGAAAAAATATGAAGCAACAGGGTGGTAAATAAACAGGCCTAGGCATCATATGATAGCCCCAAATGCTACGATAATTATAGGAGTCATGACCAGCCCTATTAAGATCAGTTATCAGTTATTATTATTATTTATTCTTATCAATTATTCTTGTTTTTACACTTTTGTATTTATTTACATTTACATGTATTTTGTGTTTGCCTAATATGCATAATTCAGTGACTTGTACCATGTACAAGTGGCTGCAATGTATTTTAGTGTATCGGTATTAATCGAAACAATAAACCAATCTTATAAGTCAACATACCGTGGTTTGTAACTCAGACGATGAATTTTTAACTTTTAATCAAACTGCTGCATTGATAGATGGAAAAACTGTAACAACCAGGAAGAAAAGGACTTTCTTCAACTGTTGATTCAGGACCTGAATTTTTTTTTTTTTTTGCAAATCAGAAAAAAATGAAGAGGGCAAATCTGAGAACCACTTGATTAAATTGATTACTTTATCCAGAAGTGTTCTGAAGTCTCCTGCAAAAATCAGAGAACCAAGCGTTACCAAACTAACAAACAAAACAAACACAAATCAGCTGGGAGAAGGTCTTCTTTTGAAGGTTTCCTTTTTTCTGTAAGCCTTTCTAAAGCTTGCGGAGTGTCCCAGAACACAAACTGTTTCTGACTGCCTTTAATCTCAACATAAAAGTCTGAGGTTGTAAAAAAAGTTGTTGAGTGGTGAAGTGCGCACTGGGAACTCTGCTATCTGTGTGATAACCACCTCGTAACGCAAGACAGGTACGCTCGTAAAGCATTGATTCAATCATGCAAGCGTTCGCCGATTTTTCGATCATTTTAATGGAGCCACTAAAATACATAACTTTATTTTCTTTACTCATAATTTTGCCAATTTCCCTAATATTTCTTTATACAAAGATAAAATGTATATAAAGTTGCTACTGGCAGAAGTCAGTCGTATACATGGAGACTGTGGCCATCGTAAACCATTTTATTGGGGAGGAAAATGACTGGATATGCACTTTTTTTTCAAACTTGTACCTTCCCGTAGGCTTTCATTAGATTCTAACTGTATTTTATCAAATACATATTTCTTTACTGAATGTCGTTAGCAGCAATATCAGCACTTTTGGATATTAACAAATATATATGTGCATTTTTTTTTTGAGTCCACAAGGACGCGTACTTTCTTGAATATTCAGGACTTCATCTTCAATAATTACTCTCCAAGCAGAGGTTTTGGCTTCAGCTTATTTTTGACGTGTTTTAGGCATTTTTATCAGGCTTTCTTTTTGTACTGGTACATTTTTTTCTTCGGGTGGCAAATGGATACTGTCTTGACAATTTGTAACTGTCTTGACAATTTGATACTGTCTTGTAGCCACCAAAATATCTGCTTGGAGATTACTCAATGATATCTTTCAGAAGAGACATCAATATGTAATCTTTTCCTCAAAGATAGTGAATTGTTCGTTGCAAATTCATGCCCGAGGGCTAATTGCAAATACAACAGGAACATTTGATATAAGTACAGACAAGTAATACATAGCTAGACATAAGAAATAAAACTACTACTGAAACTCAGAAGATAGTCAGCCTTCAGGGGGGTAAAACTAATTAAGAAACAGACACGTGGTGTTCTCGGCTCCAGTCCACGTTGGTCCGGCCCGTGTCTTTAATGCAGTTTCTGGTGGCCTTCTCGGTAGAAACCCTAACCCTTTGGTTTTATGTCCCACACATGATTGACTTTCAACTCCCTCCCCAACCTCCGTGTGGCACTATAACATTGTCTCGGACATCGAGGATAAATCTATCGTGATCAAAACCAATTTGATTGATAGCATAAATGTATTGATAGCATAAACATTGTCTCGGACATCAAGGGTAAATTTATCGTAATCAAAATTAATTTGATCGATAGCATAAACGTATCACCGTACAGAATAGTATGAAGAACAAATTTCGCTTCTAACACCCACCCCAGACACTCAAAAATTCATTACTCGTAGCAAGGAAAGTATAAGGACAATTAGAGTGTAAGAAATGAATATTCTTGCACGTCTTTCTTTGATAAAACGTGAGATAATAAGGCAGATGGCAGGACCACACCCTAGCATTCACAGATATTACTTTAGGACATTCTCCCCTTGATTTCCAGGGGGGCAAATTTCATGACACTGAAGCTAACTAGATAATCACTTTAGGGAATGTGTGCGCTGCGTTAATCGCATAAGCACAGGAAGTAAAATGTCTGTCTAGTGTATGATTACTGCTTCATCTGTGTAATTGAGCCTGACGGAGGCGTATTAGCGGCCCCAAACTTCAAAGGTATAATTATCCACGTAACACCATGTGGTAACAAGTGGTTGGGTGTGAGTCACAGTTGAACTTTCCGGGGAGATTCTGTCACCATGGGCTTACTGGTGAAGGAATAGAGCATTTTCGTATCAAAGAAAGGATATGGTTTAGGTTCTGACTGCCATGGTAGTGTCCTTGATCTACATTCAATTGATGCTCAACGTTGTATTATGATGCTTGACGTTTTATTATGTTACATGATTGCTTTACTCATTTTGTCAACATTACTTTATGTTTGTTTAGTTTGAGGTATATTATCTCTAAGTTAGCATGGTTTTGTATTGATGTATAGTAAGCATGATCCTTTTGATGAAGTCAACATACCCAGGCTGCTTTATAATTCAAACTGAATTTTGAACTTTTAATCAAACCAATGCATTGATGGGGACAAGGACTTTCTTCAACCGTCGGGGCCAAAAATTAGCATTTTGGAGTTAATTCAGAACCTGAATATTTTTTGTTTTTCGAATCAGAAAAAATTGAAGAGGCAAATCTGAGAACCAATTGATTAAATTAGTGTGGCCTAACCTTTCCAGGCATGTTTTGGACATTGTTTTAGGCATATCTTAGGCCAATGTACACAAAGAAAAGCTGTAAACAAACCAAACCTCTGCTTGGAGAGTACATCCTATAATGGTCAGAAAGGTCAACGACCCAGTATTTATCTCTCACAAGTAAATCTGATTAAGTATGCAGGACATGACATCACTGCCCCCTGTGTCTGACTCTTCAGACATGTTATCATCATGAAGGTTAGATGTACTCTCCAAGCAGAGGTTTAGGCTTCGGCTTATTTTTTACGTCTTTCTTTAGGTGTTTTTATTGAGCTTTCTTTGTACTGGTATCACACTCTCTTGGCCAATTCTATACCCATTTTTTTGACAAATTGTACTATCCATAACCCCTTAGGAAGGCCTGGCAAAGGCCTCTTACTTACATATATATATATCTATATATGTTCATACCATATATATATATATATATATATATATATAGAGAGAGAGAGAGAGAGAGAGAGAGAGCTACCACTGTAGTCTGGAACAGGTGGTTGCATAAATTTACATACCAACTTCTTTTTCTGAGCATATCATTCCAGAATTGTAAATGATTTCAACTTACTACGGCAAGAAACATTCTAAAAAAACTGTTTGATTTTAATCAACTTAGCTATATACAAAGGACTAATTTGCATAATTAACAGGGATGCAATACAGTAAATAGAATGTTGCGTTACGAGGGTCAAACTTGTACATAATTCCACCACGTGGCCTTCAAAAAGGCAAGGCACGGACTCAATGGTATGCCCTCGAGGCACTTGTCCTGGTTTTCGGCCACCCACCTCAAAAAAAGGACATCCAAGGTTACAGTGCTTGTCGCCAATATGTTGTACCCTTGATCACTGACCTAGACATCATGTCATTGGCATTTAACGGTCATTAGCGACTAGGCTGGGATCAGGCTTCTTAGGCTCAGCATCAGTGATATAAGCTCATCGTATTAACACGTGGGCCCTTTGTAACTGTGTCTGAGAACGGATTATGCAGTGGCATCTGTTAGGTTGAAGTTTGCAACGAAACTGTGTTCAGGAATAGAACTTTTAGCGACTGAAAATGGAATGATTTAAAAAAATGTTAACAGTACTAGTCAAGCCCCTCGAATTTCTCAACAGGTTTTCATGCATTTTACTCCAGTCGGCTTCACAAAAACTGAGTCTGGCACACTCACAGTATTCTAGCTACTGGCACAGTGCCTAACTTTCCACAAAAGTACAGTTATAATACGGATAACATTATAACAGCCGTAGCAGTGCCAAACAAAAACACGCATTGTCCGTGTATAAATGTTCGAATCTACTTCCAGCGGCGTCTAAGTGCAGTTAAACCTGCTCTCGCCGTGGGTCGACTGAGTCACATCGCGCCTTTTGTAAAGTCTTGGCGCCCATTGTACACTAGTAGGGCACAGCTTTTAAACAGTGTTGCCCCTGAACATGACCCTTAACCCCCCCATACTGTGTGACCCGCACTTCAACCATTTGAGCTGAACAATTCTAAGCTCTAGGTGAGAAATTTTCTTTGTGTTGGATCAAAAGTTTTAACTTACAACAGTTCTAAGCACTGCTTTACAGGAGATACTGTTGTTTAACAGCAAAATTATTCATATTCCTTGTAAATGTGATGTTTTTGGTGTGTGTGTTGTTGTTTTTCAAGAATGAAATGTAATACAGAGCAATTTGGACCCTTTTTTTAAATTCACTTCTTTGTCAGTTGTAGATTAAGAACAAAGCTAATAATGACTGTTTGATCTTCTTTGCATAACTTTAACTGCAAACTTTAAGGACATATGGACTGCCATTTTTAGTAAAATAACGTATAAAGTACCCCTGAATCACAGACTTTCACAAATACTGCTATGTAATTGTAATCAAATTGTTTCTAACCTGAACCAGTATTTTAAAGAAGAAAAAAACGACTTTTCAGATGACAAAACCAATAAGAAGTCGTTAGGTGTAGGAATGATTTTGGCAACTGTTTCTGTCTATGTCAAAATACAGAGGTTTCTAGGAGCTCAAGTTTGCATTGTACATGTCATTTCTGGGCCTCGAAATACTTTTATCTGCATACCTGCACTGGTGCAGGCAACATTGAAAATTACCTGCACCAGACAAAATTTACCTGCACCACTCAATTTAGGAAGTACAATGTATGGATCATACTAAAAACTGTTCAGAAACCATTGCCATTATTTCTTTTACACTTCATAGACGGTAACAGTCAATGCAACAAATAAACCTCCTATTCTCATGTAAATCGTTGCATGGTTTTTCAATTCTGATTCCCAAGTCCGTTGCAGTGACAGTCGCAGAGCCAACTTGACAACAAGGCCTGCACTTGTGGCATCTGATCTTTGTTTACAATCCTGTCAGAGATTAGGGAGTGGACATATACAGGTAGGATTACTGCGTACAAGGCTGAAAGCGTGCACCAGACATCGGGACAGATCAGGACGGATTAGGCCCCTTCAGCGTCGGAAACCGAACCTCTCGAGCCACTTATCTTTGAACCCAAACGTGGCCTTTTCAACTTGACCTCCAGTAACCCCATTCCTCGGAATCCTCTCCTTGAGAGGAAATGTCTTAATTGGGCCTGGTGGAAATAAGGTTCATAGTTTGGGGGTGTGCATGGGGGCGATCCTGCCAACTTCTTTTAAACGTCTTTTTTCCCCGAAAGGGGGGTTAGACGTGCTTCCATCAAGTGCAAGTCTTTTTTGGAGCAGGATTTTTTACGGCTGGATGCCCTTCCTAACGCCAACCCAAACCTTAATAGGGCCCAGGATCCCTCTAACTAAGGGGAGAAACACTTACAGAAAATCTAGGAGGGCTGACAACACTTCTGTATCTGTATCTCTATAGCCGGTATAACCGTCCTTCGGTGTAACACACCAGCTTCGCAGGCACACGGCGCGGCGGCCTTTAACGGTAAACCTAAGTAGGCTGCTGACACTTAAAGGTAAATCAAGTTATTCTTGTGTAAGGCTTTGGGAACGACTTACTTGGAATGTTCTTTTGTTACTTGTTGTATTCACAGGGTGTCTGGTAAAACTAGTTTGCTGACATTGGATGCTCCATTTTTAATTGGGCAATCTAGTGTTTGACTATGTGATACAATAAATTTTTCAATGGCACTTGACGATGAATTCAGGAAAACATGCTAAGGCCACACCAATTTTATTTGTTGCTTCTCGGATTTTTTCAGAAAAAATATTAAGCGACAGGGCAAAAAAAAAATGAAAATAAAAACAGGCCTGGGCATCCTATTATAGCCCCAAATGTTAGAATACATGTAGGTGCCATGAAGTCAACACAAAAGATTGGGTTAAAATTTAAACAATGAATTTTGAACTTTTAATCAAACCACTGCATTGGTAGATGTAACAACTGTAACAACTAGGAAGAAAAGGACTTTCTTCAACTGTTGGAGGTAAAATATGAGCATTTTTTAGTTGATTTAGAATCAGAATTTTTAATTTTTTTTTGCAAATCAGAAAAAAATGAAGAGGCGAATCCGAGAAGCAAGAAATGAAATTGGTGTGGCCAACATGCAATTAAAGCGTAACAGCCATTAAAAGCTACTTTGTACCTAACGTTAAATAAAGACAATACAAAGCATTGAACCTCATTTGAATTGAATTTGAAATATTGGCCATTGGAATGCCCTAATAAATAACAAGTAAACAAAGTAGTTCAAAACATGTTTCTGGAGCGAAGTGTTCACAAGTGGTGATTTATGTTTACCATCTGGCAGGAAGGTACCTTCACTTCAAGGTCGGAAAACGACCTTGGTCGACTCCATTTTTGTACAAGGTCAGCCTGCCAGGTTTTCTTTAAGTTGAATGGGCTGTAAATCCATTTTTGTTTGCTGCTCGCAAATTTTGTGGTATGGTAAAAAAATCAATCTTTGCTGTATCTTTGAGCTCGTAGTTGAAACAGCGGTAGCAACACAATAGAATTCCAGCACGTGTTCTAAAAGTTTGACGAGTTTCTGGCAGAAAAGTAACTGTGAAAGCCACAGACTTAAAACTCCAAATATTTCAAGATTTAAACAGTATCTAACCATTTCTAAGAAACTCTGAATTGTATCAGGACTGTATTTCTAACAATGGCACCTGCAATTTGTGAATAGTGAACAGAAAGAAATGTCCTGCCCTCAAATAAGATATCTTAATGATTTTTAAGATTGCAAGGTTGTAAGCTTCTTATGTAAACAACCTGAGCTAATAGTCCTTTATGTGAGCCGATCTACAAGGAGATTGTCCAGCCCGTTTCGGACAATATTGGCTGACGACCTTGCTTAACAGTTATGCAGTCCGTCAAGGTCAGCCATGCTTGGCTACACTTGACAACAAAAGAACAGCTGTGAAAAGAACAGAGAGGAAAAAATTGTTGGTCATTAATCACTGTCACAAACTGCCTGGAGCACCTTTCTTTTGACGTCATCAGATGATGAAACATGTGATATTGAAAATTCTAGCATTAAAAGTTGTATTTTTCCCATACAGCAATTTGTATAATTGGGATCGAAATTCCTTTTTGGAAACTGATGTAAAACTTTAGGTTTACAGAAAAGATTTTTTGAGTGTGCAACATGAAATAAAGTAGAATGTCAACAGAACAACATTACCAACCTTTAATAACCAACCTTACTGCCTCTCTTCAGAGCTTGAGTCTGAAATTCTATTCTTATTTTTTTCCACTTTTAACATATGTAACTCTACACAAATAACCAAATTTTGGTCAATGCAGAAGCACTATACACACACACTCACACAAACACATTTAACTATCTCCTCAAACTGATGTGAAAGACTGTTGAAGCCTGGAATATGAGCTGTCTACTGTCGTGGAGTTACTGGTTGGAGATGGAGAATCCTGTCTTGGAGAAATGACACAGGTATGTCTTCTTTTTTTCTCATATTGTTTTTAAATGTTGCTGTTGCTGTCATGTGTTGGGGTTTTTCACAACATTAGAAATAGCAGTTCAGAATTGATATTTTTTGTTTTCAATTGAATGCCTTGTAGGAGATCAAAACACTGCTGAGCTGACTACCAGCTGTCTTGGTTAGAGATGGAGAAATATCAGAGGTATGTCTTCTTTTTTTTCTCTTATTGTTTTTAAATGTTGTTGCCTTGTGTTGGGGTTTTTCACAACATTAGAAGTAGCAAGTTCAGAAATGACATACATGTATGTTTTGATTTGAATGCCTTGTAGGAGATCAAAACACAGCTTGAGCTGTCTACTGCCTTGAAGTTGGAGATGGGAGAATCCCGTGTATTGGAGAAATGAGAGGTGTGTCTTCATATTTTTTTCTTTTATTGTTTTTAAATGTTATTGTTGCTGTCCTGTGTGGAGGTTTTGGACAGCATAAGAAATTATAGCAGTTCCTGAGTATTGCTCATTGACAAAATGATGGTAAACTTGAATGGCAATACATTCAGCTACTATACCAAAACCTTGATTTTCAAACTACTATTTTTTTCCTCCTAAATATAACACTTTGTGTGGGTCCCAAACATTGTTGAAGAAATAACATCCTATATACACATGTATATATAGTGAGCAACAAAATTGTTGATGGAAATATTTAGGATTGCTTGATGCAATGTTGTGTTCCCAGAAATGGTTATGCATATTTCCCAGAAATTGTTTATGCATACTTGAATACATACTAGGTTCTCTTAAAAAAAAGTGTTTTCTACAAAAGCAGTCCCCAAATAACATTCTGTTATGAATAAACAGTATTAGTATTGTTATTGTTAACTTACATAACATCCTTTCCTTCAGAAATATTTTCAATGGCACCAAAAGGAGTTTTTGATATCTATTTTTCAGGGGCTAATCTACTGAGAATGTATATTTTTAGATGTACAAGACTTAGTATAACATTTAGGTATTTTTAAGAATATTTTTAGGATTGCCAATATATGTCTGCCCTTTTGGTTTGCCCTTTGAATTTGGATATATGACTCTGGGTTGACGAATGTTGCACTATTGTCAGTATCATCCCATTCAACATTCACATATCAACGATGACGAATGCTGCACTATTGTTAGTATCAAATGACCATAACTGGCAGAATTCTGTTTGAATGGCGAGAGAGTCCAATGGGTGCAGATGAGACCCTGGTCTGATGATAACCTCCGTATATATGATTCTGACCCACATATATCTTTGTCCACAAAATTCTGCGTCGTTTGTCAAGTCGGTAGTATTTTCTCCCTTGTATACGAGCAATCGCCATGACGTCACGACCAGCGATTGGTAGGCAAAAGCGGGTGACAGTTGGCTGATTTGCCTACCGATAATTTGCATATGTCTTCAAATAATTTGCATGTACTATATGATGTAAACAAGAACAGCGATCACTTGTATTTGTTAATAAGGTTTTTGTTTTGTAAAACTTGGAATTAGCTTGCAATGCTGTCAGTAAGAGAAGCAACAAATTAAATTGGAGTGGCCTTTTAGAAAACTGAAAAAACTTGCACCATTTTAAAGCCTTTTGAAGTCATTGTTACTTCAGTCTAATCACAGTTACAGTAACATTAGGTCGATACAAAAAGTAAATTTTCTGGTCATTTCTTTACAAAGTATTAGGTGAATCAACACTATACTCCATTGCAAATAAGTGCCATTCAGGAAGTGGAGGTGCCAAAATATGAAATGTCAGATAATTGCACAAATATGTTAAAAAGTGGAAGTAAATTACGACAATCACATGGAGATTTTTTTTCAATTATAAATTAATATTTCAATTTTTGGTGCAAAAATGTTACATAATGCCCTTAAAAGTTCTCTACGGATGTGTTTTTGGTCTCTCTAGCTCTTTATAGTCGGTATTTTTACCAAACCCATGTGTGTCGACCTTTGATCTTGTCGGATTACCAACTGGAAGTGCCGGACACCGGCAGGCTCGGAGATTCTCGCTAATGGAGATGCATTTCTGTCCAGATTACCGACAGCCATAATCCGCCCATGATACCCGTCAATCACATGGACGCTGGAGGGGAGTTGTTTCGGGGATGTGCGTTCCGTTGGTCTCCATATGGCGCAGTTTTACTGTAATTCACTTTATTTATTGTTTAATTCAGGCAGAGCCCATAGACATAAATACATGAGACAGAGACAGCAACATAATGTACAGAGATCTAAAATACAATGTCTAGGCTAAAAAGACCGAGAGGTGGCCTATTTATGGTCTACGGACCAACTGACAGTATCCACGCCAGAACTCGCTTGTCGGGAACGCCTTAGAGTGTAAAAGGAGGCTAATAATCTTTGTCTTCACGGTTGCAATATTTCACAGTCTGAAGAAAATGGACATGTTCACAGAACTTATAATCTTCACGGTGGTGCCAAGTGTAGGGAGAGGATGGAAGACTAATGATTTGATAACGGTAATGATAAGTTCAAAGTAGAGTAGTGACCATAAATGTGAACATAAAAGTACCGTGAAAAAATCAGCAATTACAGTATACATTTGTCTATTTAGGTGGTAAATTGTTGTCTTTATATGAGGGCTTACATATTTTGTTGTAGAAAGAAGAGTATTTACACGTTTTTGTGATTTTTGAGTGCTAAATTGTCATCTTTGAGATACAATTTTTACCTATAAAATGGTGTCCACAGGTGTTTTAGTTTGTACAGGTACGGGTCTTGATCTTGATTTTGGGTACACCAGATGTTCAGGTCCGGACCTGCACCTAAATAATTTTACAGGTACAGCTTTACTTGACATTCGGGTCCAGACCTGTACCTAGATGATTTTACAGGAATTAGGAAAGGCTCACTAAAGAGCTAATCTCACACTGGTCGTAACAGAGAAGACAGACACTGTGTACAGTATTTACAGGTACAGGTACACTTGACGTTCAGGTACTTGACGTTCAGGTTCCTGTACCTAAATAATTCTACAGGTACAGGTATGGGTATTAAGTACACAGCCCCATCTCTGTTGGTCAGTCTCCATATGGTGCGGTTTTCGTTCGCCCGACACCCCGACGTCTCGCTCAGTGGAGGTGACAGCAGAGCTTTGTTCCGTCTTGGCGGATCGGTGTCTATTTGGCGCAAGGAAATCAGCGGCTGACCCCGCCGGCTTCACCTGTCTGCGGTGCGCGGCCCCGCAAACCCCTCTCCGTGACCACGGGGATGAGAGGGTGCATTAGGGCCAAATGGTCGCCACGGCAACCACCTGATCCCGTTTTCAAGCAAATGGGAGGCTATTTGGGGCTGCTTTTGATCCAGGGCGCGCGGAATGGATGTGTAGAGGTGAGGAGATAGCACGGTCCGCCATGCACTTAGGGCTCACCATCACCTGCGGATCAATAGGCCGCCTTGGCTTGTTATTTTCCCCGGTCCGGAGGCTGACCTCCTGCCAGTTGCCATGGCAACGGCCTTTGTGGGCAGCGGGATTGGAGATGGTGCGACGTCGGGGCATCATGTCTGCTTATGTCCAGTTGCGCACGAAGCGTGCAGAGGCTGTTTTTTTTTTCTCTTCTCTTTCTTCTCTCGTCACAGGGTTCTCCCCAGAAGTGTAGAGTAAGGCAGTGCTATGGATCTGGGGAGAGTGGAACAAGCAAAAAGACGCAAAGGTTAGAAGGTTAGACATCCAGGTAATGAGATACCATTAGGCCACAACAATTTTATTTGTTGCTTCTCGGATTTTTAAAGAAAAAATATGAAGCGACAGGGTGAAAAAAATAAAAAAATAAAAACAGGACTGGGCATCCTAATGCTAGAATAGGTGCCATGAAGTCAACACAAAAGACTGGGTTAAAATTTAAACAATGAATTTTGAACTTTTAATCAAACCACTGCATTGGTAGATGTAATAACTGTAACAAGTAGGAAGAAGGTCTTTCTTCAACTGTTGGAGGCAAAATATGAGCTTTTTTGAGTTGATTCAGAACCAGAATTTTTTTTTTTTTTGCAAATCAGAAAAAAATGACAAGGCTAATCCGAGAAGCAACAAATTAAATTGGTGTGGCCTTTGAGGTAACTATTACTCAAGCAACTGGATAGATTTTGAAAATGGTCAAACGTTTCATGTAGCATCCACTATCCTTCCGAATCTGAATTTGAAAATTGACAAGGCTATGCTGAGAGGTGGTGCAGTACCATTCTTGTATACACAGGGAGAGTCCTGCTTCAGTGCTTTACAATCATGGAAACTGGGCTTTTGATAGAAATGATAGAAACTGAGCCATATATTCAAACACTTTTCCCTCTATCTTATCTACCTAAGGCAGCTTACAATATTTACTGGAAAGGATGATATGAGGTGATACGTCTATATCTAATGCTCCCACCAGCCTGTCCGAGAGAGTACAGAGGTCAGCGCACATTATGGCCAAAGGGGCTCTAGAGCCCTGCCACAATATATGCTCTATCATATTGCATCTTCTTCATAAAGGTTAGGTCTGACAAATCTTGATTCTTTTTTCTTTGAACTTTATTCATTATACCACATTGCAGCTTGTACTAATAGTAATAGCCTGAATTGAGTTGGCATATACATGTGCAAATTATTATCAAACCATTAAGGAAAGAAAAAATCGACTATTGAATATAGAACATAGTTTAATTAAAATCCTCTAACATTAATAGTTTAAAATCAACGAATATACATGGAACACCTTAAAAACTCTGGACAGGTTAGAATATGTCGATCATTTGTATACTATTGCACTCATCACTGCTTCATGATTAGAAGTTCTTTAATAGGAATGAGAAATTGTCCAAGAACCAAGGAAGTAACTTAGAGTGGCCTAAATGTGAGGTTTCTATGGCATGTTTCCCTGCCCATCACTCCAAAGGTCAGGGGGCGTTGCTGGGGGAATGGTAGGTTTTATTACTGGTCAGTTTTCACCATTGATCAACATGAAACCTTCGGTGCTCCTGGCAGGAAAGGTTACGAAAAGGTGGCTGCAAATGTGAGATATATTTATTCCTCTCTCTGGAATGATTATGTAAAAGGTTTTGAAAAAGGAATAACAGTAAACAGGATTCTGGAATAATTATGTAAACGGTTTTGAAAAAGGAATAACAGTAACAGAGGATTCTGGAATAATTATGTAAAGGTTTTGAAAAAGGTGAAATTGGTTGAGATTTACTATATTTTTTGTGTGCTACGTACATTCCTTTCTATAGTCACAGTCTTTACAAATGAACTTGTGTATTGTCTGTATCTGTGGATATTCTGTCTTTACTTACTCAGTTACTAGCTGCTAAAGTATCCAAGAAAGCATTTGACTGTAAATCAGTTCGAGCATTTTCATGTCACAAAATTTAGAAGACAGGAAGAGTCCGACAAATCAAGCAAAATATAGCAATATCAACATTGGAAACTCCAAAAAGGCATCTAACACTATAAACAATATTTCTGTATCCCTGTGTGATTTCAAGATTGCAATGTTTAATACATTCTATCCTTTTTCTGCTTTCAAATTATCAGAAACCAACCAGATTTTTTTCTGTGCTTCATTCTGTACATGCTCTACTTAGCTTGCTTGTGGTATTCGGATGACCAATCCATTCTAATTTCACATGCAAACGTGACTGTTATTTGTCTGACTCTAACAGCGTTTCCACCCCTGGATGGGCTTTCAAATTAACGGCACGTCGTTCTTTACCAAATGAAGCTACTGCAAGGGTCCTTCCGCACCGAACGGTGTTTTCAAAAAGCCATTCCCGATTTGTAAGCATCTATTTTCATTATACCGGTTGTGATAGCCGTACTTTCCCCGGTGTAGGCGTGCCATGTTTTAGTCGTTTGTAAAAAGAGTTGCCAATTTAAGGATAGCATGCCTGCTCGAATCCTGATGGAGGAAAATGGAACAAGCTTTTAACGTAGCACTGGTTTAAATTGCAAGCTGTTATGAAGGTTAGATGCCATTCGGGACGGCTTGATGGGTTTCACTTTATCTAATTCTTTTCAAATGCGAAAAAGATGCCTGTCCCCCTCCGAATGATTGCCTAGTGGAAGGATAGTGACAGGTCGGAAAATGTGCCCAAACAAATGATGTGTCGAGATTGTATATTTCTCTTCTATTTTTGCATACCAGTGCTATAACCTAACATATCACGAAGTGACAGCATAGAACGGTAAGTAATACTGACAAGGTGTACAAAGGATGTCAAGTCAACCACAGTTTATCATTAGTCAGTGGCAAAAATAGACAGACCTACGGTAGAACTCCACCTGTTGTTAAGATTGGTGGACCTACAGTAGACGTGTATGTGGAGCTTGAAATTTTTTCATTCCAGCTTCATTTAGTTTGATTTTAGGGAACAGCTAAGCCTTAGTTGGTTGTCTAGGCAATATAGGATGTCAGATTGTCATGACTGCTTGTGTTGTTTTAATGAAATAAGAGTTGTCTTATTTCATCATAGATTCTGTGAGGGTGATGAAATTGTAGTGGATGGTTGTGTGACTGTGCATTTTAGGAATTGTTGATGTGAAGGTATTCCTGATGTCTACCTGCACCTAACCTGCACCGGTCCATGTACTGGGGTTATACATGTACTATGTGTATATAGATTTTTATTTGTTGCATTGACTGGTTTGCCATCTATGAAGTATAAAAGAAATAATGGCAATGGTTCCTGAACAGTTTTAGTATGATCCATACTTCCTGAATAGGAAAAATTTGTCTGGTGCAGGTAATTTTGAATGTTACCTGCACCAGTGCAGGTGTGCAGAAAAAGGATTTCGAGCCCTGTAGATGTACTAGTAATACAAAATAAATCAAGCTATTGGATAAATTCTCTGAAGAGTCAGACATTTCAGATAGCATCCGCCGTCTTTCATCAGTGACAGAATGATTTTCAACCCATTTTCTATGCACGCAGAAGGAGTATTTGGACAGGTGACACGACATACATCTTGAAACAGCAAATGAAATTAACAAAGTTGTTTTCATGAAAGATCAGCTGATGGATCTAACCAGTGTTGTAGCCAGCATCCGTCTTTCTGTCATTCCAGAATTTTGCTTCTCATGAGGGACAAAAATCAGCGTGTAAAGATACGGAAAGAGATGTCATTAAACTAAGCTTAGTCTACCTGCAAAATTTGCCCCTCAAAATGTAGGAAATAGCATTTCAGAGGGTCAAGATTTCAAATTTTTCTTGGTGGATCATACCCCTGGACCATCCTATGATTGTCACACCTCCGGCACTAAAGACATGATGTTACGTGAAACAAAATTGAGATGACGGGAAAAAAAATTTCAGGCTGGCTAGAACGCTGGGTCCGACAAACACAACTGTACAACGGTAACGCTTTTGAGTCGGCCGTAAATAAAATGGATGCCCTGTAGTCTGATGGCTCGCAGTTTGGGCAAAGTGGCTTTCAGAGGGGGGCACCATGTCTTCCTGTAATCTGACTAAAAAGAGTTGTCCGTAATGTCCACTAAATGCAATTTGGCTGTTAGGCCATACCAAGTTTTTTCTTTCGTTCTCGGACATTCTAAGGCCACACCAATTTATTTCCTTGGTTCTCAGACTTTTTTAAGTGCAAACTGTAGCAATTTTGTTATGGTTTTCAAGTTCATTTCCCAGTCTAGAAGATTTAATTCATCAGATTAACGTTATTTATTTTAATTTGTTTATGTGCGCCAGCCTCTTTCATTTTATGTTCGTTGTATTTTCTGTATTTGTTTTACTCTGTATTTTGTATGTCTCTTGTTGAGCAGAGGGCTATATAAGCACGAATGTGCTTGCTGCCGAATGCTTGGTAATCTATGTGAATAAAATAAATAAAATAAAATAAAATAAACTGTAGCAAGCAGACATCATAAAGACAGAGGGCTGGAAGGAAAATCTGAATATAACCATATTTGCAACATAGAATTGACTGCATCCAGGCTTCAACCTGGTCCTCAGACTTTGTTTTCATGAAATCTTTCCAGTTAACCATATTTTTTTAAAATCTGACCACCAACAAATTAAATTGGTGTGGTCTAAGGTGAGAATATAGCAAGCGGACATCATAAAAGCAGAGGGCAGGGAGGAAAACTTGAATATGTCTGTATTCACTCTATAAAAGAAATGTACCAAGGTCTAAACCTAATCGATCCACGGGCTTTGTTTTCATTGTGTCTTTACAGTTATATTCTTTTTAGGGCCGAGAAACAACAAATTAAATTGGTGTGGCCGTACTGTACCCTCTGTCCTACATTCCCCGCTACGATTTTACACGCAGACGTTTTAAGACAGAATTGCTAAATTGGAAGAGTGGGGGTGACAAAGTAGCCAACCATCACAGTCCAATCAAATTGTAATGGTCAGATTTCTAACTTTCTCTCTAAGGTTGATGCGTTGAGTTATGGCCTGTGTGATGGCTGCCGAGCGGGGGTACAAAATCAATTTGTGGTGTGAAATTCTGTCCTTCGCTGGAAGGGAATGCAAGATCTTGAACCAGTGTGCTTGGAAACGTGAGAGCCGAACACAGGAACTTTGCAGAGTGTTGAAAAGACGGGGTTGTTGTGGTTAGATTTGGTACGATGACTGATCTTCTCAGAGTACAAAGGTTTAAATGTCTGAGAGTGTCTTCTTGGTGAAAAATTGTAGTTAACATTTTACTCTCGTCAAAGTACTCTGTGTGTGTGTGTGTGTGTGTACATGTGTGTGTCTGTGTGTTTCTATGTTTGTGCGTGTGTGTGTGTGTGTACGTGCGTGCGTGTGTTTATACGATTTGCAATATGTACTACACAGTCATACAGTTTTGCTCATCTCATAATGCAGCTATTTTCGTCTGTAGAACTACATGTAGAAGGGTCACAAAGCTTGTGGGCAGGGGGTGAAGTCTGCCATCTCTGATTGCCTTACTCACATCAAGGAATCCCACGATGCAACATGATGCCAATGCTTCTAACAGGGTTTTATTGAATTCTAAGAGTGCCAGTAGAATGGATACATGCCCCTGACCCTCTTGGTTGACTTTTGGTGATCTCCCAGTCTCCTTGATGCATGGACGGGCCTCCTTGGTATGTCGCGTCTTATCGTGTTCCATCCTTAAGATTCCAGTCACAAGACATTGCGTCCAAGATGTAGTTCTGTGTTACTGTTGCTAATAGATGCATGTGTACACAAAAAAACTGTTACTCGAGCAACTGGATAGATTTTGAAAACTGTCAGAGGTTTGAAGTAAGCGTCCACTATTTATTGTCGGTGACAGACGAAAATTAGTGGATGCTACTTGAAATGTCTGACAGTTTTCAAAATCTATCCAGTTGCTCGAGTAACAGTTTTTTTTAAGTAAGGACTTCAAACTCCCTAAATATAGCCAGATTTAGGCCACACCAATTTTATTTGTTGCTTCTCGGATTTTTTCAGAAAAAATATGAAGCGACAGGGCAAAAAAAAATAAAAATAAAAACAGGCCTGGGCATCCTATTATAGCCCCAAATACTAGAATAGGTGCCATGAAGTCAACACAAAAGACTGGGTTAAAATTTAAACAATGAATTTTGAATTTTTAATCAAACCACTGCATTGGTAGATGTAACAACTGTAACAACTTAAGGAAGAAAAGGACTTTCTTCAACTGTTGGAGCCAAAATATGTGCATTTTTTAGTTGATTCAGAACCAGATTTTTTTTTTTTTTTGCAAATCAGAAAAAATGTAGAGGCGAATCCGAGAAGCAACAAATAAAATTGGTGTGGCCTTATCATATTTTAATTTCTTGCAGCTGTAGTAGAATACGTCTGTGCACTCTGTGGTGATACTTTTTGCTTTATATAAAAGCGCAAAGGTTCGCACAAATATGATAAATTATGTGCCCTTGTGCTGTTGGCAGTATAAATCATAAGGTTGCTCAGTGGCTAATAAAACGCCAGGCTTGGTCGACTTTATCCTTGGAAAGATAAGGCCCCTCCACAATACTGATAAGATTGGTCCTGATTTGATTGTATAAATATTTAGTGATGTACAATGATTTATCATAAGCTATCGCGATCGTAAACATGTTGGAAGATATTCATCGCTTTGTGCCAGAATATTACTTTACTATTTTATTAATTACTCTTTATTTCAGGCATACACGGCCCATATAAAAGAAAACATACAGATATAAATACACATAATAACAACAGTTAGAATATGACTATGAGTACAGACGGACCCAGACATGGCAGAAGAATCTGATGCGGAAAACTAGACTAAGTATATTCTATTTTTATTTCATTAAAAAAAATTGGTAGATTTTCACAAAAAGAAATTTTGAAGCAAAGAAATATTATGTATTTCTCAGTCTCAAAGTTGCTTAATTTTTTAATTTTTTTTTTGGTTTCGGGCAGCGAAATATCCCAAAACATGCAAGGGTCACAAGCAGCAGCCGCGAAATTAGCTTTTTTGTTTTCTTTTTCTCAAATTCAAGGAAAGTTCTGTCGACCCGATCCTAATCTTCCCGCCTTAGGTCTTTTGAAGCCCAGCTGATGTCTGATGTCAGGGCTGGAAATGCCACCTGCATATGCAGGTTAGTGCAGGTAAAATTGGAGCTGTGCAGGTATTTCTGATGTCTACATGCACCTAACTTTCACCAGTCCATGTACTGGGTTTATGTAATATATATAGCAGTAGGTGTATGTGGATTTTTATTTGCTGCATTTACTGTACCACCTATAATACTGGCAATGGTTTCTGAACAGTTTTTAGCATGAGCCATACTTCCTACATTCTGAGTGGTGCAGGTAAAAATTTGTCTGGTGCAGGTAATTTTCAATGTTACCTGCACCAGTGCAGGTATGCAGAAAAAAGTATTTCGAGCCCTGGATGTCATGATCAGATGCCCTGAGTTGTTTCTGAACAGTTTTTAGTATGATCCACACTTCCTAAATTCTCAGTGGTGCAGGTAAAATTTATCTAGGGCAGGTATTATTTTCAAGTTGAATGTTACCTGCACCAGCACAGGTACATGTATGCAGAAAAAAGGATTTCAAGCCCTGGATGTCATGATCAGATGCCCTGAGTAGTGGCCTGCTGCCATACATGTCAAATCCAAGTCTGCGCCAAAGGGGAAGATTAATAAGCTCCAAAACAGTCCGGGCATCTCTAGTTCCCAGCCCCAACCCACACTGGGGGTATCCCTCTACAATATCAATTGGAAACTGCTAGATGTTGAGGGCAGGGGTTAGCAGGGAAGGGTCCAGTTCATGTACTGTTGGCAAGAAGATACTGACAAGGTTACGAGGCCACAGGACAGGAGAGGAGGAAAGATGTCAGGCTGATGCTCTGATGTTTTGTTTTTAATATAACTCAGCCCTTTATCAATCCTTTTTGGTTATGTATGTGGGTTTATGAAGAAATGAAAGGATAGGACATCCTGTGTCTGCTGTTTATTGTGCAAATTGTTGAAGACGTCTTTTTTCATTTAAGATTTTGTTGCTTTATGATACCATACCTTTTACCAAGGAGGTTAGATTAAAAAAAAGGGATTCCAGAAGAGGAGGAAAGATGTCAGGCTGGTGCTCTGATGTTTTGTTTTTCAAATCAAACAAACTCACATAACCACGAAGGATTGATAAAGGGATGAGTTATATTTTATCCCTTTATCAATCCTTTGTGGTTTTGTGAGTTTGTTTGATTTTTGAACCATTCTTTATTCATGAAAGCTCAAGTCGGCCTACGTACAGGCCACTTTTCATTGAGGTCATGAGGGAAGAGGTAAGGGTCAGACAAAATATATCAAGAAGATAGAGTTTACATCATTCAGTCCTAATAAATCTATACACATATTTTACACATAACATGGTACATAAAAAAACTTAGTTTGTTTGTTTGTTTGTTTGTTTTTATTTATTTTACCAGGGGGTACATATCGCCCGAGGGCGTTTTTCAATGTGCCCTGGGGGGAAACCCCAAACAAAAGCACTTACATCAGAATACAACAAAAGTAACAAATAAATTAACGCAAATTACGAATTGATACAAAATCAAAGTAACTTAAATAACATACATGGTACAAAACCATACTACACTTAAAAGTAAACAAACTTAATAATAATACTAATAAAGCACAGAAAAGAAACTAATTAAATATGGCAAATAATGTAAATAATATTGATAAAGGAATGGAATTTGCATATCAATGTTTATGAACAAAAAGCAAAATTAACAACAATAGAAATCATATTAACTGTTGTGTGATGAAAAGGTGGTCTTGAAGGTACGGAGAGTTTTTGCATTTCTAACATGAGGAGGAAGTGAGTTCCAGAGGGCTGCACCGGAAAAAGAAAGCGATCTCTTTTTGTACTGCAAACGTGCTTTTGGCAGCTGAAGTCCCCCCTGTGTGCTGAGTCGGGTGTTGTGTGTGTGGGTACCAGCGGATGTAGTGAACAGTTGAGATATGTGTGGAGGCAACATTCCATTGAGTGCCTTAAACATGAAAATAGCCTTGGCTCGTTTGTGGTGCTGTGCTACCGAGGTCCAGCCCAACAAGTTCAGGACAGTTGCACTGGGAGTATTGCGGTCGCACCCTAATACTACTCTAATACTACTGATAGTAATACTACTGACACCCTAATACTACTGATAGTAATACATACATTGTAAGTCTAATGAAATAATTAGTTAAAGGAAATTGTGTGTCTGCTATTTATTGTGCAAATTATTGAAAAAAACGTTTTTCTTTATTAAAGATTTTGTTGCTTTAAGATTCCATACCTTTTACCAAGGAGGTTAGATTAAAAAGGGATCCGTTTTCTAACCTCCTTGCTTTCGCTGGCAACCTTGTGTTTAAACTCTGTGAAGCTGTTTGAAGTCTCAAAGCGGTTTATTTTCAAAGCTGTGCCAAGATAATTGATGGAATATATCAGAATGATTTAGAATGTTGGCGTCATTTTGATATTGAATAAGATATTCTACCAGAAGAATTGTCTGATTGAAACCTGCCTCCTGGTATTTTGAGTGATAGTTTACCTTAGTTAGAGTTCTGTGTTCTTCATTTGAGTCAAATCGAGGAGGTCCCTTTTTAACCTCTCTGGTCAAAATCGTACACATCTCTCCGCACACAGTCAAAGTCAATTTTCTGGTCATTTTTTTTATGTAGTAAGTTGACTCAACCATATCCCATAGCATACTGATATTTGTGAGACTAAAATGCAGTTGCTTGTTTTGTATCGTAGGCTGCAGCTGGTTCTAACTATTTATGGGTGGTACCCAAAAAATAAAGAGACACCTCACGTAGCTTGTTTTTGGGCTATTTCAAATGCTTCAAGTATGAAATGATGATGAAAATGTGCTAAGGAATGGCAGTAAATGTCAATATCAGACAGAATCCTCATCCAGAATATTTTTCGTTTTGCCGTCCTGGATGCCTTGCAAATTTAAAGCAATTTACAGTACACTTTATATAGTACTAGCTACTAGTATACTCATTTAAGAGTACCACACAGAAACTACAATGTAGCAGAGCCTGTATAGTGTTACCACTCAATCTGCTGCTGAGAAAACATCAAGTTCACGTTTTAATCTGTGCTTAATAGGTTTTTGACACAACATGGACAGGTGGTCTTGGAAAAACAAGACCTTCTGTTTTCACTAGACTTGTCACACAGTAGCTAGAAAAACTAAGCCCCATGGTCAACTCCCCAGAGCTTTAGCACTGACTGTTGTTGAAAACACTTGTCAGCTGTTAACAAGAAACATTTGCCTCAAAGGAAACTTCTTTCTGGGGTCTGCTCCTAATTTGCATAAATGGGACGTCTCCACGGTCCTGTTACTCCAGATTTGCTCTGTGTCAATGGGGGTTAAAGACAGTATTGATTGCTTGATCTTTCCTTCAATGCACATGGTAAGACTGTCCTCACAGCTATTTTACAAAGAAGTCAGTGAAATGGGGTGCAGTGATATCACAGGCCTGTTGGGAAGAATTATAGCTGGTATTTAGGCCACGCCAATTTAATCAATCGTTTCTCGGATTCGCCTGCTTCGTTTTTTTTCTGATTTGCAAAAGAAAAAAAAAATTCAGGTTCCAGTGTACGAAATACTTTTCTGAGCCAGGTTGCCCAGTGGCAACCTAGGATGAAAGCTAGGTTGCCCATCAAAATTCTAGGTTGCCCGCAATTTAAACTCTTCTACATTATTATTAACTACGTTAGAGTGCAATGTGCATTTATACATTTCTGACAAAGAGTTGTTTCCCCTTACTTGAAGTGATGAGCTCTTCCACGGGAACTTCTTAGTAAACAGTTCTCGAAAGAAAGGTGCATCCTTACCACAAAATTTAGGTAGTGCACTGGGCTACCTGGGTGTAGAAATATTAAAGTTGCACCAAGCAAAATATGGTTGCAACTGGGCAACTGTGCAACCTAGTATTTCGCACGCTGGGTTCTGAATCAACTTCAAAATGCTTATATTTTGCCCCCAACAGTTGAGGAAAGTCCTTTTCTTCCTAGTTGTTACAGTTTTTCCATCTATCAATGCAGCGGTTTGATTAAAAGTTTAATTGTTTGAGTTACAAAACAGGCTGGTATGTTGACTTCATGGCTCCTATCATACCATTTGGGGCTATCATAGGATGCCCAGGCCTGTTTGTTTTTTTGTCCTGTCGCTTCATATTTTTAAAAAAAATTTGAGAACCAAGAAATCATATTGGTGTGGCCTAAACATGATACAGCCATTTAATTAGACCTTTGGTCCACGGGGTTCCTAGAGCTGTACATCTACCACCCTTAGCTTCTCTTAGCTCTGACCGTCGACCGCTGGTTAGAATTTCCCAGCCAATGTCTTCTGGCCTTTCATTTTTTGGTGAGCTGCATGACTTCTTTGTTGTTTGGCCTCATTCGTTGAATCCACAGGCTTCCAGTGTCAAAGTCAAATAGAATGGGCGGTCGGCGAAACAAAACAGTAGATCGCATCCTTTTTCTGGCATCATTTTCGATCCTCATCTGAACTGTACCCAAGCAAGTCCTGAGCTTGTGTTACTGTATGTCAATCAGTTGAAAGAAGGTTAATTTAAAACCAATGCATCATTTTCCAGCAACCCTATTTGCACTTGACACTGATCACGTTCTGGTATCATGAAACCTAAACAAAACAGTAGATCGCATCCTTTTTCTGGCATCGTTTTCCTCATATAGAACTGTATGCAAGCAAGTCCTGAGCTTGTGTTACTGTATGTCAATCAGTTGAAAGAAGGTTAATTTAAAACCCATTCATCATCTTCCGCCGGTCGCAGTTTAGTCATTATGATTCTGGAGGCCTTGCAGTCTGTTTCACAAGATCTGAGGACTTGTTTGCGTACAGTTCAGATGAGGATCGAAAATGCTGCCACTGAAAAAGGATGTTTTGTATAGGTTTCATAATATGGGTTAAGAAGAACGTGATCACTGTCAAGTGCAAATAGGGCTGCTGGAAGATAACGAATTGGTTTTAAATTAACCTTCTTTCTGTGGATGAACATATTCAAGCTCAGGACTTGCTTGCGTACAGTTCAGTTGAGGATCGAAAATGCTGCCAGAAAAAGGATGCGATCTACTGTTTTGTTTAGGTTTCATAATATGAGAACGTGAGCAGTGTCAAGTGCAGTAAAAGATGATGAATGGGTTTTAAATTAATCTTCTTTATGCTGATTGACACACAGTAACACAAGCTCAGGACTTGCTTGGGTACAGTTTATATGAGGAAAACGCTGTCAGAAAAAGGATGCGACCTACTGTTTTGTTTAGGTTTCATGATACAAGAACGTGATCAGTTTTAAGTGCAAATAGGGCTGCTGGAAGATGATGCATTGGTTTTAAATTACCCTTTTTCCTCAGAATGACATACAGTAACACAAGCTCAGGACTTGCTTGCGTACAGTTCAGATGAGGAAAACGCTGTCAGAAAAAGGATGCGATCTACTGTTTTGTTTAGGTTTCATAATACCAGAACGTGCGCAGTGTCAAGTGCAGTGGAAGATGATGAATTGGTTTTAAATTAACCTTCTTTCTGTTGCTTGACATACAGTAACCAATACTAATTTGATGCATAAAGGCTAACACAGCATGGAGCGGGTTAATAGGATTATATTAAAAGAGTTAACCTGATCTGGTCAGAGACATGACCTGAATATATGTTGTATGTACATGACATCCAAGCACTACGATGTTAACGAAAAACTATGTAAATTTGTTCATACATGTTTTAAAAAGAGAGAAGAGATCCTGTAGATAGACCCTGTAGATAGAGACGTAGCATAGAAATGTAACACTCGTTCCTTCTTTACCTATACCCAAGTTATCTAACTCAGTGCATTTGGCCCATGTAGGTCGTGAATATGCAATAAAGTTCATTGTCATTGTCATTGTCATTATGGATGACATTTGTTTTAAATTTATATAACAATGAAGATGATTATCTTTACAATTGTGATGAGCTTGATTTGCATGTTCAGTTGCCTACATGGGCTAAATGCACTGTAGTTATACTATTCTCTCTCTCTCTCTCTCTGGCAGTAGCTCGCTTCGAGCATTAGAGTCAGCGTCAGCGTCAATACTATTACATCAGTGCTAAAGTTAAAATATCACTACCTGTAGTGTTGATAATAAACTAGGGGACAGACATAACAGAAGAAGAAGAAGAACTTTATTGCACGGCAGTTGTACATGGTACAATGTATGGCAAAGACTAACAGATAAGCATCTATGCTATCACTAAATCTATCATTTACAAAACAGTAACTTACACATGTAAAGCTATGCTTAGATCACTAAATCTATCATATATATGTAATACCACTGGTTTACATATCTCTTCTCTCATCTTCATAATTGAAAGTTTGATTTTGCATTCTTTCCATGTTCCAGTTTTGTAACACAAATCTGTGTTCTTTGTTGGATGTCTGGGTTGCCAACTGAGTGAGAAAACCTGAACCCTTGCAAAACAGACTCCTATAGTGATCCCTTGCAGAGGTGTAACCTCAATTTTGAACTCGGCCCTTTCTGTTTTTGTTCCCAGCCAAATAATTGTTGCCCTCCTGCTTTTTCTGCTGCTCTGACCTGTGTTAGGATATTATGGGAGTTGTATAGACGTAGGCAACAAGGCCAGCAATGGTAGGTGGATCGTTTTATCAGCATGATTTAAAAACACTGCTCAAAATGCTCATGTTTTGGCCCCCACAGTTAGATAAAGTCCTTGTCTTCCTGGTAACGTTACAGTTTTGCCAACTATAGCAAGACAGTGGTTGGATTAAAAGTCTAAAATTCATTGTTTGAATTACAAACCAGCCAGGTATGTTGACTTCATGGCTCCTATTGTAGCATTTGGGGCTGTCATAGGATGCCTACAAGTAGGCTCACAGTTGTTTTTTTTCGCCCTGTCGCTTCATATTTTATCTGAAAAAAGTCAGAGAACCAACAAATTGAATTGGTGTGGCCTAAGTTATGATTGTGTAAATGATTCAAGCAGTTTTTAGGTTTTTCCTATTGGGTTTGGCCATAGTTGTGATTGTGTAAATGATTCAAGCAGTTTTTAGGTTTTTCCTATCGGGTTGCATTCTAATTATAATAAGTATAAAGTGAGTATAGTCCCTTTCAAACTTTCGCGCCGAAAGGTCGTGATCAAGTACGCTTACCCTCTACGACACGTCGCCCAAAACACCATGAAGGTCGTGATTGGTTGCCAAAGTTTCTCTCGGTCAAATCGCGGAAACCCCAATCAACGATCAGGGGGGTGAGTCACGACCTTTTGACCCCAAGAATCAGTGTGGCATCACAGAAAAACCCCGGGCTCAGATACAAGCTAAACAGCACCATGCATATGCAAGGTTGCTCCATATTGTACGTCAAATACGGTGGAAAGTTGATTTCTCTGATTTTAAAATCATTTATTTATTTATTTGGCTGAAGACACAGCCAAGGCTGCCCAACTAGCACGGGGCTATTATTAAGGGCTAACCTTGAGGCCAGTCACTGTAGAATTTGCACCATCGCACACCAGGGCATGCCCCTACTCTTTTCGAAGGGTGTGGTGGGTTCTTTATCGTGCGTGGGGTGTGGCTGTCCCCAAACACGGGACCTCCATTTAACGTCCTATCCGAGGGACGTCCCTAACCGAAGCTAGGTACTCATTTACACCTGAATGAAGTGAGGAAAGTCGTGTAAAGTGCCTTTCCCAAGGGCACATGATCGGTGACATGGGTGGGGATCGAACCCGGGACCTCTTGGCCCTGAGCCGAACGCGCTACCGCTGCGCCACACGACCCCACTAAAATCATTTGTATATTGTATTATAAATAATGCCATGTAATTGTATAATTCTTTTAAACTCTTTGATCCTTTGAGGAATTTGTTATACATTGTAAATTAGGGATACTTGAGATCATTCTAACAAATGCTAATAATTTCTTATGTATGTAATAAAATATGTAAAATCAAATACATTTTATTTTTTTATACATCATATTATTGTCCATTCATAGGATGCCTAGGCCTGTTTTTTTCGCCCCATCACTTCATATTTTTTCAAAAAAAAAAATCTCAGAGAACCAACAAATCAAATTGGTGTGGCCTTTAACCCTCAAAGTGTCAGGGAATATTAGAACTAGACTTTAAAACTGACCCATGACACTGGGAGGGTTAATAAAAAAGAAAACAGTGTTGCTCTACTAGGGAATTTTTGTTCAGAAATTGTTCAGAAATTGTAACATGACAATACAAAGTGTGCACTAGGCAGCAAGTATGCTGGTAGCGTGCACACCTAACACATGATACTCATTTACACCTGAGTCAAGTGAGGAAAGTCGTGTTAAGTGCCTTTCCCAAGGGCACAAGGTCGGTGGCATGTCGGGACTCGAACCCGGGACCTCTTGGTTCCGAGTCGAGTACTCTGTCGTTGCGCCACACGACCTCACATAGGTTAATTTTTACTTCCTTCTTTTTTTTCTCCTTTCTGATTGCCAGGTATTTTTGATGGACAATGTGGACCGAAACGAACATTAATCAAAAGAGTGTAAAAATTAATTGCTAACGTCAAAGTGGAATAATCACCGCTTCCTGTAATTATCCGGGAAGTAAAATATTCATTAACGAAATTGATTTTATTAGCGGTGATGATGACCGTAATGAGAGGACAGATTCTTTGTGTTAATTGAATACGGAGAAACCACATAGGATGAGACCTGTGGTGTGTTGTGCTTTAATCACCTTTGGGAGTGACTTTTGGGATTAGGGTTTAAAATCCTCCTTCTTAGGCACTTAAAAGGGCTCGAAATCCTTTTTTTTCTGCATACCTGCACTGGTGCAGGTAACATTGAAGATTACCTGCACCAGACAAGTTTCACCTGCACCACTTTTAGGCGGTATGGATCACACTAAAAACTGTTCAGAATCATTGCCTTTATTTCTTTTACCAAGGTCCTTGCTTTTACACATCCAGGGCTCGAAATACTTTTTTCTGCATACCTGCACTGGTGCAGGTAACATTGAAGATTACCTGCACCAGACAAGTTTCACCTGCACCACTTTTAGGCGGTATGGATCACACTAAAAACTGTTCAGAAATCATTGCCATTATTTCTTTTACCAAGGTCCTTGCTTTTACACATCCAGGGCTCAAAATACTTTTTTCTGCATACCTGTACTGGTGCAGGTAACATTGAAAATTACCTGCACCAGACAAGTTTTACCTGCACCACTCAATTTAGGAAGTACAATGTATGGATCATACTAAAAACTGTTCAGAAACCACTGCCATTATTTCTTTTATACTGTATAGGTGGGAACAGTCAATGCAGAAAATGGAAATACACATACACCTACATTTGTGTGTAAGCCAGTACATGGACCAGTGCAGGTTAGACATCAGAAATATCTGCACAGCTCCAATTTTACCTGCACTAACCTGCATATACCCAGTACATGGACCAGTGCAGGTTAGGTGCAGGTAGACGTCAGAAATACCTGCACAGCTCCAATTTTACCTGCACTAACCTGCATATACCCAGTACATGGACCAGTACAGGTTAGGTGCAGGTAGACATCAGAAATACCTGCACAGCTCCAATTTTACCTGCAATAACCTGCATATACCCAGTACAAGGACCAGTGCAGGTTAGGTGCAGGTAGACATCAGAAATACCTGCACAGCTCCAATTCTACCTGCACTAACCTGCACATGCAGGTGGGATTTCGAGCCCCGCACTAGTAATGGTCAGGTGTTGGTAGTCCGGAGCGCACCGGTGGGTCAGCGCAGGTATGATATGTTGTCCGCTAGGGCTCAGCCTCCCTGGAACTCCGACCTTCGAGAAATTAATCCATGAATTAATAATACGAAAAGTTGGCAGAAAGAAAAGTTGTCGCAAATTGTGTGGGGAGAGGGGGGAATTGGATTTCGGGGGAACGCGGGGAGCAACGGCGGACGTAACCTGGTCGCTGGCCCGAGCCACCCGGCGATATTGTGTCCGTGGTGGGTTCAGCTGGCTTTATTAGACAAGGGTGGGCAGCGGACCGTGATTTATGGCTGGAGCTCCGGCCACATATAACACCTGATGTATACGGCCGTGAGAGATGACCATTAAAGTTTAATGCTGGCCGTTATCAGAGGGTTTCGGGGAGCTGTAGCCGGGGAAAGCATGAAATTTTAGGAGCGCTGTGTGGCAATTGTTGATTTGCGAGGGCGGCCATTTTTCGATTTTTGACAGCATTTGCTCCGGTGGTGGAGATAGGGGCAGGGCCAAGTCGTATGGGTAGAACCATAATGGCTACAGTCGTTGTAAACGTTGGACGGTCTGATTGGCCATAAACCCGGGATCAGCCACCAGGTGACAGAGTCGGGCGGGGGTACAGCGGGGAACGATCCAGTAACCTTTGGTTACCCCCTGATTGAAGACCAATAATCATGCTAAATGGATTCAATAAATAATTGTAACCTTTCCGTACCTCGCGTGAACTCTTGCCATCGGAGTTTGCGGGGACGGGCTCTTGTCCCGAAGTGATGATCAACATTTGTTAATCCCCTATGCTTGACCTACCAGAGGCAACAATATCCCATTGCCATTTGACCTGACAGTTCATTCATAATTACCACCGGGGCAATATTTCACTAATGCGATCTCAGCTTCAAACCAATCAGAGGCGTCTGTAGTGGGGTGGTCAGTTTTTGCATTTTTATTGTTCCAGCTGCTTGCATAAGATAACTGTCAGACGCGCACGATTTTCAATTCTCTCCCTTTTTCAGTGCTGGAAACTATCGGGGAGAGGTATCAGTAATCTGTGTCGTTTGTGGCCGGGCCACATCAATAAGGCTTTGGGGGGAAGGCCTGATATTGATGGAAGCATTGTGGCCATTCCACCGTAGCCTGATCCGGAATGATAACTGTCATGCCCCATAAATACCACTCCTCCATCCTGAGTGGCAGAAAATATTTCACGCCGTAAAATGTTAATTTTTATTTTTTGGTTGCTACAAATTTCCTGGGGAAAAAGTGATATCATGAATACTGTTTTTTTTTCAGTGTGAGAAAAATGATCAAATATTGATTATATTTTTACAGTATGATAGAAAGTATTTGATGCCCTCAAATGTTCGTTTCTGTAAAAAAAGAACATGATGTCGTACCAGTACCATGTTTTCTAGTCACACATATGGTTATAGTTTTGTAAAAAAAAATTGTAATATTGTTCACCACCATTTCCTTCAATATGGGAAAACACATAAACAATTGATGCTCCATTGCACACAATTTATGAGCAAATTCTTGATAAAATTCTGTCAGCATTGGCAAAAATCGCATCTCAACAATAACTGCCAGAAATGCCCATGTTGTGAAATATCCATTCCTATTTTTATGCAACCTTACATATATAGCTTTGCTGAAAAATTTTGGGATTATGTAATCTAATCATAAATTGAACTGATGTACTTTTTTTTTTCATTCATCACAACTAGTTGGGGACAGCTGCGTAAAATCTATGATTGTCTGCACCACACCACAAACTCATGCAAAGTAGTGATATAGTAAAATATATGCATGAAGATTTCTGTCTACGGAATTTCATGGATATGGAAATCTGCATTCCCAAACATGCCCCTCGCTGTTGCGTTTCTATGGCAACGCTCTACCCATTACTAGGGACCTTGCTTAAATGCAATATGGAAAAAGAATTGTAGAATGATATTCAAGAATAATGTTTTAATTAAATCTGGGTACATTTAGAAATTCAGATGTTTCAGACACCACCCAGTGTCTTTCATCAGTGAAATAAATAGAAACTGTTTACTTACAGTTTTGGTATAGAATACAGAATAACAACGTTCTATTCAGATAGTCAAGAATATTTTTCGATGAGTGGTACATATTTAGTCATGGTGGGCAGACAGAGAGGAATGGACAAATTTCCTTCCAGACAGACCCTGAACAGACCCCACTTCTGGTAGTGTTCTCAGAAGAGTGATTCAGTTCTTCAAGTATGTAATACTATCTGATTCAGTTACACCCAGATGTCCAGCTTACAGGCCACACCAATTTATTTCCTTGGTCCTCGGACATTTTAAGTTTAAAATTTAGCAAGCGGACATCATAAAAGCAGAGGGCAGGGGGGAAAACTTGAACAAGTAATGAGTAAAAACTATACTAAGGCCACACCAATTTTACTTGTTGCTTCTCGGAAATATGAAGCGACAGGGCGAAAAAAATAAAAAATAAAAACAGGCCTGGGCATCCTATTATAGCCCCAAATTCTAGAATAGGTGCCATGAAGTCAACACAAAAGACAGGGTTAAAATTTAAACAATGAATTTCGAACTTTTAATCAAACCACTGCATTGGTAGATGTAACAACTGTAACAATTAGGAAGAAAAGGACTTTCTTTAACTGTTGGAGGCAAAATATGAGCATTTTTTAGTTGATTCAGAACCAGAAATTTTTTTTTTTTTTTGCAAATCAGAAAAAAATGAAGAGGCAAATCCGAGAAGCAACAAATTAAATTGGGGTGGCCTAATGAGTAAAAACTATACTAATGAGGTATTAGGGCTGTACAGGTGGTACTGCACCCACAGAAACTGGACCATATATGTGGAGGGAAAGTCAGAACTATAGTGTACATTGAATCTGGTAAATGTAACTCTTTAATAGGTGATCGCTTAAAGTAATGCTAAAATATTGGACAGTTGAGTGGCTTGTGTCCCTATTGTGTGTATAGTAGGGTAAGTAGGACAATCACAATCTACTGTTTGCATTGGGTACCCAGCAGTTCTGACCTTTGACATGTATCCCTGCCCCCTGCTAAATGGTTGGTCCAGAAGTTGGACACCTAGTTTCTGAATGTTTTATTTTTATTTTATTCACATAGATTACCGAGCATTCGGCAGCAAGCACATTCGTGCTTATATAGCCCTCTGCTCAACAAGACACATACAAAATACAGAGTAAAACAAATGCAGAATATACAACGAACATAAAATGAAAGAGGCTGGCGCACATAAACATAAAATAAATAACGTTAATCTGATGAATTAAATCTTCTAGACTGGGAAATGAACTTGAAAACAATATCAAAAGTACAGCAATTAGTAGAGTAGGGGAGGGAAGGGCTACCGGTAAGAAGTAATGTACATAATGTTTCTGAATGTTCCCTTTCTGTCTGAAGTTTTCAAACTATCTTTTGAAATGCAAGTCTAGACTCTATTATGTAGCCTTGCCCTGGCTCATACATGTACATATAGTCCTTGAACGCTGATTTTAATAGCGATGAATGATTTAATTGCAATTGTAATTTTAAAATTGTATTGTAATTGTAAAACGTTTGTCAAAGTCAGAGCAATTCAGGACCCAATTGTTAGGGCCCTGCTAATCTGTACTAACAAGCACCACCAAATAAACCATTATTATTATAGCTAGGATAGCAAAATTATGTGCTATATCCAAGAGGACTGTACCATTATGTTTGCATTGGGAGGGGGGGCTAGGTTGTACCAAGTGCCAACCCCCCTCCTTCCACAGTGGAAGGGACACCCTTCAGATCACGGGACTGCCATGCACCGGGCAGGGACGTGTGGCCTTTGGCGCGAACTTCAAATTTCCCTCACGCCCGGCACGTGTGCCTGACAACCAACCACACTGTCACCTCCCACGCTCCTTGTCAACCTTCCCCAATAGAATGTTTGCCCCTGGGCAACTCCCTGGTGAAAGCCTTGAAAAGACTGCCAGTGTCTTTTCAGGTCACTTACTGTGTACGCCAGGGTGCAAGGCTCAGTACAGGCCGCCTGTCTTTACGGTAAGGAAATCAATGCACTGCTCGCTGCCCCCATCTACAATTACTTGAACCCTTGGATCCCCTCTGGCTAGAAGGGATGCGTGGAGATTAATAAAAAGCAGATCCACTAAGTCTGCCAACCCACCCATTGGCTGACATGGGAGAAGGTTCACCTCACCTCTGCATGACCTCTAGTTTTAATGGCTTATCACATGGCAGCTAGGGCCGGAATATTAGCTTTACTGCACCGCCCCCTTCTCTCTCCTCATGTTTGTATATAATTACTCTTCAAGCAGAGGTTTGGGTTTTGGGCTTATTTTTGGCATGTTTTTAGGCTTTTTTATTGGGCTTTCTTTTTTGCACCATGGAATCTTTTTTTATCCCAACCAAAAAAAAAAAAAAGATTCCAGTGCAAAAAAGAAAGCCTGATAAAAAAGCCAAAAAACATGCCAAAAGTAAACCCAAACCTCTGCTTGGAGAGTAATATTATACAGCATGGCCAGGAATTAACGTGGTTTGGCCAAGAAGGTTATATAGGATTTTTTGACTTAACCGCACCGGTATAGTAGCGGCAATAAATGTTTATTTGCAAACTTCTGCCCAATTTCTAATTGCAAAGGTAAACACAGAATGTAAGGCCACACCAATTTTACTTGTTGCTTCTCGGATTTGCCTCTTCATTTTTTTCTGATTTGCAAAAAAAAAAAAAAAGAAAGACAAATTTACAACTTTTATTTATAACTAAAAACTTGTTTCTTTCGGTGTCATATAATGAGGGAATAGAAACAGTAGTTAAATTGCAAGATTACTATATTACGTCTATATCTACAAGGTCTCTTCTCTTTTTAAAACATGCGTAGACAAATTTACAGCTGTTATAACTAAAAGTTTGTTTCTTTCGATCTCATATAATCTCAGGGAATAGAAACAGTAGTTAAACTACTATATTACATCTATATATACAAGCTCTCTTCTCTCTTTTTAAAACATTCGTAGACAAATTTATAGTTTATATTATAACTACAAGCCTGTTTCTTTCAGTCTTGTATATGTATAACTGTATATATAATGAGGGCGTAGTAGAAACAGTAGTTAAACTGTTTTGTTTGATGTGGGTTGGTGGAATCTGAAGCACCTGGCTTGTGTTGAAAGCTGTGACCTAGTGACCCAGTTTGACTGACAGGTGTGCAGATGGTTTGAGTTCTGCCGCGCTTTGTGACTGGAGTAATTACACTTCCTGTCATGTCTTCATCCTGCTTTCAGGGCGTACTTAAACGTCTAGGGCTTGAAATCAGTTTTTTCTGCATACTGGTGTAGGTAACATTGAAAATTGCCTGCACCAGACAAATTTTACCTGCACCGCTCAGAACTTAGGTCTTACTTAAAACTGGTCGTAAACCATTGCCATTATTACTTTTATACTCCATAAAAATTCACATACAGTGCTTGAAATACTTTTTTTCTGCATAACTGCACTGGTGCATGTAACATTGAAAATAACCTGCACTAGATAAGTTTTACCTGCACCACTCAGAATTTAGGAAGTATGGATCATACTATTAAAAAACTGTTCAGGAACCATTGTCATTCAATATTTCTTTTATAATTATACTTCATAAAAATCCACCTACACTAAAATTTGTATATAAACCCAGTACATGGCCCAGTGCAGGTTAGGTGCAGGTATACACCAGAAATACCTGCACAGCTCCAGTTTTACCTGCGCTAACCTGTATATGCAGGTGTTATTTCGAGCCCTGATGTCAGTATCTCATTACAAATGTACAGCCTCTTGACTTTCTTTTCCATTCAAAGTCTTTCAAATTTTCACTAAGGGTAATGTGAATGAATAAATAAAAAAAAAGACTCCAATTCAATTTTTTGGTTCTTGGATTCGCCTGCTTCATTTTCTTCATGTACATGTACATGCAAATTATTTGAAGGCAAATGCAAATTATCAGTAGGCTAATCACCCAACTGTCACCCGCTTTTTGCCTAGCCGTGTCGTCATGGCGATCGCTTGTATTCCCCGACATGAATTCTTCATGTGCCTTACATAAGCTTGTTGCGTTTGATCACGAAGATGAAAAACAATCACATCGAAGTCCGCAGCGTTTCATTTTAACTCTATTCCTCACCTTGTTGTTGCGTAACTCTGGATCAATAGACAGAAAAAAAAGCAATAAATCTTTTGTTGCTCTGTTAATGGAGAAGAAAGTCTGTGATACCCTTTGACAGCTGTAAATCAAAGGGGGCCCGCATGCCCTTTTCCGTAGAGCGTAATCGGCCGTTTTAATTCTACGTAGAGCGTAGACGGACCGCTCTAATTCAACGTAGAGCATAATCGGTGCATTTTGCGTAGAGCGTAATTCGCCGTTTTATTTCACGTAATGCGTTGTAGCTACCCGGAATTTATCGTAAAGCGTAATGGGGGAGGCTTCTTGAATTCGGCGTAATACGTAGCCGCCTCTCAGAATTTAGCGTAGAGCGTTGTCGGGACCCCCCCATGCATGCAGGCCCTCCTCTCTTTAGGGAGAAGAAAGCCAGTGATACCCTTTGACAGCTGTATATCAAAGTGAGATATGCTTGCAGTGTTCTTCCCATCATCTCAATATTGTTTGATATAACATCAGTTCGAGTGCTGAAGGCACGACAATCCTAGGGGGGTCCAAGGGCATGCTTACCCAGGAAAATTTTGAAATCTTGACCCTCTGAAACGCTACTTGATCTCCAGCATTTTGAGGGACAAATTTTGCTGGTAGACTAAGCTTAGTTCAATGACATCTCTTTCCGTATCTTATATAAATGCTGATTTTTTTTTATGATGGTCCATCATTAGCAGCAAAATTCCGTCAAATGACGGAAAGACAGAAGCTGACTTGAACACTGTGTTACACTATTTAGGCCACACTGATTCAATTTTATGGATGACATCCGTGCGCGCATTTAGTTTTACCTGTTCTCAAAAAAAAAAAGATCACCTCCTCCGAGGCCCTAGCCTGGGTGCCTTCATAGTCCATGGTAGCTAGCAACAATAGGGAGCCGGCAGTAACTATAGAGGATGGCACCGAGGCTCCACGGAACTCCAGAACTCAGTACAGTGCCGACTCATAAATGCTCCAAAAAGGCCAGCAAATACCGGCCTGTAGTAAAAGTCGTCATGCACTACAGCTTTGTATTCCTGTGGTTTAGCAGCATTTTTTTTCTGGATTTTCTTCTTTTTTTTGCCCTCTCGCATTAGTTTTGGGGTCTCAAGAGGATGTCATCCATAAAATAAAGTCAGTGTGGCCTTATGGGGAAGAAAGCCTGTGATACCCTTTGGTGGCTGTATATCAAAGTAAGACGTGCTTGTCTGTTGTTGGCCTCATCTAATCCCCCTCCTGCTTTTGAAATTCAGGTTTCTGTCATTATGTGTCTCAGATCTGAGCTTACATCTTAAGAATAAAGAGGTGCATCAAAATTATATGTAAGGCCACACCAATTCATTTCTTTAGTTCTCAGACATTTTAAGGTGAAACTATAGCAAGCAGACATCATAAAAGTAGAGGGCAGGGAGGAAAGCTTGAATATGGCAGTATTTACTCCATAAAACTGAGCACACCAAGGTATGAATCAGGCTTTGCTTTCATTACATTTTTCCAGTTAAGCATGTTTTAAAAAAATCTGAGAACCAGCGAATTAAATTGGTGTGGTCTAAACAGGTTTTATAGCTGTTAAGGTACCTATGATTAGCCCCGTGTGGCTCAGTGGAAATGTTATGATAGAATTTTAGCTTTAAACAAATATTGAACGGTATTAGTACTGTCAGAAGAAACAGAAATTTCATTAGTTATTTATTTATCTATTTGTTTATCTATTCATTTATTTCTATTTGTTTATTGCATCACCCATGAACCCCCCCCCCATCCACTCGACCTTGCTGAAAATCAGCCACATATATATGGCCGAACAAGATATCGAGAATAAATAAAGGCTTTGACTTGAAATGCCATCATGGTTTTGAAAAATCCCATGTTGCATCATAGATATGTTGCATCATAGATAAGCTTGTTTTTCCCCAGGGGTTTTTATACTGTTTCATCACAACAGTTTGCTATGTCGTATTTTCCAAGACTTGTATGTATATGGAACAGTTTGGATGTCAGTCTGAGAACATTGGGTTTAAATGTCTCTCAGCCACAACACTTGAATACCTTCAAAAGACAGTTGATGATACATTTACATAACAGGTTTAATGCGATCTATGACACCGATGCTGCATGTAGCTGGATATCTTTTTGCAGATGTACAACCTGTATGGCCACAAGGCCGCGATAACTGCCCCATAGTTGTCACTATATTGTTATATATCTTAATATGTTATAGTATGTTGTCAGTTGAATTGTCAATTTTTGTATCATTACTGTTTTTGGTATGTATTTTGTATGTGGAGAGACAACTGGCAGAGGTGCAATTATGCACCTGTTTTGTCTCTCCTCCATGCTACTTGTCGTTGCATTGGAAAGTCTAATAAATAAATAAATAAATACAGTTTTTCTAGCATGTGGTAATATTGGAGGAGATATGAAGTGTTTGATAATTTCACGGTTCCCAGTTGAAGCGCGTTCAGACGGCATTACGGCCGTACTGACCATAGATGACGCGTTTGCTCCGCGCCATGTTGAATACTCATGATCAGTGTTCTAGCCAACCTGAAATTTTTTCTGTCATCTCAATTTTGTTAGACTTAATATCAGGACAAGCACCAAAGGCGTGACAGTCCTAGGGGGTCCAGGGGTGTGCTCCCTGGGGAAAATTTTGAAATCTTGACCCTCTGAACTGCTATATTCTACCTTTTGAGGGGCAAATTTTGCTGGTAGAGCTTCAGGTTTAATGACATCTGTAGCTTTTTTGTGTCCATCTTTTTGTCAAGTTTTTGGCCATCAAAGATGACGGATTGGGCAAAATTTTTGTCCGCCACGAGCAACAAAATTCCGTCAACCGAAAATTTTGAAATCTTGACCCTCTGAACCGCTATATTCTGCATTTTGAGGGGCAAATTTTGCTGGTAGACTAAGCTTAGTACACCTCTTAATTTCCATATCTTCAAATGCTGATTTTTTCCATCAAAGATGACAGATTGGGCAAAATTTTTGCCCGCCATGAGCAACAAAATTCCGTCGAATGATGGAAAGACGGGCCCTGTCTAGAACACTGGATGATGCGCCATGTTGAATACTCGCAGTGCGAACCGCGGACCGTACAAAATATGTTCGGGGAGACAGGGACTGACCACTGCTATCTCATTTGCATACCAGGTCGGCGGGAGATGACCTGACAGAATGACCAATGGCCCCCTCTCGGCCAGAGGGTGACGTGATATATATGGATGCCTCGGTGCTGGACATCTCTCTCCGGAGCACCTCTAGCTGTTTTCTGACACCTGTCATGTAGCACTTAAAGCCTCCGCGGAAAATCTGATACCTGCGTAGGTTGAAGGGAGGAGGGTGGGTTTTCGTTCTGAATTTTAATAGAGAATAAAACTGTGTTTTGTTGCTGAATTTATTTTTTTCATGCAAAATTAGTGTATTTTAGGAATAAAACAGCTATGCCTCTGTTTTTGTAATTCCTTGCCAGGAAATCTGTTACATGCATTGGAAGGGAGGAGGGTGGTTTTTTGTTCTGAATCTGCAGAATAAAACTGTTCTTTTTACTGTACTCTTTCTTTTTTCTGTAATCAAAATTGGTGTATTTTAGGAATAAACAAGCTATGCTTCTGTTTTTGTAATTGTATTTCATTAATTTAAAACTGAATCCTTTACAGAAAATGTGATACCTTGGTAGGAAGGGTGGAGGGTGAGTTTTCGTTCTGAATCTGGAGAATAAAACTTTTTTTTTCTTGTAATCATTTTTTTGCTGAATTTTTTTCTTCATGCAAAATTGGTGTTTTTTAAGGAATGCCTCTGTTTTTTTTGTAATAATTATTGTATTTGATTCAACAGATACCTGATACCTGCATATGAAAGGAGGAGGGTGGGTTTTTGCTTTGAATGTGTAGATATATAAAAGCTGTTTTTCCTTTCTGTAAAAATTTTTGTGCTTATTGTATTATTTCAGGAATGAACAAGCTCAGCCTCTTTTTTTGTTGCCACATTAACTATCGGATTTATGATGGTGAAACGGGAGACGAGGTTTGAATACAAATGTTGTGTATTTTGGGTTCGCGTTCGCTGGTTCTCACAGACGATGCCTCGTAAATTTTATGTGGCTGGCCCAGTAAAGATGTGAGTGTTGTTATTAGGATGGTAGAGAGAAATATTCCTGGACGTACTATGTAGTTATGAGCGATGGTCAATTGCTGTGAAGAAAATTGCGCAATAAAGTATGTTTTCGACGAAATAGATATTTTTATGACTGGTATTGTCTTACCGTTATTAAATAAGGTAAGACAAATGTGGTCTGATACAGAATTTGAAACGACAGGAATGTTTTGGATAGGATTTAGAAAACAGTAATTTGACATGAGAATCCTTACCCACATTTTCAAGAGTATGTAGACTTGCAGAATGCAGAAGAATTTTAAGACAACTTAGAAATTTTGAACAAGGCTTTTGTCTTGTTGAATGTAACATGACTACACTAGTGCAACAATTCTTTATTCAATGAAATGCCACCATAGCAGCTATTTCTATCAATTTGAATGATTTATTGTATGTATGATTGGTGTAAAAGCATATTTCATACCTTAATATTATGTGAAAAGTCTTCTTGATTTTCTCGCAAGTAGTGTGCGTAGTTTGTAGTGTGCGTGTTTTTGTTTTTTTTTCTTTTTTTTGCATCGTCATGGAAGAAGTGGAAGAATCGGGACTAGATCACCGACTACAACCCCAGAAAATAAAGCAATCTCCGGGAGATAGCCGAGGGGTAGAACACAGGACAGAATAGCTTTTGTGTCGGTTTGATGAACGATGTTGCTCGGAGCAGTAATGTTCAGGTTGGCAGACTCTTGATTTATGGCGAATAATTCCCGGGGCCAGGAGGACAGCGATGCGGATCATTTCACGCCGTGTTCGCGGTGACCGCTCGCTCCCGGACCCCTCGAACTGTCGGATCTGAGAACGCTGCGCAGAAATTGCCACACTGTGGCATATCCCTGCAACATATGTTTGCGGGTGATAAGTGGCAATTTTAGCGCTTTTTGTACAGAAAAGATATAAAACGCTGCAGGCATCGCAAATTTTTATGTTCTACTAAATACAGGTAGTAGAAGCAAGACGTTATATTATGCCATTGCATGGTAGAAGGTTTTATTTAGTACAATGAATGGATCCATGCTTCAAATTCCCAGAGAGAAGGCTTAAAAGATCTCAGATGATGGTTGTACATTATGAAGGATACTTTTTGTAGTACAGTAGATCTAGTACATGTAATTCAAACTCTTGTCCACACACACACACATGCACAGCCACACACACAGTCACATACACACACATGCACACACACACACACACATACATACACACAGCCACACAAACACATGCACACACATACGCACACAAACACATATGCACAGCCACAGCCGCACACACATACATGCACACACATGCACAGCCACACACTTACACACACAGCCACCCAAAACAATACCTCCATCAAGGAGGTAAAAATTAAACAGTTAATGACTTTTTGCTGTAAATGGGTCAGATATGCAGACTGATAGGACTCCTACCGGTAACAAACACTTCCAACATCTACAACCTCACAAGGTGTGAATGCAGAACGCCGAGACGGAGACATCCAATTTTTCAACAAATCTTCTCAGTCTTTCATAACCAAGATAAGTGTGTGCCATCTCGGACTGAAAGAAGCCTCTGTCATTAGGCCACACCAATTTAATTTGTTGCTTCTCGGATTCGCCTCTTCATTTTTTTCTGATTTGCAAAAAAAAAAAAAAAATTCTGGTTCTGAATCAACTCAAAAATGCTCATATTTTGCCTCCAACAGTTGAAGAAAGTCCTTTTCTTCCTAGTTGTTACAGTTGTTACATCTATCTATGCAGTAGTTTGATTAAAAATTAAAAATTCATTGTTTAAATTTTGACCCAGCCTTTTATTTTCACTTCATGGCTCCTATCATAGCATTTGGGGCCATAATAGGATGCCCAGGCCTGTTTTTATTTTTTTCGCTCTGTCGCTTCGTACTTTTTCTGAAGAAATCCGAGAAGCAACAAATTAAATTGGTGTGGCCTTAATATTACTTCTGCAAAAGAAGCGCAATATGGTGTTTACTACGCACTGCATCGCGTCGCAGTCCAACTGACGAATGGTTGGATCATCGCGTAGATTCGTCTCGCTGGGTGATTCAGGCAGATGTCCAAGTTTTCTCACCTCCTCACGCTCAAGAGTCGTAATGGACGATTTTTCAGAGCGACCACTGAAAGGGCCACACTAATTGCTGCTTGCTTTATTCATGTTTAAGTAAGGTTCATGCATAGAAACGAAAATCAATCGCACAATTTCACAAATGAGAGCATTTTTCACATGTGGGCTGGCAGTTCAATAGGTTATGAAAGCTTGACGGACACACGGAAAATGTAATAGAGTGAAACGGTCGTTAATTTTACAGATGTTAAAAAGTTTAGGACATGCATATATTTTTAAGATACTTGGTCTATTGCCCATGAGTAGAAAGCACAAATTTAGGAGGACATCATATGCTTTACTAGAACTGTTATCATTCCATTGAGGAGATATTTACGAATTTCATAAAATGACTGATTCCAGTGTTACTTTGACAGACAGGGCTCGAAATACCTTTTTCTGCATACCTGCACTGGTGCAGGTAACCTTGAAAATTACCTGCACCAGACAAATTTTACCTGCACCACTCAGACTTTCAGAAGTATGGATGATACTAAAAACTGTTCAGAAACCATTGCCATTATTTCTTTTATACTTCATAGGTGGTAGCAGTCAATACAGCCAATGAAAGTACACAATACACCTACATTTTTGTGTAAGCCCAGTACATGGACCGGTGCAGGTAGACATCAGAAAAACCTGCACAGCCCCAATTTTACCTGCACTAACCTGCATATACCCAGTACATGGACCAGTGCAGGTTAGGTGCAGGTAGACATCAGAAATACCTGCACAGCCCCAATTTTACCTGCACTAACCTGCATATACCCAGTACATGGCCCAGTACATGGACCGGTGCAGGTAGACATCAGGAAAACCTGCACAGCCCCAATTTTACTGCACTATGCATATGCACCCAGTATTTCGAGCCCTGACAAACCAGCACTTTTATATATTTGTTGTGATTTTAGCTTCATAATTCAACTACTGTATATCAGTTAATCCGCATTCCCTTGCAGAAAACTAACAAAGTATGAATTTTTTTCCCCAATCCAACCACGCACGGCATATCCTGGATGTTACTTTGCCACCCAAGCACTTTTCTGTGTGTGCATAAGACAAGTGAATTTAGTGTGTTAGTAATATTTACATATATATACAAAGATATGTAGGGGCAGTTAATCTGCTTTCCTTTAGGCCACACCAATTTTATTTGTTGCTTCTCGGATTTTTTCAGAAAAAATATGAAGCGACAGGGCGAAAAAGAATAAAAAATAAAAACAGGCCTGGGCATCCTATTATAGCCCCAAAGGTGCCATGAAGTCAACTCAAAAGACTGGGTTAAAATTTAAACAATGAATTTTGAACTTTTAATCAAACCACTGCATTGGAAGATGTAACAACTAGGAAGAAAAAGACTTCCTTCAACTGTTGGAGGCAAAATATGAGCATCTTTGAGTTGATTCAGAACCAGACTTTTTTTTTTTTGCAAATCAGAAAAAAATGAAGAGGCGAATCCGAGAAGCAACAATTAAAATTGGTGTGGCCTTACTAAGCCTTCATCTTCTTCTTTCTTTTCCAATCCAGCCACGACACATCCCGGGTGTTACTTTGCTGCCCCAGCAACCTAGTGTTACTTGCTTCATTATTCATAATGGTCATTTTAGCTTCATAATTCAACTACTGTATATCAGTTAATCTGCATTCCTGTACAGAAAAACAACTAAGTTTTAATCTTTCTTTTCCAACCCAGCCACGACACATCCCGGGTGTTACTCTGCCACCCCAGCAGTTTCCTGTGTACCTGTCGTCGGGCCAGGATTGATCATCATTATTTTCACCCCACAATTAAATCCATCATCAGCTACAAGCCATTTGTCACCCGGCAGCCACCACTGGGGACCAGCCAGGCTGTGACCAATTGGCCCGTCTCCTGGCCCCGACCAAATAACATGACCCTTCCAATATCACCCAATATCGGGGTGGTTTCAGAATGACTGAGGACTGTGCTCTCCAAGCAGAGGTTTGGTCTGTACAAGACTGAAAGGTTTTTGGGGACTGCTCACCAAGGCCCCGGCCAAATAACATGACCCTTCCAATATCACCCAATATCGGTGTGCTTTCAGAATGACGGAGGACTGTGCTCTCCAAGCAGAGGTTTAGGCTTATTTTTGACATGTTTAGGCTGTTTTTTTATGTTAAAGTTTGTGTTTTGAACTGGTATCTTTGTGTTTTGTACTGGTATCTTTTTTTTTACGGGAAATGGATATTGCCTGGCCAGTTTGACACTGTCTTTGCAGCCACCAAAAGACCTGTTTGGAGATTTTGAGGACTATATATGAACACATTGTTTTGGTCTGTAAAAGACTGAACATTTTTTTTACTCACCAAGGCCTGGCCATATAACATGACCCTTCCAATATCACCCAATATCAAGGTGCCTTCGGAGTGACTGAGGACTGTATATGAACACACGATTTTGCAGTGTAAAAGACTGTAACGTTTTTTGGGGACTAGTCACCAAGCAGAGGTTGATTGGAAACCTTCTTCTATGTACAGTTTTCTGCCCACCAGCCCATACCATAGTGTCTTGTCTATTGGATACTTGGATACTTTGCCACTGAAAAGTAATAGAATGATTGAAAGCATTCATTGATTAGTGAATGAATTGTTTTATTGTGTCATGCAAAAGATTACCCATATGACAACAAACGTATGTGTGTGTGTGTCTGTGTGTGTCTGTGTGTGTGTGTGTGTGTGAGAGAGAGTGTCTGTGTGTGAATTCTACACAGACATAGAGGATCCCATGAAAATCTTTTGCCCAAAGTTGATTCTCATGATTACTATTCCTCTTTTTTTTTCATTTTCAAGAGCTGTTTGCTATTGTAGTTCAACACAACCATGGAAAGACTAGACCTTCAAACACCTGCGGACCACTTTTGAATGCCATTTGAAAGCATTCCGAAATCCTGTTATTTGAATATCAAAAAAAGTTGACCTTGGTGGGGTCCTTGGTGACCTTTGCTTGCTTGTACACAAAATAACCTTCATCTTTTCAGTGTAGTTTCTGGTTAGGCCACACCAATTTGAATTCTTGGTTCTAGCCCTAAATGCTACAATAGGAGTCATGAAGTCAACATATCAGCGTGGAATGTTGACTTAAAACAATGAATATTAAACTTTTAATCAAACCGCTGCATTGATAGACGGAAAACTGTAACAACTAAGAAGAAATATCAGTACCAAGGACAGAACTGTACCACAAGTATGTAGTGTTGTACAAAACTACAGATCAGTACCAAGGACAGGACTACCATAATATGTAGTGTGGTACAAAACTACAGATCAGTACCAAGGACATGACTACCATAATATGTAGTGTGGTACAAAACTACAGATCAGTACCAAGGACGGGACTACCATAATATGTAGTGTGGTACAAAACTACAGATCAGTACCAAGGACAGGACTACCATAATATGTAGTGTGGTACAAAACTACAGATCAGTACCAAGGACGGGACTACCATAATATGTAGTGTGGTACAAAACTACAGACCAGTACCAAGGACAGGACTACCATAATACTAGTATGTAGTGTGGTACAAAACTACAGATCAGTACTAAGGACAGGACTACCATAATACTAGTATGTAGTGTGGTACAAAACTACAGATCAGTACCAAGGACAGGACTACTATAATACTAGTATGTAGTGTGGTACAAAACTACAGATCAGTACCAAGGACAGGACTACCATAATATGTAGTGTGGTACAAAACTACAGATCAGTACCAAGGACGGGACTACCATAATATGTAGTGTGGTACAAAACTACAGACCAGTACCAAGGACAGGACTACCATAATATGTAGTATGGTACAAAACTACAGATCAGTACCAAGGACGGGACTACCATAATATGTAGTGTGGTACAAAACTACAGATCAGTACCAAGGACAGGGCTACCATAATATGTAGTGTGGTACAAAACTACAGATCAGTACCAAGGACAGGACTACCATAATATGTAGTATGGTACAAAACTACAGATCAGTACCAAGGACGGGACTACCATAATATGTAGTGTGGTACAAAACTACAGATCAGTACCAAGGACGGGACTACCATAATATGTAGTGTGGTACAAAACTACAGATCAGTACCAAGGACGGGACTACCATAATATGTAGTGTGGTACAAAACTACAGATCAGTACCAAGGACGGGACTACCATAATATGTAGTGTGGTACAAAACTACAGATCAGTACCAAGGACGGGACTACCATAATATGTAGTGTGGTACAAAACTACAGATCAGTACCAAGGACAGGACTACCATAATATGTAGTGTGGTACAAAACTACAGATCAATACCAAGGACAGGACTACCATAATAGTAGTATGTAGTGTGGTACAAAACTACAGATCAATACCAAGGACAGGACTACCATAATACTAGTATGTAGTGTGGTACAAAACTACAGATCAGTACCAAGGACAGGACTACCATTTTATTTTATTTTATTTTATTTTATTTTATTTGTTCGGCTGTAAAAAGGCTATGTACAGCCAGGGCAGCCCAACTAGCCAGGTGGCTATTATTAAGGGCTTGCCCTGCTGACAAAACAAACATTTACACATACATCACAACGATACAATACATCAACGTGGAGAGGTCAGGGTCACACAATCTAAGGCTTGTAGGGGTCACCGAGGGACTCCCGTAGCTTCCTACCGTAGGACTACCATAATATGTAGTGTGGTACAAAACTACAGATCAGGGCCAGGACAAGACTGTACAGTAACGGTGTGTGTGTGTGTGTTTAGCTCGTTCATTACATAGGTCTTTCTAAATACCTCCTCAAAGTATCCTCCAAATTGTCTCATTCTGTATGTATTAACCAATCAAGCGCCAGCACAAAAATGGAGGCTTCCTTCCCACGCTCAATGATAGTATTTGACTCGCATTCTCCGACGATAGATACGCCATACCGCGCGCTCTGTGAGAATATCAGTCAAAGGTTGTTCGTGTAATTCCCGATTCTACATCGTTAGTTCGACAATGTTCTCTGTCACACATTCACAACCTTCCCCCGAACACGGTTGGCTGAAGTTCGGGAGCAGTCTGACCAGATTTAGGCCACGCCTTTCTATATGAATTGAATTGAATTTGAGTCCAATTTGACTACCAACTACGCCCCGACCTACTCCCTAACACCAGCCAACCACGGCCGAACCTCCCGTCAACACCGCAATGTCTTAAACATTTTGAAACATTCGGCTGGCGCAGCCGAACAGTAGCCGACCTGGCCAAACACCAGCCGACCTTGCTCCCGACCTACTCCTAACCATGGTTGGGGGGAGTTCGGCTAGTGTTCGGGAAGCCATATTTGGCTATGTGTGACAGGGGCTTAAAACAGTAGCATACTTGTTACTCTACCATATAAGGTCGTGATATTTTCGCATTCCGTTTAGTGGCCCTCTCCCTAAATGATTCGGAGCCACCAGTTCAGGCTAGTTTTCACCAGTTCAGGCTAGTACACATCTCCATCCCCCCAGCCAGAACAAAAAGACTACAGAACTCGTTCCTACATCAGTCTATCAGACTCTACAATCAGACTGTATAAACCTGTCATATCTGGGATGTACTGTTCATATAAGTAGTATGTATATATTCATGTATATATGTATGTAACGTCAATAATGTTATGTATTTATTTTTAATGTATTAGTATAAGTGATGTAAATACCAATGCCATTCAGGCAACATTATAGTTTCTATTTTGTATGTCTGTAATGTTGGTATCGAAATAAAGAATTGAATTAGAACATTTCTCAACATGCCGCATACTGAACTCATGGCCATACCGGATCCACACGCCCACGGCGCACGTTTACCTTGACCTATGACCTGATACGTAGAAAGTACGTTGACGACGTCGCAAGGAGTGTGGCAACGCCATCTAGTTCCTGAAGTCAAAAAGACACGCATTTTTCTTGAAGTAAAAACAGTATTGCGTCTTTCAAGGCTGGAATGAAATTGTAGAAGATTCGTTGTTGTTTAAGAGTGTCTAGTTGATAAATGTAACGTTAGTAGCATCGTGCCAATTTATGCCTCTACCAGGCTTCGGGGAGCAGCTAGGAAGAGTAGAAATTGGCCAAATATACAGATAACATGCCAGGGGAGTTTGTGGAAATAAGTCAATGACTTGATTCAGTGTGTCGCCAACATGTATTGTTAATAAAAGTAAATTGTTTATCGAAAAGAGCAGGGGTCCTTCCCGGTTTGATGAGTGGTTCAAACCTTACAGTCTGGTCTCAGGGTTGACATCTTTGAAGAGGTGATAGTCACCTGTTATGTCAATCCTTCCACAAATATGGTAAACCTTCATAAATAAATAAATGTTGCAATAAGAAAAATCTTGGCGCGGCGGCTAGACTAGCGATCGAAGTGGTCTCTCTCTCTATCTCGCCCAAGGCCGGTAGCCGGACGCACAGGGTCATGCCTCCCCGCTTATCCCAGGTCAGCCGGCCCGTCTCGACCCTTTTCCTCGGGCGGACGGCCCGAGACACCCTGGCTGCACCCGGCCGCGATGCCCGCTCCGATAACACCCCGCTAAAATTGAAAGGGATAACGCTTTCGATCCGCGAACACCCCTGGTCATGATGAGAAGGCCAAGAAGTTATCTGGTCGGATTTGACACGCCGGGCGCGCGACGCCCTTTCCTAATCTTTCTCCAAGCTCGGGTTGTAGAGATGTTGGGGTAAGATTGAGCGCTGCACACCGACTTCGATTCGTTTTCTGTTCGCGGCTTCGCTTGGTGATGGAGGCGCTGATTTGAACCGAGGGCAGGGCCGGTGCTTACGTGGGGTTAATTGTAGAGGACGGTTCAGATGTCGTGTGATAGATTGCCACACATAGTACAACCACACACACATGTATATGTATCATCACACGCACACAAACACACCACACACACACACACACAGACACACACACACACAGACACACACGTCCAGACTATGCATGATGTACAAAATGACTAATGAACTGGTAGATGTACCAACTACTAAGTACCTAATACCAGCTCAGAAAAGAACAAGAAATAGTCATGCATTCAAGTACCAGAGTTATCAACCAAGGATTGAGGTGTTCAAAAACTCATTTTTTCCTAGAACTATCGTAGAGTGGAACTTGCTGCCACAATGTACAGTAGGGACATCATCACTAGATAGCTTTAAACAATGTTTAGACGTTCAAATGTTAGGTGTAACAGGTCGTTTGGTGTAATGGAGCAAGCTGCCGCTGCGCCGCGTGCCTGCGAAGCTGGTGTGTTACGCCGAAGGGCGGTTATTCCTGCTATACAGATACAGAAAGATACAGACGCACGAACACACACACACACACACACACACACGCGCTGTCACCAGCTCTCCACATTTTATATACATCCAGCAAAGGATGACATGTTCTTACATATGATGTCTTCAGTTAACCACGATGTATTAGAAAACTCTGTAAATTCGTCTACAAATGTCTCAAGAAGAGAGAAGAAACTTGAAAAGCATAGATATAGATAGAACATAGTAGTCTCCCTATTCCTTTGTAGCTAAAGTACTGCATTTAGCTAGCCTGGGTACCATCCTATTTGTATGCCGGGGCTCCCATACTTGCTCCCTTAAAAAAATTAGGGAGCGAGTATGGGAGCCCCGGCATACAAATAGGATGGTACCCAGGCTAGCATTTAGCTCCAATGGGACATCAATATGCAATAAACTTCATTGTCATTTTTTTAAAACCCGGTGCTGAGAAAAAATTGGCTGCATATTACCATCCAGTGACGAAGTGTTGACTTTTCTGACAGAAAAACGAAACTGGTGCGAACCAGCCAAGTTAGTAGCCTCGACACTCGAATGTTTTTAACATTTTGAAACATTCGGCTGGCGCAGCCGAACAGTAGCCGACCTCGCCAAACACCAGCCAACCACAGCCGACCTTGCTCCCGACCTACTCCCAACCATGGTTGGGAGGAGTTCGGGAGGCCATATTCGGCCATGTGTGACCGGGGCTTGAATTCTCTTTAAATGACTTACAAGCCAAACTTAACCATCGTAGGCTAGTCTCTACCAAACTAACTACGCTGGCTATAATATGGAGATATTTGCCAGGGGAGTTTGGCCGTCTTGGGGTTTGACTTCGGAGGGGGAAACTAACCCTCCCGCGGACTGACTCTACTGGCCAGCTATTCCCTTCTCTTTTGCCGAATTCCACGATCCGTACCCCCGTAGGAAGGCCTGGTGGAGGCTAATCGTAGGCTCCGCTGAACAGGCCGCGTTTCTAAACAACTCCGACAGCGGCGAACCCGACAAATCCTGTGCTGATCCCTCATCACAGCCCGGGTATATTGCCGAGTCTTATCGTCCTCCTCCAGAGAAATTTTCCTAGAAAGCGAGGATCAAGGCCTGGACAAAAGGGCTCCGACTTTTCAACCGCGCGGCGCCCGGGCGTCCAGTATACTGACCACGTAGGATTCACAGTACCAGACATCGAATCTAAAGGTTCTGGGTTCGAATCCTTAACAAGCCCCAACGTTGTGCCCTTGGGAAAGGCCATTTTACTTTGCATCTATTTTCTCCCTCGACTCAGGTAAGAATGAGTACCTATAGCTAGTTCAAACTAGTTTCGCAGCCTGGATACAATACAACCCTTTTTAGCAGGAAAGCGACCAAGAGAGTGCACCAAAAGCTAAAAAGGCAGGCTACGAAACTTTCGCTTCTGTACCAAAATGTTGCGCCCGCAGCTGCAAGCTGGGCGATCAACTAGCCTCCGACTAGCCTAGGACTAAGGGCTTGACCTTGTGCACTACACTTTCAGGCAATGCTAACGGTTCATCCATCAACGGGTTTCACATGTCATGTTGTTAATAATAACTTACAAGCGTGCAGATAATTATTGGAAAAGGGCCTAAACGGTGGTACGAAAAATATATCAAATTGTTGACTTTCCGATCTGTTACGATCATTGTGAAAGCACAGACACCACTTCGACAGTTTGTGTAGTTAACGTTATATAGTTTGTGTATTCAACCTGTTTAGATGTATTTCTATTTTTATATCATACCCGGGCGGCGATACAGTGTTCCCGACCGTGTTGTATTTTACTGTACGACCGGGCGTATAAACCGGGCTTCCATAGAGCGATTCGAACGCGTTTCGCCCCAACCGTGTGCGCCGCTTTCGAAAATTAGAATACAGGATTCGGACGTTGGAATGGATGTTGTAGCAGTTTTTTTGTTTAGGGACACCAAATTTTCGCTCATTTCGCCCAGAATTTCAGAAAGACGTGTTTTCTAAGGTGGTTATGATATAAATAGCATGCAACACGGTCTCGGGTCGGATCGCCCTGCGGCCTTCAAAATTAGAACGGTGTGTGTTCGAAATAGAATACCATAGAACAGGGGGCGTGGCTTATGGTGTTCGATGAGTTCGACCAGGAACTTGTTATGCACTAGCCTCTACCAGGCTTCAGAGGCGCTCTGAGCGGCAAGCTGTACTCCTTTCTTTCGCTGGCTATCTCCGCTGCACTGGTATGTTATCTGTCTATTTGGTCAATTTCTACTCTTTCCAGCCGCCTCCGAAGCCTGGTAGAGGCTAGTTATGAAAACTCTCCATTTAAATACAGGTCTGTCCTCACCCATGACGACTTGGAAGTTTGGCTCTGCTTGTCTTGTTTTCTACCTCAGGCAAAATTAGAGTTAAGTGTACCAAAACGTACCAAACAGGAACGTTTGTGTCTAACAAGAAGAAACACCAGGGAGTGAAGACAATTATCAGTCAGGGTGAAACCTCTCAAGTTTTGTATTTTTCAGCTAAATACATCTTCATATGTCATTATGAAAAGTACTGCACTTTTTACATGTGCATTTGTGAATACCAGCAGATGAACAACTGAAAATAACATTCAAATTTACTACACCAAACCACATTAATTATACCCAAATGGAATAAAACAGGGTATATGGAATAGAGTCATGTTTCGATGTAGTATGGTGTATTCTTCGTTCGGAAAAGGATACACAGATGGGTTTGTAGCTGACTAACATTTTTTTGTGCTTAAAACAAAATTGCACAAAACATCAAGATTCTGACTCTCAACCAAATGATATATTCATATAACCTCATGTAACATATCTTTCAAGGAATTGTATGATTTCACCTCAAAAGGGCCCATAGCACTGGTTCCTTTACTGCCCTGTGTTTCTCTTTATCTTTCAGATGTTTTAATTTGTAAATAATATTGAATGACGTTTTAATATGTAGTATGATGTTTTTAAATCTCGATACAATACTTCTGTTAAGCTTTAATTACAAATACAAACTATGTCAAGAAACCTCACACAATTCAGCATATGGCTGCCAAGTGGGATTTGCTGTTTCAAGGAATTGAATCGAATAAACCATTATTATTATTATAGATCTTCTCATTATGACTTCATTCACACAAGAGGCGAAGTATCAGGGAGGGTAACAAGAAGAAAAAGTAAATTTGACCACATTCCAGCACCTACCAGGCGTTACGCCAACAGCCCACTGCCACATATAGTGAAACTTTTAAACAATGTATAAAATTTAATGTAAATAATTGTTATCAGGTTTGTTTTATTGTATCATTCTGTATGTACCAGACCATTGTACTTAACGATTATTTGCCGATTGAAGATGTGCTTTTTATCATGTATGTAAATGTTACAATTATCTATGTATATTTCTATCTATATTTCTCTTGGTGACTCAGTCACAGCTTTAAACTAATTCACATTTTTTTGCCACAATGCTAGCCACAGTCAAGTGAACATATTTGATACCATTTGATAATATCAAACTTGCATGAGGTTCAATAAAAACACAAACTGGATATTACACTGATGTGAGTGTGATATACACTGTTCAACAGCCCCCTCTAGCTTCCACACCAGGAACTGCAGGACCACACAAACTCCTTTTACTATTTTTGCTCGAGTTTGTTTCTTTTTGTCACACTTTTAACAATACTAGTACTGAAATATCTTGGTCCGTAAGGCACCTATCATTTCTTTCATACAAATAACGGTTCATATTTGTCAAAAATCAAAACATTCTACATGTGTATGCATTAGTGCATAGACAATATTAGACAAGTATGTGGTATAAAAAAACCTGAATGATGAAATACACATACGGTATTGCATCTTTGTGTGTATTTTTGTATGTGTCACAAACAAAATTACCCAATCATAGAGCTGAAAAAATATTCAAGAACTGGAATCATATAATAAATTCAATTTCATCCTCTATCTCTCAAAGTTTAATTCATTCTAAACAATGAAAGATTACTATCAATTCTGGACTCTCAGAGAAAAATCCTTGTCTGAACTTAAAATGTCTTATAAACTGACCACATATTTTCTGATTAACGAGTAGTAGTACATAACAGAATTCAACTATTAACGATGTATAGATCCGAACAAATCCTCACAAAGAAGACTTTCTGGCACGAGTTTTAAACTGTAATTTCCAACACAAGAAATTGGACTTACCCAAATTTTCGACTGTACAACTCCAGTCTTTGTCAAGGAATGAGAAATCCCACCTCTTCCGTGACGTCACGTTATGCAGATGACACACGTGACTCCGTGAGCAGTGGATCGTAAGTTGCAGAAAGTCTGTGGCATTCCTTGACAAAGACTGGAGTTGTACAATCGAAAGTTTGGGTAAGTCCAATTCCTTGTGTTGGAAATTACAGTTTAAAGCTCGTGCCATAATGACTTCTACTAACACAGATGAACTTTCAAGATAAAGAAGACTTTCTTTTTAATGGATCTTGAAACCATGGTTTTTACTTGGCCTTTTCTGCGTAGAAGAGCCCCCACTTCTGATCTCCCAGCTCACAGCGGTGGAGCTTCTGTTTCCAACCGTCCACGATGTACCTGAAGTCCTCCTCGGAAAACTCCTGGAGAAAAGGAGGGGGTAAAAGTGAAAAGTGATCTTGAACCAGCTTAGCTCACTGAATATATAATCTCCCACTAGTTGTGACAGAGAAGACAGACGCTATGTACAGTATTTACAGGTTCATTGTACCACGGAAATTCCACTAGCTCTTTTCGACAAGCCCAATGAATAGTGGATCCCGTCCTAAGGACTGTGACCCTCTCCAGTAGCATGCATGTCCGGTGAGCGACAACAGCCGAGATTCGAACTCCCAACCTCTTAGTCCAGAGGCAGGGTCGCTAACCACAGGACTACGCACGCTACGTATGAATACAGGTAAAAATATAGAAAATTAGAAAAATGAAGCGGGCAAATCCAATAACCAAAATTGTTGTGGTTTTAATCCTTTTTTTATTGATTCACGTTACCCTTGGGGAAAATTTGCAAGATGTTGGATGGAAAATAAAGTCAAGAGGCTGTACATTTGTAACAAGATACCGACATCAGGGCTCAAAATACCACCTGTATATGCAGGTTAGTGCAGGTAAAATTGGAGCTGTGCAGGTATTTCTGACGTCTACCTGCACCTAACCTGCACTGGGCCATGTACTGCTGTACTGGGTATATGCAGGTTAGTGCAGGTAAAATTGGAGCTGTGCAGGTATTTCTGACGTCTACCTGCACCTAACCTGCACTGGTCCATATGTACTGGGTATATGCAGGTTAGTGCAGGTAAAATTGGAGCTGTGCAGGTATTTCTGATGTCTACCTGCACCTAACCTGCACAGGTCCATGTACTGGGTATATGCAGGTTAGTGCAGGTAAAATTGGGGCTGTGCAGGTATTTCTGACGTCTACCTGCACCTAACCTGCACTGGTCCATGTACTGGGTATATGCAGGTTAGTGCAGGTAAAACTGGAGCTGTGCAGGTATTTCTGACGTCTACCTACACCTAACCTGCACTGGTCCATGTACTGGGTTAATATACAAATGGTGTAGGTGGACTTATTTGCTGCATTGACTGTCACTACCTTCATTTCACCATACTGTCACTACATTCATACCTATGTTTCAAAATGTTTAAAACATTTGGGTGTGGACAGGAGGTTTGGCCATGGTTGGCTGGTGTTCGGGAGTAGGTGAGCAGTGTTCGGGGATCAAATTCGACTCAAATTTCATTCAAATTCAATTTGATTTGTATAGAAAGGTAGGGGTGGCCTAAATCTGGCCAGACTGCTCCGGAACTTCAGCCAACCTTGGTTGATTCGTGGTTGGGGGAAAGTTCTGAATGTCTGACAGGGGCTTAAGGCACTACATGTTGTACTTACATTTATATCATACCCAGGCGGCGATACAGTGCTCCCAGCCGTATTGTATTCTCCTGTACGACCGGGTGTATAAACTGGGCTTCCATAGAACGCTTCGAACGCGTTCCGTCCCAACTGTGTGCGCCGCTTTCGAAAATTCGAATACAGGATTCGGACGTTGGAATGGATGTTCTAGCAGTTTTTTTGTTTAGGGACACCAAATTTTCGCTCATTTCGCCTTGAAAGACGTGTTTTCTAGGGTGGGTATGATATAAATAGCATACAACACGGTGTATTCCGCATCGCCCTCGGTCTCGGCCGTCGGGTGATCCGACTCACGGTTGGGCCGATACCTCGGGCAATACGGAATACACCGTGTTGTATGCTCTATGTACATGTACCTTGATGAACTCCTCCTTGTTGGCCTCTGTTCTGGCCACCTCCCGGTTCAGGATGTCGGTGAACTGTTGTGTACGGTCCTCTGCCTGGACATTTATGAAACCAGCCTCTTCCAGAAGCTGAGGAAAAATCAGAAGACTTTGACTTTATTTGGATCCACGTTTAGCTTGATATACAGCTATTCTTCCAGTGGTCCTTTACATTCAGAAACATAATACATCAATAAAAAGGGGAACCCATACATGTAACAAATGGTAACAACATAGACAATCATACAAGTACAATTTATGGTTTACTTCAAACAAGTGTCCTGTCCTGTGAAGTATTCCAGTTCATTGACATACGGTATAGGAATCTTTTCTTCTCTGCGTTTGTTTTCGGTTTGGGCAATCTGAAGAAGGTACAATGTATTTTTAAAGGGGCCTTGTGTAACATTTTTGCACCAACAATTGAAACATTTTAAGAAAAAATTTTCATGTGAGTGTAATTTACTTCCTCTTTGCAGTATGTACAGCAGTATATATATAATGTGCAATTATCTCATATTTCTCAAGTAGAGTGGATTCATTGATCAAGCTAAACGACAGCTTGCACTGGCTGACAGGCTAAAAACAGGAACTATGCAGCTCCAGATGTCTTACTGAGGGACGACTGGGTGTGCAAGATATCAGTTAGCTTGAAGAACGAATCCACTCTTTTGACAGCACACGTATTGAGGTGTTCAAGCAAGGATTGAGGTGTTCAAAAACTCATTTTTTCCTAGAACAATCGTAGAGTGGCCACCAAGTACAGTAGGGGCATCGTCAATAGATAGCTTTAAACAATGTCTAGAGTTAGACGTTCAAAGGTTAGGTGTAACAGGTCGTTCGGTGTAATGTAGCCAGCTGCCGCCGCGCCGCGTGCCTGCGAAGCTGGTGTGTTACGCCGAAGGGGGGTTATACCGGCTATATAAATACAGATACAAATACAGATACGTAGTTTATATTTTTTCAATACAGGAAAGAATTTTATAAAAACTTAAAGTCTTCATAAATCTTTGAAAAAAACCTCTCACCTTGCCGTACTTTGTGGGAGTGAAGAGAGTGTACCCCCTCTGCACTACGTACTTCTTAAAGACGTCGGACCACTCCTTGTCCCCGCAGCAGTAGTCTGAGATAAGAAGCTTGCCCCCCGGCTTCAGCCACATCTTTAAGACAGAAGAAAATCGTAAGAACGATTTTTAGCTATTTGAAAAGATAGCAGAAGCCTAATTCACTTTCATATAACTTGGAAACTTGGACCAAAATATATTTTGCCCCTTTAAAGGGGCATTAATTTTATGTAATTGAAATATCTTAATTGAAGAAAATCTTCATGTAATTGTCATTTACTTCCACTTTTCACTTCCAGGTAATAAGATACACAAGAAAACAGTTACTCAAGCAACTGGATAGATGGATAGAAAAAACTATAGACTGTCACTTACGAAAAGTAGTGGATACTAAACTTTAAACCTCTGACAGTTTTCAAAATCTATCCGGCTACTTGAGCAACTGTTTTCTTGTGATTCTATCACTGCATCTTAAAACAGCAAAAAATGTCAAAATTTACAGTAAGAAAGATCTAGGGTTTTGTAGCACCGTATGCAAGAATGATTCCTTCTCTACATCTTCAGTTTTCTTACCAAGAAGTTCTTGAAGAGCGGCAGCTTGTCCTTGATGTGTAAGATGGTGTCCCTGCTGTAGACCACGTCGAACGACTCCGCTGGGTACTCACGCTTTGTACAGTCACTGATCTCAAAACGAACCTTGGGAAATGGCGATGGAGAAAAAAATAAACTCAATTATATTGTTGTAAACTGAAGAATAAAAAAATCGTTCAGTTTGAAAATTTGTTTTTGCACAGATTAAGACAAGTTGGTGTGTTATGCTCAGGGGCGGTTATACCGGCTATACAGATACAGAAAAAACTGATACAGAGTTGGGATGTTAAACCAAGCAAACAATTTTTAGTTATACAAATACCTACTTTCAAGGGATGAATACAAAAAATGTGTATGTAATGTTTGGACAGTTTAATGATGAAATACTTGCAGCTAAAATGATAAGAGATTACAAAATTTTCTTCAGAAATTGTAACATGACAATACAAAGTGTGCACTAGGCAGCAAGTATGCTGGTAGCGTGCACACCTAACACATAATACTCATTTACACCTGAGTCAAGTGAGGAAAGTCATGTAAAGTGCCTTTCCCAAGGGCACAAGGTCGGTGGCATGTCAGGACTCGAACCCGGGACCTCTTGGTTCCGAGTCAAGTACTCTGTCGTTGTGCCACACGACCCCACAGATTACAAAATGGAGGACAAGTGTATCTTATCTGACTTTTGATAAACAGGTGTTTTCAAAGTTTCCAGTATGTTTAGGCCACACCAATTTTATTTGTTGCTTCTTGGATTCGCCTCTTCATTTTTTTCTGATTTGCAAAAAAAAAAAAAAAATTCTGGTTCTGAATCAACTCAAAAATGCTCATATTTTGCCTCCAACAGTTGAAGAAAGTCCTTTTCTTCCTAGTTGTTACAGTTGTTACATCTACCAATGCAGTGGTTTGATTAAAAGTTCAAAATTCATTGTTTAAATTTCAACCCAGTCTTTTGTGTTGACTTCATGGCACCTATTCTAACATTTGGGGCTATAATAGGATGCCCAGGCCTGTTTTTACTTTTTTCGCCCTGTCGCTTCATATTTTTTCTGAAAAAATCCGAGAAGCAACAAATAAAATTGGTGTGGCCTTAGGTGCAGTTCAGACTTACCTTGGTGATGTTTTCTTTACTGGCCCTCTCTGTTGCTATCTCTATCATATTGGTGGACAGGTCCATGGCAGTTACAACTGCTCCAAATTTCTGGAAAAAAAAGAAGAAAAAAGAAGCAATTTAACCTTCAAGAAATTCTATTTTTCTTGTACTTTGCCATGTACCTTATTCATTTTCCATTCCTTTGAAACTAAAATCTAAATACAGGACTTGGTAGCACGTCGGCAGAACGTACTGCGCCTGCGCGAAACCCGTAATGTATTATGCATAGCACTTCGGCAAAACGTCTCATATAAGGTTGAATTCGCGTATATAAGGGTGACATCCCGTCTGTAGTTTTCAAATGTTGTGTAGAAAAATATATGGTCTGCAACAGGCAAAATTCTGATGCAACGTTGACCAAAAATCCAGCGAAAATCCAGGTTTTGCGCAGGCACAATACGTTCTGCCGACGTGCTGTACTTGCATTGGTACACTTGGAGTTTCACTGTTGGTCTAACATAATGAATCAATGTGCTTCAGGCTCACTGGGTAGGCTTGTCTTCAACTCAGAATGTTTGCGCAGTACATGTACTTTGATCTGTTGAATATATATACTCTACTCCTTTTTTTTGTATCAGGCCACACTGATTTAATTTTATGGATGACATCCTCTGGGGACCACAAAACTAATGCAAGAGGGCGAAAAAAAAAAAAATCCAGCAAAAAAAAAAATGCTGCTTAACCACAGGAATACAAAGCCGGTATTGCGAATTGAAGCACAGGACACAGTGACTGCATCAAACAAAGAAGTTTTTATTTGCAGGAGGTAGAGGTAGATAGTCTTGTTCAGGTCTCATCCTCCTTCACAGCTTCCTCCTTCGTTTTACGATAAGCCACCCTTTTGCGGCATTTATGAGTCGGCAGTCTGTACTGAGTTCCAGCCGAGTTCCGTGAAGCCTCGAAAGACATGATTTTTATTTTTATTTTTTTTGAGAACAGGCGAAAATCAATGCGCGCGCGGATGTCATCCATAAAATTAAATCAGTGTGGCCTTACTTATTGCAGGTGTGTTAAACCTTAGTAACATATGATCCACTGCTATCTGACATTTCTAGTATTAAATTGTATACAAACCTTTGCCATGTAGAAATCCCCTCCTCCAATACCACAGCCAACATCCAGAACATGTTGTTCTGGTTGCAGGTCCAACCTGGCTACAAACTCCTGAAAAATTCATCTTCATCATCATCAATCATCCTCCGAAGAGGTGGAGCATACAAAGTTTGATCGCCAGAACTGCTTGTCCTTCATTGCTGAAACAAGTTCCAGGCCCTCCAAGCCTGTTTCAATTTCTATAAGTTTCTTAAGTGTTACATTAGGACGTCCAACCCTTCTTTTTGTGTCATGATCAGGGTTCCAAAGTAGTAGCCTACTGGCTGGTTCTTTGCTACGTATGACATTACCGGCCTGAAAAATTAAAGAAATCAATCACAGGGAAAACCACGCCAAAGGTAACACATGCATTTTGGGCAGATTTTAAAAATACATGTACATTCTTCTGTCCTTCTTGGCAGAAAACTAGACCTTTCTGAGGAAATTTTGCCCAGGAAAAAAATTGTTTAAAACTAGAAAGGTAACATTTGCAAAGCAAATGCATAATGTTTACCTTGACATGTTCTAGCCTAACAAACTACTGCTCTGTTTATTCTTACTCAAACATATTCATATAACGTTACTGGTATATGGTGAGCAGCCCCTCCAGCTCTGTCCTACTACATAATGTAACCAAACACCACAGGGTGTCTGCTACATCACCAGTTACCATGGTGACAGATGTCTGGTCCAGGTCATTGACCTTATGTGTTTGGAGAAGAAAAGAATAAGAAACAGAGCAAAAACAATATGGTTTCCTTCTGTGATACAGCAGAACCTAAAAAGTTCAAGGAGGCTGTACTACAACAACTAAGACAGCAATAGCACAGCGCACTTCCCCTGCACGTGTGGCCCCAACTGAGGGGCGTTGTCAAGATCAAGAAGATGTGAAGATAAACAAAACTCACCTCTGTAGTTTCTGGTCCACCAGTGCTGACGTATCCGTAGCCGAAGATCTTCTCATAGCGTAAGATCCCGTTCCTCGTGTACTGCTGAGCGTCCAGGAACTGCTGGAAGGTCTTGTAGCCGTTGTGCGCCATGCCCTGCAGCCGACGCTTCTTGATCACCCAGCAGAACTGGTTCACGTTTTTCTTGGCCTGCAGCGATAAAAATGTCCGCTAGGTTGTAGTAAATTCATTAACTTGAGTTGCTGGCACTTAAATTTTGTGCCATGCTGAAAATCGAGAGTTTGTGGTATCTTTGAAACAATTTGGACGGAAATGTTTTTGGGTGTGATGAGTCCAGGGCGAGCGGTCACCAGGAAAAATGCAAATTTCAAGATCTACACAAGGTTTAAAGGGCCATTGAACCTCCCTGATTTATAGTTGAGTATTATGAAGATTTTATGCAAAAAAACTGCAAAAAAAGTTGAAAACTACAAATTAAAGGTACACATTTGGAATATGTAATTATTACAGTCATGCATAAATGACTTTATACAAGCAAATTATTGGACTGACTCTTCCTGGGTCAATCAACCAACATGGCGGCTGTGACGTCACCGTGCAAACGTCCTACAGCGCGTTCCCGTACTGGGGCAAAGGTCAATTGCTTCCGTAAACAGGCCATATCAGATATCACCGCATCACTGGGGTGAGCATGACGTGAGAAGGTACGGGCAATATTGGTTTTAAATTACAGTCGAGGCCTTGAATGCTTGAATAGATGTTTCTACAGTATTATCTTTTGAATCAGCTCCTCGAATTCCTGCGCGGACAGTGAAGTCAAGGCCAGAAGCTGAAAAACACGTACCGACAGGATTTGGCACTACACCTGCCCCCCTCCCCACCACAGAGCTGTGTGGCCTGTACGATTGAAATGTTTTTCGGGCGTGCATGAGAAAAATACAAGTGACACCGTGATATGCGGACGTGCAAAGACTCCTAAATCGTACCCACTACAACATCTGCTTGGACATCATAACTAACTCCCAATCGCAGAATCCCTGCAGAAACAACCCTTTATAAATCCCCCAGTTTTGACAAACCTGCCCTACCTTTACTAAAAGTGTTGTGTCCCAAGATCTCCTCACAAATTCGCCGACCACGTCACCACCATGTACGTGTGAGCTGTTACCAGTTAACTGTTATTAAATATTTACTCATTATTAAACCCGAGTGTGGACCCTGTAACGTACCCCACAAAGTCCAGCTGATCGGATGACAACAGAGATGATCACGTGGCAACCACGTGGGCGGGTTGCTGTTATCAGTTGGAACATTCCATGACGTAACAGCCAGACAGTCTAGTATTCTCCAAGCAGATGTAGGGTCTGGCTCAGTGTTTTTAAAGGATTTCTATACATCTTTCCAAGGAGGTTAACCTCATTGATCTTTCTGGAGGAAGACATACCACCGATCCCCGAGTGAGCAAACCGCGCGAACCAGGCTGTTGGCTGACCAATGACATTGCGGCCTCACAACCAATATCAAATGCGAGCTCCTCATTGGTCCATCCATTCTGGCTGTATGGTAATTTATGCTAATTACCTATAACTAAAATATACCACCGAGTGAGCAAACCGAAGGAACGGGGCTGTTGGCTGACCAATGATATTGCGGCCTCACAATCAATATGAAATGCGGGCACCTGATTGGTGAACTCATTCTGGCTGTATGGTAATTTATGCTAATTACCTATAAACACATAATATACCACCAAGTGAACAAACCGATCGAACGAGGCTGTTGGAGCACGTCGGCAGAACGTACTGCACCTGCGCGAAACCCGTAATGTATTGTGCATATCACTTTGGCAGAACGTCTCATATAAGGTTGTATTAGAGCATATAAGGTTGCCAGCCTGTCTGTAGTTTTCAGATGTTGTATAGGAAAAGATATCGTCTGCAACAGGCAAAATTTTGATGCAACGTTGACCAAACATCCAATGAAAATCGTGAAAAATCAGGGTTTTGCGCAGGCGCAGTACGTTCTGCCGATGTGCTGGCTGTTGGCTGTTGGCTGACCAATGATATTGCGGCCTCATAATCAAAATCAAATGCGCGTTCCTGATTGGTCAATACATTCTGGCTACATGGTAATTTATGCTAATTACCTTGATGTACGTCTCCACGGATTTGGCCAACTCGATCTCGAAGCCAAAGTGCGTGACGCCGCCATTTTCCCCTGGGATGGGGATGCCGGCCGACTGGATGAGGGAATCGTAGTCAGATGGCCTCCGGTAGTTGGTTGGGTTGAAGGATCGCTTGTGGTTCCCTACAAACATGATTCATTCATTTCAAGATTTAAGGTGTATTTATTGCACATTCGCAATGACACAGGCACTGAATTGCAGGCAATTTTAATACAATTCGTTTAAAATATACGTTAACATTACACATAAAAAACATTACAAAACGATATCTTATTGCGTGACAGTACTAGGAATCCTTAAATTGTTAGCATATGCCATATAAAAGAAATGAACGCTCAAAGTAGTACAGTACATGCATGACTAAAAATATTTCTGACGCCCGAACGTAGTGCCTTTTGTATTGCATCTTTTGATACGATAATACAGGCGACTCAAGCCATGTATATAGATTCTTTAGTTCGTTGGGTTGAAGGATCGTTTGTGGTTACCTACAAACATCCATGACTCAAAATATCTCTGACGACTAAACCGGTAGTGTCTTTGTGTATTGCATCTTTCGATATGATATAATGCAGGCGACATCAAGCCATGTCAGAAAAATTGATAGATAGATAGATAGATAGAAAAGAACAAGAAATAGCCATGCCTTCAAGTACCAGAGCTATCAACCAAGGATTGAGGTATTCAAAACTCGTTTTTCCTAGAACTATCGTAGAATGGAACTCGCTGCCACCAATGTTTAGAGTTAGACGTTCAAAAATTAGGTGTAACAAGTCGTTCGGTGTAATGTAGCTAGCTGCCGCCACGCCGCGTGCCTGCAAAGTTGGTGTGTTACGGTTATACCGGCTATACAGATACAGATAGATAGATAGATAGATTGATTGATAGATATAGATAGATATATATTTCTTTTAATCACGTCAAGGTAATAACATGTACAAATTCACATTGGCAACGTCCTGGTATAACCATCCAATATGGCCGACAATGCTTACGTCACAGTCACGTGAGCGCAGACACCCAATAGAGGTGAAGATTGGGACAGATACCTGATTGGTGGAAGCAAGACTCTCGGAAGAAGAAGACGCCATCGTCCTTCAGCCAGGTGAGCACCTTCTCGGCCAGAGCTTGTACCTCCGCATCGTTCAGATACATCATCAGCCAGTTGGAGAACACCATGTCAAAGCTGAGAAGAAGAAGAAGAAAAAAGGGAAATCAATAAATCTCTACCATCTCTTGATGAACTGAAAATAATCTTAAAATTGGCCAAAATAAGGGGGAATTTATCAAAAGCCTTGGTTGGTCATTGGACTATACGGTATAGATTTGTAGGCCGAAGGTTACAGTATTGTCTGGAACTCACTACCACAGGACTTTAGAGCAGCGTCTTCTCTTACAACCTTTAGAAGACTCTTGTCACGGTGACTGACCCTTAGCGAACGAATATGGACCTGATGACTTGATAAATCATTATTTTTTACTATTATTTATTTATTTCTTGTATTATTGATTATTTTGAGTCATCCGTTTTGACCAAACGTCTGTTGTATTTTCAAATGACCCCCTGACACTCCTTCCAACTCGACCTGTATGAAAAGCAGCCCTGAGAGTCTCTACCAGTCTTCGGGAACCGGCTGAAAAAAAGTAGAAATTGGACAAAAAGACAGATAACATGCCAGGGGAGTTGGTCCGCTAAGAGAGCAGTTTGCCGCTCCCGAACTGTACTCCTTGAGCGGACGAACTCCCCTGGCATGTTATCTGTCTTTTTGTCCAATTGCATGTACTACTTTTTCCAACCGTTTCCCGAAGACTGGTAGAGGCTAGTAGTCTCTACCAGACTAACTGCGCGGGCTATAGTAGGGAGATATTTGCTAGGGGAGTCTGGCCGCCTTGGGGTTGACTGGCCGCGCCGGGGGAAACTAACCCTCCCGCGGACCGAGTCTATTGGCCAGCTATTCCCTTCTTTTGCCGAATTCTACGATTTGTACCCCCGTAGGAAGGCCTGGTGGAGGCTAAGAGGCTAGCCAAATAGAGCAATTCCCGAGTATAACTAAAGGCACAAACAAACAAACCAACAAACCCACCTCTTCGGAGGCAAGTCGAGCTTGGTGACGTCAGCCTGCATGAAGCGGACGTTTTGGTGGTGACCGTTGACCTCCTCATTTTTGCGGATGAAGGACTCCATGAAGTCCACGGCAGTCACGTGTTTGGCCCTCTGCGCAAGGGGAGCTGTGTAACGTCTGCAGGGAAAAAAGATGGCCATATTGTCACTAGATCCACACAAAAGATCGCTGTTTTTGTTACATCAATTCCTGGTAGGCATACACAAATTTGTGGTTGGCACATGCAAATTATTTATATATTGGAAGGCATATCACTCAACTACCACCCGCTCTTTGCATAACACTTGCTGGCTGTCACGCCATTGAGATCGCCCGTTCACTGGCTCTAAAGTGTGTTTGCACTCACGTGATTATGACGTACGTATTGTCCGCCATGATGGATCTTAAACCTGGAAGTTGGCTTGTAATCGACTAGAGATCCAGATCGGAGTCTTTGTCGAGAGAAACTCCGATCAGGATGCAATGAATGTGTTATGTATACTACCTACAATGTGTTAGGGTGGTCTCCCATTTACAAATCCTACATTTCAAGTCAATCCATGCAACCCGTCGATAATATGGCTGCTGTAATGGTGCGTGCAAACACCTTATAGTTTATCAGAAGTTCGCCAGCTGTGCTTTCCGTAAATGAATAGTTCTTTACACTTTGTCTACTGTATTGAACTACATATCGTGTGGGTGCATTGTTTGCTGAGACCTATGGCATTACTCATCATCATAAGACAGCATTAAGCTAAGTCAAACGAATGTTTTGTTTGTTTGCTTTTTTGCGAAGAAAACGGTACAGGTGCATTGGCGTAATGTATGGTGTCCATGTCAAACCTACCCGATGCCTGCGCCAAGCTCCAGGATGGTTTTGCCCTCCATCCCGGGCAAGAGGGACAGAATTTCAGGCAGTTCATCTTTGGACAGCTCCTTGGCGTTGTCGTCCAGCATCATCTCTTCCAGGGACGCCTTGGTGGAGTGTTCCCGCCAAAACTGAGCCATGTCATTGCGTGTCGCCTCATCTGTGAACACCAGGCAGAAGTACAACGTGCTTTGTTAACATGTTATGCAAAGACCGCCAGTCCACATCAATATCACAAGCATATAGGACTAGTCAATATTCTGGTCGCGACCGTAATCTAGGCTGATCTCTAAGCAGATCTTTTGGTGGCTGCAAAGACAGTATCAAATTGCAGGTAGGAACGGGGTCCCGATATTGGTCGATTTCGCGCGCTGCTGCGCGCGCGCGCACGGAGCCACGCCGGAGTGGCGGAGCGCGCGGACGCGCATAGTGCCCCCCACTAGCGGCGGAGCGCGCACTTTGCTTGGTAGGCAGGGGAGCATGTTGGTACGCGAATAGTGCCAAATCGGCCCTTTGCTGTGCGTGCGCGCATAGTGCCCCGTAGTAGCGGCGGTGCGCGCACTTTGCCTGATTGACCAGGGGACCGGACTGTTGCGCGAACAGTGCCAAATCGACCCTTTGCTGAGCGTACGCAATTTCTGCCACTTACGGTCGGCGTTGTGCGCACGCATTGTCTGTCGAACTCGTGCGCGAACAGTGCCAAAACTGACCATTGTTGCGCGTGCGTAATTTCTGCCAGTTAGGGAAGGCGGCGTGCGCACGGGAAAATAGTACTAGTAAATCATTATGGCCGCCACCATGCGAATAAACTTGTCATATTCCAAGTCTAATAAATGCCTGAACTTTTTGAGATCGTAGAATAGCAGAGAAACGTGAAAGATGACAAGCTCGGGGGTAAAATATTACTCATTTGCAAGTAACTGAAGGCGGAAAACGGCTCAAGTATCATGCAGTGTATAATTTCGTGATTCCTGGCGTGCGATAAATTTTGCCAACAACGTAGCCTTTTTACTGTAATCAATACTTTTAGCAAGGAGGTTCAGATATTTTAACAAGGCAATAAAACTTTTAAAGGCAGAAACTTAAGCATTGTATACTAGAAGAGGAAACAGAGTAGAGGTTATAATTTGTGTACATGGCTCACAGTGGTACCAGCGCATGGACGCTTTATGTAATTTGATCAATAAGATACAACTTGTTCGTACATGTACACCATTCCCAAGCCTCAAGCACACTGTATGCTCATGATAACGAGTAGATCGAATTATCAAACTATGAAACGTAAGCGTAATCAGTTACCTTGTAGCCTGTCTTCGCCTCGGGGAGCCATACCGGAGGTGCTGTCACACTGCCAAACTTCTATTCTAACCCTGGAGCCAAGCGGGCTAATTATCGTGACGTCACTAATTAACATACCGACAATTGGTGTCAAAGGTCATGCTGGGCTAATTATCTTGAGTGACGTCAAAACGAACATACCGACAATTTATGTCAAAGGTCATGCTTGTTACCAAGCAAACAAACACGCACTTTTCATACATATACATACGTTTTTATACGTACTCTCGTGTGCAAGTAGTACATATGTGCACAAAACAGATTTCTCTACACATCATCGTCTTATTTACAACTATTTGGTTTAGTGGCGGAAAATTGCCAAACCCGTGATACATGAAGATCTATTTCCTTCCAACTTAAAACAGGACACTTTTATGCCGAAAAACTGTGCCACTTTTTTATAACTTATTTTGAGTTCGCCATATTTGAAGTGTGTACCCATGGTGTACCCGACCATTTACGAAACGTCGATAAATAGAGCCGTCGGCCATTACGGTTTTTGACCAGTAATGAATGAAACCAAGAACCCGGGTAGATCATTTCTACTTTTTTTTATAGGTTTTGGGTCATTTCAACTTGAGGAGGATCGGACTGTTGATTGAAAGCCTGGAATGTCGGACAGTTCGGCCCCCAGCCGATCAGGACGTTTCGGCCCCGGGCCGAGGACGTTTCGGCCCCGGGCCCCAGACGTTTAGCCCCCGTTAATTATCTAACGTTCGTTCCAAGACATGTCAAACCACTCGTCAAACATCCCAATATGTTAAATTTGCCACCGCGTTCTGACCGAGAAGAGAGCAGACAACATATTCAATGCTTTAATTTTTAGTTCTTGTCTTCTTTTTCAGATACAATTTCCGCGAAACTGCCGAAAGTCAGGAGATACACCAGATGGACCCTAGTGGAACTATTGTGTTCAATTTGTTACCAGTTATATTTTATGACGTTCGATTTTCGGGCGTTTTGTAGTGTGTAATTGTTGCAATTTTATACCGATTTCCTTTTAACTAACTCGTTCATTTTATTTAATTTTTTTTCCCAACAGTTATTCATACTAACAGTGAATCGCAACTGTTTATTACAAATCAAACCATGACTGAAACATCAAGCTAGCAGCTTTTCACTAACATGTTCATGTTCTTTGGATGATTTCTAACATAAGTAATCAAAATTATCAAACTAACAAGATTCAGACTTAACTTAACAGTATTTTATTTGAAATCGCTCAAAACTCAACGTTGTAACGTAACAAAAAGTAACAGTTCGTCAAACTACCAATTTTGAATCTATACTTCACAAAAATACATTTGAAACGATTAAAATCTAATGTTACTTCCGAGTTATACAATCCACCACCAATTTTGAAACAAGACCCAAACTTCACACACACACACACACAAACAAAAAAAAACTACACATATACAGTTTTACGGGGGCCGAACCGTCTTCGGCCTACAGCCGATCATAAAGTTGTAAATCTTCACTGAGTTTACACAAATGAGCTTGACTTCAAAAACATTTTCTTATTAATTGATATATTCAACAATAACAACAACAATAGTATTATTCAGTAAGGTTGTACCAATTACACATTATATCACTTTACATGCATTTAAAGCCTTGTGACTACTAGTATATTTTGACTTTGTCTTTTCTTTTTTTGCCGATGAACAGTCATTGTGGTTGCGACTTTCAGATGCGGAAAACGATTTTGGCAAAAAAAACCCACGAACTAACATTTTCTACGACAATTCAAATAGGTTTGAACCGATCATAGACCGATTAAACTTTCATTATCAGCCGTCTGCGCGTTTAAACTCCGAAACGTGCTAGCTATGCCTACATCTCTAATATAGATTTATGCCTTCAAGTGGAAACGCTATAACAACGCCGAGGAAACAAAGGGTGTTTTATTTTACGCCGTCGATCGATACTCAGTCAAGGTTCCAAAACCCTCCATTTTAAATAGAAGAAGATATACTTTTGACAGATTATTAACTTTTCGTATGTTTTCTTTTATACATACAGGTGCGTAGAATAACACTTGACTGACGAGGAAGAATACTGAATGCCGACATGCTCTTCAAGAGTTTTTATCATTATAGTTTGTTATCATTACGCTACTCATGGTATTCATACAGCCTTGTTCTCACTAACATACCCCTTGTTTCGACCAACATCTTGATCCCACTAACATAGTCTTGAGATGGACACATTTGATCAAAGTTTCGTCCTGTCGATTGAATACTGCTTCGTTATGTTGTTTTTTCTATTGTTCGTTTCACCCATTGCGTTTGGTTGGTTTTGTGTTTATGCATTCTGTTGAAGTATGTTCGTGTTGTAGACAACTTTCTATACATGTATTGCGATTCCTGATTGCAACATACTAGCATACAATCGATATATCGTGAGAAGGCGCTGCCGTCAAACGACTGTGTCCAGAAAGCTAATTTGAAGGCTGACAGTTCCATACTTGTATACTGTCAAAATTCAAAAAGGTTCGTTATTGCAAGGAGGTTTTAACCCTCCTTGGTCATTGAAAACGCAGTTCACCTTTCTATAGATTACAAACCTACCGCAAGTCCGAAGTAGATTCAATCCGTTGTCTGGTGCAGTCCAATGACGATGACTTACCTTTCTTTCTATAGAAGTTTACTGAAGAGTATTACAAAAATAACAATTGTTCGTTCATGAACTGGGGGATTGAAACTTTGTTGAATTTTGAACATATAGTTGGGTTACTCAAACGTTAAAACGAGTTGACAATTGTTAGTGACAAAAAAAGCATCATGTGTTAGCAAAAAGTAATTTACGGTCAAACGAACATAAACCTGAACAAACAGAACTTGGCTAAAACTATTTTATAATCCTGGTGAGACCAAGGAGGTTTTAACGAGAACTCCTTGACAAGACCAAACGGTAGGAATAGATTGAACCTTCTTGTTCCCACCGACGATCTATATCTGCGTACATGTACCCGTAAAAACAAAATGGAATATACGAGCGTTACGAGTATCCTCTCTTGCTCAGCTGTTGCAATGGTAAGTTATAACGCTTGGATGGAATCAAGGAGAAAGCTCCTTGCTGGAATTTTTGCAAAACAATTAGCTCTCTTTAAATGCTATCTTATTCAACTCTTGGGTAAGTTAGAAACAATGAACATGGGGTCAACGAGCTAGATCGGTCGCGGGTCAGACAGTGCCAGACACAGATGTGTATTGCAGTCTTGACACTGTTAACATATTTGAGAATGACAGCCTGACTCGCCTGCTTGTTTGCTGAGCAAAGAAGAACTACACAATTTTTTTCGAATTTCGGTAAAAAAAATGATCATGTGAACCAGTAAGATCGTGTATAAAATCGCACGAGTAAGATCGTGTATAAAATCGCACGAGTAAGATCGTGTATAAAATTGCACTATTAGAAAACGTAATTTATTCATTATTGTTATGCACGGTCAAACACGCAGGGGCATTGTCGCCATGATGCAAATGCGACATCCCCTTTATTGTGTTGAATGTAAACAAGGAGGTTTATTTTCAACCCCCTTGATGTGAATGAGCCGATGAATGATTTTGTTCTCGAACCTAAAAAAAATCCGATTGGACCCGAGGCTTCGAAACGAAAACCTTTATATCCGGGGTTAGTTTGATCAATGAGGTCCTCCTTGGTTTGATTTGGGTGGAGCTTAGATATACTTTTTGTCCGATCGTAACTCACATTATTAGGTGGACTAAAAAAATGGATAAAACTTTCCGGACGCTTTTCCGAAAAAATACCGGTTCCATGAATATTGTGCATGCATATCCTAGGAAAATTAATGGCAAATCCAAGCTGCCAAACACAGAACAGGCAGTATAAGCATAGAGGTAAGAAAAGAGTAAACAAAGTTAACGTCACACCACGCCACGCCGGCTTTTTTGTGTGTAATGCTTGTCAAAGGAGCCGCTCATGTCAATCAAATCCAACGGTGACCAGACCGGTCCATCGGCATCCTTTGCCAAAATTGTTGACCGATGGGGATGAAAAAAATAGAATTAATTCTTAAAAACCTTCTTGGTTGACCCCGAGCAGCATAGCCAATATGCACCAACTTTGATCGCAACGATACGATACCGTATTGTTGCTATCAAAATAAAACCAAACACCCCTTGATCAAATCGTACACTCCCGTGTTCTGTATCTCACGCCGTAAATACGGCGTAAGCACACCGCGCGAAGGATTTCTTTGTAATGTTTGGAAGGCTGATAGCCAATTTCTTTAATACTCAACCCTAGAAAATATAAATGGAATACGTTGTAAGGTGCATACATGTACGCAAGACAACAGACAAAGCGTGCGCACAAGGCCGACCGTAAGTGGCTAAAATCGCGCAGGCGCAACAATGGTCAGTTTTGGCACTGTTCGCGCAACAGTCCGGTCGCCTGGTCAATCAGGCAAAGTGCGCGCACCGCCGCTACTACGGGGTACTATGCGCGCACGCACAGCAAAGGGCCGATTTGGCACTATTCGCGTACCAACACGCTCCCCAGTTTACCAGGCAAAGTGCGCGCTCCGCCGCTAGTGGGGGGCTCTATGCGCGTCCGCGCGCTCCGCCACTCCGGCGTGGCTCCGTGCGCGCGCGCGCAGCAGCGCGCGAAATCGACCAATATCGGTCCCTATTCTTAGCTCCAAATTGGCCAGGCTGCATCCATTTGCCAGGCATTTACCATTTGCAAATGGATACTGCGCATGCCTAGCCAAGGCAGCCAATTTGATACTGTCCTTGCAGCCACCAAAAGCATCTGCTTGGAGATTATAGCCTGGGTGCCAGACCCTGGCGTTTCATGAGCGATAGATTGTTGGGGGGAGAAAAAAATGTCCACCAGAAGTATACGCCCAGGCCCTAATATCTTTAGGGCCAGGGTGCGAAATCGGGTTAGCGGGGAGTATGGTTTCCCCTGGCCGAAGAGCTTATCACTGACTCGCGGTAGGGTCTGGCACCCAGGCTATGGAGTTTAATGCTAGGTCACCTTGTCACTAGCGGCTGGGACCGCTAACATCCTAACAAGTATACAATTACAAGGGCGTGCACTTCAATACTTCGAATATGTGAAGCATACATACATACTCGCATTATGTAAAGTCATTATGTAAAGTCAGAAGAGACTACATAACAGTAATAGCGATAACGTGCGTGTTGGTGTGCAACAAAACGTGGTAAGATGCAAGAAGAATGCAGTTAAACTTTTGCATGCAAAAATTGGCCGGCAAGTAGGTTTCGAGTTCACAGTCTGCCACGGTTTGCTACAGGTGTTTTAATTTTTTTCTTGATTTTTTAGCATTTTGTTTCGTTTGCAAATTATTATCAGAAAATAAGGTTGATGAAATAGATAAACGTGAAAAAAAGATGGGTTTCTTCCGTGACAAATTGTGCGCTAGCTTTACTGTCGTGCACCGTGCGCCGGCCTAGCCATTGGTCAACACAAAGCAGACGGCAGCCAATCAGAAAGCAAAGAAAAAAAAAGTGTGGAGAGAATTCATGACGTCACACATCAGACGATAATTTTGCGAGTTTTTAAGGCCTGAAATGTTGACAAATAAGACCGAGTCGGCGTTTATTTCTAGAGCGTCTATTTCTTTGTTTGAGTCAAAATGAAGCCACATATTGTCTGATGATGATGGGTGCATTCGTGTCTGGAACAATTTTTCGGCAGATGAAAAAAAAGCAAACAATGGAGGTACAGACCATATATATATAGTCCAGGGCTTTCCCGACGATTTTGTGACCGACTGAAGAAAATTATGTAGTCAAAAAATCGTCGAGAGTTTCCCTCATATTTGCGTTCACACCAGACTATTAAAGCGCATAGCCGGTTTAAACCCACTAAAGGATTCAACCGGTTATGTGAAGTCTGGTATGAAAGGGGTTTAAATATCTGCTTGGTTATTTCCATTCATACATGTCACCAAGACCTCCCAAACCACACACGTTTCATGTAACATAAAGATGCATATTAATGATAACAGACTCTTAATATCTGTCAGTAGTTCCTTAAGTAAATACTAGTAGTTCCCAAAGGAACGAAGTGGAATCTTAAAGAAGCAGAATAAAGAGACTCTTTCTACACAACCAAGTGTTTTATTCAGCCGACGTTTGGGACCGCATTGTACCGTACGTTTGGGACCGCATTGTTAATACAGTTCCCTAAACAGTGCATGTGTACTTGTAGATATGTAAATACGTTTGGGAACGCATCTACAGCAGCGACACCTATGCTGCAGTGCAATGTGAACCAGTCAGAATTGCCCTGAGGAAGGTGACAGACAGGCACCGAAACGTCGGCTGAATAAAACACTTGGTTGTGTAGAAAGAGTCTCTTTATTCAGTGACTTACCAACCTGAAGAAACTATTCACGGATTAAAGAAGCAGAGCTTAACGTTACTTTTGTTACCTTCAGCACCACACAATTACCTCAATCACCTGCAGGCGACGCCATGCCTGCCCGCCCCAGGACGGCACAGGCTACAGAACATATGATCTGCACACAGCTATACACAGGACATAGGACGAAGAAAACCTCTGTGATAGTCAGTCAACATTCGCAAAGAAAAAAATACTTCAAAGGAAAAGTTTCTTTCTCTTTATAGTTGTGGCACGGAATTAACTAAAGCCGAGATTTGACTACATTCAGGAGAAGTTGTTACACGGGCGCTGAATTCTGGAGATATTTTGAATTTTGATGTTGAATGTTGTTCTTTGTTAGACCGTTAAAGATTGGTACTTCAATGCAAGTAGTTTCCCCATATCAGGTAGTAGCTATATTTTTAAAGTTTTTGAGTGTACTTTGTGTTAGAAGCGCCTTTCCGTGTCTAAATCTAAGCTGTTTAAATCATGCTATTTGTAAGAGTGACAAAATTACGATCACAACAAACAATTACTTGTGTATATTTGCTGTCGTCTTGATAGAGACGTGTTAAACATTACAAAAAAGCACATCAAGAGCAGAAACCTCCATACTCATAATATACGATTTTATTTTCAACCATTTTTCTTCGTTAAAAGTCGAGCAAAGGAATCTAATAAAAATCCGTACGTAATGCAACCTCCGCGCAAGGCGGGAGGCGGCTGGCCAATTTCTACTCTTTCCAGCCGCCTCCCGAAGCCTGGTAGAGGCTACAAGGCTTTGACATTCTGTCATTCTGTAAGCTCAGTGCATTTAACTTGGCTGCGTTCCCGCGGATGCCATTAAGTTCTTTCTGTCTGGCGATCCGCCAAAAACCATTAAGAAATTCTTGGATCCAAGTCAATACCAAAAACCATAGATCAAAGACATTCCAGGTCTGAGTTGCAAAAAAGTCGTTTTGAAAATCCTTATTTCTATATATGTAGTTTTTGTTTGTTTGTTTGTTTGTTTGTTTGTTTGTTAGTTAGTTAGTTAGTTAGTTTGTTTGTTTGTTATAAGCACACAGAGGTTTCAAAACGTTTTATAAACCTAGAGACGGGATGAAAGTTGTTTTTCTTCGAGCATCATTTTGTTGATATGGAATAGTTGCCAAAAACCGTTGTGAAAAATTCTGATAATCCGGATCTAAACAAAAGTAGTTTACACACACAACGGTTTCAAAACGTATTACAACCTAAAGACGGATGGATTTTTTTTTAATTTCAGCCGGTGCGGCCACCTTTTTGTGCTTCGAGAAAAAAATGAAAGGATAGCAGACGGCACAAAAGTTCTGTTGGGTCACAAAAAATGGGAAATTTGAGCAGAAATCGGATCATTAACCTTGAAAAGGTCTAAAGTATACGCCTCCTAGCAGGTCACCTGTGGACGTCACGTGCTCTCGTACGATGGAAAAGTACCACGATGGAAAAGTACCAACATCAGATTAGGCCACACCAAGTCATTTTTATGGATGACGTCCGCGCGCGCGTTGATTTTGGCCTTTTCTGTTTTGGCCCCCCAAAATATAAACAAATTCCGCTTCCGTTTGTCGTCCCTTAGTATATTTCAAATCTAGGCATGTTGTTTTTTTCTGCCCTTCTTGTTTTTACTCGCACTCTGGCATTAGATTTAGGGTCTCCAGAGGACGTCATCAATAAAAAATACTTGGTGTGGCCTTATCATATTCAACAACTTGCGGCTTGTTTTTAATAGCGCAACAGGTTCATTGTTACCACTACATAACTGGGGCAAAAGTCATTGCGTGAAGACCTATTCTGTGTCTCGGCTACGCTACAGATATATAGCTTCACAATGTGAGGCTATTGAAAACAAGAATGGAAAGAATTTAGCCAGAAATCAAGCCAACAATGGGCTTACTCTCCAAGCAGAGGTTTAGGTTTTGGCGTGTTTTTAGGCTTTTTTATCTATCGGGCTTTCTTTTTTGCACTGTTTTTTTTTTTACGCCAACCCAACAAGATAAAAGTGCAAAAAAGAAATCCCGATAAAACAGCCAAAAATAAGCCAAAACCCAAACCTCTGCTTGGAAAGTATAATGGACTGGTATGTGTTGCAAAGTCTCAGTCAGGTTTGAAATAATTGTACATATCGTATTCGGCTCACTTGTACTTCGACGTTAAGCGTTGTCTATAAATTATTCCTTTAAGTTGAATTGGCCGCTTTGATTCTGCGTACAGCACGTTATTTATCGATCCACAATTCATCTTTTATAGATTAGTAGATGACAAATTTAAATGTTTCGCATCGCGTAGTGTAACGCCAGATTGCCCAAAAGTCACAAAGGAACATCCGGCTATGTCTGTGTTCGCAGACTGGTTTTGCCAAATGACAGACACCCCCAGTGAATATAACGGATCATCCCAGAAAACTCGCCAACGTTCCCAAAACCTTTCTCAGTAACAAGTCAATTTTGTCAGGGCCCCCTTATGTAGGCCTAAAATGTACATTAGGTACCGTAACGTATTCGTAAACCACCATACTAAGAAAAACCCTACTTCCATTTTCAAAGGAAAATTTAAGGTATCATCAAGAGAGATGGGGAAACTTACGTGAGACATTGTCGTTACAGTCTCCGTGGTTACTGTATCCGTTCTGAGCGGGAACACCTTGGGAAGCGCCGGTATCGTAGGGACCAGACATTTTCACTTCAGGCTTTACCAAACGTGCTTAATACTTCCAACAGGCAGAGACAGCTAGCTAGTACAGTAGTGGTAGCTTGGTGTACGTTCTAACGGTTAGGAACGTGTTATCTAAGAGATTGAAGAGGGAAGAGTGACACTTAGGGACCCAGACTGAGACAATCGAGCAAGACACAAAGACGTTTATAAATCCTAAGGCACTCTAGACGCTACATACACCGTCTTGTAGGTCAGCTGTGAAAGTCACGTGGGGCGTTAAAGACCAGGGTTGCATGATGGAAAAGTACTAGCACCTGAACGTTGTATTTTGTGGTGGCGGGACGTTACACAACGTTACATGCTCAAAGTTATTACCGCGCAGTAACAGTCCTAACCTTTGCTGACTCTTTATCGTCACAAGTTCTTGACTAGCAGTAGCGAATCGCATGTCTACATTTAAGTATATGGAACGGGGAAGGTAGGAAAGAGGAGTGTCGTTAATATTGACCCCCTAAGACTGAATGGAATGATCCAGTTCGCACGTGTCCTGTACCGGTTTATATCATGATGCAACACGGATGTGATTAGATCATAGCTGACTAGTTAGTTACCGCTGTGGTTAATGACCTAGTTAGCGATCTGCCTGGTTAAGGTTATTAACCGGAGACAGACACTCCTTGGATCATGATGCTGCACTGTGGTTGAAAATCATAGTGTTTGGGGTCAAATTCGCGTCACCTTATGTTAGGTAACCTGTATGGGATTGCGTAATCTCTATGTCGGGGGTCAAAAGGTCGCTAGGCCAGCAAAATACAATCTCAAAGCAGAATTTTTGCTGTGTGGTTTGGGAATGATATCCCTTTATGTTATACCTGGGCCGCGATAACGTTCGATACGGGTGTTCCAGCCCGTGTGATAACTAGCGGTGCGGCCCGGGGTTCTATTTGGTTATCACATAGGCTTCCAAATGTTCCATAGAATAATTCGAACGCGTTTCGCATACTAAAGGCGGATTCGGACGTTGGAATTGATGTTGTTAAAGTTTTTTGTTTAGGGACACCGAATTTTGGCACACTTTGCATTAAAATGTGTGTTTTCTCAGGTGGGTATAAATAGTGACAACACGGTGTATTCCGCATCGCCCTCGGTCCCAGCCCTCCCACGGGTGATACAGAATACACCGTGTATATATACACCTATATTTACACCTGGAAATTATGATATTAACCAATGGAGATGGTTGACCTTGTCCTCAGCGACGGTCAACGGGTGAATCACTTGGGAATCAGTAGGCCACACGCGATCTCAAGGTCACAGCTGTCACCAGTGTAAACAACAGTGTAGCCTACTCTCCAAGCAGAGGTGTGGGCTTCGGCTTATTTTTGGCGTGTTTTAGGCGTTTTTATCGGGACCTATTATTTTTACTGGTATCTTTTTTTTTTCGAAAGCCTAACGAAATGCCTAGATGCTTGCGACTCCCGGCAGATCTTGGGTGGCAAATGGATACTGCCTGGCCAATTTGTACTGTCTTTGCAGCCACCAAAAGATCTGCTTGGTGATTACTAGACCTCAGTCCTACTGAGCAAAGGCCTTTCTCAGTTCTGACAGCCTATCTTTCCACCCGGTCTCTCTGATTCGATTAGGCCACACTTGCTCTCCAAGCAGAGGTTTAGGCTTCGGCTTATTTTGACGTGTTTTAGGCGTTTTTATCGGGCTTTGTTTTTGTACTGGTAGCTTGGGTGGCGTATTTCACACTGTCACTGTCTGGCAAATGGATACTGCCTGGCCAATTTGATACTGCCTTTGCAGCCACCAAAAGATCTGCTTGGAGATTAGGCCACACTGACTTGATTTTAAGAATGACATTCGAGCGCGCACCTATTCCAGTCTCCGGTTTTAAAAAAAAACCATGGTGCCGTCCTCCGAAATACCGGAAAAGATTTCCTGTACAATGTCATCCAGAAAACCGGTGGCATCCAGTCTGAGGGTATGGTATAGTTTACCATGTTTACCGCATACGCGCCGCAGGCTAGGGGACATGATCATCAAGATCATGCTCGACTGGTATGCCATTTTGTTGTGCAGGGGCAAGTTGGGCAAAGGTAGGGCAGTTCGTTTTAAGGCTGATTTCTAGCATCAGTTTTGCGGTATCCAGAGGACATCATCCACGTAAAAATGCCATGGAGCCGAGGAACTGGCCTTTGAGGCCCTGGAAACAGTCTGGAACCCAGGCTATCTTTCACAGAGCCATCCAAACATGGAATTCCCTTCCACTAGACATGTAGTAAATACACCTCTAAAGCTACTCCCTTGTCCTCGTTCGAACTCTATAATTGGAGACCCTTTTACCGTAATTGCTGCATGTTGTATACTAGCTAGACAAATAAGTACTAAATACGCAAGGTTAATTCATAAGCCATTAGATAAGCAGCGACAGAAATGAGAAAGCAAACAGAGAGACAGGGCATGCGCCAGTGTGCGTAAAGGTGAGGGCCATGTACATTTGTCGTACTAAAGGTTTAGTGACAGCATATCAAAATAAGGCATTCTTAGGACAGTCGTAGAAGTGTCGTACAAAATTCGTACAGCCGTCTTGTAACGGAAACGGTTGTCGTAGATCTGTCGTAGTTCTGTTATAGCCTCCTTCGCAGATTTCATGGAGCGGTGGCTTTATTTAGTTTTTTCAAGTTGTGGGAGGGGGAGCTAGCTGAAACGCATTTTTTTTTTTACAACGGCTAAGGTTCTCTAATGCGACAGAGGGCCTTATGCCGGCGATACGGCTTTCTCCGCGGATACAGCTTAATCTCCAAGCAGATCTTGGGGTTGGGTAGCAAAAGAAAATACAGTATTGAATTGGCCAAGCTGTAACCATTAGCCAGACAGTATCCATTTCCCAACCCAAGATCTGCGGAAAGTCGCACTGGAGTTGGGAAATGGATACTGTCTGGCTAATGGCTTACAGCTTGGCCAATTTGATACTGTATTTTTGCCTATTTTCTTTTGCTACCCAACCCCAAGATCTGCTTGGAGATACAGCTCTCCCCCGAAAAGACTCACCGCTCTAGCTGCTTATAGATAATCTCCAAGCAGATCCTACGGTGGCAAGACAGTATCCAATTGGGCAGAGTAGTGCCCATTACCCATCGAATAGACACTCCTATGGCCAATTGGATACTGTCTTGCCACCGTAGGATCTGCTTGGAGATTAGCTTATAGATATCGCTGCCCTGCTAGGAGTCTACGCAGGAGGCTACTAATATTCAATACTGAGTAAAATTCAATACTTACACTCGACGTTTTCGCCCCAACCGTTGCTCATCTTGTCTGAATCTTTTTCCGTTTACGGTTTGGTGGTATATAGTGGTTCACGTCCGTTAATTTGTTTTCTTTTTTGGCAAATGTCAGGTTGACTGGATGGCGACTCGGGTGCGACTGAACGTTCTGCTGCGACGGTTGCGTTCTTGTCCTCTTTGTGTCATCCGCGCTGGCCTGTAAAAATACACGAAGCGCACACCGTCCGACGCCTTGAGCGGTTAGAGTCCACCACTAAGTGTGTGTACTTGCCCTCTGCTCTCACTGACACTGTTCTACCGGTTTGATCAGGACTGGGTTTATTGAAGACGTAACTACTCTCAGCGGGGGTGTCTTGCGTACAAACAGAGGCAAAACAGTAGAGTACGTAGAACAAAGCAATTTTTATCGTTGGTATACATCGGTACAAATACTACACCAAGTAATTTAGTCCCTCAATGGTTCCTATAAACCATTGAATGCTGAATCAATTTTGTAAATATTACGTTAAGACCCCCTCGGTGAGAGCAGTAGTGGTACAGTCCACCGTCGTAGATTGCATCATCACTAATGAAGAAGCCTCCAAAACAATACATAATCCAGTGATGACAAAGCAAAAACATTCATATTTGCAGAGCTGCGTTTCAGACACTGTTCACAGAAACCCAGCGTGTAACTCAGATGTAAAGTTGTATTCGAAAATTTTGGATCACAAACAACCACTATAGACTTTAGGTTAACGTGAATTAGTGAGTTATATTGTGTATTTCTAATCTGTGTGTCTCTAGGCACCCGAAATCAGCCATGCTGCCTGGGTGGCCACTGTATTGCTTCAGTTGCAATTGAATTAAAATAAAAAGATAAAACCACTTATAAAAGGGTTTTGTACTTCGACCCTGGATTATTTTGGCACCATCAGCTTTTAACAAGTGGCCTTGAGTGACCTTTAGACTCTATAGCTAAGTCTATAGGTATGACGTAGTTGTTATTCAGAGATTGTGGGAAAACAAGTTTGCGTGACAACCCCCAATCTCACTAATTATGTACATCATGACTGTAGTTATCTAGAGCTTGAAGCGTCATGGCGTAAAATTGGTATTAGATTAAATCTCCAAGCAGATCCTACGGTGACAAGACAGTATCCATTGGCCAGAGGAGTGTCCATTAGCCACTGTCTTGCCAATGCAAATGGCTACTGTCTTGCCACCGTAGGATCTGCTTGGAGATTATAAAATTGGGATGTTCGCAGTCCCTTCTCTGAAAAATAACACGAGCTTTTGATTTTTTAACAAATTGATAATTATGATCCGTAATATCATGAAAATGGTGTGAATTTGTCCAGCCAGGGCTCTGATTGATTATAAGTTGCAAGCAAAACTTTTCTTTTAAATTTTTACCACTAAAATGTAGTTGCCAGGCTACATGTATATAGCAATGCCTTCTGTGTAACGACTTCATGCGGGGGTCAAGCGTACTGCAGCTGCAGTGTGCATGATCTGGTAACGTCTATTACTTTATAAACCATCTCTGGCATTGGATTGTCCATTGATAAATATTGATCAAAGCTAGTTTATGAATGAAGTACTAGTATACAGTGCCTGTAAGGCTTGTGTTGCACCATGTTTATTTCAGAGACATTTCAATTCAATGCAACTGAATTATAATTGACCAGAAAATATCCACCATGCTATATAGGACACCAGATGATATGCACCTTAAATCATGTCAATCCATGTCTGATATTTTGGGAGTTATACTTGATTCAACTGAAACAAAGGCAACTATACTCCCAACTGCTACAGTTCCATATATACTAACGTTAGATTCTGCTCGAATTAGTAATACAGCTGCTGAGCATTGCAAGACAAAACTATCTAGAATTTATGAACAACTATAAGGCCAATGTTTTACATTTGGCACCTATCAATTCATCATGTTGTCCCTCTCACATTGCCCCAAAAGGCAGAAAGAAAATACAGGATGTCTAGCTATTCCAATTTCCAATATACAAATTGTACACCTTGTGGGGCCAAAATACTAAGTTTAGGGCCCAGACAAAGCGACTTGATTTTGAAAACTGTCAGACATTTCAAGTATAGCAGCCACTACTTATCGTCAGTGACTAGTAACGGAATCTGTAGTTTAACAGGTATGTATCCAAAAACTAAATTTATATGTAAAATTATGAGGTAACATATAAGAGTCTTTGACATTGACGCTGCAGTCTTGATGTGGTTTTTGCTCCCACAGGCGCTAAAACAGGTATTTATCCAAAAACTATGAATCTATATGTAAATTGTTGTTGTTGTTGTCATTGTTTAACGTCTAATATCTCGCTAGACGTGGTCTCTTGGTGCTGGGTCACGCTTGGTTCAGTTGTTTCTCAGTCAATTGTTTCTCTTAGGCATTTAACACTTGGTGCTTATGTAAATGAGTAACACGTAAAGAGTCTTTGACATTGACATTACAGTCCATATATGGTTTTTGTTCCCACAGGCACTACAATGTAGTAGAACGAAGACATGGCGACTTAATTAAGAGTGCTCCACAATGGCATGCGCGATGGCGATGGCCTCTATCTCGACACGACCGTTCTTCGGTAAGGCGGCGACCTGGAACGCTGCCCGGGCAGGCGGGTTGGCCGGGAAGTACTTCTTGTACACCTCGTTGACGGCCGCGAAGTCGTTGATGTCAGCCAACAGGACGGTCGCCTTCACCACGTGGCTGTGGTTGATGCCGGCAGCTTCGAGAATCGAACCCATGTTCTTCAGTGCTTGCTCCGTCTCTGGAACCACCCCGCCAGGCACAAGGTTTCCGGACGCGGGGTCCATGCCGATTTGTCCGGATATGTACATCGTGTCCCCGACCATCACGGCTTGGCTGTACGGTCCTATGGCCGCTGGAGCCTTCGCTGAACTGATAATCCTTCTCACAACTCCTGCCATGCTGTTTTAGTCTGGTTTTCACTTGTTTTCTTTGCTGAAATGGAGTCCTTCGTTACAACTCACCATTCACTGGTGGTTTGACCTCGCGGCGGACCACGTGACTGGTAGTCTCCCACAGGAGTTTCTGTGTAATCTTCAAGCAGATGTTGGTGTGTGTGTGTACACGTGCGTGTGTGTATTTTTTGTCAAATTGTGCGTACAAATGTGTGTGTTAGTTCTAGACCAATATGAAGGAAAAGTAAATTCGTTTTTAATGATCTCGTGATTTGCAGAATTGTCTATTCGAGCTTTACAAGTCTACTCTCACCGGGTTTGTTGGGCCCTTTAAAAATCGAGTACAAATAAAAAATTTCGCAAAGACACATACAGTAATGTTTACCTTTACATGATCTGAGCCTAACAAACTACTGCTCTGTTTATTCTCATTCAAACACACTCAAATATATGGTGACCAGTAGTAATACGTAGGTGACCAGCCCCTCCAGCTCTAACAGCCACTTGCTACATATTGTAATCCAACACCACTACAGCACCAGTTACCATGGTTACAGCCATCTGGTCCAGGTCATTGACCTTATTGGTTTGAAGAAGAAAGAAGAAACGGAGCAAAAAGTGAACATATCCTCCTTCTGCGCGAAATAATCAAGAGAACGTTGAAGTCCAGAGCTTATACTAGTTAAGACGCTGGGTGGTCCACGACAGCATTGACAATGGGTGATGGCCTCTATAGTTTAGATGCTGGGCGGTCCACAATAGGACTGACGATGGCGATGGCCTCTATCTCCACCCTTCCTCCCAGCGGCAAGGCGGCGACCTGGAACGCTGCCCGGGCAGGCGGGTTGGCCGGGAAGTACTTCTTGTACACCTCGTTGACGGCCGCGAAGTCGTTGATGTCCGCCAACAGGACGGTCGCCTTCACCACATGGCTGTAGTCGATGTCCGCGGCTGCTAGAATCGAACCCATGTTCTTCAGAGCCTGTTCCGCCTCTGGAACCACCCCGCCAGGTACCATCTTGCCAGTTCTGTTTGGATCGAGTCCGAGCTGTCCGGAAATGTACATGGTGTCCCCGACTATGACAGCTTGGCTGAGCGGGATCGAAGGGTTTTTTCCACCGATAATCTTTCTGACGACTCCTGCCATAATTCGTCAATGTGTCAGAAACCTGACTGCGACAACAGTGAATTTTACTTAAGAGCGGCCCAAACTGGGAATGAAGTTCCTACCTGAAGCAACTCTACTGTACTGTACTGTACTCTGTCGTCTATTCCACCCAACGTAAACAAGTCTTCAACTTTTGAACTTCTGAACTGGTCTCTCATTGCAGTTTCTCGGTCATATAGAGTACGCCATGCTCCCGACAGATGACGAAAGAAGTAATCTCCAAGCAGATGTCTGGCGGTAAAAGCGTTACGGTTAGAACTGGCCATCTGGAGAGAGAGTCCTCAGCCACGGTGGCTAATGGCCACTCCTCTGGCCAATGGATACTGTCTTGCCACCGTAGGATCTGCTTGGAGATTAACTAACAAATCAGGGGCAAAATAACTTGTCTACTAGCCTCCTTTGCAGGCGTTTTCCACGGGGGGAGGGGGGGGGGCGTAGGGCTGATTTTTCCCGGCGCTGTCGGCGTTTTTTTTTGGGGGGGGGGGGGCTTATTTGCAAGTTCTACGATGTTCTGATCTCAAGATAGCACGCGATAGAAATCGCCGGGAAAAATCAGCCCTACGCCCCCCCCCCCCCCCCTCCCCCCGTGGAAAACGCCTGCAAAGGAGGCTAGCATGCCCTTCAGGTTTTCCTCCCTGACCTCTGTTTTCATCTTGTCCTCTTACTAAATTTTAACTGTCCGGGAGACAAGGAAATAAATTGGTGCGGCCCAAGAAGACAACCATAGATTTTCTACCTCCCCCCCATGCCCTCTCTGAATGGAACAGTCCTGTGACTTACAATCTATAGGCCAAGTTTTAACGGTGCACACCCCAGTTCTTCCGCGACCGGGGTCCGTGGTAGTCCGCGGTAAAAAAGTGACGAAAGGGTTTTGAGTGGTCAAGTTTGAGTTCACATTTTTCCTAATCTGCTGTGAAATGATACCAGATACTAATATGGCTGAAAAGTATAAGAAGTGGTGTTTTGGGGGTAAAGAATGATTTCGGCCTGGATCCTCACTTCCGGGTATTCTTGCGCCCCGAGCGTGATCCGCCCATTTGACCCAGATTCTTCAGTTATGCGTGGTGTGGGCGGATTTGGGACCCCTCGCGCCGAGGATGATTACAAAAACTGCAGTACTAGGATTTTCTTTATAATTGAATCAAGTATACTCGAGGTTTGTATCTTTCTGCCAACACCAGTCGTTTCTGCCGGAAAATTCTTTTTGTCCTGGTTTATCTTACGCGAAAAGTCCCAATTTTGTGCATTAATTTTGGCATAAAAATCATGATTTTTCTGTTAATTTCACAAAAATTAAAGAGTTTGAAGAAACAAAACTCAGTCAGTCTTGTAGCTGAAGGGATATCCTTCTATCCTATATACAGTTATTTGGCTTCCGAATTATTCCCTGGAAGAGACGGTCGCCAGACTCGAGGGTGTGCAGACTGGAATGGAAGCCCGAAAAAAACTGGGGTGTGCCCCCTTAAAAGGACATCACACTGTATAATGTACTTTGGCCTCTGGTAAAAAGAGTCAACAACTTGCACATATGCAAGTTGTTGTGGACAATGCACAACCTTTAATTCTAGGGGGAGGGAACATATATTTTAGTATCGGAGATGAAAGCATTGAATAGTTCTATTTTGATATATATAAATTTATATCATACCCGGGCGGCGATACAGTGCTCCCGGCCGTGTTGTATTCTCCCGTACGACCGGATGTATAAAACGGGCATCCATTGAACATTCAAACGCGCTTCGCTTGCGCCGCTACAAAAATTAGAACGGTTCGAACGCGTTTCGCCCCAACCGTGTGCGCCGCTTTCGAACATTCGAATACAGGATTCGGACGTTGGAATTGATGTTGCTGCAGTTTTATGGTTCAGGGACACCAAATTTTCGCTCATTTTGGCTTGAAAGACGTGTTTTCTAAGGTGGGTATGATATAAATAGCATACAACACGGTGTATTCCGCATCGCCCTCGGTCTCGGCCCTCCCGCGAGTCGGATCGATCCGACTCGCGGTCGGGCCGAGACCTCGGGCAATACGGAGTACACCGTGTTGTATGCTCTCTATATATATCCCTTCTATTTTGATATAGTTGTAGGATAGATTAGTTTAGTTTTCTAGTATTGTTGATTCACTGCCATACATTGTACCATGTACAATTGTCAAGCAATAAAGTAATGTTCATTCATTCATTCACTAACAGTAAACATTGAAAGGGACAGGATGCAAAGTACCAATATACAGAAATTTATTCACATTTAATGATCACCTTTTCTTACATACATGCCTGACCCTTGGCAGACCCCCTACCCCCCTTGTTCCATCACCCCCCTGCTGTGCATCGCTGCTGCTTGGCACTTTTCTCAGTTCTAGGACACATTTTTTCGCCCCAAAACGTCATGAATAGAGCAAGGGCATCGAACAATAAAGGACAGCGACTCTGCCTTGTTGTAACTTTGCCATAAACTTGACCCCAATAGTTCACAGCATCGCTGGTGTTGTATCAGAAGAGGGTGGCATGTAGGTACACACTTCTCTTTTTGTTTACACTTCCTCAAATTTTTCAGATTGCAATGATCAAGAACAAAAATTACAGAGGTAAAACTAATCTACTGAAAACTAATCCGACCCAAGAGTTGTAAAAACGTAATGTTGCATATGTAAAACAACTGCTGTTGGTACGATAATCATTATGTGGCGTCTGTATGGTGTAGTGGTAGAGCATCCGACTGTCAAGCAAGGAGACCCAGGTTCAATCCCCAGTGAGGGTTAGACCCAGACATGTCCGGACATGCACCCAGACGTTGTGCCCTTGGGAAAGGCACTTAACACGTATTTCCCCCCTCAGTGAGAGGGATCCTGGGCCCTACTAGGGTTTGGGTTGGCGTTAGGAAGGGCATCCAGCCGTAAAAAATCCTGCTTCAAAAAAAAGACTTGCACTTGATGCAAGCACGTCTAACCGCCGTTTCGGGGAAAAATGACGTTAAAACTGGATAAGAATTACTATATGACTGACCAATACCAGTATTTTCCCTTCCATATCCATTTACCTTCAACATCTTTCAACTCCATTTCCTCAAACAAACAATTAAAAACCCATCTCACTGGCCATTGCAACATAATAAAATTTAAGGCCAATCACCAAACATTCAAGCAGCATGGTAGTGAAATTCAACAATTGCAGCCAATATGAAAGACATAAGACAATAACATAAGGAATTACAGTCGCATTGGCAGTTCAAACTCCAAGAGTGATACTTTTTTATAGATATAGTACTGGTAGTGCAGTGCAGCTTTGCCCATTGTAAAAACTGGAGACAAAAAACAGCCTATCAACTCTGGTAAATAATTTTTCATAACTGAAAGTTGATCGATATTTCTTCATCTTCAAAACTCCTTTTGATACATGACTACTTTTCCTCTTTCATGGTTTGTTCTCTAGAGTCTACCAGTCTACGGGAAGCGGCTGGAAAGAGTAGAAATTGGCCAGAAAGACAGATAATATGAAGGGGAGTTGGTCCGCTGGCATATTATCTGTCTTTCTGGCCAATTTCTACTCTTTCCAGCTGCTTCCCGGAGACTGGCAGAGGCTAGGTGTGTTCTTCACGTGTGTTCTAATAACGTCTAACTCATCGGTCCACGTCCAATCAACTGGTGCAGATAATTAGCCTGCTCGACGCTCAGACCGAGGTTGGGCAGCTCCTTTTCGAAATTGTTCGGGCTCCCGTAACCGCCGACGTAACCGTTGAGCCGCGCGGCGATGTGAGAGTTGATGACTTCCTTCTGCGACAGCTCCAGGCTGGTGAAGAGTCCTCGCTGCTGACGGAGTAGGTACTTCTGATGGTAGCTGAAACAACCAGACAGATTTTATTTATTTTTTATTTTATTTTATTTATTTATTTATTCGGCTGAAGACACAGACAAGGCTGCCCAACTAGCACGGGGCTATTACACACTGTAGAATTTGCACCATCGCACACTAGGGCATGCCCCTACTCTTTTTCGAAGGGTGTGGTGGGTTCTTTATCGTGCGTGGGGTGTGGCTCTCCCCAAACACGGGACCTCCATTTAACGTCCTATCCGAGGGACGTCCCTAACTGAAGCTAGGTACTCATTTACACCTGGAGGAAGTGAGGAAAGTCGTGTAATGTGCCTTTCCCAAGGGCACAAGATCGGTGACATGGGTGGGGATCGAACCCGGGACCTCTTGGCCCTGAGCCAAACGCGCTACCGCTGCGCCACACGACCCCACCAGACAGATAAAATCCTTAAATATAGACTAGAAAGGTAACATTTTCAAAGCAAATGCATAACGTTTACCTACACATGGTCTAGCCCGACAAACTACTGCATGCTCTGTTCTTACTCGAACACATTCATATACATGTAAAATATGTATATGGTGACCAGCCCCTCCAATTTTGTCTTGCTACATAATGTTACCCAACACCACTACAGCACCAGTTACTATGGTGACAGACATCTGGTCCAGGTCATTGACCTTATGTGTTAAGAGGAAATGTTTTCCTTCTGCGAAGGGAAACATAGAAAATGCTTCTTAATCTGGTTGTTTCTGGAAGTGAAGGATCTCTGTAGTAGTTTGAGTTGGAAAAGAACCACAAGAAAACTGTTACTCAAGCAACTGGACAAATTTTGAAAATTTTCAGAGGTTTCTAGTAGCATCCAATACTTTTTGTCAGTGACTAACGGAACCTGTAGTTGAACTACAGATTTTTATTCTTATTTTTTTATTCCAACATTTCATGACATGACGTGGTGACGACAAACTCAAGTTTTTTCAACTTATTTTATGCCGCCACCAACACAGGGGACAAATACAGGACAGGACAATGCTCATTTTCACCTGAGCTAAGTGAGGAAAGTCGTGTGAAGTGCCTTTCCCAAGGGCACAAGGTCGGTGGCATGTCAGGACTCGAACCCGGGACCTCTTGGTTCCTAGTCGAGCACGCTGCAGTTACGCCACGCGACCCCACAGATTCTGCTAGTCACTGGCTACAGATTCCGTACAGTTCAACTACAGATTCCGTAACACAGGCTTGAAGAGGGATGGAAGAAAACAAAATACATGTACATGTACATACTCTTCAGCATCGTAAAAACGCTCGGCTACAACAATCTTCGTCTGGATGGGACGTTTGCGGCTCTCATTCTCCTTCTTCATCGTTTCTTCCGCCAGGGCCTTCTGGTTGTCGTCGTGGTAGAAAATGGCGGACATGTACTGGCGAGAGACGCAGGCGGAGGGGTCATGGTTCTGCCAGAAGATCTTGAGAAGGTTCGCATAGGAGGTCTGTTTGGGGTCGTACTGGATCTGGACTGACTCGGTGTGGTCTCCGCTGTGTAAACAACAACAAAAACAACAACATAAATGGTTTGCTAAAAAAACTTTCACTCCAGCCATTCCTTTTAGAAATTAAAAATTACTGAATTCTTTTAGTGGAAAAAAATTTACTAAAGATCTATCTTAAAACTACAATTTTGGCTCCAATATTTCTTTTCATGAAGCATTTTCAAAACTGGTTGTAAGATTACACATTCTATATGATGCTGTACAAATGTTGACATACAACATTGATTTACAACGGCACAAAGTTCTCAAACAACCAAATGGTCAGTTTCACACCCCTCTGTCAGACGCCTGATAAAAAATGGACGCACCCGGCAATACCTTAACAACAGCCAAGTAATTACCGCATAACCATTTTCAGACAAAAAGGGGTGTCCAGGGGCCTCCAAAAGGATTCATTTCCACGCCCGAAAACACATATACAATGAAAAAAAAAAAGAACGTGCCACAACTGCAGCCTAACAGCAAAACGTATACCGAGTCCCACAAAAATCCGCCCACCCAACCGCGAGATGTAGCTGCGAACATGAAAATGACGACCAGACGCTCTACCCTTCCGCGGAAGGATACCTCCTTCCCCGGAGGTAACAATGACTTGCACTAAGATGATGTAACCTTATTGGGGGGGGGGGTATATTGGACTGGAGCCAAAAGGAAGTTTATAAATTTAGAACTTTGTGAGTCACAGAAAAGGTAACTATAGCAGGAAAGTGGCAGGAACTGGGATGGTGTTTCCCTTTCCGTAGCACTACTAAAGAAATAGATTTTCACAAAAGATAAAGAAGTAAGAAATCAACTACCACACCATCAAAAGATAAGTAAAAATATGAAAACTGTGACTTGTGCTACAGCAGATGTACAGTGGCATATCAGGATTGGAGATAACTTTATATATATATATATATCTATAAAGTTATCTCCAAGCAGAAGCAGGGTGGCATACGTAAGATGTACAACATGTAACAGTGATAGCGTGCCGAAATGTCAGCTTTTTTTCAAAAGCACTTTATATTTTCTGTTCATTCAAACAGCCCAGCCAGGCCTTGGCTTAAAAAGGTGATCCTAGCTAGCATTAACAGGAAGAAGAAGTTGAGTAGAAACAATGTTCAACTGTCACAGGGTTCTCACCAGGATTTTCTCACAGCGTAGGGGTCAGGTAGCCTGGGTGCCATCCGATTTTGTAACGGCCAGCCCGAACAAAATTTTTTTCCGGGCTGGCCGTTACAAAATCGGATGGCACCCAGGCTAGGGGTCAGGTACAGCAGGACAACTTTCTGTGACGCAAGTTGCACATTGAGTCCGAAAACTTTTGACCACAGCAGGGGGTCTAGTATTCTCCCGAAAAAAATGTTAAACTCATAACCCCCCGAAACACTATTTCTTGCTTATTGAGAGACAGATTTTGTAACGTTAATGTTTTCCTTTTGTATAGCTTCATTGTAAAGTTATATTTTCCTTTTTTTTAAAGATTTAAGAAGATTCTCCCTCCAAAATACCCCTACGCTGGTTGAAAGACAGTGTAGGGGGCTAAATCACAGCGTAGGGGGTCCAAATAGCCTAGTGAGAACTATGAATGTTGTGTACTCACAGTGCATGGTAGGTTGGCATGACCTTAGTGCCGCCGGTGTAGCCAACCTTCGTGCGGATGACCCCCTCAGCGCAGCCGAACTGCGCCTCGGGGAACCAAAATCAGCTCATCGCGAACGTCGCCGTCTCGGTCATCACATCCGGTTCTATACGCGGCATGTTGGACGGGGCCAACTGTCAAACGACGAAAGTAACAATCATCACTTAAAAAATTCAATACAAGGAAGTACTACATGAAGCTACCTGAAACGGCTGACCGTTTCCAAAACCATATCCAGTTGCTTGAGTAACTGTTTTTTTGGTGTATCTTATTACCTGGATGTCTAACCTTCACCAACGTAGGGAAGTACATGTATCTATCCTTTTACAGCAACAAAATACACTAACTTAAAGCTTAAAGACAAAACATGTAGCGTTAAATCATTTTCCTATCGAAACACATGACATATAAGGGTGATAGGATGGTTAGATTTGATGAAACAAGACAGTTTTGTAAACTGCCTTCAACAAAAATGCTGTATTAATACTAACGTTACACCTAAAGGCAGTTTACCTGTGGTTACATGAGGCAAACAAACACCACATACGTTAAAATGAGACAAACATTATCATGACACAAACCTTCAATTTAGAGCTAACTTTCCCTATGATTGCAAAGGTCCACAGCTTAGGATTAAAACAGAACTTACAGGAAGACAACTGCAACTTGCCAAGTCAGAACTGACTCAACGACTCTTGGGCCTGGTTTTTTGAGGAAGTCTTTTATGTAAATTAGCTTTGACGAGTCATGACGTCAGAAAAAAGGGGTGCGACGTTACGAAATGTCACGATTCCTGCCGAAAATAGCCGAAGTGACTAGACCCAATTCTGAGCTGAGTCATATGATTCTCGTTTAGGGTTCCCGGTGTAAACAATGATTATAGGATTCTACGTGTGTTCCAGATACATAAATAACTTTCAATATACTTTTCAAATGGTCATTTTAAAGCTCATAGTCTAAAACAAGCAGACATCAAATTATATAAATTTACGTTGCCAAAGATCATACAACAAAACATTGAACTATGAAATATAAAGGAAAAGACAGACTTTGACTCTTCAGAATTTGAACACCTAGACCAGGGATAATATAAAATTTGACATATACAACAGCTGACAAGAACATGGAGCGAGAAAAAGTCGTATTTCATGCGTACTCTTCTTTCATAATCGTAGCTGACAGAAGTTTCGTAAGGCGAGCATTGGTGAACGCTCTGCAAAGTCGCCTTGTAGGTGTAGTCGGCGCCCCTCACGGCCCCAAATATGCACAACAGAGATGTAAAACTCACGGTAGAGGTCTCGTTACCCATTCGGAGGTTTTAAAACTTCACCTGGACAGTGTAGCGCGGCCAAAATGTCAGGTTTCTGAAGAGAATTTTCAGTGACGCAGCCATACACCCTCAGGCAGGACCAGTTTCATAATCAGACTAGTCCATTCTTGTATAGGGTAGGAAGGTGAAAAATATAGAGAAAACTATGAAAATACTAATATCTGGAAAACCCTAGGCAAAATTTCCACTAATTTATTCAATTTAATATGTTTTTTTATGTAATTTTACTTTCAATTATTTCATTCATCGTATTTATAACTACATTCCCTATCGATAAAGTGTAGCCACCCAATTTATACTTACCTCAAAATGTAACTGTCGTAAAATACAAATTCTCCGTTCACTTTCAAGACATGTAGGGGGAAAAAGCCATTTGAAAGAAGGAGATTCTTTGTCTTTCTAACAAAATGGCTTGCTCTATTTTTGTCCTAAAAAGAAATGCTAATTTGCGTGGAATGTGTTGTCTGACAGTTTTGTTTACAACAACTGACGTAAAGCCACGCCCCTAATCAATGTTGACCTTTAGAACAAGATGGCGGCTGAGGGTTCGAAAAAAGGAGAGAACGTCGAGATTTCGTCGTTTGTAAGCGTTTACTAAGCGACTTTCGTCGCTGACAGCCCCGCCAAGGAACACAGGTAAACTCTAGCTTTACTAGCGATGCCAGACAAGGTGAAAATGCTGCCAGGGGTCGGCGTATTCGGAACGGGATCGCTGTCTAAGGTTATGGTCTGCATTCTCCAGTCCGCTGGATTCAAAGTGGCCGCCCTGTGGGGCCGGACAAACGATCTGGCGGAAAAGGTGGCCAAGGAGCTGGATATACCGTTCTACACGAGTAAAGTAGACGATGTTTTGCTCCACCAGGATGTGGACGTCGTGTGTGTGGAAAACCCTCCCCATTTGCATGCCCAAATCGCAGTGAAAACATTGGGCATTGGTAAACATGTACTTTGCGAGAGACCGGCTGGTCTGTGTCAACTTGACGCCTTCAGGATGGTCAACGCGGCCAGGTACTACCCGACGCTCATGTCCCTCATGACCCACGGCTTGCGGTTCCTCCCCGCTTTCATCAAGATGCGGGAGATGATACGAGACTACGAGATCGGAGAGATCCTGGTCTGCGAAGTCCGGGTCCACTGCGGGAGCCTCCTCCACGAGAAATACAACTGGATGTGTGACGAGGTGATGGGAGGAGGAGTCTTGAACACCATTGGCTCACACATCGTCGACGTCATCACCTACCTGACCAATCAGAAGGCGGCGAAGGTGCAGGGCACCTTGAAGACGTTCCTGCAGCAGACGGAGAAGATCAGAGGCATCCGACACATCACGAGCGACGACTTCTGCAGCTTCCAGATGCAGCTGGAGAAGGGGGCGTGCGCGACCGTGACTTTGAACTCTCACATGCCCGGAAGGTTCTTACACGAAGTCCTCGTCGTGGGAAAGAAGGGTAGCTTGGTCGTACGCGACGCTGACCTTTACGGACAGACCAACGACTCGTACAAGGAGGAGATCTTATTGGCTGACACGACGGACGAGCTACCAAGCCTGAAAAAACTAGGCATCACAAACCAAGCCGGCGACCTTCCCGTACCGTATCTCAAGGGGCTGCTGCGATTGGTGGATGCCTTGAAGGAGTCGTTCGGCAAGGTGGAAGATCGTCGGAGCTGGGCGGAGGAAGCCGTGGACATCGCCGCGACGTTCGAGGACGGGCTCTACGTGCAAACGGTGTTGGACGCCATCCGTAAGTCCAACCAGGAGAATGGAGGGTGGCAGAAAGTGAGCATCATGACAGAAGAGCCTGATCCGAACCCATTCCTGTCGTCGGCGCTCAGACACAGCCAAGTCTCACTGCACTAAATCCAGGGTTTTCCTAGCCTCTACCAGGCTTCAGAGGTGGCTGGAAAGAGTAGGAATTGGCCAAATAGACAGTTAACATGCCAGGGGAGTTGGCCCAGCAAACTGTACTCCTTTAGCTGACTAACTCCCTTGACATGTTATCTGTCTATTTGGCCAATTCCTTCTCTTTCCAGCCACCTCTGAAGCCTGGTAGAGGTTAGGGTCTCACAAACATCAGTCATTCTTTCGTTTAAAAAATGACAAGAGTTTTGGACATTCTGCCATCTTGACCAACAAAAATTGGTGTGTCTAAACTCTAATATGAAAAAGATTGGAATTCAGTCAAATCACACCAGGGGGTGAGCATATGTTTGCTAAAATGACCCCAAAAAATGGGAAAAACCTTTACCAAGTCATAGATTTTATCATTATTCCATACATGTGTGGTCAATGCATATTAATAGATCACCCAAGATACTAGCCTACATGCTTCTTCTTGATTTTACCTTTGAAAGAGGACCATATGTACAAAATGTCTGTGTGCCAATATATGTTTCTACGTGCCAGCCTCACTTGACAACTTTGTCCTTGTTTTTCATTTGTGTCCTTTAAGAAAGTATCTGTAAGGCCATGTTGATTTGATTATATGGATGACATCCTCTAGGTACCCCAAAACTGATGCGAGCGTGCGAATAAAAAAAAAGTTTGGCAAAAAAAAAAGTTGCCTTCATTATGAAATCTACGTGGTCATGAAGGTTGAACAAATGGCTAAACACACAGATTATGGTATGGCGATTAATAGACTCTTCATTTTCATTTCTTCACATTTTCTTCTTCCTTCCTGGAATTGATTTTAGTATTCTACGATATTAGTATAGTTTTCCAAAAATTTTTTTTTCTATCAACGGCATATATTTGCTCATTTTGCAGCTGCTTTGTACGATTTCCAGTATGGTCGAAAACTTTTTTTTTTTTGGAAACGAACGAAAATTGATGCGCGCGCGGATGTCATCCATATAATCAAATCAACATGGCCTAACATCAATTCCAAATGAGTCACATATATGGTAGTGAAATGTATGAACATGGTTGTTTTGCAGTGCAAAATGCTTCCTGTCTTGTTGATACATTATTGTGTATACAAGAAAAGATTCAGTTAAGAAAGAAGTTGTGAAATTGCCTCAAGAGCCATATGTACTCAAGATTCCTCAGATAGCAATTAAGAATGTAGAGCAGGGTGCAAAATGGAATGGCTTGATTTTAAAGATGTACTTTAGATGGAGTCACAATGCCATCTATCAGATTTAACCTGTACTGCAGTATGCTCGTTACATATATAAGCAAACTATATAGGCCATGTTAGCTTATAGTAGACAGTAAAGTCACTTTGTAAAATAGAAAGGGACCAATACTATACAGTCAAACCTGTACAAGTGACCACCTCTACATAAAGACCATCTGGCCAACGTGACCATTTTTTGGTGGTTCCTCAGAAAATTTTTCCCATTAACACAAGCATTAAGAATCCTGTCTATTTTGACCACCTGTCCACATAGACCAGATTTTATTGGTTCCATGAGTGGTCTTCTTGGGCAGTTTTGACTGAATAAGTCTTACACTGCAATATGTGTTAATTTTAGTAATTTTTTAGTACTGTCTATTGTATTATAGATGTATTAAGATATAGCCAGACTGTACTATCTGTCTACTTGCAAGTAATTGTGGAAACAACAGAATATATCATAACTCAAAAATTATACAAGTAATAGATATTTCCTTGTTATATCTTGTTATAGAAGCTGGTGTGTTACGCCGAGGGATGGTTATACCCGCTATACAGATACAGATACAGATATCTGTTTCAGCGATTTCCTTGTTTTGAAAGGTATGTTATTGAATAGCTGTATAGTCATGTATGTTGGACACTGTGTAGTGCACCAGTCAGTGGAAAGCTAAGGGGTTATGGTTTAAGTTTTATGTAGGGGGAGAGGTGAACAGCCAAGTGCTGCTCGGGTGTAGGTGTCTTAAAACGCTTTCCCTAAGATGGGGAGACACCACAAGTTTGTTGAGTCGTCTGCCAGACTTCAATTGGGAAAATTCTATATGAAACAGTCAAAATTGCTCACATCTCATGTGCATACTGCTTAAGATCATGGTCTAATGTGTACTGGCCACCAATATGATATACGTGTATATGATACAGCACAAATTCCATTATTGTGGCTTGTGCGTACATCTACTATATGTTGTCAAGTGAACATGACAACAGCGTTATACTATGATTATAGTTCTTATAATTATAGTTCTGTATCACCATTTACCAGTCACGTTTTAAAGATTTGATCTACTTGTTTTTAACAAACAAATGTTTTGTTTTGAGTCGTAACTGTTATGCCCCCTGCTGATATGCTGGAGTAATGCAGGATCATTTAATTCATGGAGGTCAAAAGAGATGAAGAATTGAAGATCCTATTTGTGATTTTAGATTTGTTTTACAAGTGTTGTTTTCTTGTTTACATATAGATTGTGGAGCTGGTTTCCAATGATATGGGGTCACATGATGTTGAAATAAAGATATGAATAAAGATCGGAAAACATTGTCTTGAAATGTGTTAAGCTGGTCATAGTCACGTGATATATATTGGTCGAAACATAAGAATTGCCAGCACGTCAGCAAATCGTACTGCGCCTGCGCGAAACCCGTAATATATTCGTGCATAGCACTTGGACAGAACGTCGACTCGTTTAAGGTCGTATTCGCGTATTTAAGGATGACATCCCGTCTATATTTCTCAAATGTTGTGTTGGAAAAGATTTCACCTGCAGCAGGCAAAATTCTGATGCAACGTTGACCAAACAGTCGACGAAAACCGTGAAAAATCCGGGCTTCGCGCAGGCGCAGTGCTGCTTATGAGAGACACGTGCATAAAAATGTACAGGGTGAAAGTATCCCGGATTTAGTACAATGGTATTATATCATAAAATATAGATGTACTTAGAAACGTTGGGGTTAGACGGAGTATGTTACCTACAGGCATCAAGAAAGGAAGAAGCACCGACAGTGTGTTTCTAATTCAACGTTACGTAATTATAAACAACAAAGATAGCCGCAAGGACCACACCCAAATACGTGCCCCAAATTATGCGTGCAACATGCAGTATATAATGGCAAAAAAACACTACAAGAAAAAGCCTCGTGGTTTCGTGCAAGCTATGAATTATGTAACATCCCAACGCAATATGCAGGCATTCAGACACGGATTTAAAACAGATAACACCAATAGAGAAGCTTTCAAAAGCTTATAGATACACTCTTAAGTCTATTTTTATATTCATCTCGCCAGGCTTATAGAAAACTGTGACGTAGGGTAGCGCCATGCGAACAATATCACGTTTCTAAACCTCCTATTGATAGCTGACACAATGTTTGCACGGCTTATACCACACGGCACGCGCGTGGGGTTCAACGAGCGAAGGGGTCACTCCCTTGGTATTACCTCATTGCCGGCGGTATCATGGCGGCCTTCGCTTGCACCGTGCTGGCGCTCCTGTGTTTTCTACCCGGAACTTTGCTCCAGTACACCGACTCAGACTTCTGGTTCGACCCGGCGGTGCTGAGCATCCTAGAACGTACAGAGGAAAACGTAACCATCCTCTACGGCGGACCGAACTTGACCGACTCTATTTTTCTGAAGGTGTCGTCTGCTAGGAAGGACGTCGCAATGCCTGACCCGGGCCAGGACAATTTCAACTTGACCGCTGTGGCCAACAGCAGTGTGTCAGTGCCCGTGAAGGCTGGCCATCTCGGCATTACGACATTGGCCTTCGAGGCGAACTCGGGAGCAAGTGCTACCGTTCTCGACTACACTGTCAAAGTGTACAGAACCCGCCCACCCGGGGATGGAGTGCTGAACTACGTTCTCATCCCGTTTTTGGTCGTCAACGCCTTCGCGATGGGTACGGCGGTGGAGTGGCCTTTGGTGCTGAAGGTTTTAAAGCGACCCTACGGTGTGGCCATCGGAGTTTTCTCTCAGTTTGTCTTCATGCCTCTCCTGGCCTTCAGTTTTTCCACGGCGTTTTCCCTCACCGACGAGTATGCTATAGGTAAGCCTGTTGTATACAGAACCGTGCTTTATCCAGAACCATGCTCTTGTACGGTTTTGGATAGTCCACGCGTATCCAGAACCGTGCCTGGAGAAAATCTATGTTCTTGGATACGCGGAGATTATCCAGAACCGTGACTGATCCTAACCCTAACCCTTACCGACGTCTATGCTATACGTAAGCCTAGCAGATATACCTTACTTTAATCTCCAAGCAGATCTTTCGGTGGCTGCAAGGCAGTATCAAATTGGCAAGACAGTATCCATGTGCCAGACAGTTACCATTTGCCACTCGAAATGGGCTGATAAAAAAAAAAGATACCAGTACATTTTATTTAAAATCCCCAAGGTACAACCCAATGCATGTGGTGACATTATATAAACAGATCTAGAAGGGCTCCGTCCTTCTATTATTTGCTGACGAAACCCGAACAAAAGCGGAACACAGAGCACAATAATCGTGAGAAAAATCGCAAGAAAATCCCTTTAGCTAACGTTGTATGGGGTGGGGAAATTAGGTTACTGGTACAATACAGCAACTTTGGCTTTGGCACCCGGTTACTGCATACCACGGCCAAACATTTCAATCAATGCAACAGACCTCTATAGTAAAGTAAGCTTACTCTCCAAGCAGAGGTTTGTGCTTCGGCTTATTTTTGACGTGTTTTTAGGTGTTTTTATCGGGCTTTGTTTTTTTATAAGATGAATGAAATTTTCACATGATTGCATGTATCAAACACACCGTTGATTAAACTGCATACGGTGACGAAAGTATTTGACATGTTTGTTGTTCGCAAACTTTGGGGGGTACCAGTCTCTGTTTGGTTCAGGGTCAATATTAGCTCAAATTGTGTGGTCTTTTGTCGCGGTTGTCCCAGGTACTAGTATTGTCACATGGCACACTACGATAAGCAAGGCCACAGAGCACAGAGCACCTTGTCGCCGCATAGTATAGCCTTGCGGTCAATGACCCCTGTGGTACATAAATGGTCACTTTGTCGCATATAGCCTTGCGATCAATGACCCGTGTGGTAACGCGTTACATGTTGGTCATGACTCATGATCCTCATGGTCTCCGACCTTACGATCGCCAAACTTATTTTGCCCCACCCAAGACTTTTACATTCAGACACGGTATAAAACTAACGTCGCCTTTGATACCGACAGTTAACCGTTAGGTTTCCTCTGGTTGCCAATCCAAAATATTTTGTTGTCATGGAAAATTGAAATCAGAGCCATGCAGGTAACAGCCGATCGTAACCGCATCGCATTATTGCCTCACAGATATCAGTATGCTATGGGATAGCGGGTTGATTCAACTTACTACATCAAAAGAATGAGCAGAAAATTGTCTTTGAAAATGAAGTTTTACTGCCCTGAAGCCTTTACTTAAGGGTTAATGATCCACCTGTTTCTCGGTGTATATGGTGTGATAAGGCCTTGTCAGTTGCTATAACCACCGAATAAAGCCACCGAGTGAGCGCAGCGAATGACGACTTCTGATTGGTCAACGTCATCGGGCTATATGATAATAGGAGTTAATCTCCAAGCAGTTCTTTCGGTGGCTGCAAAGACAGTATCCATTGGCCAGACAGTGGCAAATGGTTACTGTTTGGCCAATGGATACTGTCTTTGCAGCCACCGAAAGATCTGCTTGGAGATTAAATAAGAGTTAACATTACGGTCCGTTCTCCTTGTTGTGTCCAGGTCTCCTGATGGTGGGGTCGTGTCCCGGAGGCGGTCTGAGTAACATCCTGACGTTCTTCCTGGACGCCGACCTGCCCCTGAGCATGACCATGACCTTCGTGTCCACCGTCCTGGCGCTGGGGATGATGCCGCTCTCGATCTTCATCTACGGACGGGCGGTGAGTACAGTGTTGTTGTTTTTTTTTTACCATAGGCCGCGCTACGCGGCCTATGGTATAGTGCCCGGTGTTACCATGGTGGATGGTGGATGGTGGATGGGCGTTGGGTCGACAGAGGTTGCGCAATGTCTAACCGCACGTTACCCAATGCGAAGCCAGGCCGGCCTCGAAATTAACATGTGAATGTTGGACGGCTCGCAAGAAGTTGCGCAATGCCAAATTACGCAATGCCAAGCCAGGCCTCGCAATTAACAATGTCCCGATGTCAAAATGACGCTAAATTTCAGCTCGGGACAATTCAAATTACGTTTCGGCAATTTCGGGGCAATTGGACAATTCTGACGTCCACGTCATTTAGGAACGCGATCCATCCGTGGGAAGCAAAGGGAAGCAACACTGTCTATTTTTCAGGTCTTTCAATTCACTCTTTTAGCATTGCTACAATTCGAGCAAGGTGAGCAAGTCAGTAATTGTGCACACCCATGCCACCGAACCAGCTATTCCCATTTTGGCGGCCTATGGCCAGCTTTTTTTAAAAGCTTTCTTGTTTATTCAACACAGAACAAGACAATGGCAAGAACATTGTGGCGCTGCACTTAAGTTGAAAACTTATATTAACAGCGCCACGAAACAAAAATACAATTAACATATAAATACAATAAGTGCGCCATAGTCCCACCACCCCAAAACATTAAATAATGCTAATGATAACCAGCAGAATTTCATATTGACACAAGAACAAAAGAATTATATTAAATATTAAACTTCTATATCTGATTGGCCAATCAGAGCTAGAAGAACTCGAAAAAAGTAAGGCCTTTTAACAACATGGAGTGTTGTGACTTCTATATCTACTTGGCTGTTAAACACAGTGCAGTGCAGTCGTTACTGTAGGCCAAAAACCACTAATAGGCTTTCCTATCTTAATACGTGTATATGGGAATTATGTCAGAATAAAAGTGGTGAAAAGTCATCTATCCGAGTTTTAGACCTTGAAAAACACTCACTGGCAGTGTACTCCAACCTCTAAAGTGTCCATTTAGTCCAAAATTAAAAAAATTCCATCCGCTGGAAGCCAGCACAAGTGACCCATAATCCCTCTGGACAGCTGATGACCGCATGAAAACCTGTATCATCTTTATCGAATCAGACAACACAAAAATGGCTGAAAGTCTGTAGTTTCAACAAAATGAAAAGAAAATCCTTACCTATAACACCCAGGTAAAAAACATTTCCCAAGAATAAGATTTCTTTACATTTGGTGGTTACGAATAACGATGACAGTCAGTAGCCTGGGTGCCATCCGATTTTGTAACGGCCAGCCCGAAAAAAATCGGGCTGGCCGTTACAAAATCGGATGGCACCCAGGCTAGACAGTCAGAGGGTTTGTGTAATCTTTGACAAAGGCATGTTTTTGTACACTCTAGTTCCAGTTGAACAGCATCAACGTTCCCTTCATCAACATCATCATCTCCCTCGTCTCCATCACCGTGCCCCAGCTGCTGGGGGTCCTCCTGCGTCACAAGAGGCCAGACCTCGCCCGCAAGGTCATGTCCTTTATTAGGCCACAGCAAGTAAATTCTATGGATTCTGAATGGAGCTGTTTTTCCGCTGTTTTTTGCCCTGCTCTGTTCCACAATTCCATGTTGGAGATCTTATCAGTCCATCTAATTTTGTAAATTCGTCTGAGACAGGTGTTTATGAAAGTTTGTATTTTTTGCTGTGATGCCTTTTTTATTCTCCAGATCTCAGAACCATAAAGTAGGACAGATTCAACGTGTTGATAGCAAATCTCTCTCTTTAACCTTAGGTCATGAAGGTTATCCGGCCCTTCAGCGGGATCTTCATCGTCGCCCTGGTCGTCCTTGGGGTCATGGTCAACCTTCACGTCGCCTACACGCCTTGGCAGCCCATCCTGGCCACGTTTCTGTTGCCGCTGACTGGCTTCATCGTCGGTAAGTCCTAGCTAGCCTAGATTTAAAACTCTTGTCAAAGACAGATTGAAACAAACTGTATAGAATTGGTAGTAAATTGAAGATTGTATATATGTATATATTGTGTATGTTGATGTATATATGTACATGTTGATGTATTGTTACGTTTTGTGTGTATACTATAGTCTCTCCTGGAAGAATAGCTGTCACCCTCGGGTGGGCAGCTAAAGGAGAGTTTTAACTCAATAAACTCAATAAACTCAATGCCAGACCCATAGCACCCTAGGCCACTAGTTCAGCCAGTGTGGATCAGGGCCTAACTGAGGGGGGCAGTGCCACAGTGTAATTTCCTTGGGGGCATGTTGGCCCTGGAGCCGAGGAACTGGCCTGTGTAGGCCCTGGAAACAGTCTGGTACCCAGGCTAGTCCCAGCCTCTTGTGCAGACCTCTTTAATAGCCACAAGCGTTTGCTTCTTCGGGCGGCCCAATACAAGCCTCTACCGGCTTGGAAAGAGTAGAAATTGGCCAAACAGACAGATAGGAGGAGCTAGTCCGCTAAAGTAGCGGCAAACTGTACTTCTTTAGCGGACTATTTGGCCAATTTCTGCTCTTTCCAGTCACCGAAGCCTGGTAGAGGCTAGGTAAGTCCGCCGTCTAGCGCTAGACACAGATGTTAGGGGAAAATGTGACATTGTCACTTTGACAATAAGGCCTATATGTTTTCATGCATATAACATGTTGTGATTTCATAATTACGAGACTTTAATTACACATACAAATTCACATTTTACCCGACAGCTTCAAGGTTAAACCATCCAACATGGCGGGCAAAACTTACGTCACGCCATAGTCACGTGAGTACAAACACTACATACGCATTGGTGGCCCAATCGCCTGACAGCTCGTCTGACCAGATCTTTTGTTCTCTTCCAGGTTTTGGGCTGGCAAAGATTTTCTGCCTCGACAACAACAGAGCCAGAACCGTTTCCGTAGAAACCGGGGTGCAGAACGGAACGCTGGCTTCCGCCATGATCAGGCTCTCGTTCCCACAACCGGAAGCGGACCTCTCGTTCTCGGTGTCCTTTCTGAACGGCATGTGCCAAGTCGGCCTTTCCCTGCTGGCCGTTGCGGTGTATTCTATCTACAAGTGTAAAAACCCCACCGATGAAAAAGAAAAGATGGCTGATCTTGAGAATCTGCCTAGCAGCGTCAATGGACAAGCTAATCCCGTTATGGTATCTGATGTATCTTTGAAAGAGTGAGATAATCAACCATAGGCACAACATTTTCCTATTACACAATTAAATTGTTACTCAAGCATCTGGATAGAGTCAGTGACTAACGGAATCTGTGGTTAAACAGATATTTATTCAAAAACTATGAACTCATATGTAAAATATCAATCCATAGTTACAAGTATCAATTCAATTATGATAGTTTTTGGATAAATATCTGTTCGACTACAGATTCCGTTAGTCACTGACGAAAAGTAGTGGATGCTACTTGAAACGTCGGACAGTTTTCAACTCTATCCAGTTGCTTGAGTAAGAATTTCATTGTGTATCTCATTACCTGGATGTCTAACCTTCATCAACGCATTGTCACGTGACGTCATGACTTTTGAGTACAAATTCATGTGACGTCACATCTTGTGAGTGTAATAGCTAAGTGAATCCAAGATGGCGACCAGTCATTCCATTGAAAGAATAATTCATATTCTGGTGCTTTTTAAAATGTGCACATATTGGCACAAAGATGTCACGTTGATTGAATTGACAACCTTTCTCACCGTGAGTATGATCCTTCATCAATTCCAATATGGCGGGGCCAAAATGACGTCACAATCACGTGACTACCAACTCTATACGTTACTTACGTTACTGTAACATAGTGATAGCAAGTTATACCACGTTTTCACGAACATTCCTCGGATAGAAAATGTAAAGCCTGATGTTCTCCAATCACGCCATTGTTTAATATGAGGCAGCCTGGGTGCCATCCTACGTATAGCTACCAACCCTATTGCCCTAGCCCTAAATTCCAGGCACGCGCTCTACACCGACAAGCAGAAATGTGGCGGGGCAGAAATTTGCAGATGAATGTGTTTTATCACCAACTGTCCCCGCTTTTCATTTCATTCTATTTATTTTAGCACTAGCTATAGATCACACTCAGATCCGTGGCCTGTTTTCCAGGTGTCCCCGGGCGCATAAAAGTTACACACACAAGAAATAAAACAAATAACATTGACAGTAAGCTTACATATTCATAAACACAGTATCAGGCATCTACAACAGTACAACAGAAGATAATAGAAGAACAAACACAGTGATCCAATCTATACGATTAGAGTCCACCCCAGCACAAGCCAAGCTATCTGGTGATATTTCATTCAGTGACACATCCCATGGTGGCAACGTCAAGACACACACCGTCTTGGCACCAATCCATGCAAAGTTGGGACACTGGTAAAGTGGTTTGAATTCGCATGTACATGTTGCTGTAACTAATCCTAGCGACGCCGACATGTTTTGGGACGGAAACACTGCGCAGTCTAAGTTCTTCAGAGGGTTGTTTTGCAGGGAAAGCGACCGCAGGCTCGGCAGGTTATCAAAGGTGCCATTCTCAATGGACGTCAGGTCGTTGCCGTCAAGATCCAGACTCAGCAGGTCTATCAACTTTGCTTCACTGAAGATGCCAGGCGGAAGACGTTTGATTTTGTTATCTTGAAGATGGATGAACCTGACGTACCAAAGGTCATTGAAGAGGTCACCATCCAGACTTTCTAGTTTGTTGCCTTTCAGTCCGACTTCTCGAAGAGCAGGATTGTCAGCAAATATACCAGGTGGCAGGAAGGATAGATTGTTAGACTTCAGTTCGATGTTTACTAGTCTTGGGAATCTGCTAAAAAGTCCTACCTCGATTCTCGTAATCTCGTTGTTGCTGAAATCGACAGCTGCCAATGAAGGGTGGTTACTGAAGATGTGTCTTTTCAGCTCTACTAGACTATTGTGGCCCATGTAAAGAAACGTCAGGTCATCAAGACCGAGGAAAACATCCGGCGGCAGAAACGAGATGTTGTTGGCTTCGAGACGAAGACTCAAGAGACGAGGAAAACCATTAAACGCTGCTCTTTCTAAGTTTACCAAACCGTTTCCACTCAGATCCAAGGTTGTTATATTGGGTGGAAGGGAAGGTAAAACGTTTGCCAGGTTCTTTATACGATTCTTGGCCAATTCTACTCCTCTTAACGAGGGTGACTCCGAGAAAACATCAGCGGGCAAACTTGAAATCCTATTTCCATCCAACATAAGCCGTAACAAATTCCTTAAACCACAAAAGACGCCTGAGCGTAAGTTTGTTATCTTATTGTCCGGAAGATCCAGATACTCCAAATATGTCAGATTTCTGAATACACTCTCTTCTAAAGTCACTAGCTCGTTTCCGGTTAGGTAGAGCTCACGGAGGTTACCTAACCCATCGAAGGCCCCCGCTTCTATGTCGGAAATTTTGTTGTCACGAAGGTCAAGGGTAGTCAGTTCAGGAAGGTCACCAAAGGCCAAGTTAGGAAGCGACGCTATCGTGTTTCTGGAGAGCTCCAAGGTGACGGTGTCCGAGGGAATATCAGAAGGCACGTCTGTCAAGTCGGCGTCTTTACACGAGACAGTTCCTGACCAACAGCTGCAGACAGGGCTCTCATCCCCTACGCTGTCGCAGGCAGTCCTTGGTTGTCCATGAATAGTTGTGATCACGACCAGCATCCATACAATCGTTACAGCCAGGAAGGGCGTGGTTTTGGTGGATGTGGGTCCCTGAAATTTGAAACTATATTTGTAATTACAGTCACGTGATTACGATATCATACACATGTAAATTCATACGTTTTAGTCTTACTCTTCCACTTTCGACAGCACGTCGGCAGGACGCACTATGCCTGCGCGAAACCAGGATTTTTCACGGTTTTCGTTGGATGTTTGATCAACGTTGCATCAGAACTTTGCCTGCTGCAGACGATATCTTTTGCGACACAACACTTGAAAACTCTGACACAACATTTGAAAACTGTAGGCCGAATGTCAGCCTTAAATGAGCGAGTACGACCTTAAACGAGACGTTCTGCCGAAGTGCTTTGCACAATACATTATAGGTTTTGCGCAGGCATAGCACGTTCTGCCGACGTGCTACATTCAACCAATTTGCTCATGATAATTCACGAAACGGCCAGCGACGAGCCTGCAGTAAAATACGTACCTCCATGTTGAGTGTTGACCTTGGCAAGTTGAGCGATGACCTTGACATGGGAGCTGGACTAGATGACGTAGTTGCTATTTTCGCACGACCTCCAGATTCCAGGAATTCTTCCCAGTTGTACGGAGAAAACCCCTTCTGACCCTCATGGGGAGTGACGTCATTGGATCGCGTTGAACTTGAAGGATTGCTTCCGGGTTGCTCTCGGTGTTGTGGAATAGCGTCTCCTGGCGGATAGTTTGAGTACTGCATAAGGAGTAGCTTGCACCCCTGTGTAAATAAAGAGGTCACTTCATGTTGTATAACTTTGCCAAGGTCAAGTTTACACTGTATATCAGTTGCAGAAGGGAGGGTGGGCGCCATGGCACCGCCATGCCATATCGGAGCTTTTGCGTCGACAGTAGCCGCGACGTTGAACCTTAAGAGACCCTTGAGGTACAGAAGACATCGGCTGATCTTGTTTGCGAAGTATCCTTCACCGGGAAGAGCCAAGACTAGGCTGATACCGGCTCTCGGTGAAGAGGGGGCCGCTCTAGCACAACTGTACATGGTGAGGACTTCTCAGTTCTTGACTTTAATATTGGTGTAACTGTTAAACAGTGAGGTTTCAAGCCTACAAACTGGCTCGTCTGACGGGTCGGAACTAGCGTCCATATATAATTACCTTCGCCAAGAAGGTTATGTTTTCGTGGCCGTGTGTCTGTGTGTGTGTGTGTGTGTGTGTGTGTGTGTGTGTGTGTGTCTGTGTGTCAACAGCATAACTTGAGAAGGCTTAGATGGATTATCTTGATATTTGGTAGGTGGGTAGGTCTTGATGAGACCTCGAAATGATTAGATTTCGGGCCCCCTGGCGGCTTGTAACGGGTACTGCAGCGGAACTTCCGGTTTTGATATCTCGTGATCTGGACATGCTAGGGTCATGAGTTTTGGATGGTAGGTAGCTGCTGTGCTCGGGAAGAAGTGACGTAAGTTTAGGCCCCTAGTGGCTTGCTCTAGAACCACAGGGGCGTTTGTTTGAAAATGTTTAAAGTAGGATAACTCAATAACCGGTCGACGGATCGTCTTGATATTTGGTGTGCTTAAGTGATGCTTGACATAAATATTCGTTTTACCGTTAGACAAACAAGGCAACGCAAGAAGCAGGACAACTCCAAAAGGGGCGACCAGATATCTCTATTGAGATACGCTACTTTGGAGGCACCGAGGACGATGTGAGGTTCTGGTTGGGGTATCGGAGAGACCTGGAGTTCTGGTGGAGCATTCAGGAGGGAAAGGATCTCGGCCGCAAAATGGCAAATGCTTTCAAGGATGCATTCCGAGACGGGACTGAAAGTGTGGTATTGGTACGTAGACTGTATTGTCGTGCGGTCACAATTGCCGTAGGCTGTTGTCGTATGCGATTTCAGTTTGTCCTCTCCAAGCAGAGGTTTAGACTTCGGCTTGTTTTTGACGTGTTTTCACGCGTTTTTATTGGGCTTTGTTTTTTGTGCTGGTATCTTTCTTTTTTTACGCCAGCCAGCCAGCACCGGATTTGACAATGGTAGTAAATGAGTTGTCCGGTAATTTCAGACTTAACAACGGTTGTAAATGAAATTACCGGACTTGACTTTTATTTACTACCATTCTAAAGTACGGTACTGTTTACAAAGTAAACATTAACGCACTTTATTGGCATTTACAACCATTGGTAAATCCAACTTTTCGTGCAGTGTTAAGACATTGTTCTTCTCTTCTAGGTGGGCACCGAATGCCACCGATATACCTGCCCTTACTACGGATGTGTTGGAAGAGGCATTTCGTACATTGGAGGCCGCACATGAAGAGCTCGAGCAGACTTGTGTCCTCGGGCCTGCTAAAGATGGCGGATACTATCTCATCGGCCTCAATCGGCGCACATCCATGGATGCTATAGGTTAGGGTCTTGTCGTTACGTCTGCCAACATTGCACCACATTTGACGGCCACGTCGGCAGAAACCCATGATGTATTTTGCATAGCACTTCGGCAGAATGTCTCAGAAGGTCGTATTCACGTATCTAAGGATGACATCCCTTCTATAGTTTTTAAATGCTGTGTCGGAAAATATTTCCTCTGGAACAGGCAACGGTGACCAAACAGCCAACCGTGAAAAAAACAGGTTTCGCGCAGGCACATTACGTTTTGCCGGCCATTTGGCGACCAGGTGTTTTGCAATGACGTGACAGTGAAGTAAGTATTGTTTTAAAATTTCACTGGGAAGAACAAAACATCTAAAGTGGCGAAACCAAGACCAAGGACATTACTTTTTTTTTCTCTGACTGATACCTTTTAGACCAGCCCATTTTTTCTGCTCCCCAGATGAGCTATTTCAGGGGATCGCATGGGGAACAGCCAGTGTGCTTCAAGAACAGACACAGGCGGCAGAAAGGCTGGGAATACACTGCAGCCTGTTGCCCTACAGACTACAAGATGTGGTGAGTGGTCGTGAAATATATAACAAGAAATGTGGAGGTTTTGTAAACAGTACTGGACTTGACAATGGTAGTAGAGAAAACTTAAGTCCGGTAATTTCATTTACTACCATTGTTAAATCCAAAATTACCGGACTTGACTTTTATCTACTACCATTACTGTCCAGTACTGTTTACAAAGTAAGCATTTACCCGGCTTTACTGGCATTTACTGCCATCGGTAAATCCAACATCTCGTGTAGTGTATATAACCAAAAACAACCGCATTTACTACCATTACTGTCCAAAACTGTTTACAAAGTAAACATTACCCGACTTTACTAGCATTTACTTACCATTGGTAAATCCAACTTTTCGTGCAGTTTATATGACCAAGAACAACCGCATTCCTTCTAGGACGCCAAAGACGATCTTGACGAGTTTGAGTTGAGGACCGGCATCAGTCGACAGGAACTTCTGGCTCCGAGTTGGACGGTCATCATTCCTGTTCTCAACGAAGCCAAGAACGTGAAATCGGCGATTGACAGTGTCATGGAGGTAAGCAAACGACAGCAACAGACATTTCTTGTACTCTTCAAGCAGAGGTTGGTGGAGAACCGTATCACCTGCAACGGGCAAAATTCTGATGCAATGAAAACCGTGAAAAACCCGGGGTTTCCTATCCTCTACCAGGCTTCGGGAAGCGGCTGGAAAGAGTACAAATTGGCCAAATAGACAGATAACACGCCAGGGGAGTTGGTCCACGAGAGAGTACAGTTTGCTACTCTCCAAGCAGAGGTTTGGGTTTTGGGTTATTTTTGGCATGTTTTTAGGCTTTTTCATCGGGGTTTCTTTTTTGCACTGGAATTTTCTTTCACCCAAAAAATTCCAGTGCAAAAAAGAAACCCCGATGAAAAGCCTAAAAAACATGCCAAAAATAACCCAAAACCCAAACCTCTGCTTGGAGAGTAACAGTTTGCCGCGTCCGCGCGAAGCCTGGTAAAGGCATGGAGTTTCCAGGAGGCGCAGTGAGTTCTGACGACGTGCTCTCATGTCCCGAATAATACTAGATCCCAAAAAATTACCCCAAATCCCAGACATAGGCCCCTTATAGCCTGAATTTTGAGGCTGGAAGAAAAGGAGCTCCTATGAGCTTGCGGACTATAGCCTCTACCAGGCACCGCGGATCGCTGGAAAAATAGTAGAAATTGGTCAAAATAAGGGAAATAGTATACCAGGGGAGTTAGCCAGTCAGAGAGGGTACATTTTGCAATCCACGGGTGCGGCAAAATGTACTCTCTAGTGGACCAACTCCCCTGATATGTTATCTATCTATTTGGCCAATTTCTACTCTTTCCAGCCGCCTCCCGAAGCCTGGTACAGACAGGAATGAATGAATGAATGAATGAATGAATGAATGAATGAATGAATGAATGAATGAATGAATGAAGAAAAGGAGATTGTTACTCTGTGCTTCATCTTTTCTATGTTGCTGAAGACTGCATCTTCCGAGTACCATACTGAGGTGGTGGTTTGTGATGGGGGGAGTACAGACGGAACACCGGAGGTCGTCAGGACTGTTGCACAGTTGTATCCGGAAGGCACAGTCAAGCTCGTGTCCAGTCCTAAAGGTTTGTTCTCTCAAGCCCGGCTACCTAATTAGCTATAGTCTCCACCAGACTAACAACGCGGGTTAAAAAACAGTAAGATTTAGCCAAATAGGGGGAATAATGTAGCCTCTAACAGGCTTCGACAGGACATTATTTGTTAATCTGCACCAGACTAACAACGCAGGTTAAAAAACGGTAAATTCAGGCAAATAGGGGGAATAATTTAGCCTCTATCAGGCTTCGAGAAGCGGCTGGAAAGAGTAGAAATTGGCCGAATAGACCAATAATACGCCAGGGGAGTTGGTCCGCGACAGAGTACATTTTGCCGCGGACCAAACTCCCCTGGCGTGTTATCTGTCTACAATTTCTACTCTTTCTAGCCGCCTGCCGAAGCCTGGTAGAGGCTATAATTGATGAGCAAATGTTATGTTTCACCTGTGTTCAACTTCATACTCATTACATTTGTGACTTGTTTGGGAACACCCTTTCCTACTCCGTTGCAAATATGGCCATTACAATCAATCAATCAATTAACCAATCTATCAATCAATCAATCAACATCAGGAAGAGGTGTCCAGATGAACACCGGTACCCAGCATGCATCGGGAGACCACTTCCTGTTTCTGCATGCCGACACATGCCTGCCGTCGTCATGGCAACGCGCTGCTCACTGGACCCTCTCTAGGCCCGGGGTGTCGATGGGAGCCTTCCGTTTCGGGCTGAAGGATGCACCAGGCAACGAAAGGTACCTTAGTAAATATTAACAAATGAATATTTCATCTGTCTTTAGCAGATCAGAGGGAAGGGAAGCACGCCTATTAAACTACACTTTTTAAAATAATTCACGGCCACATGCACATACCCACGGAGCAATGCCTTAAAGATTGTTTCAATTTTTCTTTTTTTTCCTCGCACTGTACGCGAGTGGAACAAGTTAACCGCTGAGGCTACACAGGCCCAGACGGTTGAAGCCTTCAAGGCTTCATTGCCGTGAGGCCCACGCACCCCCCCCCCTCAGTGATACCCCTTACGGACTTACGGGGATGTTCGAGGTACAAAGAAGAAGAAGATCAAACTTAGTAGTTACGTTTCTGACAATATAGCATGAAAGGTTACCTGAGTGAAAGAACCGAAGGAAGGGATCTACATCAGGGCACACCAACCTTTTCTCAGCCGGGACGGGGGGCGGTACCGACTTCCGACGAACTTTGACCCAGTGCTGACGTCACACGTGCGGAAAAGTCACGTGTCTACAGCACTTGGGTCAGAGAGCTGATGAAGATCGAGAGATTCGGTCGAAAATTCCGGTGAGTTAGTTTCTTCTTGAGTTGGAGAACAGATTAATTTTCAATATATACAGAAGGAAATTGTTTTCCCAGGATATAAGACTAGTGAATTTACTATTTGCTCACGCAGTGACAGCTGGTGGTTCCGCCTGCAGATGAGATTTTTGGTGTGGAATGCCAACCTCAAGTCAACGCGCTTTGGTAAGAAAATATCAATTCAACATTTTCCTAGATCTTATATTACAGAACTACTTAGTACTTAACAACTAGAAAGGTACGTAAGGCCACATCGACTTAATTTTATGGATGACATCCGCGCGCGCATTGATTTTCGCCTGATCTAAAAAAAAAAAAAATCATGTCTTTCGAGGCTTCACGGAACTCCGGAATTCGGCTGGAACTCAGTACAGACTGCCGACTCATAAATTCCGCAAAAGGGCGGCTTATCGTAAAACGAAGGAGGAAGCTGTGAAGGAGGATGAGACCTGAACAAGACTATCTACATCTACCTCCTGCAAATAAAAACTTGTTTGTTTGATGCAGTCACTGTGTCCTGTGCTTCAATTCGCAATACCGGCTTTGTATTCCTGTGGTTAAGCAGCATTTTTTTTTTGCTGGATTTTTTTTTTCGCCCTCTCGCATTAGTTTTGTGGTCCCCAGAGGATGTCATCCATAAAATTAAATCAGTGTGGCCTGACATTCGCAAAGCAAATGCATAACGTTTACCTTCACATGGTCTAGCCTAACAAACTACTGCTCTGTTTATTCTTACTCAAACAAATTCATATATATATGGTGACCAGCCCCTCCAACTGTCCTGCTACAAAATGTAACCCAACACCACAGGGTGTCTGCTACAGCACCAGTTACCATGGTGACAGACGTCTGGTACATCTCCGATGTCTTGTTTTCCAGAGCTTCCGTACGGCGATCAGGCCTTCTTCATGACGAAGAGGCAATTCCTGGAAGTTGGATGCTTCCCAGAATTCCTTCTGCTGGAGGATGTGACGATGGTTGCGCTGATGAAACGTCATGGTCACGTGGCCATAGCAGAAGGCGACCCTGCGCGGACATCTGACCGGAAATGGAGGCAACACGGCTATTTTCAGGTAGAGGATGTACTAATAAGCTACGCGAGGAGTCCTTTTATTTTTGGTGCCACCAATAAATAGCTTGAACTAGCCTACGATACGAAACACGCGACCGTTTTCCGTCAGCGACATCACATTTTTGCCTCTCAGATATCAGTATGCTATGGGTTAGGATTGATTCAACTTACTACATTAAAAACATGACCAGAAAATTGACTTTAAAAATCCAGTTTTACTGCGCTGAAATTGCTTTGTGTGCTTTTAAAGTGGTTGTGACGCAAAAAACACAGCATTTTATGAACTTCAATACAATAGTACATATCCGACTGTACCCGGTTTCTAATAATAGTTCGTAGGGGGTGAAGAATCAGAAAACAGCACCGATATGATAAGCCAAGAAAGTCGACCCGAAAGCATGATACATGAGGCTACGTGCAGCCAAGGCTTAAAGCTACATTATGTAACATTAAAGTCTGAGTGGTGCAGGTAATTTTCAATGTGCAGGTATGCCGAAAAAATTATTTCGAGCCCTGCGACTCACAATGCAATGTTTCCTACATATACAGGTGACAGTGCGGAACCTTTTGGTGATGCTGGGCTACAAACTAGGGGTGAACCCAGACACACTTGCAGGGTGGTACTACAGCCCCGTCAGAACCTCAACAAGTACCTATTAAATCGGGGCACAGCCCACCATTTCGAGCTTCCATTGAAATATATGGTAAACATCTATGAGCTGTCAAAAGTCACCTACTTGAGTGTTCAACTATTGAAAACTCACCTTGACATGATAGCTTGGCCTCCAAATTGTTCATTTAGCCCAAAATTCTTATTTTTGAATCGGCACAAACTCCATCATGTAGGATGGCCGCAATGGCCTCTGACCCGCCTGAACACCACTAAACACAACAACATAGCATCACTTCTAGAGCTCTACCCAGCATCAAAAACAAGCCTAAAGGCCAGTTTTTTCAAGGAAATAAAAAGAAAGAAAACCCACCAGCTGCAAAATAAAGGCACATAGCAAGATATGCCAAGAAAAAGTCAGTTTACAGTTGGTTTGGATGCTCTCACTCAAAATGGGCTTTCTGCATATCAGAGTTATCAGCCGACGATTGAGGTGTTCAAAAACTCATATTTTCCAAGAACTATCGTAGAGTGGAACTCGTTGCCACCAAGCACATCGAGAAACATGAGTTTAGGTCGATCATAAATTCCCTTTCACCAATCCCACCTGATATAAAAGGATTTCAGATGAACGCTTGTTTATTACTGACAGCATCAGATTGGGAAGTTTCGGCATCCGACCGAATATCGGACGAATACACTTTTTTTGTCCTGAGTACTGCGGTCATAATCAGCCCCTGTTGCTGGAACGACCTCTTGCGGATCGTGGCTAATTGCTGTTATACATCTTTACAGCGATTCGATTTGGGGAGAATTTTCTATTGTGTACATGTGCTCCGGAAAAACTTTTTTAATTGGATATGCAGTCATATAGTTGTGTATTTTAATAATACCAAATAATACCAAACGTAGTAGTACAATGTAGAAGTATAAGTTTTCCTAGACAGTAGTTGTCTGTTTCCTATTATTGTATTGTACCATATAGTACCTTTTGACTTTGTGAAATGCAATTAGCCTTCGGGCATGACTTTGCAAATAAACTTTCTTATTTTATCATTATACCCAATGGTACAGCGTAACTGGCGTATGAGACCTTCACTTCGTGTGGCCGTGCCCCTAGCCTCTACCGCCTGAGCGGCAAACCTTACTATTTAGCGGACCAACTCCCCTGGCATGTTATCTGTCTATTTGGCCGATTTCTACTCTTCAAGTTCGATAGAAAATCTCGTTCTTTTCGTAGCCTCTACCAGGCTTCGGGAGGCGGCTGGAAAGAGTAGAAATTGGTCAAATAGACGGATAACATGCCAGGGGAGTTGGTCCACTGAACAGTACCGTACGCGTTGCTATTTATTTCAGCCGCTTCCCGAAGCCTGGTAGAGGCTATTCTATTCGTGCAAACTGGTCGAAGAAGCTAAGCGTATGCCCACCCACGTAGCAAGGCTCACAGAGCCGTGAAGTACTACTGTGAGGTGCCAAGTGCAGGGCTCGCCTTTCTTAACCCGCGAAACAGGTCATGTACAAGGAAGGCGATAAGCTTATTGGAAGCAGTCCCGTGTTAGTCTCGGTATAGCCCTTGGTGTTAAAGGCATCCAATGCAATTTCAGGGAGGCAAAATAAAACAAAAAAATATTCTGGATGAGGAAATCTGTCTGATAGTGACATTTACTGTCATTTCTTAGCACATTTCGTCATCATTTCATGCTTGAAGCGTTTGAAATAACCCCCAAACAAGCTTCGTGAGGCGTCTCTTTATTTTTAGTACCACCAATAAATAGGTACAACCAGCCTACTATACAAACCAAGCAACCGTTTTCCGTCAGCGACATCACATTTTTGCCTCACAGATATCAATATGCTCTGGTATAGGGTTGATTCAACTTTATTAGATGGGAATAAATGACCAGAAAATTGACTTTGAAAATCCAGTTTTACTGTCCTGAACTCGCTTTGGGTGGCTTTTAAGAACGGACGGAGTTCATTTGGCCATGTGTGAATCCCGTCTTTGCGGGGATTTGCAGGGTCGGTTATTGGGAGCACGTGTGACCTTAGCCGTGTTCACATCACTTACAGATGATGGTGTGTTCCAGTGGGGAGTAATCTCCGAGCAGATCTTTGGTGGCTGCAAGACAGTATCAAATTGGCCCGGCAGTATCAAATTGGCCAGGCAGTATCAAATTGGCCCGGCAGTATCAAATTGGCCCGGCAGTATCAAATTGGCCCGGCAGTATCAAATTGGCCCGGCAGTATCAAATTGGCAAGACAGTATCAAATTGGCCAGGCAGTATCAAATTGGCCAGGCAGTATCAAATTGGCAAGACAGTATCAAATTGGCCAGGCAGTATCAAATTGGCCAGTCAGTATCAAATTGGCAAGACAGTATCAAATTGGCCAGGCAGTATCAAATTGGCCAGTCAGTATCAAATTGGCCAAGCAGTATCAAATTGGCCAGGCAGTATCAAATTGGCAAGACAGTATCAAATTGGCCAGTCAGTATCAAATTGCAAATTGGCAAGACAGTATCATTAGAGTGGCCTTGCACCGAGCAAGGTTAACATCAGGGCAAGATTATCCGCCTTTTCCACTGCTTTCCGCTGCTTCTCAACTGAGTCTTTAGAACATTCTTAATTTTCAAACAGATGAAGGGTTCAGCTCCTTTTACATGTTTTTTGCCGCATCTTAAAGGCACCCAATGCAATTTCAGGGTGGCAAAACTGGATTTTCCAAGTCAATTTTCTGGTAATTCTTTTAATGTAGTAAGTTGAATCAACCCTATCCCAGCAAACTGGTATCTGGGCGGCAAAAATGAGACTAACGGAAAACGGTTGCTTGTTTCGTGTTGTAGGCTGGTTCTAGCTATTTATTGGTGGTACCAAAAAATAAAGGGACGCCTCACGTAACTTGTTTTTGGGCTGATTCAAATACTTCAAGTATGAAATGATGACGAAAATATGCTGAGAAATGGCAGTAAATGTCAGTATCAGACAGGTTTCCTCATCCAGAATATTTCAGTTTTGCCGCCCTGGAATTGCATTAGATGTCTTTAACAAAAGAAAAGATACACGGGTACAATTTGAGTGTTTCAATTCAGGTAGTATTCGTGATAAGCCCTTTCCTCCAATGTGCGTTTTACAGCATACAAATGGTACATTTATATACAATCTATTTCTAATACATTTGTCTACTTAATTAGCCGTAGCATCATGTACTGAAAACATATGCCGAGTCAGATAAAGATTTATTATTACATTCGTTTTCTCAACACAAAGACATACGCCAAACTATTAGCCTCTATCAGGCTTCAGAGGCGACTGAAAAGGCTAACAAACGACAAAAACTATACTTTATGGCTATAGTGAGTCTGTGTGTTTGTCTGGCGATATGTTTTTTTTAAATAGTCTCGAGCATCAAGTTTAGCTAACGGTCTAGTGCAAGTGACTTTACAATAAGTCAAACTCATAGTGTCTCTATTAGCATCGGTCCTCGGTTTCCTTATTGTGATTTGAGTGCTGTGTTGACATTCGTAACCTTTATGTAACGTTGCATAGATCTACACAATTGTAGATACACATCATCATGTTCTACTTTGTAATATAACCTTATTTGAACACCACTGTTGTAACAAACTTAACGCAATTCAGAGAAGGCACACCCGTTGTGTTTCCCTACCAATGTATGTTTGAAATTATAAGAAACTGACTTTATAATCAGACTGTAGAATCAGAATCTGGCACAAGATAAAGGGTAGCTGTCAATGTCTGGGACGCACAGTTTAACGTTATATGTGTTAATCTGTACATTTAAATTTGTAAATATCAACGGCATTCAGGCTACTTCTGAAAAAAAATGTATGTCTGCACTGTTGATATGTTGATCAAGAATTGAGAATTGAAGAAACAATAAATTTGAAGGTTTTTTTTAAACGCCCCCCTCCCCGCACTTGACTGTGAGTAGTGCTGTGTACCGGTTCGCTGGACTCAGTTCCGGACTTGTAAAAACGTTTAGGTTCAAGTCCAAAAAAAACTGAATGACAGAAACCAGTTCCGGACTTGGTTGGAAAAAAAACCCATGTCACATACCCCTTTTCGTTCCGAACCACATAAAACCTTCCACAGATTGCAAAATCTGTGCTGCAAAATGAAGAAAACATTGCTATTGGGCATTGTCAAGTGTCGGCCTCCATGTTATGTAGCCACAGTTTCGCCCAGACAACATTGCAAGGTTGCCAACATGCAATTTTCTATATACCGTGGGTTTAGGTCCGGACTTACAAGTCCGGAACTGAACCTAAACCTCTGGACTTGAATCAGGACCTGAACCTAAACGTGGGTTTAGGTACACAGCACTAACTGTGAGTGATCATTTTTCACCCGCTGAGAACGACAAGTTCTACCGGCAATTAGCACGAGATTATGATGACGAGCAGCGGACTTGGTGGTCTCTTGCAAAGCGAGGCGAGGCAGGGGGCTAAACCCGAGTCGGCTCTCTGTGTTTTCTTGTTTTTGTCGCCACGTTTCTGATCTCAGCACGAAGGAGATTTTCACCTTCTCTTTGGCGGCGTTTGCCGCCATCTTGAATATTCAACCTTCAACCAGACGAAATTCATAGCCTCTACCAGGCTTCGGGAGGCGATTGGAAAGAGTAGAAATTGACCAAATAGACAGATAACATGACAGGGAAGTTGGTCCGCTAAAGAAGTGCAGTTCTAGTAGTGAGTAGCTTCTGGAGCGGCAAAATGTACCCTCTCGCGGACCAACTCCCCTGGCGTTTTATCTGTCTATTTGACCAATTTCTAGTCTTCCAGCCGCCTCCCGAAGCCTGGTAGAGGCTACGAAATTCATACAACTTAGATCATAGACAGGACATAATTTGTATAATCTCTACCAGACTAACAACGCGGCGGGTTCAAAAACAGTAAAATTTAGCCAAATAGCATGCTAGTAAGGGAGTTAGTCCGCTAAAGCAGTACAGTTTTGTCGGACAAATTCCCCTGGCATGTTATCTGTTTATTTGACCAATTTCTACTCTTTCCAGCCCCCTCTGAAGCCTTGTAGAGGCTAAGACAGAAAGATAGGCTATGTAGATAGGTTTATAGATTGGTCTATCCTACTGGTCTAAACGCAAGAGACAGGAACATTTGTGTGAGAGTGAGACTGGTTTACTGTGAGACTGGTTTGCTGTGAAGCTGGTTTACTGTTTCGAATATTTGTCTAGCTCTGTATCAGCTTCTTCACTGAACGGTTGTACACCCTCTGCTTGAGAAAAGTTCCTTCTATAGATCTACCGATGACCAGAATTTAAGTTAACGCCCCCCCCCCCTAAAACAGGGTTCTTATAAGTTCACCGATATCACTACGATAAAACTGCAATCTATGCCGTATGTAAAACAACATAAAAAGGACGAATCAAATTGGTATACATTCGTTGTAATGCGAAGGCAACGCTTTCTACCTATCGATGTGATTGACTTGAACCATCCTCCCATTGGCAGGGCCACCAAACTCATTCTTCGTCACTGGTGACGAAGAATGAGTTTGGTGGCCCTGCCAATGGGAGGATGACTTGAACATACATGTATGAAGCATTTCAAACCGTACTGGTGCCGAAGCAGGAGTCATATCTTTGTAGGTTAAGCTGAGAGGCGTCCATATCGCCGCTTCCCTGTTCCAAACTCCATTCGCTCCACGCTAGCTCCGTGTCGCATTCGTACTCGTTCTCTCTACTCAACGCCCATAGACTGGCCGGACTGTAGTCCTGTAAACACTGGGAATCGAACCCGTGTACTCTAACGTTACTAGCCGGGCTTGTGGGGCTGACAACGGGCGAAGGGTGAGTTGGGCTACACACGTGGGCGTTGTTGTTGTTGTTGTTGTTTATGTTGTTGTTGACAGGGCTGTGTTTTGAGGTAGAAACACCAGGCAACGGCAGGCTTGTGGAAACAGCTGGACGGCACCCTTCGTTTGGCATTCGTGCGGCCTGAAAATGAAGCGAGGAATGATTCTATTAGTCAGTGCACTCACTATGAGACTAGCCTGGGTACCATCCGGATTTTGGCTCCCCTACGCTCCAAAAAATCACGAGCCAAAATCCGGATGGTACCCAGGCTACTATGAGACCGACAGAAATGGATTCCAAACAGTTGCCACAATTTCTCCATCCTTTCATCATTTAGAAGATCAACAAAAGACTACGTTTCTACTAAGATCACAAAACCCACTCATTATGCAAAACGTGGGACTATTCATTATCCACTGCCTTCAAAGAAGAAGTCAAACCTCATAATAGCAAGTGCAGTAGTAGTAGCATAAGTTGATCAGACAGTAGTTGTCTGTTTCGTATTGATGTACTTTACCTTGGACTCTGTACAAGCAATTAACCTTCGGGCATGATTTTGCAAATAAAGATCTCTACAATAAAATGTTACTGCTTGACCTCTGGTGCACATAGTCAAGGTAAGCCTATGATCCCTTCGAGTTAAATCACCCCATGTTGGGAGAGAGAGTGTGTTTTTCGTCTATCACGCTACTGAACATGTGTTTCTAGCTCCTAAGTTGTTTTGTGAACTTTTCACTCAAACTACAAACTGGTAGACAAATATCAACCAAGGATTAAGGTGTTCAAAACTATCGTAGAGTGGAACTCGCTGCCACCAAGTACAGTTGGGGCATCATCAATTAGAAAGCTTTAAACAATTTTCTTAAGCTTTAAACAATTTCTAAAACATATTTACACACACCCATATTTTCATTTTCCACAACACTTTATGATTATTAATGAATGAATGAATGAATGAATGAATGAATGAATGAATGATCTTTGATTTATTTGCACGTTCTTGTCCATGTGGATTAAATGCAGTAGCTTACATAAAACGCGTTTACGAATCATTACTTGTAGCGTCCTGAACAGTCAGTGAAACAAAACAACTATAAAGCTATGCTACACTACATCTATCATTTACAAAACAATTTCGAATTACTTTCGAAAGTATTACAAACACTACAAAGGTAACATTTGCAAAGCAAATGCATAATGTTTACCTCCACATGGTCTAGCCCAACAAACTACTGCTCTGTTTATTCTTACTCAAACACATTCATACATAAGTTTTCCTTCTGCGAAGGTAAACATAATAATCCCAAAACCCTCTCGGTGACTTGGCATGGTTTCCACTAACGACGAGAAGAAGAAAGACTTTTAGAAATACCTTTTCCTTGGCCCAGATGTAGCCCCGAGTTTTCGCCCAGTAGACGTAGTCCGCAGTCGCCGTCCTCTCATTATAAGACATTGTCAAGGATTCCTCCAAGTCCGAAATGTACTCAATCGCGAACTTGAGACACTGAATCTTCGAGAGCTTCTTTCCGGGTTCTCTCCGATGCGACAGCTTGGTCCGAAGAGCCTCGTACGCCCGGTTCATGTCCTTCATGCGGGCGCGTTCGCGTTCGCTCGCCGTGCGCCTCTGCTGGAGCTCCCGCTCGCGTTCCGCCTCGAGCTCGGCCTCGGAAAGCACCGGGTGGAACCGGACCCTCTCTCGGTCCCCGTCGCTCTCGTATCCCGAGGAGCTGTCGAGTCTTGGCGCGGCGAGCTCAGGCATGGTGGTGGCAACTCAGGCAGACGTACTGACTCACCTGTAGGGCAAGAATAACACATGGAAGATATAAATACCTTCTCGAACTTTTGTAATTGTGCACATGATGGCTGTCACGTCTATATTTCATACTCTCTACCAGACTATTAAACTACACTGACCGCAAAATGGTGAAATTTACTACTAGTAATTATTTAGTCAAATGGTAAAGAAACTTTGACAGGGGAGTTTGGCATCCATATGGTGTCATTTGCACGCAAAATGTTACCCTTTGTCGGGTTCACTCACTCACTCTTCTGGTCCTTATTTTTGCCGAATTCTACTATCCATAAACCCTTAGGAAGGCCTGGTGGAGGCTACTATTTTTGCCGAATTCTACTATCGATAACCCCTTAGGAAGGCCTGGTGGAGCTAGATACTTCGCTTTTTATGTCGAAACTTCGAGAAAGTAAGGTCCATTAAAACGAATAATTGTTGCCATGGATTTTATTTCTTCCGATGTAGATTTTGCTAAAACTTTCTTGGTCGCAATTGCACGCTCCTGAACGCTTTGTGACAATGTCTGTCAATGGCTTTTACTTGTAAATAGCGAGTTAATCATTTATTTCATTTCATTTCATTTCATTTATTGGTGATGCGAACAGCGCATTACAAGTGGCAGCCAGGCAGCTGTGAGGCTGGTAGCGGCTGCCACTGATACATACAACACAAAACAAATCATTACAATATACATTATACAGGACCTACAACGAAATGTCAATATATCCAAATAGCAATGCATAATACAATACCAGTACATTATACAATAACCAAAGTACATCATATCATATAAATATACTAAACATATGAATACCAATAGCCAAGATAGAAGAGAAAAGATGGAACGGTTGGAAAGTCTTCCGAGGTGATTTTAGCATGTATTATATAGGGCACTGCAATTTAGCTCCAGGGTTACGACAATGTTTTTAGTGTGTAATGTATCTAATAAACCAGTTCATCTCTCATCTCATTACCATCATGCCACGATTTCACGTACGCTAAAATGCAGCGCGAACAACTGCATTTTTTCCACATCAATAATTTCGCACCTTGCCACGAAGACATTTAAGATCGTTTTAATCCTATTTGAAAATGTAAAAATCCTCAATTTCGCGGGAAGGTGACAACTACCGACATGAAACAGAAAGAAACCATACGATTCTGATCTATTCTTGCTAAGTGTGAAAAGGCGGATCACACATGGTCATGCTAAGAATACAAGTTACTTTTCTGACCCTATTTTGTTCAGAAGAAAGTGTAAAAAGGGGAGTGTGCACTTTTATTTTGTGTGCGCCTATTTTTGCATACACCCGTAAGTTCGACAATCTACTGAGAGGATACACATATTACATCTGTATTTCTAAACAATGCGAAGAATAAAGAATACGGAAACATTTTGCGACAATAATTTCAATGAGTTTCTAAGGAAGTTGTAATGATTTAGCGACGAGAAAACTTTAAAGTTGAAAAAGATTTGCGCTTATTAAAAAAAAAACATAACATAAAACCATTTTGTTGGCAAGGAATTCAAATGAAATACTAGTAATCCAAGATCATGGGGTCATTTGTATAGAAAGTTAACAAATAGACTCGATTGGCTAGTTTCATGTGTAATCTCCAAGCAGATCTTTGGTGGGTGCAAGACAGTATCCATTTGCCAGGCAGTTACCATTTGCCACCCGAAGTGGCTAGCGTAATAAAAAGATACCAGTACAAAAAAGCAAGCCCGATAAAAACGCCTAAAAACACGCCGAAGCCTAAACCTCTGCTTGGAGAATAAGTCATGTGCAGCTACGTATATAAACCACATGCAGCTCGCCTTTACAAGTAGCGAGGAGACGAAATGTTTGGTCTACATGTGACACAAATGGGTGCCAATAGCTGGGTGGTATTAAAACTTGGCGTTCCACCTCCTTGGGACGGGTGAAGACTTACGTTTGGCACACATGTAGGTGCGAAACGGTTAACACAAACACTTTAGAAACAACAAACGCTTTCTAACCTTGATGTAATGTCTGGTTGGAAGAAGAAATCCGGCGCCAATCTCTGAGAGAGAATGCTCCGAAAAAGCTACTAGAAGTTCTGACTTCGCCTCTTCGGGTTGACCTCCTCCTGACTGACTCGCTCGCTCCTGGTTTTCGAAACAACTGACGGGAGCGTTTTGCAGCTCATCTATTTTTAATTTGTTATTTTGCACCTCTGGTAGGTCGTGGCCACGCCCCCTCAATTAGGAGGCCGCAAGAACAGACGAACCGGCCCACCACGACTTCGGGTGTTGGGTTTCTTTCCCACTACGTTAGTACATTTGAAGCTGGTGTGTTACGCCGAGGGGCAGTTATACCGGCTATACAGATACAGAAGCTGGTGTGTTACGCCGAAGGGCGGTAATACCGGCTATACAGATACAGAAGCTGGTGTGTTACGCCGAAGGGCGGTTATACCTGCTATACAGATACAGAAGCTGGTGTGTTACGCCAAAGGGCGGTTATACCGGCTATACAGATACAGAAGCTGTTGTGTTACGCCGAAGGGCGGTTATACCGGCTATACAGATACAGAAGCTGGTGTGTTACGCCGAAGGGTGGTTATACCGGCTATACAGATACAGAAGCTGGTGTGTTACGCCGAAGGGCGGTTATACCGGCTATACAGATATAGAAGCTGGTGTGTTACGCCGAAGGGCGGTTATACCGGCTATACAGATATAGAAGCTGGTGTGTTACGCCGAAGGGCGGTTATACCGGCTATACAGATACAGATACATGCAGGCAACATTTACGTTGGACACACAAGCGATCGGAAAAAAGCGCGTACGCTTAGAGGTTTGGGTTTTGCTTATTTTTGGCGTGTTTTTAGGCTTTTTATCGGGCTTTTCGTATCTTTTTTTTACACCAAGATACCAGTGCACAAAAGAAAGCCCGATAAAAAAGTCTAAAAACACCAAAAATAAGCAAAAACCCAAACCTGTGCTTGGAGAGTAGCTAAAGGAACCCAAAGCGATTTCAGGGCAGTAAAACTGGATTTTTAAAGTCAATTAATTTGCTGGTCATTTTTGTAAGTTGAATCAACTCTGTCCCAAAGCATACTGATATCTGTGAGGCAAAAATGCGATGTCGCTGACGGAAAACGGTTGCTTTTTTGTAGGCTGGTTCTAGCAGTTTATTGGTGGTAGAATATCTTGCTTCTAAAATCCGAATCATACATCTAGGCTACGCTTCAAGACAAAAGTTGGATGCAATGCTTTATACGTGTACGACGAGACACCCTGTGAACGAGAGCAGACAGATGAGGACATAGATAGATGCCTGGGAACAAGAACACACCCCCTGCGTCACCGCGTGACGTAGGATAAACACTTTAGCGGGGGTTCGACGTGGGAAACAACAAACAAGCGATTTTTCACCGTGACTGTGAAGATCAGGACGACAGCGCTGATTTAATTATCTTGTCTGTCCCCCTGTTGGATTTCATGGTGATTTTATTATTTGTCTCTGAAGAGAGCGTCCCACTGAGTTACAATGTCTGTCAGACTCTACCAGGCTTCAGAGGCGGCTGGAAAGAGTAGAAATTGTAATCTCCAAGCAGACCTTTCGGTGGCTGCAAGGCAGTATCGAATTGGCCAGAGGCAGTATCCATTTACTAGATAGTTACCATTTGCGACCGGTAAAAAAAAGATACCAGTACAAAAAAGAAAGCCCGATAAAAACGCCTAAAAGCACCTAAAAACAAGCCGAAGCCTAAACCTCTGTCAGATAGACAGATAACATACCGGGGGAGTTAGTTCAGAGCGGCAAACTGCACTCCTTTAGCGGACGAACTCCCCTTATAGTTGGTTATGATATCATGTTTTGTCTCCTCAATTCTTGTTTAACAAGGTTTATGATCTCAAAATTTGAACATGTAGGAATCTTGTTTTTTTCGCCCTATCGCGAAGGATGTCATCCATAAAATTTACTTGCTGTGGCCTAATTTTGAAATGTTTCCTTACTGCAAAAGAATAAAAAGATAGTGTAAAATTTTCCCGATTTAGGAATATGGTAGGTAAGAGAATCTCCCACTGCCTCCAGAAAACAAGTCAAAGACTCAAACCCCCAATAGCTAATATCGAGAAATATAATGGTAGTTGCCATATCACTCTTACCTGTTTCTGTATTACATGTCCCCTCTCTGTCACATATACATACTTTGAACTTTGAACTTTATTTCGTTGCTTTTTGGCCACCTTGGACCACAGCAATACAGTTTTAAAATTACAATTAATCAAAACAAACAAGAGACATTACACTAAATCAAGGAGCTTCTACAAAGCAATACATTGCATTAAAACATCTGTACAAACAAATACAAAATATTAAGCATAACGTTACGTTATTAGTTAGTAGAGATAGAACCTTAGATTAGTCAAAGTAGAACTTTATGTTAGCACATGGTTTTATATCATTCTTCAATACATTCTATACTCATTCATTGTCCTTGTCAGTTTGCAATTAGCCCTCGCTCGGGAATGAACTTACAATAAAGAATTTATATATTCCACATAGCTATACATATTTCAACAGACCTCTTTTTAACTGATGGTTCGTAGTACCATCCACCAGTATGGACCACGAGAAGTGAACAAAAAGAAAAAAAAATTGTTTGCAGATCAAGAGATTCAAACAATACACATTTTTACAGGATGTGTATTGTTAAAATCCCATTGACACGATCCTCTCTGCACACGTACTTGGCTGTATTAGGTCTTACCGGGTGTGAAACGGCAATTCACACAAGGCTTACGGAAAGATTATCAACGAGGGAGGGAAGAAAGTAAAGAAAAAGACTTAAAGGCATCCAATGCAATTTCAGGGCGGTAAAACAAAACAAAAAATGTTCTGGATGAGGAAATCTGTCTGATGTTGACATTTACTACCATTTCTTAGCATATTTTCATCAAAATTTCATACCTGAAGCGTTTGAATAGCCCCAAAACAAGCTACGTTAGGCGTCTCTTTATTTTTTGGGTACTGCCTATATAAAAAACTAGAACCAGCCACGATACGAAACAAGCAACTGTTTTCCGTCAGTGACATCGCATATTTGCCTCACAGATATCAGTATGCTATGGAATAGGGTTGATTCGACTTACTAAATCAGGCTTGCTAGGGATTCGAACCCAGAACCTTCGGATTCAGATTCAACAACCCAAACCACAAGACCACCTTGTAATGTGGTTGGCAGTTCCAATTGCATGAGAAGGGCTCGTTTCACGGCTGCTTTCAATCAGCAATGGAGACCCAAGTTCAATCAACCCACAAATTGTGGCATTGCCTGGAACCAGACCACACAAACTGGCCCGTGTACTCTACTCGTGTCCTACCAGTAATTGTAAGGGATAGGGGTTGGGGACTTGCGCCCGTTGAATTCTATTTACCAATTAGTTTGTTTCGATGTTGTACATTTATTCATTTGTCCATGTAATTTTGCAAATCTCTGTTAAATCATTTTGTGTAGATGGCGCCGTTAATATAAGTTCCATGTAACTTGAGTTCGTCGTCATCTCGTCTGTATTTATGGTTTTTTTTGCTGTTCTAATAAAAAAAAACTGGTCAGTGGAGACTGACATGAAGACCTTTCCTAACCCTTTTTTTTACAAGAAGGCTTACAACTGCTTAAAACCAATTACGATTATTATGTACATAAAATCATTCTATTTATGTTATCGTTATTTAGTATCATTAATTCATCTAAGATTGTCAACAAAACTGTTGAAAATAAACAAAACCACAGATCCCGTAGCTGAATTATCTACTTATTCTCAAATACAGAGTACAATTTGACCCACTTTCCAATATGCTTTGGTACTTTCCCCACTAATTTTTGCAATGTTGAACTACAGATTATGAAAATACTTAACAAAACAGGTGTCTTTAGTTTTGCAGAGAACCGTGCACCCCTACTCTCCAAGCAGAGGTTTGGGTTTTAACCTCCTTGGTTTGGGGCTTATTTTTGGCGTGTTTTTAGGCTTTTATATCGGGCTTTCTTTTTTCAATGAAATTTTGTTTTATCCCAACCATAATAAAACAAAATTTCAGTGAAAAAAGAAAGCCCGATAAAAAAAAGCCTAAAAACACGCCAAAAATAAGCCCCAAACCCAAACCTCTGCTTGGAGAGTATGCACCCCCTCCCCCACCCCTCCACCAAGAATAATCCTTGTGGCAGAAACAGGATTACGTGAAAAAGCAATCAACACTCCGGCCTTCCCCAACCTTGCGTAAATCACTACCAGCGGAACATCGTTACAACAACAAGGGTTAGGTACATAATCCAATTAGCGACACAAGCCAACATCTGCAATGGGACGAGCGCCAGATACGGGGACAGTTCAGTTCAGTTTATCCTATTTACCTCCGGGGAAGGAGGTATCCTTCCGCGGAAGGGTAGGGCGACTGGTCGTCATTTTCATGTTCACAGCTATATCTCGCGGTTGGGTGGGCGGATTTTTGTGGGACTCGGTATACGTTTTGCTGTTAGGCTGCAGTTGTGGCACGTTCCTTTTTTTTCGTTGTATGTGTGTTTTCGGGCGTGGAAATGAAACCTTTTGGAGGCCCCTGGACACCCCTTTTTGTCTGAAAATGGTTATGCATAAATTACTTGGCTGTTGTCAAGGTATAGCCGGGTGCGTCCATTTTTATCAGGCGTCTGACAGAGGGGTGTGTGGTTCCGATAAAAAGAAATTAGGTTTTAGTCAGATCGTAGGCGCGGGACGGGGTCGGAGATTAGTTGTTTCAGATGTAGGCGATCAGATGCAACTTGGCGCAGTTGACGGCAGTGGTTAGCTACTGTATTACACGTTATTTTTAACGTTTGATTTTACTGTTCTGGTTGTCATTCTGTGTTTCGTTCCGTGTTCCTTGCGGCTTTCATAAGTTTGTAGATTTATGTTTTAAGTTGCAGATGAAAATGAGTTGGTGGTTTGTTGTTTCAAATGTTAGTTTGTTTTTGACACTATCGTGCGGAGCTGTCAGAAGTGTGGACTACATGTAGTTAACGTTATTTTTAATGGTTGCGTTGTATTGTTAGTAGTTATCGAATATAGCGCATTCTGTAACCGAATGTTGTTTTAATTTTTTTGTATGTAATGTGGTTTGGTTTTTGTTTATTAAAGTTATGCTATTCATTTATATTTTTCGTGTTTAAAAAGGGTTTAGGTAGGTATAGTATTCCGTTAGTTTTTTTATCGCGGTATGATGTGAGTTGAATGTTATAGACAGTCATCTGTTATATGTACACCATCATGACCGTTATATACACAACATCGTCAGTTTAGATGTAATTAGCCGTCAGTCAGCTTAGATGTAATTAGCCGTCAGTCAGCTTAGATGTAATTAGCAGTCAGTCTAGCGTCAGTCGGACGTTGCCAGTTATAGCAACAACTGTAACATAACACCGCCGTCAGATGGAGGTTTTGTGGCCATCAGTTACAAGGTTTACAACGATATGGCCTTTAAAGTTTATAGCTAGTTTTTCAAATTTAAGACAGATACCGCATATGTTGTTAACATAATTAATATCGCTATGGTGGATTAGGCATAGTTTAGACCGTCACGTTATTAAGTATAGGTTAGAAGAAAATTATGTTCGTTGATGAAGGACGCATAACATAACAAGCTACTCACACTACAAAATAACACAAACCGATCAACAGTTATGTTCCATATCTCACCATGCTACATCAGAAACTCTTGCATTTACTACCAGTTACAATGCCAACGTCCAACCATTACCCGACACACCTTTCATTAACACTATCAACTATATATAACAAACAACATATACAAAAAGAAATTACAACAAACCCGGAGGTACAAAATCGCCGATTTTACTTGTTACGGGGACAAATCGTTCTTAAAGGCATCCAAAGCGATTTCAGGGCAGTTTAACTGTATTGTCAAAGTCAATTTTCTGGTCATTTTTAATGTAGTACTAGTAAGTTAAATCAACTCTATCCCATCCTTGATCCCATAGCATACTGATATCTGTGAGGCAAAAATGCGATGTCGCTGACGGAAAACGGTTGCTTGTTTTGTATCGTAGGCTGGTTCTAGCTATTTATTGGTGGTACCAAAATACAAAGGAACTCCTTACGTAGCTTCTTTTGGGCTATTTCAAATGATTCAAGTATGAAATAATGACGAAAATGTGCTAAGAAATGCCATTAAATTCCAATATCAGACAGATTCCCTCATCCAGAATATTTTTTGTTTTGCCACCCTGAAATTGCATTGGATGCCTTTAATGCTGAAGTCACATTTCCAAACCGGGGCCCGGCCGGGCAGTCTTATGGAACGAAAAGTATGATATAAAAGACATCAAAGCACAAAAAAGTTGAAAAAAATTAATAATGGGAACGATTTGCGTATATTCCTGATATAAATTGTTGATTGATTGATTGTTGTTAATGGAAACAGCCCGGCCGGGCCCCGGTTTGGAAACGTGGCCTCACTAGGGCGGCAAAACAATAGAAAAAATATTCTGGATGAGAAAAACTGTCTGATATTGACATTTACTGCCATTTCTTAGCACATTTTCGTCATCATTTCATACTTGAAGCGTTTGAAATAGCACAATATAGAACAGATATAAAAACAGCCCCATCCCATACTTCACTTCGCTTCTGAACAACGTTAGCTAACCCATCATTGTGTGATAAATTTCATTGTGATTATTGTCTGATTATTTTAATTATTATGCAATGTATAGTAGTTTATATAAGTTTTATTCATTTCTTGTATCTGCTTAATATACATAATTCAGCGACTTGTACTATGTACAAGTCGCTGCAATGTATCTTAGTTTGCTATGTATCGAAACAATAAACCAATGAACAAAAACAAGCTACGTGAGGAGTTTCTTTATTTTTGGGGTACCACCCAGCCTGTGAACAAATGCAAGTAAATTTGACTGAGTCACCCTGTCGTCTGCGCCTATGCCAATCATTTTCGACACAGAGATGTCGACCAATAGGATAACTCTATTAAATCCAGTCTTCTGGATATCTGAAAATTTGTCCGATAATAATAATCTACTGTAAATTTTGAAACTTTCGCGGTGGATTTATTTTCGTGTTTTTTTCCCCGCGTTTCCAGTGTACGTATTGCTACTATACTATACTAGTATACAGAATCATTTCGCCCGCGAATTTAAAACACCGCGAAAACCTGCTCTTACCTCTAACCGCAAAATAAAACCACCGCGAAGTGGATTGGTGTTAGCCTCTACCAGGCACCGCGGATGGCTGGAAAAATAGTAGAAATTGGCCAAAATAAAATATGCGACCCACGGAGCCTGTGTGCCTGTGAGCTAGTCTCTACCAGACTAACTGCGCGGGCTATAATAGGGAGATATTTGCTAGGGGAGTCTGGCTGCCTTGAGGTTGACTGGCCGCGCTATATCGGAGGGGGGAAACTAACCCTCCCGCGGACCGACTCTACTGGCCAGCTATTCCCTTCTTTTGCCGAATTCTACGATCCGTACCCCCGTAGGAAGGCCTGGTGGAGGATACCTGTGAGCAGTAGGTCGCATATTGGACCTAACTCCCCTGGTATACTATTCCCTTTATTTAGGCCAATTTCTACTATTTTTCCAGCGATCCGCGGTGCCTGGTAGAGGCTAGATTGGTGTCTAAATTTGTGTGTGAGGGAGAGGGAGATTTTTTAGCCACATTGAAACAAGAAATCCTACGGAAACCACACCGCGAAGTAGTTTGATACGCCTGTTTTCTTTTCGGCGTAATTCGGACGAAGTGTTTGCTTCCGGCGACCTCCGGTGCGTGTGTGTGGTTTGGAAGAACTGGCCTTCGAGTTGATCAGCAATATTCCCTGGAAACCCTCTGCCATAGTATTTCCTTTAATCAATTTCCCCCCTCTTAAGTTTCCACCGCCGTTCCGACCTGTATCTGTATCTGTATAGCCGGTATAACCGCCCTTTGGCATAACACACCAGCTTCTGTATCTGTATAGCCGGTATAACCGCCCTTCGGTGTAACACACCAGCTTCTGTATCTGTATAGCCGGTATAACCGCCCTTCGGTGTAACACACCAGCTTCTGTATCTGTATAGCCGGTATAACCGCCCTTCGGTGTAACACACCAGCTTCTGTATCTGTATAGCCGGTATAACCGCCCTTCGGTGTAACACACCAGCTTCTGTATCTGTATAGCCGGTATAACCGCCCTTTGGCATAACACACCAGCTTCTGTATCTGTATAGCCGGTATAACCGCCCTTCGGCGTAACACACCAGCTTCTGTATCTGTATAGCCAGTATAACCGCCATTCGGCGTAACACACCAGCTTCTGTATCTGTATAGCCGGTATCACTGCCCTTCGGCGTAACACCCAGCCTATACGAGGCTTCTGGAAAAATAGTAGAAATTGGCCAAATAGACAGATAACATGCCAGTACAGGGGAGTTGGTCCGCTAAGGAGTACATTTGCCGCCTCCAAGTGTACTCCTCTAGCGGACCAACTCCCCTGGCATGTTATCTGTCTATTTGGCCAATTTGTACTCTTCCCAGTCGCTTCCCGAAGCCTGGTAGAAGCTACTATTTTTACACCAACGTAGTAGGGAGCCTGGTAGAGGCTAGTTCCACCCGCCACCTAAGTCGCGGAATGCAGGGAAGACCTGGGCCCCGTGTTAAGGTGGATGAATAGTGGGTTGGTTCTGTTTATTAGACCAGGAAATTCGATTGTCCCACAATAGGCACACCTGCACCGAGACCCGCAGGTAAGCCGGAGCCGCCAATAAGCCCATTGTGTCGTTGGAAAGCGTCAATCTCGAGGAGAAATTCCATTCACACCTGTCCTGACGACAGGTAAGGCGTTACCAAGGCCAGGTAACGGGACCGGCCCCCGTTTTCAGGTCAGCGCACACATGACGTCGCCGAGCGTTTTTTTTTTAATTCAAAGAAACAATAATACAAAGGAAAGGACGAAGCCAAAAAGTGGCGGCCTACTCGAGTTGTGCACAACTCATATTCTAACCGCCACTTGTACAATGAAAATGTAATGTTCGACAAGTCACTAAAAGGCATAACACATAAATGGAAGGTTTAGCATAGACAACTAAAAACGTTTTGTCGCTATGATGAAATCCTGTGTGGTTAACAGGATTTTACAGTTGATATTATGACAGCTGAACAAACTATGACGTAGAATTAAAAGTTGTTTAACGTTGTCGGATAGAGTGTTGAAATTGAATGTGTGTCCCAGAATCTTAGAGAACGCGTTTCCGTCTCGTAAACGGTCGTTGCCATTTGAAACGGTCGATATGCCATATCGCCAAATCGCGAAATGCCATATCCAGGCGTATCGTAGCTTTTGAGAGGGGCAAAAACATTTAAAACATGTAAAAAGTTTTCGCCGAACACAAGCCAACCACAGCCGACTTTGCGCCGACCTACTCCTAACCATGGTTGGGGGCGTTCGGCTAGTGTTCGGGAGGCCATATTTGTGAATGTGACAGGGGCTTTCCCGGCTAGCCTTCCAACACAAACACCCAAACAAATATAAAAACACCCAAGGATAAGGCATGAAAACACGTATTAAACTTTATTGCATGATTTGTGAGATGTGCAAGGTTAACCTACATCGAACGTCCCAGTATTCAAAACACATGGCAAAAGTTGAAAGAAACACTTGAGGTAACAGTTAGTGTGTGCTGTATGGTGAGGTGGCTTGTATATAGATACTACATGTAGCACTAAGCTTCTATGTAATATTAATGAATAATAACAGTATCTCACTTGCATGGTCATTATCATAAATAGCACACAATGAGATTATTATTTATTGATCATCTAAAACAAGTTAATGCAAATGTTATTTCTAACATGTATTCCTACGTGTAACATGGTGCCTGACATGTATTCCACAAACCCAGGCCACAAATGCATTTGGCGTATCTTTTTGAGATGAACTAATGTTAAATTGCACAAAACAATAAACGCCCCTGCATTTTTATATACTGTATGTACAATACCTTCTAGGACAGTTGTAACTGCTGAATTCACCTTTCCAGTAACAGTTACAAAACTAGAACACATTTGTAGGAGTTACAAGTCAAAACACAGCTCTCAAGAATTTCTTGGAGTCAAAACTGATATATGAAGCTACAAAAAATGTATGTATTATACAACTGACTCTTCATACATTCATGTGTGCATATATCGTCAACTGCCTTTGCATGCACAAAACAAATAAACTTGTTAGAAAATACGATATTTGGTGTCTACAGCATGCTGACTTGATTTATGTTTCATATCATTGCCCTGCCAATCATTTTATGATTGGCAGCCTGCCATATCATACTCAAATGGCTGCTCCATTTTGACATTAACTTAGATATACAACATATTATAACCCCTGACATCATGTTACATATTAGACATGTACATGTTGATAGGATACACTGCCACTTAATTGCATCTCAAAATCAACACATCTAGTAGGTTTGCTTTGAATTAGCTTCAACAATTTTACGTTAAAGCATTTCTTGTGTGACTATTTCATGGCATGAGAAACCTACTCCATAGGATTCTGATATTACACAACTGTGTTTGTATTTGCTTGTCATCTTTGTGGTTCCACCTCAAGGCTTGAACATGTTTGCCTCTTCTTTTGACAGCGGCTGTAGACCAAACCCCTTCAGCTCTGGTTTGCCTTTGAACACACAAAAACACAAAAGAATATAATTCATGTTACAGGCACAGAAAGCAGCACATTATGCTGATAATCATCTTTATATTTGAAGGAATACCGAGTGACAAGTCTAGATTTAAACTTTAAAGGAAGGGAAAGTAATCTCAAACCAGTTTTAGCTCACTGAAGAGCTAATCTCCCACTGGTCGTGACAGAGAAGACAGACACTATGTACAGTATTTACAGGTTCATTGTACCGGGGAAATTCCCCTAGCTCTTTTCCACAAGTACAATGAACAGTGGACCACGGCTTAACGTCCCTTCCTAAGGACTGCGACCCTGTCCAGTAGCAAGCGGGTGAGCGACAACAACCGGGATGCGAACTCCTAACCTCTTAGTCCAGAAGCAAGGTTGCTAACCACTGGACTATGCAGTATTTAACTGCACTGCAGTAGTTAGTAACATACTCATGAAGACAGTGTATAATCTTATGAAAGTTACATATCAAAGTTTAATAGATTTTACTGAACATTGCATTTCTTCCTGCAATATAATGATACACAGACTGTACAGGATACTTCTGAAGCATAAAAATGTTGGAAATATTTTTCTACATGTCAATACATGTACTTTATTTTTGTTGATGTAAATTTTTTCATGTACTAATTAGCCATTAATTACACCTCTGCACACACAATCCTCTCCATTCTGTTTTGTTTCTGCTTCTGTATCATACTTTTCCTGTATGGAGTGGAGGCATGGATGGTAAATGCAGAAATCGTGAAAAGAATCAATGCCTTCCAGATGAACTGTTACCGGAGATTGCTACAAGTCCACTAGTCTTCACATGACACAAACAGAGAAGTTAAACAGCGCATCTTAAACACACTGGCAGGCCCACTGCCTAGTTTCCTGTCCATGGTGAAGAAGAAAAAACTACAGTGGTTCGGACACGTATCTAGAGCAAAGGGCACCCTAGCTCATACCACATTGCAAGGGAAGGCGGAGGATGTACCACCTAGGGGGCGCCCTCACCGGAGATGGACTAGCGACTTGACAGAATGGTCAGGACAACCCATATAATATGCCAGCTGGCACGACTGGCAGAGGATTGCAGGGAGTGGAGACCTCTTGTTGAAAGTTAAGCTGCCCCTACAGCTGACAGATAGCTATGGGATTGGTGAGGTGATCATACTAGTACTTACTTTCCATGTCCCTGAGTTTTGACACCTTTGGCTGCAGCCCATCTCTCAATCTGTCGATTTCTGAGTCCAGCTGTTTCTGATCTAGAAAAAGATGATGTAAATGAAGATCAACAATTAAAGTCAAGAAGACTTTATGACTTTATACATTTTGTAATGGAAAATATACACTGGCAGGACTGCATATGCAGGTTGGTGCAGGTAAAACTGGGGCTGTGCAGGTATTTCTGATGTCTACTTACATGTACACCTAAGATGCACTGGCCCATGTACTGGGTTTAAATATACATGTGGATTTTTAATTGCTGCATTGACTGTTATCACCTATGAAGTACAAAAGAAACAATGGCAATGGTGTCTGAACAGTGCTTAATGTGACCCATACTTTCTAAATACTGAGTGGTGCAGGTAAAATTTGTCTGGTGCCGTTAATTTCCAATGTTACCCACACTGGTGCAAGTATGCAGAAAAAGTAGTGAGCCCTGTCTAGTCACTTGTTTCAAATACAACAGCTCTGACAATCAAGTTCTGATGTTAAACTGTATTAAAAGAGTGCATGCTCACCAGTTACCAACATGTTTGTTGCTGTCTCTTTAGGTATCTTCACGAACATGTCTCCAAAGCACACCCAGGCCTTACCACCTGCGAAAGAACAACAAGAAATCACAGATTTTACACTTAGCATAATTCCCAATGACATTGTAGAAACTGACATTTGTAGAAATCTACAGTGTAAGTCAAAGAAAGAAAGTGATCTGAAACCAGTCTTAGCTCACTGAAGAGCTAATCTCCCACTGGTCGTAACAGAGAAGACAGACGCTATGTACAGTATTTACAGGTTCATTGTACTGGGGAAATTCCCCTAGCTCTTTTCGACAAGCACAATGAACAGTGGACCACGGCTTAACGTCCCGTCCTAAGGACTGCGACCCTTCACAGTAGCGTGCATGTCGGGTGAGCAACAACAGCCGGGATTCGAACTCCCAACCTCATAGTCCAGAGGCAGGGTTGCTAACCACTGGGCTATGCATGGTACACAAGTCAAACCAGTGCAAAAAGCCACTCCCTGAGAGTTACCTTTAGTAACAGCCTGTTCTTCTTTCTTCAGACATCTTAGCGCCTCTCTGGCTGCATTCCTTTTCTTGTCTAAATCTACAATCTACAAAAATGGAAAAGTAAACACTTGGATGATGGTAAGGCATAGCAAAGTACCCGTATGCTTTTTTGTCTGTCCTGAACACTGTGGTCAGTCGCTGTTGGCGCGAGGGCCTCTGGCGGATACTTAGCGAACTGCAGTTACAGATGCCATATCGCTATAGTGGGTAGATTTGGGGACATTTCTCTGTTTTTATCGCCCAAAGAAGAAGTATGCCTGCAATAGAAGGCAAGACATCTCCGCAAAGACTCTTCATTGGATATGCGTCCATAAAAGGTGCTTATTTTATCATTTATATACCCAAATTATGGCACAGCGTACTGTATATGGCACCTCAGTGATGCAGAAGTTAGAAGTTACCTGTCGTTTGTCGGTCAGTATTTCTTCTGCCATATCCTCTACCTGTGTAAGGTACCCCAGCACGAAGTTAGGATCCCTGGCCATCGTTCCTACGGTTATCAAAACTAGGAGTTAGCGAGCGTGTAGCGCTAGACGAAGCTAAAACTGTTCAAAGTACACATGTGTGCCACACAAAGCCGCCGCCATTTTGATTTCACCTTTGACCCCTTGACGATCACGGAAGTGGAATCAACAAGTAGAAGTGGTGAACTTACGACTGTACTGCAGTTTACGTCTCCAAAGTTTTGTCTGACTGTTCAAGTTTCTGTAATAACTGGACAAAATGCACCGTTCCGTTCTTCGGCTGACTACTTCTTTACTTCTGCAGCAGAAGGGGCCCATATTCCAGGTGTGTTGTTCCTTCCAGAAAAGTCACAGGGTGACAATTTGCCATGTCTGCATTTTTAAGTTGCATTTAGTTACTCGTTTTACGCTGAATGTGTCGCCAAATCACGGGATCCTGGCACTTTTTTAGAAGTTACAATATTTAAGTTGACATTTTTAGCTTATACTGTCAAATTGAAGCAACCCTATCAAATGTATAGATTATTAATGTTATGCAGGTATGCAATTGTTATTAGCAACTTTTTATCGCTATAATCTAACCTTTTTCTTTGATCCATGTATTTTTATATTCCCAATGTGGTTCCCTTTGTTTGATACATAATTAGTCATCTTTTCACTGACAGAGTTATGTGTATTTGCCTTTCGTTGCCCGGAATACGATTGACCTATTTTCCGCCAAATTGAACTTTGGACCCTCGGCTGGGGCCCGGCCGGGCAGTCTTATGGAACGAAAATGTATGATATAAAAGACAACAAAGTACAAAAAAAGTTGCAAAAAATCAATAATGGGAACTATTAGCCGTGCATATTCTTGATATAAATTGTTGATTTTTCGTTAATTGAAACAGCCCGGCCGAACCCCGGTTGGAAATGTGACCTCAACATTAGCAGAGGTTTGGGCTTCCGCTTATTTTTACGCATTTTTATGGGCTTTGTTTTTTTGTGCTGGTATCTTTCTTTTACACTAGCGGGTGGCGTATTGGATACTGCCTGGCCAATTTGATACTGTCTTGCCAATTTGATGGTGTATTGCCAATTAGATGCTGTATTGCAGCCACCGAAAGATCTGCTTGGCGATTAACTACCCCAATGCATTTAGTTCCAGTTGGACATAAATATGTAATCAACTTCATTGTCATTGAAGTTACGTTTTCAGAAAGGGCAGCTGGCTTCATCACTTTTTGTGACCAACCCAAAACTCTCGACGACAGCCGCAGTGCACGATGGGGACCGGAAGTTGTACGAACTCCGTACCTACTCCATCCGGCCCGACTGTTTCGGGGACTTCCTGAAGCTGTCTGACGACAACATGCACATGCGCATGGAGCACTCCAAGCTGATTGGCTATTGGAGGACGGAGCTTGGCGGCATCAACGAAGTTGTCCATATTTGGGAATACGGTAAATTTGATTAGATAGATAGTAGATAATTGTGATGTTATCATCATGCTTAAGTTAACTTTTGTGGTCAAACTTTGTTTAGTCAAATAAAAAGCGCATTTTATAGTTTTATTTCTTGTACAACACAAGTCGTACAGGAAAAAATTAGAAAAGTACATGTAATATGGATGCAGCGAAACCAAATGACAAATGTAACAACAATAGTAGTAAAAAAAGGTAACAAATACTGTTTAAAGTTAAAACTTTTGTTCCAACACAAAGAGATTGTTCTCACCTAGAGCGTTCGACCAGTCAGTCTGGTCTTCTTAAATAGACTGATCCAGTGAATCTATTGAAGAAGACCAGAGAGTGACTGGTTGAAAGCTCTAGGTGAGAACAATCTTTTTGTGTTGGAACAAAAGTTTTAACTTTAAACACGTAACTACCAACACAGATGAACTTTCATGACAAATAAAGGAGTCATAAGTCTACAAATCTCACCATTTTCAGACAACTTTTCTCACCGCGCTGCCGTGCGACAGGCCTTGGCTAAAGATCCGGAGTGGGTCGGCAAATATTTCTCGAGGATTCTGCCGATGTTGGTGAAACAAGAAAACGTCGTGATGCACCTCATGCCATGGTCTGAACAGAGGACGCCGTCCAAGGCTGGAGGTGTGGTTCCTTTATTTCGATACCCTTTAGCTTCACGGCTAGTCTTACACAAAATAAAAACATACGTATAACAGGAACACAGATTTCATTTATTCATTTATTTATTTGCACGAGTAAAGACATATGAGAACAAAGGAAAAAAAACAGCGTGCAGGAGGAGGAAAGAAGCCTAAAGGGCTTGTCTAAAATCCTCCTCCATAAAACTTAACATAATAAATTAACTTAACTCCAGAGAATATAAATCATGAAACTTACCATAATAAATTAACTAAATAAAACCTAGACATAACAGAACAAAACTAATTCAAATTGGAATATAAACAAATGGAATACTAAAGAGACAAAATATAAAGGACATGAAATTAAATTAACATATACTAGAAATCAATACAACTGAAAATCTACACTGGTAAGTAGTATATGCTGCTGTAAGGGTGATGCAACAGATAATAGCACGAAATGAAATTTACATTATTTACAAACGAAAGGAACATAATATACAAACTAGAAAGGCCGACATTTGCTCCGGAGCAAATACAGCATATTTCAGCCATTTCCTTACCATGTTTAAGTACCATTTTACACAATTTGAAAGCTGTGTATGCCAGCAATGTGAATATCATTCTGTTTGCATGTGTCCAAGGACCCCCGTACGAAATATCAGGTCATTTGGTTTCAATATCAGGTCATAGGAGCCAAAAATGTACATTTTTTGTCTGAAAATAGCAAAAAAGTACCATTTTACACAATTTTGAAATGGTGTATGGTAAACTTTTGAACAATGTTCTGTGGGCATGTGTCCAAGGTACCCCTGTAGCAAATCCCAGGTTATTTGGTTTTAATATCAGGGCACAGGAGCCAAAAATGTACATTTTTTGGCTGAAAGTAGAAAAACGCCCTATTTTACACAATTTTCAAGTGGTGTATGTCAAAAGTGTGAATGATGTTCTGTGGACATATGTCCAAGGTATCCGTATACCAAATTTCTGGTCATTCGGATTTAATACCAAGCCACTGGAGCCAAAAATATACATTTTTGTCTGAAAATAGAAAAAAATCCCATTTTACACAATTTTAAGTGGTGCATGCAAACAAATGTGAATAACATTCTTTGGGTGTGTGTCCAATGATCCCCCATACCAAATTCCAGGTCATTTGGTTTTACTATCAGGACACATGAGCCAAAAATGTACATTTTTTGTCTGAAAATACCAAAAAAGTCCCATTTTTATAATTTTAAAGTAACATATGATAAAAGTGTGATATATGGTCTGTGAGCATGTGTCCAAGGAACCTCCATACCAAATTTCAGATCATTTGGTTTTATTATTCGGACACAGGAGCCAAAAATGTACATTTTTTGTCCAAAAATAGCCAAAAAGCCCTATTTTACATAATTTCAAAGTGGTGTATGTCAAAAGCGTTAATGGCGTTCTGTGAGCAAGTGTCCAAGAATCCCCCATGCCAAATTCCAAGTCATTTGATTTTAATATTAGGACACAGGAGCCAAAAATGTACATTTTTTGTCCAAAAATAGCAAAAAAGCCCTATTTTACACAATTTCAAAGTGGTGTAGGTCAAAAGCGTAAATGACTTTCTGTGGGCATGTGTCCAATATATCCCCATACCAAATTTCGCGTCATTAGGATGTAGTACCAGGGCTCCAGATCCCAAAATGTACATTTATTGTCTGAAAATGACCAAAAAAACCCAAATAAAACATTTTTCAAAGCCTGTATCTAAAAAATGGAAAAAACGTCTAGAGGTGTTTGGTCACTCTACCACCATGCCAAATTTTAGGTCATTTGGCTGAAAAATGACAGAGTTGAATCCATTTAAAGAAATGACAGGAGGAGGAGGAGGAGAAGAAGAAGAAGAAACATGAGGGAATACAATATATTTCATCCATACCTATGGTATGGCTGAAATATAACTAATTACATTGCTTGAAGAGACGGTTGTCGGGCTTTTTAAAGGTAGATGGACTGGAAAGTGTTTTGACATAGTTTCCAGTTCGTATTGGTAAACACGTTCCGTCACCATTATTTTACGTTGTCTCTTATATATCCAGAACCGTGCCTATCTAGTTCTATGCCTGCATGGGTTAGGGTTGGGATCAGGCACGGTTCTGGACAGTCTCCGCGTATCCAAGAACGTTGATTTGCCCCGGGCACGGTACTGGATACGCGTACGCGTATAGATTGCCTCTTTCACTCCTCTCAGAAAGTAGCCTTGTTGGTGTCCAGTATTCTTGCAGTGTCCAGCGAAACACTATTATTATTATTATCATTATCATTATTATCATTATTATCAGGTGTGTACGAGCTCCGTTCCTACCTGCTGACGGCTGACCAGCAATGGCAGGACCCGCTCAAACGTGCTGTGCTGGCCACCGAGAAGGCTAAACTGGTTCCATGTGAGCTTCTCGGAGTCTATCAAAGCGAGTTCGGAGAGTTTAACAGAGGTAACCTGACACCAGTCTGAATAATTAAGTCTGGATAGTTAATGAGGTGTTAACGCCTGGCCAGTGATACATATATATATAATCACCGAATAAACCACCGAGTGAGCGAAGCGAGAGTTAGATTTTTTCACACTTTGACTTTAGTCATTTTAGTCACCCTGCGCCCAACGGAACAGAACAGACATACAGTGGAATGGACCGTGTCCAGGCTACTTGTAGCTGTACTGTGTATCATGATGGTACATGTATATACAGTTCACAGTAGACAAACTTAAGTATGGCTGATTTTTTTGGGTTCTTAAAATATTACTTAGAGTTCTTGACTTTGTCTTCTCCAAGCACCTTGTTGCAAGTTTTTAGACTGGTTTCCATGGGAGCCCAAAAAACAAAAAATAATAGATAACAAAGGTAACAAATTCATTGAAGCTTTTTTTGGATATCTTTTGAAATTAATATTTTTTTACCCTTACAGTTCACCAGTTGTGGTTCAACGATGGATTCCCGGCCCTTGACGCCAGACAGGAGGCAAGGAAGAAAGTCATCGACCATCCTGAGATCATAGCAGCAGGTACGTGAAACTCAGCTTTATTTATTTATTTTTTTTTAATTCCAACATTTTACCACAAGACATGGTGGCGGCACACTCAAGTTTAGTCAACTTATTTTAATGCCGCCACCAACGTAAAGGACAAACGCATGAACGGACATACTCATTTTCACCTGAGTCAAGTGAGGATCCGGAAAGTCGTGTAAAGTGCCTTTCCCAAGGGCACAAGATCGGTGGAATGGCAGGATTCGAACTCGGGACCTCTAGATTCCGAGCCGAACGCTCTGTCGTTACGCCACACGACCCCAAAAACTCAGCTTTAGCAACATGGCGTGAAAGCAGGTATGTGTTGAAGGGGCATTATGTAACATTTTTGCCTCAAAAGTTGAAATATTTTAATTGAAAAAAATCTTTGTGTGATTGTAATTTACTTCCACAACATATTTGCGCAATTATCTCGCATGTCTAACATTTATGGTTGGCGCTAAAACAGCCCACACGAGCCGCACTCGGCTCCAAAGAATTAGACTAGGACAATTGCGACGTACATCATGTAGAAATCCTTTGTTTGTTTTGTAAAACGTTAGTTGTTTTGTTTTACAGGCATGGACCTGGTTCCGTTCATACAGAAGATGGAGATCAAGGCCCTTCTTCCGTGCGGTTTCTCACCGATGCAATAAACACAGAGCTTCCTACAGATCGGACTTCCTGGTCATGCTGATGACTTTTTGTTTTACTGAGATTCAAATATAAAACTAATGGTTTTCTGAGCTTTACACGCAAAAAAATTATGACTTTAGATCTAGAAATGGGATAGCTTTCTTAATTCAAGATTGAAGAAATTGTGACTTTTTGATTCTTAGATATAAAAATGATTTTTAATGAGTTTTAACCCCTTGTTACGACAACAGAACATTCCAAAAATGTTTTGCGTATGTGTGTGTGGGTCTGTTACAATACAAAAGTCACTTTTATACCTTTTATATATCATTGCATCATAGATAAAAATTCAAATGCAATTAAGAACGCACAATCATCTTTCTAAGCTTTAAAACTTTATCGTGCGTGTAAATGTTTAGAAGAGAAATGTTAAGGAAGAAGGGACAACATGATTGGCTAATTTCGTAGTCATATACTAACTGGAAATTTGCTGACTTGACTTGGATCGTAAACGGCAAGACTGTAACCAAAGAAGCCGAAATCTGACACGACGCTACTGTCGTTAATCTCCAAGCAGGTCTTTTGGTGGCTGCAAAGACAGTATCAAATTGGCCAGGCTGTGTACATTTCCCAGACTGTATCCATTTGCCACCGAAGATCTGTTTTGAAAAATTGAAAGTTTCAGTGTTACGATTTATGAACTATATCAGTACACAGACTTATATGTGATTAATTTAATTCTATCAAGTCATTCCAAGGGCATTATTATGTTGTGATCAAAGTGTGTGCGTTATTAGAACAATTTGGATATTCGAATGCCTTTGCCCGTCATGCTTAATATCATAATAACGTTATGTTTCAAAAATATATCAATGGATAATAAGTACAACCGATACTGCCTCAAAATTAACATTTGTAGGCTTTATTTATGAAAAATTAAATAGAATATAGACAGTCTTCTCTCGTACATGAATTCATCAATACGTGTTAGTATCACTTTGTGTAGGTCCTATTAGAAATCAGTGCAAATACCGGTACGCCGCACTACTTAGTTAGCCTCTACCGGGCTTCGGGAAGCGGTTTTTAAAGAGTAGAAAATTATTATGGGCAAATAGACTAACACGCCAGTGGGATTGGTTCGCTAAAGAGTACAGTTTGCCGCTCCCGAAGCTCTTCAAACTGTAGTCTTTAGTGGACCAACTCCCCTGGCATGTTATCAGTCTATATGACCAACTTCTCGAAGCCTGGTAGAGGCTACTACGTACGTGGAAACAAACCGGTGGTGAAATCCGAAGCCGCCACCCCCCGCGGTGCAAATAGTCTCGTCCCGTGACGTCACGTAATTACCTGGGAACGCAGAGCACGCGCGTGTAAAGTTACACCAGTGGCCGTAGCTAGGCAGTGACAGCTCCGTACAGCAACTACTAGTAAACCCGCCGGATATGTAGCTTTATAATAACCTATTAGACACAATACAGCCGCCTTTTGGTGCCTAAAAATGGCACTTCTGAAGTCAAGTGGAGGAAAGACCGCTAGCGGAGAGTGGTCGAATAAACCAAGCTGGGACACGAGACTGAAACGAACACCACAACAGAGAGGTATTGTGTATGCTAACTTTAGCGTTAAAATTATACCTTTTCCCACCAATTTGACGTTCTATATGTTTTGCATTACCGTATTAAGAGTTAGTGGCATCGTTGTGTTGTTATACTGGTTGCATAAGCTCATAAGCTTCGTCAGATTTCGTAACAAATGTTGACTGTAAAATTCTATGCCGTGCTGTAACGTTATATGCTACGTTTACCAAACATCGAGCGCTGTGGATGTCGGCTCATTATCAACTAGGACCGTGGCTAATCAGGCAAGACTCGGACTAACACCCAGGCAAAGCCCTAACCCTAACCGTTATTTCTAAAGGCTTTTTGATACTCTAAGTCCGAACTCAACGACAAAGCACGTACTGTAGCAGTCATGACCCTAACCCTAACCTAACACCTAGGTCCAGTCCTAACCCTAACAATTGACTCAATGGTGTAACAGTTGGACAAAGTTGACAATGTGCTGTCCTGATCCCCAGCATTATTTATTAAAGGGGCATTATGTAACATTTTTGCGCCAAAAATTGAAATATTTCAATTTAAAAAAATCTTCCTGTGATTATTGTTTCATTCCACTTTTCAACATATTTGTGCAATTATCTCACATTTCTGACATTTATGGTTGGTGCTAAAACAGCCCACCCGAGGCGCACTAATTTTGTGGCACCACCACAAAATACCAGAATGTAAACAAAGATGGCTAACAGCTGTTTTTCCAGCTTTAAACACACTCGTATAGTGTAATATTTTGTCACCTTCACCTCCCGAATGACACTTTACCGGTATTTGCAATAGAGTAGGGTTGATTCAACTTACTAGTACTTTGCAAAGAAATGACCAGGTAGGTAGTGGACTAATGAAAGGTATTAAATGGATGCTACCCAAAACATCTGACTGTTTCCAAAATCATATCCAGTTGCTCGAGTAACTGCTTTTTGGCGTATCTTATTACCTGGATGTCTATAACCTTCACCGACGTACCAAAAGATTTACTTTTTGTATCATCCTAATTTTACATAATGCAGCTTTAAGTTTTAAGTTATAAGTATGTAATCTCCTAAGGCTTGCTTCTCTTTCCTTGCCCACAGTGCCCAGAGAAACCACAAAGGAGCTGATAGACTATGAGCAGCTGTCCTGGGTCACCAGCATCCCCGGTCTCAGCGACAAGTGAGTTCACCGAAAACCATATCAGGGCTCGAAATACTTTTTTCTGCATACCTGCACTGGTGCAGGTAACATTGAAAATTACCTGCGCCAGACATGTTTTACCTGCAACACTCAGAATTTACTATTTAGCAAGTATGGATCATTCTAAAAACTGTTCAGAAGCCAAATTTCTTTTGCTCTTCATAGGTGGTAACAGTGAATGCAGTTAGCTATCTTTAATATGGTCTTTAGGCCACACCAATTTAATTTGTTGCTTCTCGGATTCGCCTCTTCATTTTTTTCTGATTTGCAAAAAAAAAAGAAAAAAATTCTGGTTCTGAATCAACTCAAAAATACACATATTTTGCCTCCAACAGTTGAAGAAAGTCCTTTTCTTCCTAATTGTTACAGTTGTTACATCTACCAAGGCAGTGGTTTGATGAAAAGTTCAAAATTCATTGTTTAAATTTTAATCCAGTCTTTTGTGTTGACTTGATGGCACCTATTCTAGTATTTGGGGTTATAATAGGATGCCCAGGCCTGTTTTTATTTTTATTTTTTTTTCGCCCTGTCGCTTCATATTTTTTCTGAAAAAATCCGAGAAGCAACAAATAAAATTGGTGTGGCCTTAGCAGAATTTTGAGAGTTTCATTTTGTGTTAACTTTTTGCATTTTCGTTATTGTTCCAGATACAGTCCGGAGTCGAGTGCAGATGCCCACAAGATATTCATGGAAAACTACCACCGCATGTTTTTGAAACCAACCCCCCTGTCTGCTCTCCCCAGCAAGATAGCCTCAGCTAGGAGCAGCTACAGCAAGTCAGTACTTATTTATCTATTTGTTTATTTTATCATGGGTAAGCCCATTCAGCTGGTAGGAGCTGCTTTCCAATGGGGCCCAGCATACATTTACACAGGACGAGACATGATTACATTTAGTCAAGCAATAAAAGGTGGACAAGAGTCAAAGGAAATCCGATGTGTAAAAACAAAATACTATTTTAGTATTTTACAAAGTTTTTAATTACGAAGAACGGACAAAGGCCTTCAAACCACTGTCCTTGTTGCTAGGTGCAAGGTTCAAGTGGCCAGTTTTTGTTGCAACAACCACGAGACAATAGCAACACAATACAAACATTGTTCACAACTGGCTCGACCACTTCAGAATTTTCAAATCAATCTCCATGGTTGTCATGGCGACACCCATTTTTTACGGGCAACAACTTCTCCGTCAATGAACGTACTAGACTGCGTAGGGGTGTGTTTTTGCCAACTTTTCTACGAGCAGTTGTTGCTGCTACAATCAAGTAGTCAAAATAGTTTACTTGCTTACTTGTTAATCATCAACGTTTTATTAGTAGAAGACTTGGTAATGGTCAGCTGTGGATACAACGTTCTTGTCAGCAAAAGTCTGAGGAATGACGTTTTGACAGACAGTAGAGTGAATGAATTTGTCCTTGTAATGCGCTTCCATTGATGAGGTACCATTCTTTCCTTTGTACCTATTTTACAGAGGACCGGAAAAGTCCAAGCATACGTCTCTAATGTCAGTCGGTAAGTTACAATGTTTTTGCGTACTTTCTTTGGTACAGTGTACTTAGTATATAGGGTGGTTCCTTAGATAATTTTCTCAGTTGACACAAGTGTTAAGAATCCTGTCTATAGGTATCACCTGTCTTCTTGGGCAGTTTGGTCTGTACAACACAGAAAACAGTGACTTATATTGAAATGCAGTAGTAAACTGCACATTACTTTGCTATTAGTCATGATAAAAACAAGATGGTAACAAAGAAGATGCAGCTCATCTCAAAAATTAAAAAAAATTCTGTTCTCGCTCAAAACAGTTACTCAAACAACTGGACATGATTTTGGAAATGGTCAGATGTTTCAGGTAGCATCCACTACTTTCGTCAGTGATACTGGTGAGATCTTGAGATCGATAGGTTTATGTACGTCTGACTGTTTCCAAAATCATATCCAGTTGCTTGAGTGACTGTTTTTTTGGCCTATCTTATTACCTGGATGTCTAACCTTCACCAATGTATGAAAATTCTGTTCTGTTTGCTTTTGAAAAGGGTCGCTGACGTCACAGAAGGTTGGGCAGTTGGCGCCCCTGCAGGAGACGAGTCACGACATCCGGATCCACCTGTCCAAACTGCACCGGGAACAACGGAGGGAAAACCCCCAGCAGCAGAGGCAGGCCTGCATCCGGACGCTGCGCAAGATACTCAGGAAAATGTGAGTATCTGTATCTGTATAGCTGGTATAACCGCCCTTCTGCATAACACACCAGCTTCTGTATCTGTATAGCTGGTATAACCGCCCTTCGGTGTAACACACCAGCTTCTGTATCTGTATCTGTATAGCCGGTATAACCGCCCTTAGGCGTAACACACCAGCTTCTGTATCTGTATCTGTATAGCCGGTATAACCGCTCTTCTGCATAACACACCAGCTTCTGTATCTGTATAGCCGGTATAACCGCCTTTCGGTGTAACACACCAGCTTCTGTATCTGTATAGCCGGTATAACCGCCCTTCAGTGTAACACACCAGCTTCTGTATCTGTATAGCCGGTATAACCACCCTTCGGGGTAACACACCGGCTTCTGTATCTGTATAGCCGGTATAACCGCCCTTCGGCGTAACACACCAGCTTCTGTATCTGTATAGCCGGCATAACCGTCCTTCAGCGTAACACACCAGCTTCTGTATCTGTATAGCCGGTATAACCGCCCTTCGGCGTAACACACCAGCTTCTGTATCTGTATAGCCGGGATAACTGCCCTTTGGCGTAGCACACCAGCTTCTGTATCTATATAGCCGGTATAACCGCCCTTCAGCGTAAGACACCAGCTTCACAGGCACGTGGCACGGCGACGGCTGGCTACATTACACCGAACGACCTGTTACACCTAACCTTTGAACGTCAAACTCTAGACAATGTTTAAAACTATCTAGTGACGATGCCCTTACTGTACTTGGTGGCAGCGAGTTCCACTCTACGAGTAGAGAAATTGGTTCAGATTAACTGTTTGAAGCCGCTGTCACACATTCAGAACTTTCCCCCGGACACTCAGTGAGCTGACCAAGGTTGGCTGAAGTTCGGGAGCAAGTTTTGACTAGATTTAGGCCACGTCTACGTTTCTTTACGAATTTACCTTGTGTATGTGTATGGTTAGCGTTTCAAGCAGTGTTCTAGCCAGTGTCTGTCTTGCTGTCATTTGACAGAATTTTGCTGCTCATAATGGACAAAAATTTTGCCCAATCAGTCATCTTTGACAGACAAAAATCAGCATGTAAAGATATAGAAAAAGAAAGAGATATCATTAAATATAAAGTTTAGTCTAACGGCAAAATTTGCCCCTCAAAATGCAGAAAATAGCATTTCAGGTGGTGTAGATTTCACAATTTTCCCAGGGGAGCATGCCCCCAGACCCCTCCTAGGATTGTTGCACCTTCAGCGCTCAACATGATGTCATATCAAACAAAATTAAGACGACGGAAAAAAAAATCAGGCTGGCTTGACTTCATAATGTCACAAGATGAACTTTCATCAAAAGTAGAAAATAAATCAACGTATTAATCTTGCAGGCCGTTTGAGCGTTCGGCCCGCGAGCACCACACGGTGTACAAGGGCCTGCAGCTGTTCTCGATGATGGCCGACCAGGTCTCCGACGAGGTGCTGAAAGAGATGGCTACTGTGGCCAAACTGGACGTCTGGAGGGAGACCGGTGTACCTGGTCAGTCTCATTATCTTTGTTTGTTTTGCATAATCAGTAAACCACCTTAGTTTATTTATTTATTTCATCATAAAACTGATAGGTAGCCCATTCAGCTGGTAGGAGCTGCTTTCCAATGGGGCCCAGCATACATTTACACAAGACAAGACATGATTACATTTAGTCAAGCAACAAAAGGTGGACAACAGTCAAATAAAATCCGATGCGTCAAAACAAAAGCATGTCCATAAATCAAAATCAAGTGAAGTTTAGGCATAACACACCAGTTTTCTACAGTAAGTATAAGCTGTGCAAGATCAAACTGAAACAGTGTAAGGACTCACATTGGGAAGGACCCCTCATCTTTTCAATAAGCGTGGTGGGTTTTTTAATGTGCATGAGGTGTCTCTCTGCTTTACAACCTATACGAGCGGAATTGTTTCTTGTAAAACAATTAGTTTAAAAGATGTTTCCTGTCTTGCCTTTCTCCCCCAGTGTTTGGTAACCAGGGGTTGCACCTGATCCTGAAAGGCAGCGTCCGTCCCCAGACTCTGCCCTACATCAAGCTGCTGAGCCAGGTGGCAGAGTTCGACTGTCCTACTCCAATCCTGGAGGACATAACGCCAGAGGTAAATCTTTATTAAACAGTGTACAAAATACTTTTTTGAGCCAGGTTGCCCAGTGGCAACCTAGGATGAAAGCTAGGTTGCCCATCAAAATTCGAGCTTGCCCCAAATTTCAACTCTTCTACATTATGATCAACTTTGTTAGAATGCAATGTGCATTTATACATTTCTGACACAGAGTTGTTTCCCCTTACCTGAAGCGATGAGCTCTTCCACAGGAACTTCTCAATGAACAGTTCCCAATGGAAGAAAGGGGCATCCTTACCACAAAATTTAGGTAGTGCACTGAGCTACCTGGGTGTAGAAATAGGTTGCACCAAGCAAAATATGGTTGCACAGTGCAACTGGGCAACCTACTATTTCGCACGCTGTTAAACAATGCATCCAGTGCAACTTCTGAGCGGCAAACCCAAAAAATATTCTGAATGAGGAAATCTGTCTGATATTGACATTTACTGCCATTGTTTTCGTCGTCATTTCATACTTAAAGTGTTGGAAATAGCCCCAAACAAGCTATGTGATTTATTTTGTTCTGTACAGCTTGGAGTTGGAGACTGTTTCGGAACTCTGGAGAGAGTGGAGGGCAGAGAGTCCAACAGCAGGTGAGATCTTGTCTTGTCTCTCCTTTAATGCCCACAATCATCATACTGATCATTCTGGCATGCCAATTCTTGGCAAGACTCAGGACTGTAGAATTTGTACAATCGCACGCCAGGGCACGCCCCTACTCTTTTTCAAAAGGTGTGGTTGGTTCTTTAACGTGCATGGGGTGTGGCTCTCCCCAAACACGGGAGCTGCATTTTAAAGTTCTGAAAAGTGCCTTTCCCAAGGACACAACGTCTAGCCAGGAATCAAACCTGTGACCTCTCAATCTCATGTCTGCTAGCGTAGCCACCCAGCCATTTGACACTGCCATCTTTGAGAAAGAATACAGGTTTACAATTTGATGATTTTCTGTGTTTCCTTGTAGAATTTTGACAGTATTGACCCAAGAGCCCTGTGAGTTCCTTATCATCTATGGCAATGACTACAAGAAGGTGGTTGAGGTAAGACATCAATACTGGGCGTGGGTTCGAATCCCACTTCTGACACCATGTTGTGTTCTTCTTAGAACCTGGATGAACTCGACTCACAACGATCAGTGTGAATATACTATATAAAGACAAATCAATTGATTTAAGAATTGGATTTTCAAAATACTCTTGCAGATCTAAGTATAGTACATCATACATCTTTCATCATAATTCATGTGTGTTCTTATGTAGAGGTGGTAACTTGTACAGGTTTGACTGGACTTTTAGTAATGCACATCTGTGAGATCGAAGGCTAACTTGACTGTTCATTTCAGCAACTTGAACACCGAGACAAGTCAGAGAAAACCCAACTGGTCCAGGCGTGCCCTGTCTACCAGCTGTGGCCACGCCTTGCCGTGGGACAACTGGCCAGGATCATTAGCTGGGAGCAGTTCGACCCAAACTGGGGTAGGTTGGGGGATTCACAGTGTAACGTTACACAAATGTTGTAGCCAGCGTCCGTCTTTCTGTCATTTGAAGGAATTTCACAGCTCGTGACGGACAAAAATTTTGCCCAATCCGTCATCTTTGACGCACAAAAATCGGCATGTAAAGATAATATTGGTGTAACACACCAGCTTCTGTATCTGTATAGCCGGTATAACCGCCCCTCGGCATAACACACCAGCTTTGCAGGCACGCGGCACCGCAGCAGCTGGCTATATTACACTGAACGACTTGATACACCTAGCCTTTGCACATCTAACTCTAAACATTGTTTAAAGCTATCTAGTGATGATGTCCCTACTGTACTTGGTGGCAGCAAGTTCCAGTCTACGATAGTTCTAGTTCTAGGAAAAAAATGAGTTTCTTGAGTACAGTTTGGTAGTACAAGAATGCTGTTTTGTGTTCCAGTGGTGGTGACAGAAGGTAGTAAGGCTCCCTTCATAGCCTTCATCAAGTCAGGAGAATGCCACGTGCTGAGAGAGGTCGAGGCACTCCACAAACTCCCGAACGGCCAACGGGTGAGTCTGGAAACCCAACTCTATAATCTTTGTCCAGAGGTCCTCTTTAGTAGCTAACACAGTCAGCACCAGGGACAGGGAAACACAGTCAGCACCAGGGACAGGGAAACACAGTCAGCACCAGGGACAGGGAAACACAGTCAGCACCAGGGGCAGGGAAACACAGTCAGCACCAGGGATAGGGAAACACAGTCAGCACCAGGGACAGGGAAACACAGTCAGCACCAGGGATAGGGAAACACAGTCAGCACCAAGGACAGGGAAACACAGTCAGCACCAGGGACAGGGAAACACAGTCAGCACCAGGGACAGGGAAACACAGTCAGCACCAGGGACAGGGAAACACAGTCAGCACCAGGGACAGGGAAACACAGTCAGGGACAGGGAAACACAGTCAGCACCAAGGACAGGGGAACACAGTCAGCACCAGGGACAGGGAAACACAGTCAGCACCAAGGACAGGGAAACACAGTCAGCACCAGGGACAGGGAAACACAGTCTTGTCTTGTCTTGTCTTGTCTTGATTGGATACTGCACAACGCCCCTCAGTTGGGGCCACATGTGCAGTCAGCACCAGGGACAGGGAAACACAGTCAGCACCAGGGACAGGGAAACACAGTCAGCACCAGGGACAGGGAAACACAGTCAGCACCAGGGACAGGGAAACACAATCAGCACCAAGGACATGCATAGTCTAGTGGTTAACACATATAAAGTTATGATAACAATATCATCTAAAGCTCATGATGTGTTATATGTGGACACCTCAGGTGAAGAAGAGGAAGCAGGTTGTGGTGGGCAGGTTAAAAGAGTTCGAGTCCTTTGGGGAGGTCAGCGTCTTGGAGAACATTCCGTTCACCTGTTCTGTTGTCACGGCAACCCCTGTTACTATGGGGGTCATCACGGAGGAGAAATTATCAGGTAACGCTGTGTTACATTTCTTCCGTGTAACTGTAAGGAAGATTGTTAACTTGTTGTTCCTTAATTTCCTCAGTGTAATGTGTTGTCAATGGTTGTGATTTGTCTTAAAGTTCTTAGAAAGGGGCTCAATGCCTTGAGAAGTTCAAGAGGACTTACAAATACATTTTGGTTCTTGTTTCATGTCCAGAACTTGACGACACGACGCGCCAACTGCTGCTTCAGTCGGCTGAGCCGAACTTCGCCCACCTTTCTCAGGTACTTATACTTTCTCCTGTCCATCCATGGAAAAGATTGAGGGCAGAGAACGACGTCAGTATACTAGACTGAAAATTTTGCGATAACTGAAACAAGCTGAACGATACAGAGCAAGTTTGTTACGTGTTTTTGCAATATCTTGTGTATGTAAGGATTTCAATTACGTAATCTGAATCTTTGTTATATTTTGTCTCACTCTGACCCATACCTATTCCCTCATCATCTCAGTGAAAAGCGAGACTTTTTCATGAATAAACAAAGGCTCAAACAAAGAACTACTATCATAGTGTTCTTTGAACAGTCTACCTTTTGATTAAATCATATATATATAGGGGAACCTAGAATTTGACAAACCAGTATGTACTCTAATAAACTTGTCTTTTTACATGAATGACACATCGTTTTTAATGTTTATGTTCTTGTTTCTCTTGCAGGATGACATCCACGATGAATACATGTCTCAAGAGATGAAGAGAGAATGGAACGAATATAAGGTGAGACCATATTAGTATTGTGAAGACATAAGTCAAACCGACTTAATTTTATGGATGACATAAGTCAAATACAACTTACTTACTTACTTTGGTCGAGCTCCCGCTCCAGAAAGCACACGCCATCCCTCTCTATCATCAGGGACCGGAGCTCCCCCACCTCAGTAAGGCCTGCATCTGACTTGAGGTTGTCAATGTAGGATAACTTGGGTCTTCCCCGGTTCCTTTGGCCTCTTGTAGGCTCCCAAAGGACCAATTTGGAAGCTACAGAATCAGGATGTCTGACGCAATGTGCGACCAGTTTCATCCTGCGAGTTTTGATCTTTTCCGTAACTGCGGGCAAGTCCTGATATAGCTGCTCGTTGGTTAGTTTTTGCTCCCATGAGAGGTTCAGGCACATACAGAGCATCTTGGCATGAAGACATAAGTCAAATACAAAAGACTTGGAAATGCATTGTGTGTGGTTATCTTGTTCATATAAGGCATTTATAGCTGTGTTTTTCCCCTCTTTTACAGCATGGAATTGTGATCGAGTCCATCAATGCACTTGGCATCCGTCCAGGCTACGGGAAGTGGAAAAAAACATAGTGACTGCATCTGAAAAAAACAATGCTGCATCTTAAAGAAAGTGGAAGTGATCTCGAACCGGTTTATCTCAAGTGAACTCAATGAACAGTAAATGAGCTACTCTTCCACTGGTCATGTCAGAGAAGACAGACGTTATGCACAGCTAGGATTCAAACTCACAACCTCTTGGTCCAGAGGCAGGGTCACTAACCACTGGACTTTAATGCTGCATCTTTCCTTTACTGTTGTAAATAAATAAGTCTGAAAGGACAATACCGAGTATGCAAGGAAAGAGATGTGAATAGTTTTATCAGGTTGGTAAATCACTGAATAAAAAAGTTCTTTGTACACAAGCAGAGTTAATACCACGCCAATGTTTTTGTGAGGGTCTGTCATCTTCCTCGGGGCAATACTGACTGGTTCTACTTCACACTGTAGCTAGGCGTCTCTGTTGCAGTACTTTGCAACGCTGCTAGGTGTCGCTGCTGCGGTGTGTTTGCACTGCATGTAGCTATAACCTGGAATCCATCCCTATGCGCTATTGCCGGTTCCAGAAGCCTTCTAGAACCGACAATAGCGCATAGGGATGGATTCCAGCCTACTGTAGCTATGTGTCACTGCTTAGCTAGGTGCCGCTGCTGCAGTGTGACTTTAATGCTGTCCCAATCAGTTTGCCCTGAGGAAGGTGGCAGGCGTTCCCCAAAATGTCGGTATGAACTCATGATTGTGTACAAAGAACTTTGTTATCCAATGAGAGAGACTGTACCATGGGTATGCAATCAGTAACTAAGTAACAAGTGGTCACCACTCAATGCTGTATGTAGTAGTAGTAGTAGTAGTAAGCCTTTATTTAAACTCGAAAGCTTGTTCGGTACAACATAAGACCGCTTTTCAACAAGGTCGAGGATGAGGGCGGGGTCACGGATTACAAACAAACAAAAAGTTATAATCAAATAAATAGTAAATCATCAGTCCATTTTCAGTCCAAGTGCCTTATCACATTCCTAAAAGTTCCCAATGACTGGGCCGATCGAACTTGTGGTGGTAAGGAGTTCCACACAGTCGCCCCCGAGTACCTCAGTGACCGCCTATACACCTCCAGTTGGGGTCTCGGTATGATAAGGTTGTCTGATGTGCTCTGCCTGGTGGATCTGGTTGCTTCATCTCTGTACCGGATGAAAACCCCTCGCATATGTGGAGGTAAGGAGTTGTCCAAGCCCCTATACACCAGCATGGCTTTGTGTTGCCGATGTATGGTTTTCACAGACTTCCACCCAAGAAGAGAAAGGACATCCTGTGATGGTGTTCTATACGGGGCTTTTAAGATCAATTTGCCCACTCGGTTCTGCATTCTTTGCATCTTATCATATTGTACAGAAATGGCACCATCCCAGACAGTACAGGCAAATGTTGTACCGTCAAGGTCCTGTATTGGCCCATGGCTGCAGTTAACAAGAATCTTCTACGTATACATGTATATGTATCTTAAAAAATCATGTTTTTTTAAGTCTGTCAGCAGAAAAGCTGTTGTATAGAATACAGAAATTGTACTGATATTAAGCCAACTGAGATAGATCATATTTTTGCTGTAAATTTTTTAACCAATGTTGTTTATGTACAGATGAATTGCTAGCTTCATGATGATAAGAAACAAGTATTCTGAAGACTTTGTTGGCTACGTCAAAAACCAGTTACTCAAGCAACTGGATATGATTTTGGAAACAGTCAGACGTTTCAGGTAGCATCCACTACCTTTCGTCAGTGACACTGGAGAATTCTTAGGAACCGCAGGTTTATAACCACCAACTATTAATTGATATGCAAATAAAGTGAAGACAAATTTTTGATACTCCAAATAGGAAACAAAGGTTGGTTGTACCCTTATCAAGTATGCCTACATCCTTGCCTTGACAACAAACCCTGTTATACTACAGTTATTACATCTTTATCAACATACACATGCAGTAGTCTTCTGGCTTGGAAGCACTCTCTTGAAAACAAACAAAACAAGTGCTTTTGAAAAAAGCTGTCATTTCGGCCTGCTATCACTGCCACATGTTGTATATGTCACTGTGTGTCTGGTTGGAGATGGCTGTTTAGATATGTTAGTCTGCATCAATGAAAACCACGCTACATCTGCTTGGTGATGACACTAGTGTGGGGTGGACTGCCCAAACATCTCTCGGACTACCTGGAGTCAGTACAGAAACGCTGTCTCAGGATAATTGGGCTATCTGCTGACTCGCTCCCTACGCTAGCAGGTAGAAGTGACAGAGCTACCCTGAGAACACTTGACAACATCCTTCAGGATAACACTTCTCCCCTCTGGGCATTTATAACCAGCCCGTCACACAGTCACTTTAGTATTCGTAGGGGACGTCGGCACCGAACAGTGATCAGCAAAAGTAAAACACAATTTTAAGAACTTAGAACATCAGATGCATGTATCAGATGCTGCTGTTGTTGTTGTTGTTGTTGTTGTATGCGTCGTCTTTTTTGTAAATGTTGCCGTAATCTTCGCACACAAAAAAACTGCCCATGTGTCCCAGAAACATTATCAGACTATTGAACACAAAAAAAGGCTAGAGTCTGCAGTTTTTTCTAGGGTCGGTCGGGAAACAGGGAACATTTTTTTTCAGGCCTTACCGGTATACAGAACGTGCATAAGTGCTCCCCTCGATCCCCATACGTATACTTAAGCTAAAATTTCTAAGAAACGGAACGAAATAAACTGAATACGACACGACAAAAGCACTGGAGAGAAGACACTTAAAATTGGCAAGCATTTGCTGGCATTAAAGCAAGAAACCTAGCATGCACTGGGTCATACGAAAAGGGTATAGATATTCGTTTTGTTTCACATTCCGGAGGGGAGGGGGGCAGAAGCCTTACACGGAAAAATCGATGCAACAGTCAAAGAAAGCACGATGTCATTGATTGTCCATGTCCTTAGTCTTTTAAGCTATACAGTTTTCCTGTGACTCTATGCCTGATACGCTTATAACTGCTGATATTGTGGATCGTGTAAAGGTAAAACCTGCCTAAATGTCCGCTATGGCATCTGGTATGACGATACATCCGGGACCTGGTATGTACACTCACTCCCTCTTGCGATTTGAAGCAGTAACGCAGTGTTCGCCCGCCCATGGATCCATCCATCCACCCACCCACCCATGGACCGCATGTTGGTTTCCGCCTTAGTACTATTTCGGCCTAATGGCCGAAATAGAAAAAATGATTATGAAATGAAATTTGTCTGAATGCCCCTTTCCACTAGAGCATGCTGCAACCATTGAGCAGGTTTTCAGAGGTTGTACAACAAATTTCATAAACTAGAAAAGTAAAGCAACTGCATAATGGTTACCTTTTCATGGTCTAGCCTAACAAACTACTGCTCTGTTTATTCTTACTCAAACACATTCATATGTATAGTGACCAGCCCCTCCAACTCTGGCTTGCAACATAATGTAATCCAACACCACAGGGTGACAGAAGTCTGATCCAGGTCACTGACATTATTTGGAGAAGAAGAAGAGGAAGAAGAAACTGAGCAAAAACAATATGTTTTCCTTCTGCGAAGGTGAACATAGCAAATCTTTTTACAGTTTGTATGCCCTGTCTTTTAAATCATACTAATATTATACCATGCATCATATTAATTCCCATCATCAAATCATGGATCACACAATCCAACTTTACTTGCTCAACTGTCTAGTGGAAAGGAGTCGAAATTGCCCATGCTGCTCTACAGGTTATTATTGTAGCCTCCTTTGCAGGCGTTTTCCACGGGGGGAGGGGGGAGGTAGGGCTGATTTTTCCCGGCGCGGTCGGCATTTTGTTTTTAGGGGGGTGTTTATTTGCAAGTTCTACGATGTTCTGATCTCAAGATAGCACGCGATAGAGATTTTGCCTGCGACCCTGTATTCCCTCCCGTGGGAATACAGCCCTACCTCCCCCCCTTCCCCGTGGAAAACGCCTGCAAAGGAGGCTATTATTATTGCTTGCAGCACATGACATTACAATGTACATATGCATATATCTACAGTTTCCAATGTAAATAATTTACTTGCAAAGCTGGATTGCAATAAACATGGACATGTAAAAACTACATGTATTGAGCTGTAGTGTGACCCATTTGTATTGAGTCTATATATAAAATATATTAAGTTGAAGACTATTCAACGTATGAGTACATGTAGCTAATGTATAATATACTATTACAATGAGATGTTGAAAATTGTATCTTGGGTTGGGCTTTACTGTTAAGGCTAGGAATAATCGAATACAGGATTGAATAAAAATCCTAACTTTCAAAGAAAAAACATAGAGATTTAGCCTCCTTCGCAGCCTTGTCGAGCGGCGTTATTTTTTTTCGGCGACCGACGCGAGTTATGTCGCGAAAGGACGGTTTGCAGCCAAGGGAGTTTGCCGGGGAGAGAAGGTTTCGCTGAGGGGCGAAACCTTCTCTCCCCGGCAAACTCCCTTGGCTGCAAACCGTCCTTTCGCGACATAACTCGCGTCGGTCGCCGAAAAAAAATAACGCCGCTCGACAAGGCTGCGAAGGAGGCTAATAGAGATTCACGAGTGCAACAATATACAACTGCTATACTCCTCTAGGATCCTGTGGTGTTCAGATTGGTATGTTGAGTGAACACTGGTACTGCGGAGGGGACAGTGAATGATCATGACATGAAACTGGGTATAAAATTTTTGTGTTGCGGCAACTTCATAAATTATTAGTATATTACTGCACTTTTCTAGCCAATGAATATTAGTCGCAGGAATGTCTGAATGGCAAAGACATGACCTATTCTATGCCTAATCTCCAAGCAGATCCTATGGTGGAAAGACAGTATCCATTGTCCAGAGGAGTGTCCATATTCGGTGGCTATGGACACTCCTCTGGCCAATGGATACTATCTTTCCACCATAGGATCTGCTTGGAGATTATTCTAACAGTATCTGTATCTGTATTGCTGGTATAACCGCCCTTCTGTGTAACACACCAGCTTTGCAGGCATGTGGCACGGCGGCAGCTGGCTACATTACACCGAACGACTTGCTACACGTAACAACTTGTTTTAAACCTACCTTTACTTATTTACCTAAGGTTTGGAAGAACAGTATTCCTTTAATATAAAGGACAGTATCCAAAAAAAGTCTAAGAGGTTCCACATGAGTCCTCTTCGCTTTTGTTAGGGCTGCTCATGTCTAGGTCAGCGCTGCTGTAGTTGTGGCGAGACTTCAGGTGTGCCAGCAGCTGACTTCTGCAGATGAAACTCGCCGGGCACAGCCTGCAGGGGACGGGCTTGTCCCCCGTGTGCGTGTACATGTGCCGCTTCAGTTCGCACTTCCTCTTGAACCGCGCCTGGCAGCACGTGCACATGAAGGGCCGTTCCTCGCTGTGCCGGAAGATGAAGTGGTGTTGCAGGACCCTCTTGGTCTTGAAGCGGGCGCCGCACTCCATGCAGAGCCACGGCCGCTCCTCCTCTCCCGTTTCTCCCGGCCTAACGTACGCCCTCCCGCCGGAAAATCCGCCTTCCTCCTGTTGCGCTACTAGTTCGCTCATGGAGTCCCGGTGGTAGTCCATGTCGGAGGAAAAGTCTTCGCTACTGGAGAGAGAAATCACCTCCTCTTCTTCCGTTTTGCACACCAGAGAGCCGAAGTCTTCCTGATGACTTTCCGACGATCGTCTTTGTTCTGCAGGCGAGTCTGTACAACAGTGCTGCTTCGGATTGTCAGTGGAGGGGGGTGGTAGCTGTCCCAGTCTAGCGTCTCCTATGGTATGTGGATTGCGCTGGCACATTACAGGTGTGGCCTGCAGTACCGGCGACGGCTGCTGGGAGGAGCTGCACACCTGTCCTGCTGCAGAACTCTGTTGCGACATCAATAAAGAAATTGACTGCATCGCCTCCTCCCTAGAGGTTGGCGGACCCCGAAATGACGATGGTACGGTCCTCGTACCACCCAACATGGATGCCAGAATCATGGAGTCGGCTTTGCTGACAGTCTGCTGAATCTGTGAAGTTGTCTGTGCAGGGCTTGTTTGCCTCGCCTGCAAAGTCGCTTCTACAGCTCTCGAAGTCCCCTTCCCCTGTAGCGCTGCGGCCAGGTAGTGAGTGCAGTCCGCCACAACCTCCATCATGTGAAGGAAACTCGCCGCCGTGTTTACCTCGAGTCCGTTCTCGATGCTGAGGTTGAGCCTCCCGACGTACATGTACTCCAGTATCACCTGGATAATCAGGAGTTATACAAGGTATTAGTGTAAATACGTCGGTGAAGGTTAGACATCCAGGTGATAAGATACGCCAAAAAAAGTTGTCTAACTTGTGTTTCCTTTTGGCCTTTCACAAAAATTGTCTTGACTTTTGTTTCCTTTTGGCCTTTCACAAAAGATTGTCTTTACTTATTTGCATATCAATCAATGGTTTGTGCTTATAAACCAGCAATTCTCCTGCAGCCTTTAGTGTCACTGACGAAAGGTAGTGGATGCTACCTGAAACGTCTGACCGTTTCCAAAATCATATCCAGTTGCTTGAGTAACTTTTTTTGGCGTATTAGTGTAAATATTTAAATTCATCGAGCCAAAGTGTTTAATCTGTCGTTGTAGACATGATTCCAACTTATTAATGACCCTACTATAAACGATTTATGTTATTGTAAACATACGCCAAAAAGCAGTTACTCAATTGGATATGATTTTTGATCATATCCAGTTACTTGAGTAACTGCTTTCTGGCGTATCTTATTACCTGGATGTTTAATCTTTACCGACGTATTGTTAACAGAGCATCGAAATTCAGCCTTATATGTCATGGCTGCTAGTTATGCCGTTGTTGATACAAATAAACAACAAACAATAAACAAACCTCCACGCCCCTTTCCGTCAGTCCGTTCAGGTACACCACGTTGGTCTGGGCGTCGGACGCAAAGTGGGAGCGGAAGTATGGGGAGTTGGCGGCCAGTACGGCCTTGTGCGCCGAGAAGATCTTACCCCCCACATCCAGGGTGACATCGCAGAGTGGGTGCTTAGCTTTCCGCTGTTGGTATAGTAGACTGAGGATGGCATGGGCATGGTTTGGGTACTCCTGCGTGTGGTCCACCTTAGCAGCCATAACGGCCAAGATGGGCTGGAACAGTGGGTTCAATCTGTTGAAAATAAGAAAATAAATTGGATGAACCTTAGATTAGGTTTTGTAATCTCTAATGCACAAGAAAATAGTTACTCAAGCAACTGGATAGAGTTTGAAAACTGTCAGACGTTTCAAGTACAGTGTTCGAAATACTTTTTTGAACCAGGTAGCACAGTGTGCACCTTTGAGTTCAGCGGTACATATTTTCAGGTTGCGTGGTGCACTACCTGAGTCAGGGAGCAACTAGCGCACAAGAAAATCATGTAGCAATTGCTAGTGTGCTAGTGGGTATTTCGAACACTGAAGTAGCATCCACTACTAACGGAATCTGTAGTTGAACAGGTATTTATCCAAAAACTACAGATTCCTTTAGTCACTGACGAAAAGTAGTGGATGCTACTTGAAACGTCTGACAGTTTTCAAACTCTATCCTATTTTCTTGTGTAGCTCATTACCTGGATGTCTAACCTTCAGCGACTAATCTCTAATAGTTTTGTGAGTAGTTTTTGGCATCTGTATTGTGTAAGGACACTTTATAAAAAGTAACATGAATACAAATACACAAAGGAGATATAACTATTGATTATTTCTTTTTCTGTGTAGTGGTGCACGTTCATTTTCTGTTTTCCTCTGATTACAAAAATTAGGGCCCAAACAAGGAGGAATTTTCACAACTGATATCCAAAAGGTTTCTAATGGAATTTTGATAAGGACAACTGTGAAGTGTCAAGTCAAAGTTTCCCACCATTTTGTAAAAGAATTATAGACGTAGCTAGCCTATAGGCTGGTCTTGGAAGACAAGCAACATCAGATATATTTTGTGTGTTGTTTCTACGATAGAGATTATTTCCAATATCGCCTGGAAAAAACGGAGCAAGCTGTTTTAGCCATCAGTTTTATACCATGAAGCAACAGCTGTTCAAACACACGTTGAACAGTAAGAATTTTCAATTGTCCGAAAGACTCACTGACACAAGCGTTTAGTTCTAAAAGCAAGCTAGATGATGAACCAGGTCTTCAGACTTTGTCTGGGGGGAAAATAGAGTTAGAAATGTTCCAAAATTTGGCTAAAAATTGAAAGTATACCTGACGACCCCTTCTGCCCAGGTGGCTGGCGATTTTACTGCAGTACTGGAACAAACCGCTAGGAGCGCCAGTTTTAAAGATCAAGTGCCCGGATGTTGGCTGTGTCATTTACTATCGTTTACCCCCTTTTATCTGAAAATATTAAAATTCTGTTACATCAAATGTTGGTTATTGTATAATCAAATAGAACATCAAATATTATATTTTTATTTAGTATATCTAAGAGGAAGAAATAATCTGTATTGGTCTTGGAATTGTAAATTAAGTTGATCTAGAGTGATGGTCTGAGGTCACGATGGATGCTGTTCGGAACAGCGCAAACAACCCCGGGGTCAGCAACCTTGAGTGGGGGGAGATCAAGGGAAGCTTATTCCGCCTAGACGTCCGTCGTCTGGTTTTCATGTGTGGTTTTAACGACAACAACCGGACCCAATTTCAGGTTAGTAACGTACAGAGGAACTCTGGACCGTGTAGAGTAGATTTAGGGTGGGTGTGGGCGGCTGACTTCGTCGTATTTTCCTTGTTTGTGAGAGAAAGCGTGCCGCCCCCCTCCCCCTCTACTGCCTACATGTTGAAAACAGCGACTGCGATGAAAACAACGTAAAGCAGACGCAAATTTAGCGCCACAATTCCCTCCCATTTCCCTACGCCAAAATCAGTTCATACCCTGCTACAAACGAGGGAAATTTTCACCAATCTATTGGCGCAAAAACCTGTATTTACTGATCCAACCCAAAACTTGCGTCCGTAAATTTTGGGGCTATAAAAATATTGACACATTAGATTCGGTTTACCACAACAAGGAAGTATCATGAATACAGAAAAGGAACTTGAATTCTGTGTTTATTTGGCTCGTCTGTTGCTACCTGATAGAAACTAGGTTACACTGAATCCATTCTTGTGTCTAGCACGCCGTCGTTTGACTACAAACAGGAAGCTCTTTGTCACTTCGTTGGGGATGACCGACTTCCGTAGGTCGTCCCCGACAATTTTTTTTATCGAAAACAGAAACCGAGAGAGACTCATCCCTTCCAGTCAGAAGCTAGGTTATTGACCCCGGTTTAATTTAACCCTTACTTCCTGTTAACGTTTATATATCACAGTTGTTCACAGCCAATCATGGGAGTCGTCTTTTCCTTTAGGGGTTTTAATGTCCATGCTTGTCCATCTGTCAGGACATTAAGGTTAAAGTTTGTGGTTTCCAAGTATCCCCCATGTTGACATGTCTGTTTGTGCGTGTGTGTGGGCGTTAATTTGCATGACATGAATTATAAGACACTAATTAATGAAATGATATGTAGGGTTTTCTTACTTTTAAGTAATATGAATCATAACGTTATATATCAGCATGACTTAAAACAGATTTACTTCCGATTCCGAATGTTCCTTATTTGGAATTTTCACAATTTTTTGTAGGTCAACCATGGCACTAGTGTCACTCAGATTTTGACTGAATTTGAGTAAAAGTATGGTGTTGCTATGGTAACAAGGGGAAGTTTTGAAATTCATACATTTTGGTACAGATTGTGGATTGTTTTTTGTTACAAAATTACCAGAGTCTGACCGTATAATTGGTTTGTAAACAACCCGCCTGCCTCTGGCTATATTAGTTACACAACAACAAAACACAGACACCATACTTCTGTGTTTTGTATGGTGGACAGTTTTTTTATAGCCTGCTTACCAAACCTATTATAGCTCCCGAGTCCTACATCCTCTTTGCAAATAGGAAGATAGATATACTTGATATCATAGATATACTATTTGCGAAGAGGGACTCGGGAGCTATAATAGGTTTGGTAAACCAGGCTAGTTTTTTTAGAAGATTTTCTAACTTAAAATGGAATATTTCATTTCAAACAAAACGTTCATGTCCACAGAACTGTAAAATTCTCATACTAGTTGATGCTTGCACCTAATTTTGTTACTTACTGAGGTTTGTTGCAGTAGCCTCAAATATAACCAAAGTTGGTACTCTCCAAGCAGAGGTTTAGGCTTCGGCTTATTTTTGGCATGTTTGGGCTGTTTTTATCAGGATTTCTTTTTTGTACTGTATCTTTTTTTTAATGCCACTGCCAGGCCAAGTGGCAAATGGTAACTGCCTGGCAAATGGATACTGCCTGACCAATTTGATACTGTCTTAAAAATAATGCAGCCTCAAAGATCTGCTTGGAGATTAATATTACAAAATTGGGTCTTTTTTGGGACTTGATCTTCACACCTGTACAGACACAAACAATACATAATGGGGGCATTCATTTTATGTTCATGCTTGTAGTTTGCATTGCATTCATGTCAGATTAGGCTAAGTATTACTGCAAATGAAATGGGTAACCTTGCCAGCCTATTTGACCAAGGAGGTTCCTCCTCGATTTGACGTGTGTACAATGCACCATCACCAAATAAGGAACAGTGTTCTATGCACAATGACATCACAGACAAAGACAAGCGTGCCGAACCTGAACCTGAATGACATCTTTTGTCACAACGATGCGCTTTTGTTTGTCTTTATTTGGGATTTTATAGGATACTATGACTGTACTACATTGAGCTACCAGTCCTTTTGGGGCTGTGTCTCCTAGATATATGTAACAAGACATCAACTTTCAGCGAGCGAAATACTAGGTTGCCCAGTTGCACCGTGCAACCATATTTTGCTTGGTGCAACCTATTTCTACACCCAGGTAGCCCAGTGCACTACCTAAATTTTGCAGTAAGGATGCCCCTTTCTTCCATTGGGAACTGTTTATTGAGAAGTTCCCATGGAAGAGCTCATCACTTCAGGTAAGGGGAAACAACTCTGTGTCAGAAATGTATAAATGCAAATTGCATTCTAACAAAGTGTAGAAGAGTTGAAATTTGGGGCAAGCTGGAATTTTGATGAGCAACCTAGCTTTCATCCTAGGTTGCCACTGGGCAACCTGGCTCAAAAAAGTATTTCGTACACCGTGTTTTTCCTTTAGTATAGTATAAGTATAGTCATCATGCATTTAAAGAATAGCAGAGAATAATGCACAAGTAAACTAAAGGAATTTATAGAACACTATTACTCTCCAAGCAGAGGTTTGGGTGGGGAAAGATCGTAACCTTTTTATATGCCCCGTTTTTTTCTGTCGCCGTTGGTGGGGATGGCGACAGAAAAAAACGGGGCATATAAAAAGGTTACGATCTTTCCCCACCCAAACCTCTGCTTGGAGAGTAAACACTATGACCTTAAAGACATCCAATGCAATTTCAGGGTGGCAAAACAAAAAATATTCTGAATGAGGAAGCCTGTCTGATATTGACATTTACTATCATTTCATAGCACATTTTCGTCATCATTCCATACTTGAACTTCGAAGCGTTTGAAATAGCCCAGAAGCAAGCTATGTGAGGAGTCTCTTTCTTTTTGGTACCACCAGCCTACTGTACAAAACAAGCAACCGTTTTCCGTCAGTGACATCGCATTTTTGCCTCACTGATATCAGTATGCCATGGGATAGGATTGATTCAACTTACATTTAAAAAAATGACCAGAATGTTGACTTTGAAAATCCAGTCTTACTGCCCTGAAATTGCTTTGGGTGGCTTTAACTTTGAGCTATCTGTCCTTTAGGGGCTCCTTGGATATTTGTAACAAGACGTTTGTGTTTTCTTTGGTATACTAGTACACTGTATAAGTGACTAGACTGATACAAGCAATAAAGAATATTTGTGTATAGCCGGTATAACCGCCCTTCGGCGTAACACACCAGCTTCGCAGGCACACGGCGCGGCGGCAGCTGGCTTCATTACACCGAACGACCTGTTACACCTAACCTTTGAACGTCTAACTCTAAACATTGTTTAAAACTATCTAGTGACGATGCCCCTACTGTACTAATATACAAGGTGTATTGGGTGTCTGTAGAATAATAGTCTACCTTAACGTTCTCACCAGAACAGAAGGGTGTTTGGGCAATTGTTTGTTTGAACTTTTGTTTATTCATAAGAAGCTCCAATATATCTTGGCCTGCAGGTTGCTTTTCATTGAGGTTACCAGTATAGCATTTCAGAGGACCTCTTAGATTTCTCTTGTTTTGTTAAATTAAATCCTCTCTACTTTGGTTTCTCCTTCAACAAAGAATGTCCTCTACATTCTCAGTTTCACTTCCTTCATTAAATAGATTTTTCCAGGAACTTTCAACTCAGTTCTGGGCACTACGTTGTATCAGGGTGGTTAAGTCATGACGTACAGTGTAGGATTTGCTGTAAGTGGGTGAGAAGGACACGCGCGCCTGCGGGATATACGTGTAAAACCATGTGTGAGACGCGTGTCCATGACATTCAAAACAAATGGTGACTCAGACAAGGTATACATGATCGTTTCTCTACTCGATCAGTAACAATAGCACTAGAAGAGCAATATCTGTGGACGGTAAAAAATTAATGTACCAAACCTTGCCTAGGACCTGAACAAGCTTGACCAATTATTTGTAAGTTATACACACGTCTTTATTAGTGGTAAATTGTTGTCGTTGTATGAGGATTTACATCTGTTCAGGCTCAAAGAAATGGGAAAAATTTATAAGTTTTCTAAATTTTCAAGTTTCAAGGATCTATAATGTTTGGTACAGGTACAGGTGCAGGTACACCAGATGTTGAGGTCCTGACTTGTATCTAAATAAGTTTACAGGTACAAGTAACAGGTACTGTTGTAGGTATACCAGTGTTCGAAATACCCACTAGCACACTAGCAATTGCTACCTGATTTTCTTGTGCGCTAGTTGCTCCCTGACTCAGGTAGCACACCACGCAACCTGAAAATATGTACCGCTGAACTCAAAGGTGCACACTGTGCTACCTGGTTCAAAAAAGTATTTCGAACACTGGTATACAGTTCAACTAAGTACTAATGTTTCAGTGCTGAAATCCCCCCATTGTGCAGCTTGGCTCATAGGACTGTGAGACCTTATGTAAGAGCTTTATGTAAATTAAAATAAGCCATTTTTTGGTGTGTTGCCAGATCAAAACGCACAGCATTTTTCTTCCTGAAACTGTGACCAAAACATGTAGCCAATACGTACAGCCACTCCCTGCTGCGATTATTCTTGAATGCCTTCCAGAAAAAAATTGTTTTTTCCCTCGATCAGATTGTATGTCAGCATGTGGCCAAGTAGAGTGTCTGATGTTAGAGTTTGTAATGTTTGTGTGTGCATTTTATGTTAGGTGAAGACTCTGTATTGTGGAGTTGGATGTGTTTTCCCTCAATCAGATTGTGTCTCAGCGTGTGGCCAATTGTGGTGTCTAATGTTAGAGTTTCTAATGTTATTGTGTGTGTTAGGTGAAGACACTGTAGTGTAGAGGTGAATGTGTTTTCCCTCAATCAGATTGTGTGTCAGCGTGTGGCCAATTGTTGGAGTTTCTGATGTTTGTGTATGTGTTACATCTTAGGTAAAGACACTGTAGTGTGGAGTTGAACTATGGCCTTGTTTGTGTTTTGTGTTAGGTGAAGACCCTGTAGTGTGGAGTTGAACCATGGCCCTGTGTGTGTTTCATCTTAGGTGAAGACACTGTGTGGAGTGCCTGATGTTAGAGTTTCTAATGTGTGTGTTACATCTCAGGTGGAGACCCTGTAGTGTACAGTAGAGCCATGGCCCTGTGTGTGTTTCATGTTAGGTGAAGACCCTGTAGTGTACAGTAGAGCCATGGCCCTGTGTGTGTTTCATGTTAGGTGAAGACCCTGTAGTGTACAGTAGAGCCATGGCCCTGTGTGTGTTTCATGTTAGGTGAAGACACTGTGTGGAGTGTCTGATGTTAGAGTTTCTAATGTGTGTGTGTGTGTTACATCTCAGGTGAAGACCCTGTAGTGTACAGTTGAACCATGGCCCTTTGGGCTCAGTGCCAGCGGCTGCCGCCTGAGGCTCTTCAGCACCTCCAGTCCATGTACGACCAGAAATCCTTCCCCATCACCGCTCGACACCACCTCTCCGCCTGGATCGAGACTCAGCGATGGTGAGTCATGGTGCTTCTTTAACCTTCAGTCTGCTAAGTTAGCCGTTTGGTACCAAGATGGTATTGGTTATGGGGTTAGGCAGCAGGGAGAAGGTTAACATTGGTGACAAATTGTGTGATCCAACACAAAGGTAATTTCTGACCTATAGCTTTCGACCAGCACCTCTGGTCTTCCTCAGTAGACTGACCCAGTGTGACTGTCACATGCATATGGCTTCATTGAAGAAGACCAGAGGTGCTGGTCGAAAGCTCTAGGTCAGAAAATCTGTTCTTTTCCAACCTCACCTGGTCTATTCCATTCATGTTGGCAGAACTGTAACAGATATTAGCCAGAAACTTAGTCAATACTTTGTACAATACGTGTAGAACCTGTATAGTATATGTACAGTGTAGTATAGCGTAGCTTAACATTTACAGTACTTGTAGAAGCGCACAAGCTCTTAGTCAGTAGTTCTATTCAACATTTTACCATATATAGTACCCATTGAACCTGTATATAGAATTTTTTTCTAGACCCATACCAGTTAGTATACCTATCTGTCTGCCATACATTGTACCTGTTACAATTGTTGTGCAATAAACTTGACTTGACTTGACTTGTTATTCCAGGGACGATGTGAAGCCAGCTCAGGCTACCAAGCTGTACAGGACAGTACAACAACTGCTGCAGAACAAGCACAACCAGATGACTGGGCCGGATAGAGTCGTTCTACAGGACGGCATACAGAGGAGCATGACCAAGATAACGGTAAGGCCAAGGAAAAAAATGTTGTGTTTCCTGTTTCAGTCCTGAAAAAAATCAGGGTCGGTAGGTAGGGATTATCTTTTTTTTTGTTCTTTTTTCTTTTTTTAGACTTTAGCAATCTCTAGTGATCCAACTTATACAATACAGTATTTTAACAAAGTAAAAATTGCATGAGGACATTTGTATTTTCAATGTCAATGTTGGAAAACCGATTGTACAACGTTTCATCACTCAGGTGTCAGATCATGGAGCTAGAAAAGGTCGATCAGCTCGAAAAATTTATGTCCCTTGCAGGGGTTCACACACAAAATAAGGCTAGGGTCGGCAGCTTTTTCTAGGGTCGGTCGGGAAACAGGAAACACAACATTTTTTTTCTTAGGCCTAAACTCTGCCTTTTCAACACTCTTCAACCTGTATTTAACCTTGAAACTGTAGTTACTGTACAGACGTACAACTCTTTGGCCTAATCCGCTTTTCAAGAGTTCAAAGGAGGATGATCAGGGGTCTTAATTCACATTCATCATTATTACAGTTACACAATAGTTTCAGAAATAGTAAATAATACATGCAACATAGTTTTCTTAGGTAACACAACCTTATTTCTATATATGCCCCTACATATATATATATCTCTCTCTTTCTCTCTCTCTGTCTCTCTCTCTGTGTCTCTCTCTATCCCTTAATCTTAATTAGTCCACCTCTGTCCAGTTAATCAGTTTTTTGACTAGCCATTGTGATATCGGTGAATTAAGATGGAAGACTTGTACAATGGTAACAATCATTTTGTTTGTTTGTTTGTTTTTAAAGGAGGCATTTGGTGCCAATAACCAGGTTATGGCCATGGCAGTCAAACAGTGTCTGGATGAAGAGAGGAGGATTGTGGGACACTGTCTCAACCAGACCACCACTAAACAGGTAAGTATTGTTAACTACCACTAAATAGGTTAGTATTGTTAACTACCACTAACAGTTTAGTATTGTTTTAAACAGACCACTAAACAGGTTAGTATTGTTAACTACCACTAAACAGGTTAGTATTGTTAACGTATTCCTTAACCAGACCACTAAACAGGTTAGTATTGTTAACCTATTCCTTAACCAGACCACTAAACAGGTTAGTATTGTTAACCTATTCCCTAACCAGACCACCACTAAACAGGTAAGTATAGTAACATAAAGCCCGTGTTTTAAATCTTGACGCAGTTAGTAAGCTAAGGTGCTTTAAGCAGTGTTCGAAATACCCACTAGCACACTAGCAATTGCTACCTGATTTTCTTGTGCGCTAGTAGCTCCCTGACTCAGGTAGCACACCACGCAACCTGAAAATATGTACCGCTGAACTCAAAGGTGCACACTGTGCTACCTGGTTCAAAAAAGTATTTCGAACACTGTGCTTCATTAGCTTCGGAATTCAGGAAACCAAGCTGAACTAATTTGAAAACAGTCATCCATTGAATTGTGACTATATGGCAGAAGGTCTGTTCACTTTCCCAGAAATCTGATAACAGTTCCAGGAACAAATCAACCTCACTTCCTCTTTACTCTGTTTGTTTTTAGGTGCTCAAATATTTGGCCATATTTTTCCCAGTTGACTGCAAAGATAATTTTCTACACTCCGGTTCGAGACCTGACTTCACTGGGCTGATGAAGAGACAGTGTTACGTCTCAAAAGCTCCCCAGAGCAATAAAATTCGTTGTGTGTATGGTTAAATATTTTGGCAAGAATTTTCTACACCATGACGTACAAACTTTGCTGGCCGTTCTGTTTTTGCTGTATTTTCATGGAAAATTTGAATCCATTGCTTTGCAGAATTTTTAACAATTTATATGTGGTTTGAAATACATGTATGAACTCTAGGTGGTGACATCTAAAATGTACATGTAGGGCTTATTCATTTTTTTCGTGAGTAGAGTCAGTTTTAAGTCACCAATACACCAGTACAGGTAACATTGAAAATTAGTCATGCACCAGACAAATTTTACCTGCACCACTCAGACTTAAAGAAGTATGAATCACACTGAAACTGTTCAGAAACCACTGCCATTATTTCTTTTATTCTTCATAACAGTCAATGCAGCCAATAAAATTTCACATACACCTACATTTTTATATAAACCTAGTACATGGACCGGTGCAGGTTAGGTACAGGTGGACATCAGAAATACCTACACAGCCCCAATTTTACCTGCACTAACCTGCATATACCCAGTACATGGACCAGTGCAGGTTAGGTACAGGTAGACATCAGAAATACCTGCACAGCCCCAATTTTACCTGCACTAACCTGCATACATATATACCCAGTACATGGACCAGTGCAGGTTAGGTACAGGTGGACATCAGAAATACCTACACAGCCCCAATTTTACCTGCACTAACCTGCATATACCCACTACATGGACCAGTGCAGGTTAGGTGCAGATAGATATCAGAAATACCTGTACATCTTCAATTTTACCTGCACTAACCTGCATATACCCAGTACATGGACCGGTGCAGGTTAGGTGCAGGTGGACATCAGAAATATCTGCACAGCCCCAATCTTACCTGCACTAACCTGCATATACCCAGTACATGGACCAGTACAGGTTAGGTGCAGGTGGACATCAGAAATACCTGCACAGCCCCAATTTTACCTGCACTAACCTGCATATACCCAGTACATGGACCTGTGCAGGTTAGGTGCAGGTGGACATCAGAAATACCTGCACAGCTCCAATGTTACCTGCACTAACCTGCATATACCCAGTACATGGCCCAGTGCAGGTTAGGTACAGGAAGACATCAGAAACACCTGCACAGCTCCAATTTTACCTGCACTAACCTGCATATACCCAGTACATGGACCAGTGCAGGTTAGGTGCAGGTAGGCATCAGAAATACCTGTACATCTTCAATTTTACCTGCACTAGGCCTTTATATACAGGTGGGATTTCGAGCCTTGTTAGATCTAATTAATCTGCCGTTTGATTGACAGATTAAGAAAGAGAAGCCCGATGATATTGAGGATGGGCAGTCGGAGTCTGCATCCCAGCACCAGCTAGTGCAGCATCTGGACACCCTCGTCATGTACACAAAGGTTTGCAAGTCTTGATTTCACTTCGTAATCATAACCTAATGAGACAGCAATTTGCCTCACAAGTGGTAATGTTGTAGATTTATTTATTTATTTATGAAGATTTAAAACAAACCACACAAGTAGTCCTTTATTTCTTGGGACCTCCAATATACATGTATCAGCCTAGCCAGCAGCATGCAGATTTTCAGTGAGTTCTCACCAAACAACAACATCGCATTTTTGCTCCATGAATGTCGATATACATTTGGATAGTGTTGTTAAAATTTACTACATGTCTGTAAATAAGTGAGTAGGATATTGAAAATCCGTTTTTCAAGTCTGAAACTGCATTGGGCACCTTTAACTTGACCGTTTTGTTTCTGTGTCCAGAGTAACCAAGACAAGCTGTCCAAGTTACAGCAGATCCTGGAGGTCTGGTTAGATCTTCACCAGAAGAAGGCAGCTCTGGAAGGTACGCAGTCTCTCTTCTTCTTCGTCTTCTTCTGAGTAAAGAGACTCTTTTTACACAACCGAGTGTTTTAATCGGCCGATGTTTCGGTGACCGTCTGTCACCTTCCTCAGGGCAATTCTGACTGGTTCAATTGCATACCACAGGTGTTACTGCTACAGATGAGACCGAAATGTCTGCAGAATAAAACACTGGGTTGTGTGTGGTTAGCGGCCCTGCCTCTGGACTAAGAGGTTGGGAGTTCGAATCCCGGCTGTTGTCGCTCACCTGACATGCACGCTACTGGAAAGGGTCGCAGTCCTTAGGATGGGATGTTAAGCCGTGGTCCACTGTTCATTGTGCTTGTCGAAAAGAGCTAGGGGAATTTTCCCAGTACAATGAACCAGTAAATACTGTAAATACTGTACATAGCGTCTGTCTTCTCTGTTACGACCAGTGGGAGATTACTTCTTAGATCAGTGAGCTAAAACTGGTTCCAGATCATTTTCCTTTCCTTTCCTCTGGAACTTTTAAAATATACAGTGTTGCAGATATCCCTTACAGGAGCTCTGAATTATAATGCATTTACAAAGACTGTTTCATTAACCACTTTCCTCCTCCCAGAAAAACTGAACCGTCCGCTGACCCCCGGGCTTCAGCAAGACCTGACGAAGCAGCGCCAGGACTGCATCAAGCTGCTGGACAACCGCACCGTCAAGCTGCACTACGAGCGCCACGAGCTCGTCTCACAGATGAAGAAGGTTGGTCTGCTTCACTTAACTTTGACTTGGATTGGTAAGCCACTTATAGGTGCAGGTAGACATCAGAAATACCTGCACTGCTCCAGTTTTACCTGCACTCACCTGCATATGTGGGTGGTATTTCGAGCCCTGACTACATACCTATCTTACGACGAATGTGACAGCTACATCCTACCCAATCATGAGTTGTTTATGCACATATTGGTAACAACATAATGTTACCAGGTACCAGTTGACTTAAAACAGATGTGTCAAATGGAATCTGAAATATCTCTGACTAGAGTTCCATGACCTCATACCTTCGCCAAATGATGTTAGTCTTTACGATGTACAGTAAGTACAGTAGGGGCATTGTCACTAGATATCTTTAAACAATGTTTAGAGTTAGATGTACAAAGGCTAGGTGTAACAAGTCGTTTGGTGTAATGTAGCCAGCTGCCGCCGCACCGCATGCCTGCGAAGCTGGTGTGTTATGCTGAGTTATACGGATATAGACTGATGAATTTTAAATGCTTACAACCGTGACCACGTTGCTCCCAGGTTGTCCAGATGATCCACATGGTCCAGGGTTCGATCCTCAACACAGAGCTGAACCAGTGGAAGAGATGGCAGCAGCTGGCTTGTATCGGCGCGCCGCACCCCGGAGTCAACATTGAAACCCTGCAGCAGTGGTGAGTATGGAGTCAGATACTGTAAAACTCGAAATGTTCGCAGTTAGGGTTAGTTAGGGTTAGTGTACGACAGGGTTAGGGTGTACGACAGGGTTAGGGTTAGGGTTTTGACTGTAAGTATGTTGTTCAGGGAGCAAAAATTCCAAAATGAGCAGCTGTATCAGGATTTATGTCTAGTTACCTAGAAATTTAGAGCACGCAAAATGAAGCTGGCAGCTAAGTGCATTAGACATCCTGATATTATAGCATCCAAGCTTGTCCTTTGGGAACCTACAAAAGGAGTAGAGGGAGACCTAGGATCAACTTCATGGACAACCTCAGATCGGACACTAACCTGTCCAAAGCAAAGGAAATCCAGTCTCTGATGGAGGACAGAGTGAAGTGGAGGATGCTGTTATGTTTGGTTTGACCAAAGTAATCAGTTCAGTTCACCCTATTTAAGGTGCCACCACAAAGTGTGGTACACAAGTTCCTGTCTCACGTGACCGAGGACAGTTCAACACCCTCTAGATCTGTGTCCTCTTTGATCACCTTCTTCAGAGTTTGAGAAGGGCGACCACATCTACGCGTAATTGGTTACAGGCGGCCAATATAGACTACCCTTGCCCCACAGAATCTGCTTAGAGATTATGAAGCCCAATGCTTGAGACGTTGAGTGACCACGTCTACGCTTTTCCTCTGGTGACCAAAGTAATAAGTAAGTAAACTGTTGTGTGTAATTGTGCAGGTTTGAGCGACTATTGGACATCATCCTGCACAGCCTTCAGCAGGTGGACAAGTTGGACAAGCTTCAGCAGGACATGCTACAGGACGGGGAGCAGAAGGGAGACCTGCACACCTTCCACGACCAGCTCAACACCCTGCTAAACACGCTCGTCTCACAGTAAGTACAAGTCAGGGCTCTAGCCAGCACCTGTATTTCTGTCAATTACCCAAACTTTGGTTTTACAGCGTGCGAAATACTAGGTTGCCCAGTTGCGCTGAGCAACCATATTTTACTTGGTGCAACCTATTAATTTTTGCACCCAGGTAGCTCAGTGCACTACCTAAATTTTGTGGTAAGGATGCACCTTTCTTCCACTGGAAACTGTTTATTGGTAAGTTCCCAGGGAAGAGCTCATCACTTCAGGTAAGGAGAAACAACTCTGTGTCAGAAATGTATAAATTCACATTGCATTCTAACAAAGTTGATCACAATGTAGAAGAGTTTAAATTTGGTGCAACCTGGAATTTTGATGGGCAACCTAGCTTTCAACCTAGGTTGCCACTGGGCAACCTGGCTCAAAAAAGTATTTCGTACACTGTTATATTGCTGCGGAGGTCCCTGACACACGGGTGGGCAGCAGTTGGCTAGTCCTCACTGAACATTTCCAAGTGGCTCTGTCCAGTGGGTCCATACCAGTAAGGCTGCAAACTTTTAATTAATGTCCCTCTCAACACACTCATCTCACAGTAAGTACAAGTAGCTTTGATGATACTGCTGTGGGGGTCCCTGACACAGGTGGGCAGCAGTCTTCACACCAAGTTTCCAAGCGGCTCTGTTAGGGCAGTAAAATTGAATTTTCAAAGTCAATGTCCTGGTCATTTTTTAATGCAGTAAGTTTAATCAACCCATAGCATAGTGATATCTGAGGCAAAAATGTGATGTCGCTGATGGAAAACAGTTGCATGTTTCATATTGTAGCTCACCTCACCTCACCAGTCCTGTAGCTATCCAATGTCAGTCGTGTCAATGTCAATATTGTAGCGGGTTCTATTGATGGTACCAAAAACTAAAGGGACTCCTCACGTAGCTTGTTTCTGGACTATTGCAAATGCTTCAAGTAAGAAATGATAACAAAAATGTGCTAAGAAATGGCAGTAAATCTCAATATCAGACAGATTTCCCCATCCAGAATATTTTTTAAATGTTTTGCTGCCCTGAAATTGCATTGGATGTCTTTAACCCTCCCAGTGTCATGGGTCAGTTTTAAAGCCTTAAGTTCTAATATTCCCTGACACTTTGAGGGTTAATGCTCGGCTTCCCTGTTCTCATGCAGGTCTTTTGTAGTTGAGGAGCAGCCACGACACAACAAGCAGGCTCGACCGCAAGTTCTGAAGACAGACGGGACGAAGTTTACTGCTCAACTCAGGTGGAAAAAAACCTTCATCAGGAACATCATACACTTAACCACTGTAGAAAAGTTCATATTCCTAATGCAACTAGACGAACCTTCCATCGAAAAATATATCTGTTCTTTTATCTCTACTATGACTGAAAAGCGAGAAGAATTTATCTTAAGATAGTTTTGTTGTGACCTGTACTTAGCCCAGTGTGGCAAAAATGTGCAATAAAGGTCGTCATTCATTCATTAACAAAAACCCAGAAATGCACTTCTTGATAGAGTTAAGTTCATTATCATCTTGTGCTAAATAGTAGTGTCGTCATCTCACATTTGGGCCCCCTTTTATGCCCAAGACACTGTGGATTAACAACCCACTGCCCCTACCGCCTCAAAAAGGCTACAGGACTACCTTTACCTTTCTTTTTGCATAATCTGTACAAAAATTTATGTAACCCGGATGTTTGTTTTCGAACGTCTTTTTCTTAGATTCCTCCTTGGGAAGCGGTTGTGTGCAAACCTGACCAAACTGCCACAAGTCAACGCCAGCATCTACAGGTAAGGGGAAAACAGTGCCTTCTTTGGGTACAACAGTCCTTTCTGTTTTGTCTTAATGTGAGATGAGGACTTGTTTCAAATATTTATTGCAATATGTAAACCGGTGAGTGAGAGAGTGAGAGTGAGTGTGAGAGTGAGTGAGTGAGTGAGTGAGTGTGAGAGTGAGTGAGTGAGTGAGTGAGTGAATCTGTAATGAAGATTTGCTGAACTGATTTTTTTGATAATAAGATTTTCAAAGAACTTTCTGTTAAAAGCATTTGAACCAATGTAAAGCCAGGATTGGTACATTTGACCATCATCCAGTGTGTATATTCCTTACATCATGTCTATCTGTGTCCTGTATTCTTGTATTACACAAGCATCTAAAGCCAGTTGTCTGTTGTTTTTACAGAGGGCCCAATGCTGGAGATGAAGTTGTCAAAGCCAATGGGTTAGTAGTGAAAATTCTTTGCAGTGTATAATGTACCTTAAGATGAAATGCCGGGGCTCCAAATCCTTTTTCTGCATACCTGCGCGGGTGGCCTGTTTTGTATCGTAGGCTGGTTCTAGCTATTTATGGGTAATACCCAAAAAATAAAGGGACTCCTCACATAGCTTGTTTTGGGGCTATTTCAAACGCTTCAAGTATGAAATAACAACGAAAATGTGCGAAGAAATGGTAGTAAATGTCAATCTCAGACAGATTTCCTCATCCAGAATATTTTTTTGTTTTGCCGACTTGGAAAAATCGGCGGCGATCCCGAAAATTTGCGCGATGCTCGACGAAACATCGGGCATACTACTGCCGTAAATGTCGTTTAGCGCTCGCCGACTCGTCGGCCGATCGATTTTCGCGCAATGTGACGGCCCCTTAACCGCACCATTCATATTGTTCTACATACAGTGAGAAGTACAGATACCTTCTGCACAACTCTAAAGGCACTTTGGAGCTGGATACCAACACATCTGTCTGCTCGGTCAAGTTCAAGAACATGGTAAGGTCCTCCAGTAGTTTGAACAAAACTTACTTGTTTTAGAAATGAACTTTCTTCTGCCATCCAGACACCGTTTCCTCCCATTTAAGGACCATACGCTCCCAAAAATAAAGCCGTACACCTAGAAATTTTTCGTAGGAGCCCACAGCGCTCCCATCAAAACTTGCATGCACTATAATGTCTATATCATAGACTGCAAAGCTCAACAGTCATATCATGACAGTGGATATTTGCTTTCTTGCTCTATGATCATGGTACTTTCACTCTGCACGTTTCTATGTACAAAAAACACAATATTCATGCGATGTTCTGCAACTTAATGTTCTACCTTCATAGTGGTGTGCCTAGATTTTTGCTGGTGCACCCAAAATCTTTGGGTTGGGTTCTGAACAAGTTATGAAATCATATTGTAAAGTTATAGCTTTGTTAGATTTGAATGATGTTGATTTAAATTGTTTTGTTTTTTATACCATTAGAACATGAAGCAGACCAAGATAGCAGGACCTGCTAAGAGAAATGCAGAGGTATGTGGACTGTATGTTTAAATAGTGGTGGCTTGAAAACATGTTATATCTAACTTACCAAATGTTGCTATTAGACCAACAAAACAGGCTCTTTGTCCCATATGTGTACTAGACAATTATGCAAATTATTTTTTATAAACATGACAACAATAGATTATAGAATAGCAAAGTTGTTTGACAAGAGCTGACATTTCAATGACCGTCTGTCATCTTCATCATGTAGGCAATAGAAACATAACTATTTAATAATCCATAACTCTTGTATGTTCTCTTGTCTTTTTCAGCCCTCAAGAGTGACTGACGAGAAAGCCATGATTTCTTTTCAGACTGAACTCAGTATCTTAGGAACAGTGACTGAACTGAAGGTATGTCTTCTCTGTCACAACCAGTGGGAGAGTAGCTCAACTATTCATTGATCTATGCTGGTTCAAAGTTACTTTCTTTTTTATGTTTACCTTTGTAGAAGGAAAACATGTTGTTTTTGCTCTGTTTCTTCTTCTTCCACTTCTTCTTCCCTTCCAAACAAATAAGGTCAATGACCTGGATCAGATGGCTATCACCATGGTAACTGATGCTGTAGCAGACACCCTGTGGTGTGGGGTTATATTATGTAGCAAGTTGTAGAAGAGAGTTGAAGGGGCTGGTCACCATATATATGAATGTGCATAAGTAAGAATAAACAGAGCAGTAGTTTGTTAGGCTAGACCATGTGGAGGTAAACATTATGCATTTGTTTTGCAAATGTTAACTTTGTAGTTTCTTTCTGTTCTAATTATGTTGTTTCCCTTTCAGACGATGTCCCTTCCAGTGGTTCTTATTTCTCATAGTAACCAGGAATCCAATGCCTGGGCCACCATCCTCTGGGACAACGCTTTTTCAAAACCGGTAAGTTGCAGAAAATGATCATTATGATGGTAGCTAAATGGATCATTATGCAGCTGCAGTTGAGTTGAGTGGTTGACAGGTATTTCCAAGGCGAAGTGTGGGACATCTGAACATTGCAATGATATTTTGTTCGAATCCCGGCTGTTGTTGCTAACCTGACTTGCACGCTACTGGAAAGGCTCGCAGTCCTTAGGACGGGACGTTAAGCTGTGATCCACTGTTCATTGTACTTGTGGAAAAGAGCTAGGGGAATTTCCCAGGTACAATGAACCTGTAAATACTGTACATAGCGTCTGTCTTCTCTGTTACAACCAGTGGAAGATTTAGCTCTTCAGTGAGCTAAAACTGGATCAAGATCACTTTCCAAACATTCACTTTCCAAACTTTCACTTTCCAAACATTCACTTTCCAAACTTTCACTTTCCAAACTTTCACTTTCCAAACTTTCACTTTCCAAACTTTCACTTTCCAAACTTTCACTTTCCAAACTTTCACTTTCCCTTCCTTTCCCGCAGGACCGCGAGCTGTTCGAGGTTCCGGAGAAAGCCCCGTGGATGGAGGTCGGCCACGCCCTCAGCTGGCAGTACGAGATGCAGACAGGCAGAGGCCTCACCGAGGAGAACATGAAGTTCCTGGCCGAAAAACTCTTCGGTTTGTTTGTTTGTTTGTTTGTTTGTTTGTTTGGTTGGTGAAGGTTAGACATCCAGGTAATAAGATACGCCAAACGACAGTTACGCAAGCAACTGGATATGATTTTGGAAACGGTCTGACGTTTCAGGTAGCATCCACTACCTTTCATCAGTGACACTGTTTGTTTGTTTGTTTGTTTGTTTTGGTACAACAGGGCTTAAAATCTTTTTTTCTGCATACCTGCACTGGTACATTGGAAATTACCTGCACCAGACCAATTTTACCTGCACCAGTCTTTACTAAATGTAGATATTATGGGGTATGCATGAAACTAGAAACCGTCACAGTTAAGAATACAGCAATGCATAGACTTTCTGAGCAAATACGTTTTTACAACTATCTGATTACTTTGATTCTCCCGTTGTAGGTTTTGGTCTGGACTATTCCAACATGACTCTGAGCTGGACAGCATTTAACAGGGTAAGATTGTTGTCACCATACTTTCTGCATGTAATAGTTAAACCCGGGGATTCCGATACCTGGTATCGGCCTAGCAATGGGCCCCATCTGGTCCCAGGCATCTTATATTATATAGATTCCCCCGGGGTTTAAGAACAAGGCTCAAGCTAGATCTTTGTACTTCCTTGTTTTGAAACAGTTGGCAAAAGTTTGTCCCTGCTTTGACCAAAGAACTTGCATGTACCATCATCGATTATTGGTGGGGTTCAGAGTACTGTAAAAAAATTATAGATACAAATTATAGTTATAAGTACAAGATGTACTGTATAACTATAAACTTGGTCAGCATGCGAAATACTAGGTTGACCAGTTGCACCGTGCAACCATATTTTGCTAGGTGCAACCTATTTCTACACCCAGGTAGCTCAGTGCACTACCTAAATTTTGTGGTAAAGATGCCCCTTTCTTCCATCGGGAACTGTTTATTGACAAGTTCCCATAGAAGAGCTCATCACTTCAGGTAAGGGGAAACAACTCTGTGTCAGAAAGGTATAAATGCACATTGCATTCTAACACAAAGTTAATCATAATGTAGAAGAGTTTAAATTCGGGGCAAGCTGGAATTTTGATGGGCAACCTAGCTTTCATCCTAGGTTGCCACTGGGCAACTTGGCTCAAAAAAGTATTTCGTACACTGCTTGGTGTATGCTGAATTTTAGATGTGTTGTACTACTTTCATGTTCATAGGGAATTTATTTTCATTTTGTTTATTTCAGGACCCCTTACCCGACCGCAAGTTTACCTTCTGGCAGTGGTTCCACGGCACTCTGGATCTCACCACCAAGAAGCTGGGAGATATGTGGAAGGATGGGTACGTACTACGTCCTATATATAATATAAGTCTCGTAGCTTGTCTATTCCTTATTAATACGAACAAGAAATAGTCATGCCTTCAAAAACCAGACTTATCAACCAAGGATTGAGGTGTTCAAAAGCTTATTTTTTCCTAGAACTATTGTAGAGTGGAACTCGCTGCCACCAAGTACAGTAGGGGCATCATCACTAGATAGCACTAGATAGTTTTAAACAATGTTTAGAGTTAGACGTTCAAAGGTTAGGTGTAACAAGTTGTTCGGTGTAATGTGCCTGCGAAGCTGGTGTGTTACACCAAATGGCGGTTATACCGGCCATACAGATACAGATACAGACACAGACAGAATACCAAGTCTCTTTGCTGTCGTTTTCCCGACACTATGAATGTTTCCTTGTACTTCTGTCTTAGACCATTGTCTTTTTCTACATTCATATGTATGTGGAGTCGCATGGCATAACAACAGAGCGTTCGGCTCAGAACCAACAGGGCCCAGGATCGAATCCTGCCAAGTCACCGACCTTGTGCCCTTGGGAAATGCACTTTACACGACTTTCCTCACTTCACTCAGGTGAAAATGAGTATGCCAGAATTATTATCATGATCGTGGGCATTAAACGAAAACCAAACCAAATATATTTTTTCCGCGTTACAGATGCATCATGGGATTCATCAGCAAGTTGCGAGCGCAGGAGCTGTTGTTGAACAAGTGCCACGGGACGTTCCTGCTCCGATTCAGCGACTCCTCCGCTAAAGGGGCCATCAGTGCCGTCTGGGTGGAGGAACACACAGGTGGGCACTTTAAAAAAAAAATCAGATACGGTGTGAACCTGATGGTTCCATCATACAACCGAGGAAGCTTGGCTCAATCAACTATATCACATTGATCAATATCTCACCGCAAAAAGTGGGGCCAGATTTTATGTATCAAGATCCGTACAGGTGATAAGCCTCTAACTTTCCTTCATTCAAACGCATGTTAAAAACATGGGCTGACCTCTGACCTCATCTGACTTAATGACGAACGGACTGGTACATGGACAATGAGTATGGATAACGGTTTTTGGGTGTCCTTAAATGTTTGTTGTACTGTAAATATTCTCTGTAAGTTCTGTCATATTGTTTTGTATTTTGTATTGCTTGTATGTGACCAGGGCCCCACTGTAAAGCAGTGTTAATCACTGAGCGGGCCACCCTGGCTAAAGAAAACAGAATAAAAAAAAATAATAAAAAAAAAAATCAATATCAATGTATCAATAATCACTTATCAATATTTGTAGTTGACAGGCCTGTATCAATGTCGATGTATCAATATCATCAATATCAATGTATCAATATCATCTATCAATATTCTTACAGGTGACAAGCCTATATCAATCTATCAATATCAGCAATATTTGTACAGTTCACAAACCTGTACCAATATCAATGTATCAATAATCATTTATCAATATTTGTAGTTGACAAGCCTGTATCAACATCATTTATAAGTATTAATGTATCAATACCATTTATCAAATATCAATGTATAAATAATCACCTATCAATATCCGTACAGGTGACAAGCCAGTGCAGTTCCTGGAGCCGTACACGGTGGATGACCTGGCCAAACTGCCACTGGCCGAGCGCATCCGGGACTACTACAAGGACCAGGACCAGCCGCTGCAGTACCTGTACCCCGACACGCCCAGGGACTCCGTCTTCGAGAAGTACTACACCATGTCTGGTAAGTACTACATAGTGCTGTGTACCTAAATCCACGTTTAGGTTCAGGTCCGGATTCAAGTCCAGAGGTTTAGGTTCAGTTCCGGACTTGTAAGTCTGGACCTAAACCCACGGTATATACAAAATTGCATGTTGGCAACCTTGCAATGTTGTCTGGGTGAAACTGTGGCCACATAACATGGAGGTCGACACTTGACAATGCCCAATGGCAATGTCTTCTTCATTTTGCAGCACAGATTTTGGAAGGTTTTACCGGTATGTGGTTTGGAACGAAAAGGGGTATGTGACATGGTTTTTTTTCCAACCAAGTCCGGAACTGGTACCCGTAATTCAGTTTTTTTTAACCTGAACCTAAACGTTTTCACAAGTCCGGAACTGAGTCCAGCGAACCGGTACACAGCACTAGTACTACACCATGTCTGGCGCAAGCCACGCATCAAGTCCCTAACCCTAACCCTAACCCCGACACACCCAGGGACTCCGTGTTCGAGAAGTACTACACCATGTCTGGTAAGACCAAAGTAATGATAAAGCCGGCATCGCACTGTCAAAAACCTTGGGATGATTTTGTTGATTGCCAGATCGAGGGTTGCAGAAATTCAACATTGCCAGAGAGTCTTTGAGTTATGATGAATTCGGAAAATTTTTGCCGCCTTGTTCGAGAAGTACCACACCACATCTGGTAAGTCCAAAGTGGGTTCTCACCAGAATTTTTTCACAGCGCAGGGATCAGGTGCAGAAGGACAACTTTCCATGGCGCAAGCTGTGCATCAAGTCCCAATGACATGACCACAGTAGAGGGTTAGGCAGCAGGGAAAAATAGCTTGCCTACCTTACAGAAAGGGGCATGCAGGTGCCCATATAGACACCAAAAGGTTGTATGTGGACATATGTTACATATTCAGCAATGTATGTTCTTGACTTCCAGATGATGGAGCAGACAACGCACCAGATGTGAAGTACGTGAAAGCCAGGCTGGTCGCAGTCACCAGACCAACAAGGTCAGTCCTACCACTCAGGAAGGAGTTGGGCACCCTATACTAGGGTTGCGTACCGGTTCTGTGTACCGGTACAGTACCGCAAAAATCATTTAGGTACAAGTCCAAAATACCGAATTACTAAGTACCGGCACTACATACCGATATGACACAGAGGTGACCAAAGTGACATCTAGAAGGAGCATAACTAATATGCAGTAGATCTTTCTAGGACAGTTAGAGTATTGTATGCAACAAGAAACAGTCTACGTGGTTCTGTTTTGTTTTGTTTGAATAAGGCCACCAAGTTCTGTCCTGTTTTATTTGAATAAAGATTCTGTCAAGTTTATTACTGTTTTAATGTTATTAAGAAAGTGCAGAAGAACATATGTTAATTAGTCAAATTGTTCAGGTACAGGTACTAGTCTGGACCTGTACCTAAACCTTTACTGGTACCTGTACCTGATGTCACATTTGACACAAGAAAGTTATTATGCAATAGACTAAGAGTGTTCCTGTCTTTTTCCCAGACAATCAGCTGGTCCGATGAGCCCAGGGGAACCCTTCACCCCGATGGCCCCCTCTCCCGCCCCCTCCTCGCACATGTCCGACTACGCCGGGTCTGTCGCCAGCCCGGTCAGCTGTGAGTTCATGGATCAACAAGATAGGTCAGTTCTTTTTTTTTAAACGTTTATTTACTTGTATCATTGTTATTAAGCTAAAAATGTGCAATAAAGACATTGTACATTACATCACAACACTTTTACACAATGTAACGGGCCATTCCCACTGGCTTTTTTGGCTAGGGTGTGCTCCCTAGGACTTTTTTTTACTGGGGTGTTTCATCCCCCTGGATTTTCTGTGCTAGGGTTTACTCCCTAAAGTAGGTCAGTTCTTACTTACTTAATATCCTCTTCATCCCTTGCAAGACATAAGGCCATGGCTTTCTCCTTCTATCTGGGTCTGTCACAGGCCACCTTCTTTACTGATCACCAGGATAATCCCATAGATGCACAATGATCTGGTGTGCCAGTGACAGTTTTATACGAGACAGAACTGTACATTTGCCACCAAGAACAGTACATTATTATTATTGTTATAATTTTGAAAATAATTTCATAATTTCGAAGCTCTGAGGAAGGTGTCTGACAGACACCAAAACGTAAGCAAGGTAAGACAATCCCTGGTTGTGCAGAAGAAAATCCCAACATCCTAATGCAGTATTAGTAATCCCCAAGGTACTGGTGCAATAGCCAAATAGGTAGAGCGCTCGCCTTGCATTTGGTAGGTCATAAGTTGGATCCCCGACTGATTCATACCAAAGACTTTGAAAATGGTTAGCACTCAGCATTTGGGAAAGAGTATGGTAGTTAAACACGCACCACTACCAGTGGACTAGCCCCCTGCTATAGTGATTGCACTGCTGTGTGGCCCAAGGGCTATTGAAATAGAGATGGGTGCTGCCCTGTGTATCAACTGATGCGGGAAGGCACTTAACTTTAAAGGTATGACTAGAAGGTTTGACACAGTTTCTAACGCCTGTCTCTCCATACACAGCAACGGTATCGGTCCGAGTGAGCACCCCGACCTGCCGTCCCCGGGTCCCATCAGCACGATAGACTTCGACGTCCTGAGCTCCGCCATGGACGAACAGCAGGTCATCATCCCGCCCATACAGTTGCCGCAGCAACAGCAACAACAACAACAACAACAGCAGCCGCCACCCCAGCCACCACAGCTGCCGCCCCAACCCCAGCAGTACCGGTACCCGTTCCAGCCTCAACCGGTCTTCAGCCCAATGCAGAACTACGAGAACGGGTAAGAATACAATATTTGCATTTGTATTTTATTACTACTTAATGATATATTAACTTTACTTTAGTGGGGTCGTGTGGCGCAGCAGTATCGCGTTCGGCTCGGGGCCAAGAGGTCCCGGGTTCGATCCCCACCCATGTCACCGATCTTGTGCCCTTGGGAAAGGCACTTTACACGACTTTCCTCACTTGACTCAGGTGTAAATGAGTACCTAGCTTCGGTTAGGGACATCCCTCGGATAGGATGTAAAATGGAGGTCCCGTGTTTGGGGAGAGCCACACCTCGAGCACGTAAAAGAACCCACCACACCTTGCGAAAAAGTGTAGGGGCATGCCCCGGTGTGTGATGGTCCAGATATTACTAGCTGGAAGTTGGTGATTCACTACAAATCACCCGGATGGAGGCCTGGCGAACCCCCGTCTCGTATCAGCCACAAAGTGATATACATCATCCCCCTAAAAAATTGGAGCCGTGCAGGTATTTCTGATGTCTACCTGCACCTAACCTGCACTGGGCCATGTACTGGAATATATATACATGTACTTGTAGGTGTATGTGGATTTTTATTTGCTGCATTGACTGAACACTGCACAGTACAAATACAAATGTATAACACACTGATCTAACCCATTGAGCTTGATGTTGCAGGCTGAAGCTAAGCTGAACCTGACTAGTCAAGTTCTATGTGTACATTTATTGAGTTTCACTAAAATCCTTTGTGTTGAAGAAAATCAAATGTACCGTACATGTATGTTGTGTCACACCCCTCACCACTTGTAGGAGCGTACCACGGGGAGCTAGTGGCACAAGTAGCCGGCTGCCTGCATTTAACACTTTCCTCCGCAAAGAGCTTGGTTACCGTGAGTTGTTGAGGTACAGTACAGGTCAAAGAGTTTCCTCCCTGGGGATTTCTCACCTCCCATACCCATTCACACGGTGCGGTGGATCTCGTGTTTCAGAGAAACGTCTCGGTTGTGGCTCAGTGATAACTGTGGTTACTAACAGCGACACTTTAATGTGCAGGGCCAACGGACCATTTGAAATAGTGAGGGGAAACTAACAAAATGGCACTCTGTGTTTCTGTACCCTGGTTTAGAAACCATACAATGGTTCAGGAACAACTGCCTAAGCGTCTGTACCTGAACCTGGTGTAGCATTTAGTAATCTTCAAGCAGATCATACGGTGGCAAGACAAGTATCCATTGGCCAGAGGAGTGACCATCTTCAGTGGCTAATGGACACTCCTCTGGCCAATGCAATGGATACTACCTTGCCACCGTATGATCTGCTTGAAGATTAGCATTTAGGAACATAGCCCTAGTTAGTCCTTCATCATTTTGAAAATAGTCACCTACACTTGTAACACATCTTACTTATATTTCAGTTCCTCGCGTAACTCAGTCTTTTCCAGCACTCTCCCTGTCCCCAGTGAGCACGTCGGCAGAACGTACTGCACCTGATTTTTCACGTTTTTCTTTGGATGTTTGGTCAACGTTGCATCAAAAGTTTGTCTGTTGCAGACGACATCTTTTCCTATACAGCATCAGAAAACTACAGACAGGCTGTCAACCTTATATGCTCTAATGCAACCTTATGTATGAGACGTTCTGCCAAAGTGCTATGCACAATACATTACGGGTTTCGCGCAGGTGCAGTACGTTCTGCCGACGTGCTTCCCCAGTGTAAGGTTTCATAACATTTCTACCTGGAAGGAAGAAAGAACTAATCAAAGAGAACGAAGAGTGGACAAAAGGAATGATAACTTTATGGTTGTTTTACCCAGCCTCTACCTGGCCTTCCTAAGGGAATTAGGATAGTTGAATTTGGCAAAAATAGAAAATCGACTTTCAAAATCCAGTTTTGCTGCCCTGAAATTGCATTGGATGCCTTTAAATCGTGGTTATACGTTTGTTTCGCAGGAGGAGGACCAGTGCTACGGCAGCAGAACTGTTCGAGTCCTTAGACAGAGTCACAGACGACGATGTCGACGACCTCTGCCAGTGGCTTCTCAGCTTCGACAACGCCATGGACTTTAAGACAGAGCCTGACACTGAAGACCCGAGAGGCACCAAAAGACCCAAGGCAGACGGAACGTTTTGAGCCTTCGAGGAACAAAAGTTTGCCAAGATTTCTCGAAAACTTTCATGTTTAACTCTGTCTGAAAGCAAATTCCAAGCTTGTGCATTACTTTGCAAGTATTCGTTTTTAGCTTATGTTAGTGGTAGAGCTTTTGGGGGAGGCTGATGATATCGCTATTTGGATGAGTGAAACACAGTCAGATGTTTCTTGTGTTGTGGACATTCTTGCACCAGTGGCCTTTTCTTCATATGTCGTTACATGTACGAGCCATTAAAACATGCTAAAGTTAAATAAATACAGTCAAAACTGCCCAAGAAGACCACTCGGGACTGATAAAATCTGGTCTATGTGGACAGGTGGTCACTATGGACAGGATTCTTAGTGCTTGTGTCAATGGAAAAATTATCTAAGGGACAACCAAAAAGTGGTCAGATTGGCCAGGTGGTGACTTAATTATGTAGAGGTGGTCATTTGTACAGGTTTGACTGCATATCAATGGCCAGGTGGTCCTTATGTAGAGGTGGTCACTTGTACAGGTTTGACTGTATATCAATGGCCAGGTGGTCCTTATGGAGAGGTGGTCACTTGTACAGGTTTGACTGTATATCAATGGCCAGGTGGTCCTTATGTAGAGGTGGTCACTTGTACAGGTTTGACTGTATATCAATGGCCAGGTGGTCCTTATGTAGAGGTGGTCACTTGTGTAGGTTTGACTGTATTATCCTGTGCTGGCAAGTTACGAGCGAAACTGAAAGGACTACGAATGGTCTGCTTTCTTTTTTTTGGCTAAACAATTCAGATGCATCAAAGACAAGTTTGTATTAGCAAAGGTTCAGAAGTTACAGAGACAAGAACACAAGATAGATAGACTACTGGTAAAACAGTATAGAATATAAAATAGACTTCTGTAATGCTTTAAGATTTGGCTGAAAACAGTTTCTTCTGTCAAAGATATTCCCTCTCTTACTAGCTGCTGTCTTGGAATACTGGCTCACCTACATGGCAAATGCTATAGCATCAACAAAAATGATGAAAGCAGAACTAGAAATGCTACATGCACATGGAAGACGCAGCTAAATATAGGATACCACACTGCAGTACAGGGCTGTCTCCAGGACCCATCCCTCTGTTACAGAACGGAAATTTGTCTGTGGGACTGGAAAAAACTTAACCCCGTCCTTCCTTCGAAAATATGAACTTCATGACATGAGAATAAGCCTAAAATGACAGATTTTAACAAAAACAAAAATTAACAAACTGGGCTTTTCCTTTCTGAAAACGCGTGAAATGTGTTTCAGAGGGTTTGAATTTCCAAAATTTTCCAGAGCATGCCCTTGGATCCCCCTAGTTGAGCAGGACAGACAAAAATCGGAAGCTGGAGAAAGCCCTCCTGTAGTGTCCGTATCAGATATTCCGTGTCTGTTAAGCTAGTGTTACTGTCGACATTGCCAGTAGAGCACTTGAAAGTTTCTTATAAGAAAGAATTATCATGGTGAAAGCAAATGCGACTATTTTTTCTAAGGGAGGGTATGAGGATTTAGCTAACTGACGTCAACGAAGGTTCTGGATTTGATGTTGACATGTATATCCTGTGAATATTTTGCCTTCTGTGTGCATTTACCTGTCTCGAGAAAATGATAAAAGTAGGTTAAGGATTTTTTCTACGTCTTTTTTGTTGTCGTAATTGTTAAGGATCCGTGACATGTATAATCTTAAAACTTGAGCGTGGTTGATATTTCAGTTCAGCACAGTCCATAGGCTAGAATATGCTGTACGGAAAGTGAAGTCAGTGTACTACTAGGTATATTTTATGTATTTCGTACTAGTAGAAGTACGTTGCACCAGGGTTCCAGCCAGCGCCGGCGCCTCCGTTTGTCTCGCTAGCTGGGATCGTCGCCAGGCCCCGGCGGATGTTATAAATGATCTAAATTGGCTCCGCCGGAAATTTCCTGGAGATCTTGGCAAAATTCAAGCTCTGTCTGTCTTTAAGCCGATTTTTGTCCAACAAATATGACGGAATGGGCAAAATTTTTGTCCGTCATGAGCGGCAAAATTCCGTGAAATGACGGAAAAACGGGCGCTGGCTACAACCCTGCGTTGCACTATAGCTGGCCAACAACAGCAAATCAACAACTCCAAGCACTTCTACTGCAGCTACAAGGTACAACATTCATATAGCAACCGTTTGTTTTTAGTGCAGAAAATCGTGTGTCAGACTTATGATGCACATTAGTGAGCTTTTGTCGTGTAGAGTTGATTTGAAATGTCACGTACTACGCATCCGTGGGATTGAATACTTGTTCTTTGTTGAAAACCTGTCAAGTTTTTGCTGCAATGATTTAGAAAGCGAAGGAGATAGGCTTACAATACTAGGATAACCAAGTACACAGATTCCGTATACAGTAAACTGTAAGTTCATTTACAGTATAGTTTCAACGGCAGTGAGGGGCTCCAATAGCTTTTGACTTGAACTGAACATGTACCAGTTGCAGTGGCTTTGTTGAAGTTGACTTGTGCAATGACAGAGAACGTCTACACCACCTTATGTTAGTTCTCAGACCACCAGAGCAGTGTCTGAGGTAGAAAGAAGTGTACTTACTGTAATTCACTTTGTCTTCATGGTAGCAAAATTTCACGGTCTGAGGAAAATGGACATGTTCACGGAACTTAATCTTCACGGTTGCAGGGAGAGGGGCGAAAGAGAAATAATTTGATAACGGTAATGATAAGTTCATGGTACAGAACTGACGGTCAAAACAGTGAACATAAAAGCACCGCGAAAAAAAACAGGAATTACAGTAGTTTCAAACCCTGGAAGACTTCTTTTATGTCTGAGATACGCGTCGGTAATAATGGGTTAGCTGGTAGCTCTTGTGTACAAAGGTATGGCAACAGCACTACAAAAAAGGATGACGGACATTATTTGGTGGGTTTATACAGCATAATTCAATGGTGGATTCGTAAGTTTTTGAAAGGAGTACTAGTAACGGATTCAGAAAAAGGGAAGTAATGATTGTTGATGTATCATAAACAGGAGTGGTTGGTTGGTTGGTTGGTAATTTTGTCTAACCCTGCTTGCAGATTACTTAGAAGAAGCTGCCATGGTTCTATGTACATAATGATGCATCATTGTGAAGGATATGCCATTCTGTCATCATATATAATAAAAAATCATTTGTTTTAAACGGTTTGTCCGTTTCTTCATTTAAAAACAGTGCAGTGGATTGTATAATTCTGGTCTTTGGAGGGTGGAAATCTGTCTATTTGGCCAATTTCTACTCTTTCCTAGTCTCCACCAGACTCCTTTGCAAGCTGAAGAAATAGTCGGAATCGGTCTAAAAAGGGGTATAATTGGTGAGGGCAATTTGGCAAATTTGACCTACTATGGCTGGCTAACTGCCCTGGCCAATTATACTCCTTTTTAGGTCGATTTCGACTATTTATCAGCCTGCAAAGGATCGAGTCTGGGGGAGACTAACTCTTTCCAACTCCCTCTGAAGCCTGGTAGAGGCTACCCAAGGGGTCTGGTAAAGACTGGGTACCTATGAAGTACAGGTAACAGCCTCCAGTTTAATTCCGGACTACTTCCATATCTCAGCAACCTTACATCTAGATGCCTTTGGGCTAATGTCGTTAACTATAGGTTAAAATGATGTAAAAAATACGTAGCAGCCATCGAGGACCCCTTAGGGTTCTGCAGAATTGGGTTAATCCCTCAATTTCCATTTCCAGAATTCTGCAGAATTCTGCAGAATTGGGTTAACACCTAAGGGGTCCTCGATGGCTGCTATGTATTTCTTACATCATTTTTACCTGTAGTTAACGACATTAGCCATCTAGATGTAAGGTTGCTGAGATATGGGAAGTAGTCCGGAATTAAACTGGAGGGTGTTACTGGTTGAATTGTCTGCCCCTAGTGGGAGTGATGATGATAGTGATAATGTATTCCAGCAGGGATAATTGTCCTATTATGGAAGCTGAACAAACAAAACCTGCTGGAGCTGCTTAGACACATACTGAGAGGAGCACGCCGGCAGAACGTACTGCGCCTGCGCAAAACCTGGATTTTCGCTGGATTTTTGGTCAACGTTGCATCAGAATTTTGCCTGTTGCAGACCATGTCTTTTTCTACACAACATTTGAAAACTATAGACGGGATGTCACCCTTATATACGCGAATTCGACCTTATATGAGACGTTCTGACGAAGTGCTATGCACAATACATTACGGGTTTCGCGCAGGCGCAGGACGTTCTGCCGACGTGCTACTGAGAGGTATTATCAACAAGGCTGTCATGCAGATCTAATCTACAAGCAGATCATATAGTGGCAAGGCTGTATCTGTTGGCCAGAGGAGTGGCCATTAGCCACACCAATTTAATTTGTTGCTTCTCGGATTTGCCTCTTCATTTTTTTCTGATTTGAAAAAAAAAAAAGATTCTGGTTCTGAATCAACTCAAGAATGCTCAAATATTTTGGCCCCAACAGTTGAAGAAAGTCCTTTTCTTCCTACTTGTTACAGTTTTTCCATCTATCAATGCAGTAGTTTGATTGAAAATTTAAAATTCATTGTTTAAATTTTAACCCAGCCTTTTATGTTTGCTTCATGGCTCCTATCATAGCGTTTGGGGCTATAATAGGATGCCCAGGCCTGTTTTTATTTTTTTTTTCGCCCTGTCGCTTATTATTTTTTCTGAAAAAATCTGAGAAGCAACAAATTAAATTGGTGTGGCCTAAGCCACCTTTTGCCACCGTATGATCTGCTTGGAGATTGAAATTGGCTAATGGTCACTCTGGCCAATGGATACTGGAAATGGAAATGGAAAATTTGACATCAATAACATGAAAAATCAGCAAAGTACATGTATGTTTTAATATCGCTATTCTAAAAATGTCTTTTCAAATGTCTTATTTACAATGTCTTATTTTCAACACTTGGCCATCAACTAGCCTTGCTACTAGAATGAAAGTACTAAACATAAAAGTTGTCTGAGTGTTACTATTGTTCATAAGATTGCCTGAAGGAAAAAAAGCTGGTATAACATCACCTTAATCTAGGATGTATCTCTTTTCAGATGTTCTGATTCTGACTGACACTGTACTAAACATTGTCAATATATTACCCTGTGATGATCGTTTGTTTTCTGGAAGACTCTGAAATATCGCATCTAATAAAAGCTGAGTTATTCAACACAGCAGTTCACACACTTCCAAATATTGTTACCATCAATCAAATCAGCAAAAACATACTGACATGCTGATCACCACAGATATTTAAAGTTACAGGGCTGTACGGTTTGATACAAATCTTACAGGATCCCTTGATGCTTCACTATTGGAACACGTCGGCAGAACGTACTGCGCCTGCGCAAAACCCTGATTTTTCACGTTTTTCGTTGGATGCTTGGTCAACGTTGCATCAAAATTTTGCCTGTTGCAGACGATATCTTTTCCTATACAACATCTGAAAACTACAGACAGGCTGTTAACCTTATATGCTCTAATACAACCTTATATGAGACATTCTGCCAAAGTGCTCTGCACAATACATTACAGGTTTTGCGCAGGTGCAGTACGTTCTGCCGACGTGCTCACTATTGGCAGTTTCACTACCAGATAGTCATACATTGATTATATGAGAAGTATACATACAGTATTTTTAAACCCTGGAAGTGCCGGTTTGAAGCTCCTACATTATGACATTCACAAGTCTGTCATCTGTCCACCTTGGAACCCAATCTTCCTTGGCATGAGGTAGACAATGTCTTAGAAATTCACCCTGTAGTGTGGTGAGAGCATTATAGCATCTCCAGTACAGTGTACGAAATACTTTTTTGAGCCAGGTTGCCTAGTGGCAACCTAGGATGAAAGCTAGGTTGCCCATCAAAATTCCAGGTTGCCCCAAATTTCAACTCTTCTACATATGATTAACTTTGTTAGAATGCAATGTGCATTTATACATTTCTGACACAGAGTTGTTTCCCCTTACCTGAAGCGATGAGCTCTTCCATGGGAACTTTTCAATCCCCATGGGCATCCGTACCGCAAAATTTAGGTAGTGCACTGGGCTACCTGGGTGTAGATTTCTGAAATAGGTTGCACCAAGCAAAATATGGTTGCACTGTGCAACTGGGCAACCTAGTATTTCGCACGCTGCAGTGCATATGGACGGAGTAACCTGACCAAAATCTTGCTCCTAGCAACCTTCTCCTAGAGGAAGGGGGCCCATAAGTTTACACCCCTATGTTCTGACACCCCTACAGAGTTCGAAATTCCCCCTCCGAAAAGCAAATGAACTCTATGGTGGCCAAATTCCCCTAGTCAGTTATTCTCCCTATTTGGCTAAATTTTACTGTTTTTGAATCCGCGTTATTAGTCTGGTGGAGACTAGTTTAAGTTATCTCAGCAGCTAAGTCCTCCTCACTTGCTCTCACAGAGCTGTGTTCTTCACCCATCCGGTAATCTCCAAGCAGATGTAGGGGTAAAAAATCGCAATGTTTCCTGACAGGCTGTACTTGTCTGACAGTTGGGGCTGTGGCCGAGGGTTACTCTCCAAGCAGAGGTCTGGGCTTTGGCTTATTTTTGGCGTGTTTTTAGGCTTTTTATCAGGCTTTCTTTTTTGCACTTTTACGCCAACCCCAAAAAAAGATACCAGTAAAAAAAGATACCAGTGCAAAAAAGAAAGCCAGATAAAAAAAGCCTAAAACACGCCAAAAATAAACCCAAACCCAAACCTCTGCTTGGAGCGTAGCCGAAGGTCAGAGAAGACGGGCCACTCAGAAAACGTTAGTACGATTTTCTCCCCCACCAACATCTGCTTGGAGATTACCCATCCTGCACTGCCATGGGTACGTCCTCGTTCTTCGGAGTTTCCGCGGGCGTGAGGTCCGCCTCGGAGCGCGGCGTGTTCTGCGGGAAGGTCGCCGTTGCCCGGGAGACGCGGGACGACCTCCCCGTGACGTTGGTGGCCGTCCGGTCGTCGCGGAAGAGCCCCAGCGGCGAACTGTGGTGGCGGCTGGTCGTGGCGGTCTCTCCCGTAGCGGTGTCGGCGCCCATACTCAGGATGGTCAGGGGACGAGCTGACAATCACAAGGGTTTGTATTTGGTCAGTTTAGTTTATTTTTTATTTATTTATTTTATTTATTTATTTATTCGGCTGAAGACACAGCCAAGGCTGCCCAACTAGCACGGGGCTATTATTAAGGGCTAACCTTGAGGCCAGTCACTGTAGACTTTGCACCATCGCACACCAGTTTAGTTTATTTATTCGCACATGTTAAAAACAAAATACATTATATAAATAACAACAAAAGAAAACGAAAATAAAATTTTTACATGTTTTGAAACGGACTCAAACATTAATGAATGTAAATGTTACGATTGTCTTTTAGAATGTCACCAATGTCATTATTTGCACTAGTCTAGTTTTGTAATGAAATCCACAATTCAGCAAAATAGCTGGGAGTGATCTTAAGTTGAATAAACCATTCATTCATTCATTCATTCATTCATTATTTCATTCATTCATTCATTCATTCATTCAAAACATGCCAGCGGTGGAAATGAAGCTATGAGGCTTGTTCGAGTGAGTGACTGAGTGAGTGAGTGAGTGAGTGAGTGAGTGAGTGAGTGTGTGTGTGAGTGAGTGACTGAGTAAGTGAGTGAGTGAGTGAGTGAGTGAGTCGTAAGTGAGCGAGCGAGTGATGTTCCAACTGAACTCACCATGTGGTGGCTGCTCCTTGATGCTTGACAGGTACGTTATGCTGTCTTTGGCAGTGATGAACTTTGGCTTTTCTCTGGGAAAGGCAAAAGTGTTCGAGTCAATACAGTATACTTCATCAAGATGCTCTTGAGCTAGCCTGACTAATCGCGCTCCTGGCGGCCGGCCACCCCGAAGGTCTTGGGGTGGGGGTCATTAACCTCTGGCCGAGAGCTTGTAAACACAGGCTACTCTTGAGCATACTAGCTTTGTTCTGGACATTGCAAATCCATCATCATGATACTCCAAAAGTTGCAAACTTTCAACAATAATGGATCATATTGTCACTATAAATTAAAGTAGATTAGCTTCTTAGACCTGTTAGAACTGTCAACTCCCAGAACTGTTAGTACTGTTAGATAAATAGCAATAACAACAGTTATTATGTATGTATGTATATCTTTCCAAACATTGTACCTGCTACAATTGTCATGCAATAAAGTTCTTCTTCTTCTATATATATATAATATAACAGAATATCTAAGTTTTGATCTAGAAAAATCAAAAGTTTTAGAAATGTCCCTTTGCTTACGGTATGGGTGGAAGTCCAATGCGCTTGCTGTGATTCCAGCCCTCCAGGAAGGAGGGAGATATCTTCCCGTACCTGGTGTGGTACAGAAGCACCTTCACCAGGTAAGGCTGCTCTCGGCATCTGGGAATGGAGACAACACAGGAAAAGTTCCAGAGAAAATATTTATTTGATATCATAATGACTTTAAGGCCATATTGATTTGATATGGATGACATCCTATGGGAATCTGAAAACTGATGCGAGCGTGCGAATGAAAAACAAAAGTTTGGCACAAAAAGTTGCCTTCATCATAAAATCTACGTGGTCATGAAGTCTGAACAAATGACTAAACACACAGAGTATGGTATGGAATAATAGACTCTTCATTTTCATTTCTTCACATTTTTTCCTTAAATTGACTTTGGCATTCTACGACATTAGTATAATTGTTTTCCAATATTTTTTCGCAATCTACGGCATATACATGTATTTGCGAAGGAACGAAGGGGCATAGAACTCTTATTTTGTGGATGTGTCTTTGTTATACATTATTGTTAGGTTGGGGTTGGGAATACGAAGTTCAAGTTCGATAATGGGCATTCTAGTGGCTTTCCAGTTCCGATTCCTTGTATTCTGTACTATTCGTAGCAGTCATTACACCGTACCTTCTTAGCAGCTGCCTTTCTGCAGTGTGGTCGAACGTGAGATATCCCAGGGCCACTGCAGCAGAGTACCGAACCTGCTCAGTCTGCGACAACATCAGGCGACACAGCAGTTCCACTCCATTGATGGACACTATGGCCGCCGGGACTCCTGCATGCAGCAACACACAACAAACGATGTGGGGTAGTTTACCATATACAGTATCAAGGACAGAAGGGCCCATGTAAGGAAATATGTATTGGAGAGACTGAAAGATCACTCAAGGTTAAGGTTCTCAGAACAGAAATGACCTAGCTCGACTTCTTAGGAAGTCTCACAACACATACATAATTATAGAATCGCCTGCCGTGGACATTTGGTTTCATTGGATAAAGTAAGAATCTTGGACTCCGAGCCAGACTTTTTTGCATGTGGTGTTAAAGTGGCATGTCTACATGAGGGCATTACAACCATCTCTCAAGAAACACGAGGGGCGCCACAGACTTTCTGCAACTTACGATCCACTGCTCATAGAGTCATGTGTGTCATCTGCATAACGTGACGTCACGGAAGCGATGGATTGCTCATTCCTTGACAAAGACTGGAGTTGTACAGTCGAAAATTTTCTAAGGGACCAGCAAAAAGTGGCCACATTGGCCAGGTGGTCACTTGTACCGGTTTGACTGTAATAAATATACATAATACTATGCCTTACCTGCTCTTGTATGTGCCAGTCTTGCCAGACAGTCACACGTCAGGGCCTGAATTTGTTCCTTCTGGGAGAACTCCAGCAGATCCACCAGCAGTTTGATGCCTATGGCGGAGGAGGACGCCTGGTCTTCATCGGGTACGATCCTCGCCAAGACCACGATCTGGGTGGGAAGTGGGAAGAGGTCAAGTTCGTCACCAATTTCATAGTTTCTTGATTTGAATTGCAAGATTCAGCTGCACCCCATCAACTCTTGACATTGAAATATGCTGCGCTGCTTTATTTGTACAGCTGCTGGAGATCTGATTAGACGGATTTTTTTCAGGGTGGCGGATACATTGTTTAATTTCATATCTTTTAACTTATTATGACCTTTATATGTTTCTAGGGGAGTTGGCCTGGCAGAGGAACATATTGTTGTTCCTGTTGCCGGCTCCCCTTGTATCTTAATTCTGTAAAGGGGAATAGATATGAAATAAATAAAATAAATATATGTAACCTGGTGGAATTATGTTAGCAGATGATGATGGTGTTAGTAGATGTTACATAATAGCTCCCCTGGAATGCACCTGAACGTCTGCAGTACTCGTCTTTAGACTCCAAGAAGGTGAGGAAGTTGTGCATGCACAGGGTTAGGGTTAGGGTTAGCATCGTCGGTAGTGTTTGGTTGACGTTTAGTATATGTTTGTTACATCATAGCTCACCTGGAATGCCCCTGAGCACCTGCAGTACTCGTCTTTAGACTCCAAGAAGGTGAGGAAGTTGTGCATGCGCACTCCGCCGGACTCCGCGATCTCCCTCTGCTGTGCAACGTTGTTGAAGGCGAAGGCGGCCAGAGCCTCGCCCGCTAGCAGCTTCACCTGCTCGTTCTCCGAGTACAGCAGCCTCAGGATGTGGATGAAGCTGAAGTCCAGGTTTTCAGCGATGTGCTCTTCATTTTCTTTGTTTGCTGCAAAATATCAGAATAAATCTTACACACTGCCAACATTTGTTTTATGCCACTTACCTGCCAGTTGATAAGCTTTTAAACTATGAATACACATTGTTCATGTGCTCTTCATTTTCTTTGTTTGCTGCAAAACATCAGAATAAATCGTCACTCTTACATACTGCCAACATGCTAATGATGCTGTAGTAAAAAGGGCGCTGTCCCTAGTGCTGAACATGCTATCCTAATGCTAAAGGTGCTGTTTCTAGTGACAAGGGTGCTGTCCCTAGTGCTGAACATGCTATCCTCATGCTAAAGGTGCTGTTTCTAGTGACAAGGGTGCTGTCCCTAGTGCTGAACATGCTATCCTCATGCTAAAGATGCTGTCTCTAGTTAAAAGGGTGCTGTCCCTAGTGCTGAACATGCTATCCTAATGTTAGGGAAGCTGTCTCTAGTGCCAGGCCTTACTTGCCAGTTAACAAGCTTCAACTATGAATACACATTGTACATTTATTATAAATACTTGTGCCATAAGGCATTTCTCTTCAGTTGAAGTAAAATGTGCTCTGTAACTATAAGGCAGTTTTGTAGGCAAAAAAAACACACAAAAGAAATGGCTTCAAGAGAAGAAACAGACTGAGAACTTCTGTAGTGATATATCTTCGTTTGATAGTCCTTCATTTACAAACACGGTGTCCTACAAGCTTCACATTTAAACAGTATTGTGATATACAATAACATCAATAGCAAATGTACTAAATAATTAAAAAAGAGTCCAAGTTTGATATGTATTAAAGTAAGAGCTCTCAAGAACTTCCAAGACCACCTACCCAAAGCAACACATGCCAGGGTCAAGGCCGCTTGCACCTGGATGAGTTCGTTCCTGGAGTTGACCATCAGGGCGATCAGAGACTTGATACCTCTCGCCTGCTGGACGGTTGCCTGGTTCTTTGGGTGTGGCACGTAGCCCGTCCCCACGCAAAGATGGCGGATAGCGTTCATCGCGCATGCAACAATGTACTCCTTGTCCGATTTCAGCAGTCTGACCAACGGCTGGACGCCGTTTGCGTGACCAATCAGCGTCGCCTTACTGTGCGGACCCTGCGCGAGGACCGCCAGCCCTTCCGCGCCGATGTAGTGCAGCGTTTCCGACAGGGACGTGACGAATTCGATCAGGAGCGGAACTCCCATCATTCCTGCCATCGATCGTCTCTCGTTCAGATCCTCCCCCGCGAGAGCCCACAGCGCCATGGCAGACATCTCCTGAACATCCGGCGCTCGTGTTCTCTTTAACAGCTGTATCAACGGCATGACTGCTCCCTCCTCTAAGATAGCCTTCTGGGCAAAGTCATTGCCATCAGCCAAGCAGTATAAGGCTTCAATGGCACTGAGTTGTATGTCCTTGTTTCTCACCCTCACTAGCATGATCAGCGGAGAAGCCCCGTACTCGTTGACGTACCTCTCTTGGTTGTTCTTGTCCCCTCGAACCATCTTACCGATTGCCATGGTCAGCGACAGCACCAAAGCTTTGGACGTACAGTCTTCGAACAGATTTACGAGGGTGGAGAAGAGTCCCGGGGTTCCACCCACGATGGTTCGATGGTCGGGGTCCGATTCTGCGATGTTTCCCAAGGCGTCGATCGCTTGGACGAAAATGTCGTTGTCGTTGATTGTTTGACACACTTTAACGATCGCCGGGATGGCACCGTTTGAAACAACCGGGTCTGCGTACTGCTTCTCCTTACACAGCTCCTTCAGCACGACAAGCAGAGGAAGGAGCAACCCTTTGTTTTCTGTCTTTAGCAGCTTGACGGAGGGTGGGATACCCCCTCCTTTCAACACCTGCTGCTTTACCCGATCGTTTTCGATGATGTTCACCAGGACGTTGAAACCCTGAATTTTGGCCTCCTCTCCGACGAAGCCCGTGATCACCTTGACGATCGCGAGCACTCCGTCGGAGTCCACGAAGGGTTCGAGGTTGGGACTGGGCCCGTCTTGCGTTGCAGCAGTCAGGATTCGCAATACCTGGAGAGGTTCGAAACAGGTGCATGATTGAAGTTATGGCTGCTGACATCATATTTAATAAGAACAGAGGCAAGACCTTCCTGTAATGTGAGCTGTCATAATTCTGCCAGGTACCAAAAAAAGGGTATCGAAATAAACGAATAAACGAACGAAGGTACTCTAACACTAGCCTGGGTGCCATCCTGGTTAGTTTACGTCCGCTCCCACAGTCGCTAGTCGGTTGGTCAGTAGCAACTGTGGGAGGGGACATAAACTAACCAGGATGGTACCCAGGCTATCCTAACACTGCCACACTATATAAAACAGCGAATTCAAAGACTGATCTACTAAATGCTGCATCAGTAATTCCCCAGGTATGGCTGCCACACTTCAGATATCCAGGTGTTCAGGACATTCTTAAAAAGGCCTCAATACCACCATTTTTATATATGTGGCAGTCTTAGGGTTACCTGGAAGAATTAGAGTTGACGTTAGATGATGAAAAAGACCCTTCTATTATCTTCTTTGCTGAAGACATTGGCTAATAGTACTATTTTTACATATAGATATCATATCAACTTATATAGATATCATATCAATACTCCTCAGCCTTGAATAACTCTCTTATCGACAAATAAAAAAGCACTTAAAATTTTACAGCCCAATGTTTATTTGCACGGTAGCCACTGTTATGGTTACCTAGCAATAAATATGCCTGCAGCGTTACTTAATTAAGTTTCATTGCCCTACTTACATCACAAATTAATGTAGACACAACAGGTAAGAGGTTCAAAGTCTAACACCTGCTGATAAGGTGTATTCTAAAGCCCATCACGCCACATGGCCACACTTCTAGCAAGGTAAAGCAGACAGTTACTGGCTTTTGAGTCTTTACAAAACTTTCCATCTGTAAGATATTGTCCATAGACTTCTTTCAGATGCTGCACATACCTTGATCAGGCATTGTAATGCTTGCTTTGTTTTTTTGTAAGTCCACCGACTCTTTAAGTCAACATAATTGAGTCAACCTGTCAAACTCCGAGATATAAATCTACCTGAATTGACAGGTGTAACCTATAATTACACCTGATAACCATCTGTTCACCTGTGCAGACAGAACTGCAGGGCTGGAGTAATCTATAAACACTCGGTTTACAACAAAGAAAAGGTATTGAGCTGACTGGATATGTATTACACTCACTGCAGTATAGGTGTAGCTGGGTTATTCTCTACCTTTGTATGTCACATAATCTGTCGCTCCTAGGGGACTTAAAAGGGTGTCTGCTACACACAATACAACAACCTCAGGCCTAGTATTACCTTGCGATATGCAAGATGCCCCTCTAAGATAAGGGCATGCAAAAAAAAAGATGGGACATTCTATTGGTTTAATATCATTAAAAGCTATAAACAGCATGCAATGAAAACACAAAATGTCAAAATGGTAAAAACAGCTCATTCATTGTAATCCTTATAGAGGTATCCAAGTGATCAAGACACTTTGGACAGGTTTTTTGTGGCATTATGAGAATGAATGTTATATAAATAATTGCACTTAAGTGGAACCCTCCAATAAACTGTAGGTTTTTGGGTTCAAATGCACATTCTTTTTTCTACATTATTTACTAAAACTGACCTGTTTTTATGTGCAAATAAACAATAAACAAATAAACAAATAATACCTGATCATACATTAAAAGGATTCAAAAGTCAGACGTTGATTTACCTTCCCAGCAGCCTCTGCTTCCTCATCCTCCGACGAGGAAAGAAACTTGATGAGGTTTTTCCAGACGGGCAGTTTCGGGTTGTCGAGCTTGATGAAATATTCCAGCGTTTCCACAAAGTTCTTGGTAGCAGCGATCTCGACCACGCCGTGGTTCCTGTTGTCCTTGTAGTCGATCTGTGCACCTAGGAGAAAAAAAAAACAGGTCGAAAGACATTTAACAACTTCTACACTGCATCTTCTGTATCTGTACATCTGTATAGCCGGTATAACTGTCCTTCGGCGTAACTCACCAGCTTCTGTATCTGTATAGCCGGTATAACCGCCCTTCGGCGTAACACACCATCTTCTGTATCTGTATAGCCGGTATAACCGCCCTTCAGTGTAACACACCAGCTTCACAGGCACGTGGTGCGGCGGCAGCTGGCTACATTATACCGAACGACTTGTTACACTTAACTTTAAATTTTGCACATCTAACTCTAAACATTGTTTAAAACTATCTAGTGATGATGACCCTACTGTACTTGGTAGCAGCGACTTCCACTCTATGATAGTTCTAGGAAAAAATGAGTTGTGTATCTTAAGATTAAGAGACTAGCAGCATATTACTGCCTAAGGACTGCTCTCAAAAAGGACATCAGTAAACCTACCAAGGTCCAGGAGTTTCTGGATCATCTCGATGTTTCCGGACATGGTGGCACAGAGCAGCGGTGTGGAATGGAGGTTGTCCTGGGTCGTAAACTCCAGCTGGTCCTCCATGGCGGTGACGAAGCGCTCCACCGACTTCACGTAGCCGTTAAAGGCGGCATGGTGGACGTGGCCCCACCCTTGTTCATCCACCTCGTTCATGACTAACAGGTGGTTTGGAAGTCCTTCTCAGTTTTCAACTTTTACGACAGTTTTTTCATCTTTGGATGATCGACATGATGTACCTGTGAAAGCAAGCAAACCAAAGTGATAAGTTATATGGCATCTGTTGACAGTCTTTAACATTCTGTGAATAGTTTCATCAGGTTGGTAAGTCACTGAATCAAGAGACTCTTTTTACACAACCGAGTGTTTTATTCAGCCGACGTTTTGGCGACCGTCTGTCACCTTCCTGAGGGCAATTTTGACTCGTTCACATTGCATAGCACAGGTGTCGCTGCTATAGTACTGCATACTATAGTGTCGCTATAGTATGCACACTTCAGATATCCAGGTGCATGCAGCCATTGCCAAAAAAGTCTTGCCTAACAAACTATGAACAAGGAGGTTTAAAAAGAGATTGTTGCTATGAAGAAACAGCCTTGACCTACTATACCATACTATGTTTCAACCCTAGCATTAAACATATTCAATGCTTCCGTTTCCGACTTTGCAAAGTGCAAAAAGTACCATTTAAATACCACAACTAACTTTTAAAGGACCGTTTTGTGGACACCATGCAGATCCGTCAGCTAAAAAACTGGCTCAAACTGGTGGCAAAACAGAACACACAAAAGTTTGCATATGACTCCAACGTATCAAGTGTCTATACAAACACAAATACTGCTGCGCAAACAAGAACAAAGCACCTTTCTCTTACATGAAGGCAAAATAGCCAGAAGCCCTGACAAGAAGTCGGTCCGCATATGAACAAATTAGGCTGCGAGGATAATCTTTTGTGGTGAGCATTTCTTATGCGTCAGCAGTCAGCTACTTGCTTTGTCATGGATAGTGCCGATTACAAGCAATTAAGGTACTCAATCTCGGCCTACATTTTCGGACGGCAGAGCCTTGATACCAGTGGCACACTCCTGGTTGGGTTTCAGTTCTTTGTGAGGAACGTTTTATGTAAAGACACTGATTCCCTTGCATGAAGAGACCCACACCTTGAAAATCCCACCACACCTTTAAAAAAACTGAACTCTGGCCAAGACCTTAAACTAGTGTCATGCTTATACTATATATGCAATAGTCATTTGTGGTGAACCAGAAATACAGAATTAGTGTGTTACTTAATACTCTTCCTGTTAAACTTTTAAGTATAAGAAAATGGATTCAAAACATAGAAATTGCCCAAACCAGCATGGATCCTTGTTGCTGTTCTATTTATACAACTACACAATAATATACATATATATCTATCTTTGTATGTAGTGTATATATATATATATATATATATATATAGCGTAATTTGTAGTGTAGACAATTATTACGCTATTCATAAACCTCTTTTAAATCACATTGAAGATGGAAAAAGTCCACTTTGACGAATTGGGAAGACTGAATGAACAACTTTTAGACAACTCTTTTTCTCTGAACCAATACTACCATAACCAGCTGCAGGTGTAATAAATTAATCTAATTACAACATTTCATGACAACAGAATCATTTTGGACTTTTTTTGTACACGGAACTGTAAGTATTATTATTATCTTTATTACTATTATTATTATTTTGTTATTTTCATTACCTGTTTATATTAACGTAATTGCAACAGCATTATATTTATTTTGTTTAGGGTAGGCCCAGTATATAAACCTTTAAGGTTTCAGGCCTCCCCTGCATGTTTATCATTGTTATTATTTATTGTTACTATGTTTTTTTATCTATGTGCAAAATACAAATAATAATAATAATAATAATAATAAAAGCTAATGCTTGTGGAGAGACCTATTAGTCCAAGTTCTTTACTCGGTAGCAGCACTAAGGGTTATTCAATGTGGGCCAGCTAAGCAAACGTTCTTCAGAAAACTGTTGGACTGGAAAAAAACAAGCAGTGCGAACTATGGGATCAGCTTTGTTTGTTTAAGTTGAGAAGTGCTCGATGTTCAAGAGTGCCAATGTGGGTGTTGTTCCTTAATGGTTCTTTAACAGGTAGTACAACACAAAACGGTTACCCATACGTTAAAACTGTGTTGCTATGATTCAACTTGTTCGATTCATTTTCATCATTTGGAGACGGCAAATGTGCATGTTTTTTTTTTCCTAGTATAGCATTGGTACGTGTTTGTTCTTGGTCAACAGCAACCTATTATATGACAGTTACTAGGTTAGTCAAACCATCTAATTGGGCACACGGCAAATACAATTTGCACGTTCTTCAGAACTATGAAGAAACAAGAAATGTGATCATACATGTAGCGTTACGTATACTTTTGGGTTACTAGTCAAAAGATGTAATACATGTATGTATGAAAGAGAGAAATAGCTAATTACAAAATAATGGCTTCGTGTAGAAACAATATATCACCCCGTTTCACAATCAATCAATAATAGATAAAAATGTTTTCCAAAAAAAAGCAACAACAGAATTTGACAGGGATCGAAATCGATCAGTCGATTCAGTGTTACCCTGTGAGACACAATGTTATCTACACTTGTTGGCCTTTCTAAGAGGCATTATTTATTAATGTCCAAAGCCTTTAGGCTTAGCTCTTTTATTTGCTGAGCTCATCAGCTCTTGTACTGTACCATGGAGGTAAAAATTATTGAACCTCCTTGCTGTACTTAAAACTGGCTTTCAAAATGTGTCAAACTCCTTTTTCCTGAAACATTTTTGGAGAAAGAATTGAAGCCATCTTGTGAAATAAAAAGATACAAAGAAGCCTCTGATGTGACTTAATTAAGTCCTGCTGTATAAATGGGAGCCAAACACTGGTAAAAGTAGAGGTTTGGTTTTCTGACTTTTTTCATGTGAAAAAAACTAATCAAATGAGTGTGTTTTAAACTAGAATTATTTTGTTAACGTTAATCCTTGTGACAACATTGCAACGTGTCTATCTATTTGCAGCATCTTCTTGTTATATTTGCAGTGTCATCGTTTCACTGTAATGATGTTTTCATAAACTGTGTATGGAAACAGGACAGCTTGTTTACAGGACAAACTAAAAGTGACGGGAAAGCAAGACGTTTTCAGTCCCTTAACCTTAACGTTATCCTTCTTTTAGACACGTAGACAGGTGTAACACAGGTGGGAAGTCACGACACAAAAGCCTAGTCAAGACTCTCTTGAATAATTCAGGCTAAAATTACATGCCAGAAGTAGAAAGAGCAACAACACGCTACCGCGTATACCGCAACAACCACAAGCCAAAGTTCGTAACGCTACTTTCGTGAAGACACACGAAGATCTGAAGGTGCTCTATAAGACTTGCTTGTCTCACCTATGTACCTGTGGATTGTTCAAGACGTTCTGCTGGTCTCAGGGGGCGTCCATGTCGGAGTTCCTCCGCCCTAGCAACTCGTGTAGGCGGCTCCGGTGACTACGCTAGGTTACCAGACTGCCAACCCCCGGAAACAAAACACCCAAACCAAACACCGCACATCATGCGTGGCAATCCGTTTCCTTAGGTCGTGCCATTCTGCGGGGGGAAAATGTCAGATATATCCTTCTTTCTTCTCAATGTTTCACACGATTCCTACGTAATCATGTTTGATATCAATTTTTGAACGCGTTAAATAAAGGAAAATCTAAGTTTTAGTGCAATAATGTAACGCTCGATGTATAATAAGTGACAACCACCTGTTGCGTTTTTACGCGCACACCCCTATCTCCAATAATGGACGAGTCCCAAGATGAAACGACACCATTTGTGGACAAACCTGTCGCCCTCTTTTGTGAATTGGTCACCTTCGGACAAACCACTTGACTAGGGCCGTGTTGAATATAGTTCTTCAACAGAAGGGCTCTACATACAGGACCAGACAAGCTTGTACATAATCTCCTGTGTGTGGTTTGGGGGGAAGAGGCGGCAAAGCTACCGGGGCTCACTGGCGCAGCTCTTTCGGCACGCACGCAACCGGCTAAAAATAAAACGATCGGTTCTGCTTGGAGATTGTAAACATGACTTGGCTGTTGCCAAGCAAGGAGGGCGACAAAAATCTAGCCTCTCAAAATAACCCTCCGTTTAGATTACTGTAGTTACGGTCAGGTGGTTGGTTCTGTTTTACAAGGCAGTTTGATTTTCAACGTTTTTGATCGTGTATTTATTGGCTACAAGAGGTAACGTTAACAATGGAAGCTGAGTTGTTGATAATCGCATTAAAATAGCTGACTTGTCTGTAACGTTTTAACTCTATCATCCAGCCGAGCCAACTGCGACCACACTACGAAAGGCTTGAATGCTAAAAAAAGAAAAGAAAAGAAAGAAAAAAAAAAGATGTGATTTTTTTGCACGCTTGCAGCAGTTTTGGGGTACCAAGTAGCCTCTACCAGGCTTTGGGAGGCAGCTGGGAAGAGTAGAAGTTGGCCAAATAAGACAGATAACACGGCAGGGGAGTTAGTCCGCAAGAGACTACATTTTGGATGCGGCAAAATGCCGCCTCCTGAAGCCTGGTAGAGGCTAGGTGTGAAGAAGATGTCATCTATACAATCAAATCAGTACTCCTAACCAAAGGGAGCAATTGGCCAGGTCCTGTCAAGCAAACAGACAGACAGCATTATGAGTCTGTTGTGTAACTATGTAATTCTTTCATAGTTGATACAGTTCTATTGCAATCAGTGACTGTTCATCTATAGTTACAAGTCTAGTGTACTCTTGTACATTTAAAACATAAGAGATATGATCTTATGTGCATGGGGGTCCCTGTGCAAATATACAATGCATTCTCTGTTCATGAAAATTGCACATTTACAAATAATACAGTTGGAACTACAGAACCTATGTTTGTTTCTTGTGCTGAAGTTGACAGAACTTTTGTCACACACAATTCGTGAATTTGTTAATACATTGTATTGTATATTTAGATAATTTTAGATGCAGAGTGAAACTTTCGTCCGGCTGTCACACATATAAGCAAAGCATATCTAATGCACATCGAGGAAGCTGGCATATTCTGTAAAAGGGCACCATTAAATTAGTCCTGTACAAATTTGACAGAAGCACTCCTGGGAATTATACAAACAGGGCTGTTGTCGGGCTCAGGATACATTTAATTCTTCATTTCATTTGATTGCCCCCATCTGAGATAAATAAATCTGTTAATGAGCATTGATGTCATTTGACCTAATACCTTAATTCATGTCATTATTGCAGCAGGGGTGCTACGACAAATCAATCAATGTGATGTGCAGAAAAACTGCCAATAGGATAATTAATTGCATTTCTAATTGTTAAATAGTCTGACAGCTAATGAGTAAATTTGGGAATACCCATGCAGCACAAGTTCATTATGTTTACAGCAGATTTGACATGGAATGTTTTCCTGACTCCTTTCAGAGAGCTCCTCGGCACCATACCTTGTATTATGTGGTTTTTAAGAACTCTTGACCAAGGGTCTTGCTATAACAGAACAACAGTTTGTGATGGCTTGAATAGCAAAGTTCTTTATTCACAACCACCTTTTTAACAAGAGCTGACGATTTGATGACCGTCTGTCATCTTCTAGCCTGGGTGCCATCCGATATTTGTAACGGCCAGCCCGAAAAATGGCCGTTACAAATATCGGATGGCTAGGTAGAAAATGTAACAGTAACACCTAAGCTTCAGTGCACAAGTAAGGACCAGTCATATTACTCCTGATGAAGATGACAGACGGTCATCGAAACGTCGGCTTTTGTTAAACAAGTGGTTGTGAATAAAAAAACTTTGCTATTCAATCATTCACCAACCTGATGAAATTATTCACGGAGTTTGTGAAGGCATTTAACTGCCTTGTTTTTGTGAAGTAAATTTGATCAGTGATTCTAGTGCCACAGATCGGGCCTGACGACTTGGACTTGCTGCGTCCTCTTCTCTGTCTCCTGTTTCTGGTGCGGACCAGCGACGTTTCCGAATTTTCTGAGTCTGCGTGATCGCGCTATTCTGGTCACCTTTTCTGTGTATGAGATTGTCGTCGGTGTTCGGTAGTCTACTGTCTGAGACAGCTGCAGTACCGCTCGAGGGCGCTTGGCTGTGCATCACGTAGAGTTTAGCGTTCGTCTTGGCGTATCTTCCGTTCTCTCCGTCTCCCGTGGTTGGCAGCGTTCCTTCTGGTTCGGAACACGTCTGGACGGGGATGGCCATGTAGCCACCGGGCCCGGGCTGCAGGACTTGTACGTACTGGGGCAGCGCGCGGTTCGCCTGCTGTAGCACGGGCACTCCCACTTGGATCAGTGGTGAGCCATGCTGCAGTCCTGGCCTACTGCTGCTAGGGGGCGCAGCTACGTGGTTCCTCTGGTGGTGGTGGTGGCTGAAATGTGGGCTTGCCTGATGTTGCATAGTCGCAGCAGTCTGCAGCATGACTGGTGCCGACTGCTGCAGCGAAGGGCTGGCATGCTGTCCATGGCTACCAGGAATCTCTGAATGAGGTAAAACAAATCCAGTTCCCATTTCGCTCCCAGCAGAATCTGTGTGTTCTGAACCGTGCGTGTCGTGAGGTTGCTGCTGCTGCGATGCCAGTTCTACTCTGTTTATTCTGTTATTTTGGGACGAAGGTGACGACGATGATAACCCAGTAAAATCAGTCCTTTCCTTGGTACCTTCTGTCGCCTGTTTCGCCCTCCCATGCTCTTGGTTTAGTCCGTTTACGTTGTTTGACAGCATGAGTGATATGCAGGTGTCCCCCACTGTTAGGGTGTGGCACTGCAGGCTGTATTTGGAGAGAGTCCGTTCGGGTCGACACGAGGACCACCCCTGTCCAACCACAAAGAATGGATGGTCCACCGTGGATTCAACGGTCACCTACAACGAGAAGATAATGAGATGACAATGTTTTTTCCGGAATCTAACTGTTAAAAATGTCAAGACTACACCAATTTACCCAGTACATGCATTACCTTGGTTCTCTGACATTTTAAGGTGAAAATGCAGCAAGCAGATATATAGGAGTTCAGGATTCTCTGTCACTATGGAAACCAGCACAAATTAACACAAAATTCAAGGCTTTATAAGATGTTCCCAATTCTCCTGGACCACTAGTACTGGAAGAATAGCTGTTAAGCTAAATGCGGATCCTAATAAAGTCAAAGTCAAAGTCTCCTGACTTAGGTGTTGGTCATCAAGCTTCTATAGGGGCCTGGCCAGTGCTAGAAGCGTGATGTAGTCAGGCTAGCTATATGGAGGCCTGACCAGTGGAAGGGCTGCTAGAAGCGTGATACAGTCAGGCTAGTGGCCTGACCAGTGGAAGGGCTGCTAGAAGTGTGATGTAGTCAGGCTAGAGGCCTGACCAGTGGAAGGGCTGCTAGAAGCGTGATACAATCAGGCTAGTGGCCTGACCAGTGGAAGGGCTGCTAGAAGTGTGATGTAGTCAGGCTAGAGGCCTGACCAGTGGAAGGGCTGCTAGAAGTGTGATGTAGTCAGGCTAGGGGCCTGACCAGTGGAAGGGCTGCTAGAAGTGTGATGTAGTCAGGCTAGAGGCCTGACCAGTGGAAGGGCTGCTAGAAGCGTGATGTAGTCAGGCTAGGGGCCTGATCAGTGGAAGGGCTGCTAGAAGTGTGATGTAGTCAGGCTAGAGGCCTGACCAGTGGAAGGGCTGCTAGAAGTGTGATGTAGTCAGGCTAGAGGCCTGACCAGTGGAAGGGCTGCTAGAAGCGTGATGTAGTCAGGCTAGGGGCCTGACCAGTGGAAGGGCTGCTAGAAGCGTGATATTGGCCTGACCAGTGGAAGGGCTGCTAGAAGCATGATATGTACTGTAAATCACTTCGCACACATATGTTCGCGTTAGCAAAAGTTCGCGGTCTGAGAAATATGTGTTTGCGGTGGCGGCAGGTGCAGCAAAAAGAAAGCGAATTATTGGTAAATGGCAATGCTAAGTTTGCGGTACAGAAGTGACCGTGAAAACTGCAAACATAAAAGTACTGTGAAAAAAAATCATGGTTTACAGTAGTCAGTCTAGGGGTCTGACCAGTGGAAGTTCTGCTAGAAGTGTGACATAGTCAGGCACACTCAGCCTCACTGCAGCAGCTTACCAGGTTCTTGTCGTGGCCCACAGCGAAGGTGATGTGAACCAGTCCCGCGCTGGAGCCGTCCTCCATGGTGATGCGCACCACCGTGCTGGACGTCACGTGATGCGGTGACGACGGGCCGGACATCTGCAGGAAGTCCTCCGTCGTCACGTCCTCCACCCGTTTCAGCTCGCCTCCCGCCAGCTGGATCACCGAGCCCCTCATGAAGTGGCCCAAAACCTGGCTGCCGTGAGAGAGAGCAATGGCGGAAGGTGCGGGGGGAGGGATGGGAGCAAGGGTGGCCCCGGGAGGGATCGCTAAGTGTGGAACGGTGGACGGGATGGGGTGTACGGTGTTCGTAGATGACAGATGGGGAAGGGAGGTAGCAGAGAAGGTATCGAGGTACTGTACAGCGGATGCCTGTGTCCCGATGGCTTGTGGCAGGATGATGTTCGGCCACGAGGGAAGTTCGCAGGGCAGGGTGCTGTCCATCCTGCTGCCTGGCGTGCGAGTGTTGACCACAATGCTACTTCCAGCCCCCTGTACCACCCGGCCATGATTCACGACAGCGCCGGGTTTCTTAAAGACGTCGTCGTCGGATGCAGACGTCTTGACGCTGTTGGGTGACAGGACTGTTTCCCCTCCACTGCTCGGCGGCACGCCGAGGTTTAGTTTCTGAGAGCCAGTCTGGAGAGTTAGAATGTTCCGCATGTTGGAGGTTGGCATCAAGACCTCCCCCGTCCCTGCATGCGACACTTGTACGCCATTTTTCCGAGGGTCTAGTCCGTCTGATGACTGTCTACTCGTTTGTGCTGGAGTATGTTGTTCTGGGTTTGCTTCCTGGGCCATATAGAGCTGGGACTGACTGGACGTCCCTACAGAAGTGGCTGGATCCATCTGTCGTGGTATGCCAAGTTGTGACGGCACCAGGGGTGGCTTGTTACCCTGGCCCTGTGCCTGCTGGATGTGGTTCCCCATGGTTGCCAACATGGCGGAGTAAGACTCGATCTGCGGATATTGCCCGAAAGCTGAGGGGAGATACCCGGAGGAACAGTACTGTCCAAGGTAGGGAGCTCCCACGTATGGACCCGAGGTGGGGAGAGCGGTCACCGGTCCTGATCCGGTTGCTATGGTAGCAATGGAAGGGACATGGGAGGAGATGGGTTTAGCAGATGGAAGTGGCGCTGAGGAGGAGTAGATGGACGAATAAGGTGTGGTTGGGTAGGATACAGGTGTCGCCTCTCCTGGAAGCTGCGCTATACTCCGCGCTTCCAGAGATGCAGTGGACGGCGCAAGGGGTGTGCTTGTCAGATGTCTCTCGCTGTTAATAGCAACGTCAGCCAACCGGTTTAGAGGGTTTTCGGTGCCAAGAACAGGGGTGTATGTGGTTGGTACGGACACCGTTACCACGCCAGGCATCGATCGCATTCTCTCCTCCTCGGCTGCAGCAGCTTTCTGCGTGTCCATCTCTTTCGCCGGGCTGATGATCTCCCGCTTCTTCGGGGGCAAACATTCGTTGTTCCTCTCCCCGCTTTTCAGTTTGGTGGGTGTTCTGACGTATTCTCTCCCCAGAGATGTGTCGGCGTGCATGGTTAGCCTGGGACTGGAGGGGGACTTGGTGACCGTGCCCTGGGACAGCTGAGACGGAGTGTAGGACTTGGAGCCGTGTGGGGAGCCCTCGGGTTGTCTCCATACCTGATTGAACAAATAACGAAAGAATGAATTTCCGTAAATAATTTCATCAGGTTGGCAAATGATTGAATAGTAAAGTTCTTTTATTCACAACCAGTTGTTTTACATGAGCCGACGTTTTGATGACCGTCTGTCATCTTCATCAGGGCTAATATGACTGGAGCTATGTAACACTATGTTGTAACAATATGTCACAATTGTTTTATGCTTGGGACCGCATTGTTAGCAGTGACACCTAGCTCCAGTGCACAGTAAACCAGTCATATTAGCCCTGATGAAGATGACAGATGGTCATCGAAACGCCGGCTCATGTAAAACAAAATAACGGTTCTGAATAAAGAACTTTACTATTTGAAAGAATGAATGGTTTATCATTTGACGCATTACGATGGCAGCCATCAAGGCTATACATACTAGACGCTAACAGTTAAGTAATGGTCATTATTTTGATATTCAGAATATGCAGCTTTAATATGCAGAATACCTGGCGTAGTTCACTCTCCGTGGGGGACTGCTGGGGCTCGGACACTGGGGGGCTGCTGGACAACATGGACTCTGAGCACAGCAACGAGTGGCCGTCACCCCCACCTGTCAAATACAATACAAATGAGCTCATTCATATATTATGCATTAATACAAACTTGTCTCCAAAAAAGCATTTGCAACTTGTAAAAACAGACTTCCCAATGGTTATATCAGTAAAAGAGTTGGGCAACAAAATAATTTTGCCAATTGAATCCCATATCTATTTTATTTGAGGTAAATCATAACTTTTTGAAGGTTCAGGGCAGGTTAGTGAGATGCAAATGAAAAACACAACATATAATATTTGAGCCAAACTGGTGGCCCAGACATGTCACACCTATACTCAAAACTACATGTTGCGTAAAAAAACACTATACTATATTTAAGTCCTCTATTGTGTACGAGTCTGGTGTGCAAGCCATATCATTTGCCAGTCGGACCAATCACAGCCACTGTAGCAATTCTAAAGTGGAAGCAGTGAAGTCATGAGGTCGTGTGCCTGCAAACGGCTGATTGAACGAACCTCACTCGAAATTCAGGACTGCAATATAGATATGCGTGACGAATGTAAATGTGTAAGGCATTGTAGATGTTTATCAGGTATGCGATTAGGACATATATAGAGGTGTGTAAATGCGTGAAACATTTTGTTTGTCCGTCAAAAGGATGCAGACTTCTGCAACAACCCTGCTGGAGTCGAGGCAGTTGGGTCACGACATTGTCCCCAAATGGCTGATGATCCGTGCTCGGAATTCGGGGCTGCAGCGTAGATATGTGTGGCGCATGTGTAAGACATTGTGGTGCACGTTTGTCGGGTATGTAGATTTGCGATAGACATATAGAGAGGTGTGTAAATGTGTTTAGAAAGTTGTTTGACAATACCTAAACAGAAGGACAAGGCACACTTGTACTACGTTTTAACAAGGAGGTTTAAAAATCAAGTGATCCTCAGCTGGCTGGAGTTTTAGGCAGGCAGGTCGGGTCATTTGTCTACAAAAGGGCTCCGCAGTGTGACGCATGTAGACGTGTAAGGCATGTAGACGTGAATCAGGTACTATGTAGATGTGTGGCAGACATATTGAGGTGTGTGAAGCACATTATGTTTAGCGATCCTGTAGTTGAAGCGGTCGAGCCGGGTCATACGCCCGCAATTGGCTGTCCATCCGTACTTGGAATTTGGGACTGCAATGAAGATATGTGTGACGCGTATAGAAGGGAAAGGCTCCGTGCTACATTGTTGCTATTAAACTGCTGCCATACAAACCAGTGCTATAAAATACAAAGAGTACTGCATGCCCACTTAAAATCAGGTTTCTTTACCAAAGAAAAAGGTGAACCACAATTGAAGAAGCAAAATTCCTTTCATTGCACGAGCTGCTTGGGAAATTTGTGTGCAGGAAAAACAAAGAAAACAGGATGACAGCCATAATCTCCAAGCAGATTCTACGGTGGCAAGGCAGTATCCATTGGCCTGAGGGGTTGCTAATGGTCACCGATCCTCAGGCCAATGGACACTGCCTTGCCACCGTAGGATCTGCTTGGAGATTATGACAGTCAGTCAGTCAGGATGTGTGACAGCACATAATTATGTCAAACCTCAACACAAACTGCCTCTCACCAACGCAACCACACAACTATCTTATCTGTTATGACTATCTAAGATTAAGAACAACATCAAACGACGTTCCGCTATGTTGCCGTCCGTGTCTGCCTGCATTCACACATTAGGAACAGTGTTTAATTAAGCGCCTGCTAAATACAATTACTACAAGCACGTATGCACATTGATAATTGTACTGTCAGCCAAACGACCCCGTTTTACCATGTCTGGAATGCAGTGAGCACAACGACGTCCCCGACCACAAGACCATTTACGTTGTTTGCACATGACGCGCATATATATCCCTTATCGAGGACGTTACGATGCGTATGTTCCCGGTTTCGGGGCATGCAGACGCACTGCAGTTGGTATAACAACACCACACAAGACACATTATTAGCAGTCTTAGTCTCGTATAGAAAAAGTAGGTGCCAGACCTAGAAGGATTTTCTTCAGCCACATCTTTCTACATCAAAGGCCAGCGCACACAGAGAGCAGTAGCCGTTCCCTCTTTGCCCAACGGGAAGTAATATACATTCCACTACGACCAGAGCATTTATCTAAATATACTGTGGCCATTCAGCAATCGCGGAAATGTTACTTGATCTAAACTGCTGTGACGTTTACGTCTGACATGCCAAAATCCGACTTGAAATAGAAACATAACGGGTACCAGTTGACCAGCGCTGCTATAACACGATCGAAAACGACATCCGGATTTAGACCCGTACGATAGCACACCACATAGAATTTGTACGCTCGGGCCGGCAAGCCAACAATGTACACACACATACACAGTGGGTCTGTGTGTTGTTCTCCCTAAATAGCACGCAATAATTTCCTAACCAGGAGCCGGCATTACAACATTCATCGCGAACAAGTCCATGCAGGCCAGTGGACCACAGAATTCTCCTGCAAACGGTCACACATGCCACGCATCAAAATAAGTCTTTGACCAAGGTCAGGGTTCAACCACTCTGAGATGTGAATCCATAATGCATGGGGGATATTTTGGTTTGAAACAATATCATCGTGGGAGAGGGACTCGTGGTATCAGATACACCGGCAGAGGCCGTCTAACCTACGTCAAGACACCAGCTGAGATTGATTGGTGGTTTTAGGGAAGTGTGCACAGCTAAATATATATGGAGCTTGTTTGGTGTGCTATAAGTAGGTGCTGGCATAGCAGCGATAAGCATTTGGTCCCAGATGTATTATGCATCACCCCAATTGCAAGGAGCCTTTGTAATGAGTTTGACTGGGTTGAGAATTAATGGCGATGAATGCACACCATTCCAGGAGACGCGACATTCTTCACATGGTCTCTACAAAAAGTAACTGGTGACACCTGACCCCTAGCTACCGGCGACCCCCCTGTACTGTATCACAGAGGGATGGACAGTTTCTATGTTTGTGTTCCTGTCATTGGGCAATGTCACTACACTACCATTGATCCAAGTCTTCATACTCAGTGTATTAATTTAAGGATATGCATGATGTTTGCAAGATCTATAGCTATCTTTTGAAGTCATATTTCAAGGCCTCAAGACAAAGATGAGTAAAATGTTGATAATGTATTGACTGCATTGTAACATTGAAGCTAGAATGGCGTATTTTAAGCAGCTTGTTTTCAATGTAGTAATCGTGAATTTATAACAAGACTGTGTCAGCTGTTACTTGAATTTTTTTAGTCCCCATCTTCAGACACTAGTAACATTGGTATATGCATATAATCCCTACAATAAGGAAAGATCTTTCCTAAAAGGAACGAAGGTCTTGCAAACAAATTCTTCATCTTGTAGTAATAAAATCTAATTAGCTAATTAACTTCATCAAGGTACCTTTTGGTACGAGCCTCTGTCATGTTTTAACCTTGAAATGTCATTGAGTTAATGAGAATTTTATATCGAGATGGTTGGACGTGATAAGGCGCAAACATTCTATGCGACAGCCGCGGGACATAAATTATCCGTCACCAATGGGCGCCATAACTTCGCCAGCGCTGTATCTTTAATCAGGTTTAAATAGACCTCCTTCCTTAAATCAGATGTTTCATCATCTAACAATGCAAGAGTAAGTCATTCTTCCTGCCATTATTGACGGTCGTTATTACTGGTAAAGTTAAGAACCTGAAGACCACGCACACAGCTATAATCACTGGGGAACAACATTCACCCGGCTTACGTGCATTCGCCCTCTCTCTTGTACGACCGACTGTCGCGATCCTGCTCGAGAAGCGACAGCAAAATTTGATACCGCAGTGCGGGCACCGATCGCTATTCTGCACAGTATGAATAGCAAGGTCATTAGTTATCACAGTGAAGCAGCGTACGAAATACTAGGTTGCCCAGTTGCACCGTGCAACCATATTTTGCTTGGTGCAACCTATTTTTACACCCAGGTAGCTTAGTGCACTACCTAAATTTTGTGATAAGGATGCCCCTTTCTTCCATTGGGAACTGTTGATTGAGAGCTCATCACTTCAGGCAAGGGGAAACAACTCTGTGTCAGAAATGTATAATGCACATTGCATTCTAACAAGGTAAATTATAATGTAGAAGAGTTTAAATTTGGGGCAACCTGGAATTTTGATGGGCAACCTAGCTTTCATCCTAGGTTGCCTCAAAAAAAGTATTTCGTACACTGGTGAAGTTAAATTTCACGATGCTATTCTCCCAATGCATGCGAATCAACAACATTATGCATGCAAAGCATTGATGCTATAGTATCCTGTTTGGTATTGATTGAAATTAATTGGTATAGTCCTGACAATATCTTGAGATTTTTCTTCAAGACCTATCCCACACAGTGTGAACAGTGCAAAATCATTATATGAAGTCAGGGCTCGAAATACTGGGTGTACCTAATTAGTGCAGGTAAAATTGGCGCTGCGGCTATTTCTGATGTCTACCTGACCCTAACCTGTACTGGTCCATGTACTGGATTTATACAATGTGCATCTTATTTGACGGTGTATTGACTGGATCACCTACATTTTTAATGAAGTGTAAAAGAAATAATGGCAATGGTTTCTGAACAATTTTCATGGTGATCCATACCTAAATTCTGAGTGCACGACTACAGGTATGCAGAGAAAAGTATTTCAAGCCCTGTTATATATATATATAAAGTGCATCTCCATGACAGGAATTTCTCAAACCACAGCGTGTCAGTTAAACATTTATAAAAACCTATGAATCATCTGCTGACAATTTGAGAGCACTTCTGCACAGTGGGGTCAACCCCATACATCAACATTTGCAATCAGGTACCCATCAGTCATAATCAAATGAATGTATCATGTACAGTAACTATAAAATACAGTCATCTATGCCAACAGTATAGATAGAGCTGGACCTGTTCCAAAACATAATATTTTGCAAGGCCACAAAATTTCTCGGGTCAAAACTGAGTTAATTAAGGCCCCCTCAGTCACCAGTAAGGGAAAAGTGAAGTTGTTCTAGGACATACAAATGAACATTATGAGATTTTAAATACAACATGTACCAAAGCTGGATATATATAGATATGTACTAGTAGTGCTTAGCTACTGTGCCAAACAGACTGCAATGTACTACTACTATATTTACGATAATGAGAGTCACAGCAAGCATGGCCTACTTTACACAAGCATGGCCTTTTGGTGTATTTTTATCCAGGCTAATGTTTGGGTACCCAACGCTTCATAAATAGTTTGGTCACGTTTGATATGTTCAAGCCTCCGGCTTAACCTCCCAGCAGACTTCTGAACAAAAACAGATCTCGAGATTTAGACGGTGTATTACCCCCCAGCAGGAGAAAGGTTAATACAATAACAACTTCTAAATTGGCTCAAAGGCGGGTTAAGTGTTTGCTCTGCCATCTTGCACAACGCATTTTCCGTCATCGGTATTCTCGAACATAGCTTAGCCACATTTCTACAAATTCATTTTGACATACTAGTACTGGTAACATTGAGTGATTTCATGTTACACACGGCATGCATTCCATTCCTAAGTTATCCTGAGTTACTTTTAGAATATTATGATGATTTTTTTCCATAGAGCCTGGGCCTGTTGGGATGATTTGGGCATGATATTCCTAAGGGACAATGTGAATATAGCGCCCCCTGGTGTAATTGTGCGGAATTTCACCTAGCTATCCAGGTAAAACATTACATAATACAAAATACATGTAAATCAAGCAACTGGATAAATTCTCTGCAGAGTCTGAGATGTTTCAGATAGCATCCACTATCCTATCTTTCATCAGTGACTCAGAGAATGAGACTGATCATTTTCAGTCACTGATGAAAGAGAGTGGATGCTATCTGGAATGTCTAACTCTTCAGGGAATTTATCCAGTTGCTTGGTATATTTTATACTCCTTGTAGACCACAGACAAGGCATATCTTGGCAAAGAATCAATAAACAGGGCTTGAAATAATTTTTTCTATGCACACCTGCACTGATGCATGTAACTTGAAAATTACCTGCACCACACAAACCTGTACCACTCAGAATTTATGTACGTATAGATCACACTAAAAACTCTTCAGAAACCACTGCCATTATCTATAATGCTTCATACTCATAGGGGGTAACAATCAATGCAGCAAATAAAAATCTACATACACTACATGCACCTAACATTACATGTATGAATAAACCCAGTACATGGACCAGTGCAGGTTAGGTGCAGGTAGACATCAGAAATACCTGCACAGCTCCAATTTTACCTGCACTAAGCTGTATATGCAGGTGGAATTTTGAGCCCTGATAATACATGAAAAAAAAAATCGTGTGCACTACCAGAAAACGGTTGCTTCTTTTGCAATTGTGTATCGTAGGCTAGTTCTAGCTATTTCTTGGTGGTACCAAAAAACAAAGCGACCCCTCATGTAACATGTTTTGGGGCTATTTCAAATGCGACAAGTATGAAATGATGACAATAGTGTACTAATAAATGTCAGTATCAGACAGATTATCTCATACAGAATATTTTTTGTATCGCCGCCCTGAAATTGCATTCGATACCTTTAACATAAAAGAACAACAACACCCTAATATTTTCTGTAATGCATTAGGGACGTACCTGAATTTACCCAAGGACAATATCACCGTAACATGACGTGAGCACCCAGAATTTTGCGTAACTTGTGATACGCTACCCCCCATGCAGACCCCTATATAAGGATCCTGCAGATATGAAGATGACCCAGAGAGGTTGACCCCAAAAGGTCAAAATATCGGAGCCTCGGACACACCTCGTATTCAAAATTAGAACGCCATGCTTTGAGTTACAGAAAATATTAGGGCGCCGTTACGTTTTACGAGCAATTGCACAAGCCACGATTACGACACAATTATAATAAATCAAACTGTCCACTTATGCATTATAAAACAATAAAACTAGAAGAATCCATGCCACATCTTCTTAGCACTGGTTACACTAAATATCAAGTCTACTTGTTCCTTCCTCTTGCTACTACTGAAACTGAATGTAAACAAAGTTCGACATCAAAAATGGAACTTGTAACGTTACCTTTGACCTCAAAGGTTTTACCATAAAACCCTCCCTTCATTTCTCCTTCTCTCCTTCCATCAATCCCTTATCTTTGCCCTTTTGCCCTCCCCTGTTGTTATTCTTACTCATCTCTCCCTCTAGTTACCGATTCATGAACACCCACACGGGGTTCCAACAAGATTAAACCATGGAGTTAAATATATTTTAACTCCATGATTAAACGTAGCGTAGTGACCAGCATATCACCCGCAGTGTTCTGTAGTGACAGACCCCAAGATTTCTATATTTCCCCCTTCTTCCGGCCGATTTATCCTTCTTCTTCAACCCCCATGGGAATCCAGATAACCCTGCTATCTACTCTACTTCGTGATGTGTTTATAGATTTCGTACTCGTTCAAATAACGAATGTTTTGCGGGATGAAAAAAATTATGTGTGGTTAGCTTGAGCGCTAGCAAGCAGACATGCAAATGAACGGTTACGTTATAGTTGTTGTAACCTACAAGCTGAGATCGCTAACACTTTGTGACGCAATCGGGTAACGTTATACGGATGCATCGGGTTTAATTTACGATGAAATACACATAGGGAACCCTGATATTACATCTACGAGTCACACAGCTGGAGTTTTGAAGGCGGAAACCCTACCGTCCGTCCTAGCCCTGGCAGCTGTCAGGACTCTCGTCTGCAGTCGGTGCTGCTCCATGGCTGCCAGGTCAGAGGTCAGGCAGGGCCCGGGGACTACATTTGCCATTCATCGCTTCATTTCAAGCGCTCCTAGGCAGACGGACAAATACCTGATGAGAAAAATTTCGCTGGTTTTAATACTGGCGTTGTGGGGCCTTGTCACGTTGGAGATGTCTTTAATTTACGAATAATAAAGTTACGATCTAGTCTTTCCATAACTATCTAATTTGAAAAACACTTTGTTTTGTCATTTGTTGGAAAGCGTCATCATTAATAAAAAAATCACGCAATATTTTTATCTTCTGCGAATTTGACGGATATTCGACAAATGAATATGCATTGAAAGTGCCATTGACAAATTTGACATAAAATCATGCACTACAATTGAGACTAGATGAATGTAGACAGAAAATTTTGCACCAAATATGATGAGAAACGTGATAGGATTTGCTTTAGCCCAAGGGATAGTGCAGTCATGGAGTTATAAACTCCATGGTGCAGTAAATACTCAAAGTGGTGCTGATAACTGTAACGTTACAATTTGATTTATCTAGCCTCCCCCAACACGACTTTGGTTCATACCTCCTTGGTTCATCCCTTGTAAAGTGGTCACCAAAGGCTCATTACTATGATTACATATAACTATGAATGGAAGAAAGGATTAATAGATTAGAATGTAGGTTTCAGGACTATTCCCCAGGGGAATTCAGCCTCCATTCAGACCACAGGCGTTTTGATATTTAAAAAGTTAAAGATATTGCCCGTTTTTATATGATTCTACCCTGAATATTTTTCATTTCTTTATCTTTTGGAGTTTCTGTCGTTTTGGATTTAATGCCAAGTGTTGGCGACGAAAGAAAACTATAAAATGTTGAAAACGTAAATTTTGACGCCTATTTTAACAGTTACCGAATCGTGTGCTGAATCCGGTGCTCACTTCTGTCCTGTTGTGTTCACAACCGGTCACTGCCGCCCCCCTCCCCAGACAGTTTTGTGTTAGCAAACCGCAGAACGTTTGGTCAGAAAACTTGTTGTGTCGCGCGATTTGGTCGGACTGCTTTAGCCTCATCGCAGTGAATTGAGCCACACAACACAATATGACTTCGTTTTCCGAGAGTGCCTTGGAGAGAAAGCTTTCCGAGCTGAGCAACTCCCAACAGAGCATCCAGACGTTGTCGCTGTGGCTGATTCACCACAGAAAACACCACAAACTCATCGTGCAAACATGGCAGAACGAGCTACACAAAGGTGAGGTATCGTCTCTTCTGTTGTGCAGGGAAAGGAGAAGATAGAAGAAGTGTGTGGTAAATTGATGAAGCTAGAATTGGAGATGAAACATGTGTCAACTTGAAGTTAAATTCATTCAAATATGGCATGTTGAGCTTTCCATATGGGGGTGTGGTTGTGGGAAGGGGGTCTCTTGGGTCTTGTTTGTTGAAGTTCACTGCTACAGTATTAAATAATGATGGCATCAAAAGTTGGATCTGTTCTGGTTCTTCCTCCTTGTTATCTGATGTATAACTTCATTTGGGTGAAGTACAAGACAATTTGTGCACATGTTGTGTGGGTCTTGCTAATTTTTAGACAACAAACGTAAAGAAAGACTTTGTTGTGTTATGTTTATAGCAAAATATCTAAGCCTTTTTTTCCCCACAGACTCGCAAACTATGTTGGAATTAATATCATGAAAAATGTTACTGTTCATCTTGTGTGTATGTGTGTGTGTGTGTGTGTGTATGTGTGTGTGTGTGTATGTGTGTGTGTCTGTAAGTGTGTGTGCGTGTGTGCGCGCGCATGTGTGTGTGTGTGTGTATGCCTGCGTCTGAGTGTGTGTGTGTCTGAGTGTGAATTACACACTGAATTTAGGCTGACTATACTTTACATTGAATAAAAACAGGTCACATGCATGGAGTGAAATTACCAATTACACGCCATGTCATTCAATCAGAACAGCTGTTTGCACATAATGATTACCCCCAGCAGAGTCATGCATGCTGCATACCCCATACGTGGAGCCTGTATGAGTTGTATCTTCAACAATCTATGCAGAGACAGGCATGTGCTTTATTAAACTCCATTAGCGACACACAAGACATCGGTACAAAATCAAGTATGTAGCATATCTTCCTGGAGTTAAAATACTTAACAATAGTTAAAGTACACCACAATAGTACAAATACACTACATCGGAATTACAACATTATTTACATACAACATTTAACTTAACATTTAAAAGGCATGCTGCATACCCCCATACGTGGGGCCTGTATGAGTTGTATGTTCAACACTCTATGCTAAATTTGGAAAGACAGCTGCCGTGTGAGCAGCTATGTATTATGTTAAATTCGCTTTGACTTTGACTTTATTTGGATCCACAAATTAGCTTGACAGATTCAGCAAGCTGGCTTCTCTGCATGCTAAATGCAACGCTTTTCATAAGGACATAACACAGGGATTCGAACCCAGAACCTTTTGATGCCAACTTCCAAGTCAACAACTGTGTAATACAGTCTGTGTCTGTATAGCCGGTATAACCGCCCTACGGTGTAACACACCATCGCAGGCACGCGGCACGGCAGCAGCTGGCTACATTACACTGAACGACTTGTTACACCTAACCTTTGAACGTCTAACTCTAAACATTGTTTAAAACTATCTAGTGATGATGCCCCTACTGTACTTGGTGGCAGCGAGATCCACTCAGTCAAAAAACATTATGATCTTCCACCCAAACATCTGCCTGGAGATTACAACAACATGGCTGCTTTTCTTTGTTTTCAGCCAAACCTGGCCGGAAGCTGACATTCATGTACCTGGCCAACGATGTCATACAGAACAGTAAGAAGAAAGGACCAGAGTTCACCAAAGAGTTCACCAACGTTCTGGTTCGAGCATTCCAACATGTAGCAAGGTATACGTAAGTCTGCAGACATGTCTTGCAACGGGCATGCTTAAATTTTTTTCTTTTTGTTTCTGCTTTCCTATTTCTTTTGCAGATTATGCATGCAGATGTTTTGAATTTACATAAAACTTAGATATTAAATGGTTCAGTCTATAAGAGCATTGTCTTCTTGCCACCTCCGATCCAATTACATGACATTATTCCTCTTGCTTATACCCATATATGGAGTTTGATGCCACGCCTTTTCTTCTGACCAATCACAGTACAGAGCAAATACTGTCATTTCCTCTCTCTTGTTGGAAGTGTCTATAATGTAGATGTATTGTATAACCAGTATAACTGTCCTTTGGCATAACACACCAGCTTTGCATGCATATGGAGGCAGCTGAGTATATGAAATAATATAATACATGAAAAGACCTGTCACACCTATAGACCTTTACATTTCTAACTCTAGGTCACTAAAAACCTTTGTTGTAAAGAGATTTTATGTTTACAAGCTTATAGATTATCATATTCTGCAGTAGATAAGAAAAACTTGTATTTTGTTCTTCCAGTTCGACAGATGATGATACAGTAAAACGGTTGGACAGAATAGTGGACATCTGGAAGGAAAGAGCAGTTTATGATGCTGATTATGTCGACCAACTCAAACGAGGGCTGCGTAAGTACTGTTTGTACATGCATATATCTTTATCACTGTGAAAATCAGTCCAATGGGAGCTCAGGATTCGCTGTCACTATGGAAACCAGTCATCACAGACTCCAACACCATGGTAACACTAACAGACAGTTTTCGGTCTGACAATAATTGGTCCATGTTGTGCAACATCAACTGGATTAGGATGTTCCCAAATCTCCTGACCTGAGATGTTAGTCATCTACATGTAGCTTCTAGGGGCCTGGCTAGTGGAAGGGTTGCTAGAAGCATGTTGTAGTCAGTCTACAGTACAGCCAGGCTCACATTCAGTAAGATGCTCTTTTTTGTGGACATAGGAACACATTTCAGCCATCTGAAATGTCAACAAGCGGTACAGATGTGTGTTCTATAGGATTCGTTCTATATGCGTAACCACAAAATACAACAACTTGCTTCGTTCATTTCAGACAAGCGCTCAGGAAGCGAAGACAGACGATCACCCGTGAAGAAGAAGAAAGTGGAGCCTGTTGTTCTACTTGAGGAGGAAGAAGAAGAAGAAGAAGAGAGCTCACCAAGGGAGCCTCCTGAAGTAAGATGTTCTGAACTAGGGCTGCGTACCTAAATGTAATATCAGGTACAGGTACGGGTACTGGCACAGAGGTACAGGTACCTGAACAATTTGACAAATCAACATATGTTTTTCTGAACTTCCTCAATAACAATAAAAACAGTAATAAACTTGACAGAATCTTTATTTGAATAAAACAGGACAGAACTAGGTTTGTGTTTGTGTTTGTGTCTTTGCATGTAGGAAAAGTGCTTGGGACTGCCAGTTGATGTTTTTTATATGTGTTCCTAACTGTTAGCCAGAAGAGCTGATGAAGGCGCTGATGGAGTTGGAACACTCGGCCTCGAGCGACGCTGCAGTGAGAGAGAAGATCGCCAACCTCCCTCCTGAAGTACAGGACGTCTCCATGTTGGAGAAAATACAAGGTTTGTCCACAAAATACGTGACTTAGACGAGTTAAAACTTTTGTTCCAACAGAAGAGAAATGTTCTCACCTAGGGCTTTCAATAAGTCACCCATTCCGATCTTCTTCAATAGACTGACCCAGTGAGACTTGTCACGTGGCTTCTCTGAAGTTTTAACTCTAAACATGTAACTACCAACACAAGTGAACTTTCATGATAGTAACTTAGACTTCTTAAACCCACACAGAAAAATACACATGAATTTGATTGGCATACACACCTACATTTGTACATGTACATGTGAGCACTTCAGGCAACATATATAACCCTGATTCTGTTAATTCTATCAATTCTATCTGTTAAATCTATGTTGCTCTGAAGAGCACTGAACCAATTATATATTTACCCTTGCTGCTATTAAGAGGTTTCTACTTTTGTGTGTCTTTTATTCCAGCAGACCGCGATTCGGCTGAAAAGTTGTCCAAGATGGTTGACGAGGCGTGCATGCTTCTGGCGGAGTACAACGGCAGACTGGCCGCTGAGCTGGAGGACAGAAAACACGTCTCAAGAATGCTGAAGGACTTTGTAGCTGTCCAGAAGGAGAAGCTAGCGCAGTCGGAGGAAATGTTGTCGGTGAGTATTTCTAAGATATAGTAGTATCCAGTCTTTGATTTGAAAAGGGGTAGACAGAGAAAGAGGTGGGAAGACAATATAAAAGAGTGAGAACAATGTCTTTGTGTTGTAACAAAAGTATTAACTTTTAACATATTTCGGAAGTATTTACGAACGCTGCACGGATGTTGTTTGTTTTCCCAGGAGTACAAGACGAAGTTGGCTAAGGTGACCAGCGTGAGGAAAGAGCTGAAGTCGCATCTGCAAAACCTGCCAGACCTGACGCTCCTGCCTGACGTGACAGGGGGCCTCGCGCCGCTGCCCTCCGCTGGCGACCTCTTCTCTTCTGAATGATAAACGCAAATATACAGTTGGCTCCGCCCCCCGAGGTGTCGCCAATAAAGACAACTCTTTCTCTTGCTGCTGGTGAAAACTCAGACTGGACACATGACAGTGATTTTAGTTGTCAAGGAGAGAATACTGTAAATCACGATTTTTTTCGCGGTACTTTTATATTCGCGGTTTTTGCAGTTATTACTTCTGTACCGCGAACAAATAATTTGCCATCTTTCTTTTCTCTGCACCTGTCCCCACCACGAACATATAGTTCTGTGAATACAATAACTCCATTTTTCTCAGACCGCGAACATAAAGTGATTTACAGTACGTACTACAGTAAGGCTTCTTTGAGAAGCTTTTGTTGCAAGTGATTGTTATATCATATTGTGTAACACTATATCATGATTAGAAAATGATGCCAGGATAAAAAAAGTAATCAGTGGTAACTAGGTTAATGAGTTAACAACTTGGTTAGCTCAGATTTGGGCTGTCATAGTGTGACCTGGACCAGACCACAGTCACCATGGTAACTGGTGCTGTAGCAGACACCCTGTGGTGTTGGGTTACAAAATGTAGCAATAGCATGACAGACAGAGGCTGGTCACCATATATATATATATGAATGTGTTTGAGTAAGAATAAACAGAGGAGTAGTTTGTTAGGCTAGACCATGTGAAGGTAAACATTATGCATTTGCTTTTCAAATGTTACATTTCTAGTTTACAATGTTAGATCCTTGCTGCATAAACTGACCAAATCAGGTAACTACATGTCATACTGTTATAGATCCAGAATGTTGGATATTCCATACAGACTCTGGTACACTCATGTGACAGCGATCTTACTTTGCATTATTGTTACTGCATATGACATCTTCATTTGATGATTCCCAGTTATGCAAATTAGGTCTGTGACAGTCATACCTTCATGAGATTGAAGCTTTTGTGTTTATGAACCAAATGGCGTAAGGACACAGGTGTAGCAGGCTGATATATACCCCTGGCCAGAATATACCCTGGGTACATTCTAGGCAGGGGTATATTCAGGCCTGCTACACCTGTAAAATGCAACAAGGTCGGTTACAATGAGCTGGAAGATTTCTTTCGTTTGAAAAACGGATCTTGTTTCCATTTTTAGGAGGCCCTTTTCACAGGAATACGATGAAAATGAAACTGTAGGATATGTACAGGTTACCATAGCGACGATGTGATATTTGTGATTGCAGCAAATTGCGGTACAAATAGTTTGAGACACTACTGTGTGGTAATGTATAGGACAATACATTGAGATGGGACATAAAATATCATTAAACAAAAAGAAATGCTGACCTCATGTTGTTTCTTGTTTATTGCACATGTTGTCAGACTTAGTCATAAGACACAACAAAAATCATTTAATTATAATTACTAAATATACATAAACTGGACCTTGTTTTCTTATATCAGTCTTAAACAAAATAAATACGTGAGGAAATACAATACACTGAACAGAATTCAGAAATGATCAAAGGTATCGTTAAATGCACATTAGAAGAAATAGTTCTCATTTCAGATTGCACATTGTTCAGCTGACTGCACTTCTGTCACTATACTGCAAACATAAAGACAGTTGGTTTATATTACATTGTATACTGGCCAAAATACAAAAACCACACAAAAGTTTGTGTTACACTTCTATTGAGAGTCCATTTACCTACTTTTTAACAAAGTTCTAAAAGAGCTCCATTCATATGTTTTGCAAAGTAAAAAGTTCACTCTACATGAGCAAAAATATGTACATGATGAAACAAGTCCTCACTGAATTCATTCACTTTTTTCATCTACCAATTAATAAGCAGCATTGGCAAAAAAAAATATGCATGACATTTTCACAATATCTTTAAAATTGTCACAGGTAGTCTCTTTACTATCAGTTTATACTGATTAAAATCTGCATGTTATTCCAACGAAGGAAAATGTTTGGAAATGCTACTTTTAAACAGCTTCATTTATATAGTTGCAACAGACGTCGTCCTCCCTCATTCTAACAGGCCAGGTAACTATGCACTTTCCATATTTTTTCTTTAAATAAGTTATCATTTGATTTCCAATTTGACAGAACCGAATGTTGATAAGGATCAATGCCCTTTCCCGACAAAGGAATGTGATATTTGTGATTGCTGCAAATTGTGTTACAAATAGTTTGAGACACTACTGTGTGGGAATATGAGATGTAAAATATAACAAAAAGAAATGTTGACCTCATTTTGTTTCTTGTTTATTGACCTGAACGTTAATTACATTGTGTACATATATAATAGGTGTGTTCGAGTTGTTTTCAGGTGGCTGCTTATCAAGTGCTTTTGTCCTTGCGCACTATCTCTAACCTTACAGGTCAATTCTATACCCTGGTTGAATATTGATTACCCCCCACCTCCACCCCGAACAACAGTCATAAAACACACACACAAAGTCCTGCTTTTGCACATACCGCGGTAAGCACAAAGTAATCTATGGGAAAGTCGCGCGCTAGCAACGTTCACGACTCTGAAGACTGGCAACCTCGGAACAGGTTTTACCCAAGTGCATCTGTGAACTTCAACACAGCGATAGTTCCCGCTGAGACGTGAGAGGGGGCTTCTTTCTCTTGTACGATTATAAAAGTGAAGTCGTGTTCTCACGTCCCACCTGTGAGCTCGGCGCGAACAGGTAAGTACTAACATTTACGGAAGTTGTCAATGACTTTTCGTGGCGCACAGAAAATACTCTTGCCATTGCATTGTTTTACCCGGCTCTGTCGCGAGTGTAGATTTGTACCTGTCACGTCCGTGTTACGCATTCTTTTTGATATGTGTTTGGTGTCTTTCATATGAACATGCTGGATGTAAGGCAGCTATTTTATTTCGATTTTAGCCCGTCGGACATGGACAAATACACAAGGCTACGCGAGATCGGGCACGGTGCGTTCGGAACTGTATACGAGGCGGAGTATAAGGACGCCGGCTTTACACGAAAACGGGCACTGAAGTGCTTAACTGTTCACACTCGGGAGGGAGCTGAACTAGTACAGAGAGAGATTGATGCTTTACGCCAGGTAGGGCTGCTGCACACGGTTTGCAAACAGGCGACGAAATATATCAAAGAGTGTAACGTTATACTTCTGTTCTTGTTGTGACAGACCACCATTCCCTATATTGACTGTACGTCTTTTTCACAATGGTACAGTCAAAATACTACACTGTACATGACAATTAGCCTATAAAGAAAGGACATGTAACACGTTCTTAGTCTTACTCGTACTCATAGAGACATGTTTTCGATATTAAGTATAAATCCAATTAAAGTTGATTAAATGTCCTTTACTTTTTGAAGCGAGATTTGCGAGGTACTGAATCTCTGAGATAAAGAATAATTTCAAAGGAAAATGGTCGGTTTTTGCGAGTAAGTAAAATTCGCGGTTTTTGAGAAACTTCCAAGACTTTTTCTGTGCATTGTTGTTTGTGCCATCCAACATCAGGTGAGGCGGTGAACATACGTCACTTTTGTGAAAACTTGTTGTTTAATTGATGTCGGTGGTGGTTTATTTGTTTCATCCAAAAATGTAGGTCGGAAGTCATCCAAATATCATGCAGTACATAGAATACATCATTGGGGACTCTCCGTTGAACTCTCCGGCACTTCTTGTCTGGCTGGTACTGGAATACTGCAACGGAGGTACCTTCGACAGGTACGCTATGTACAATACTAGTAGTTGCATATACTAATGTTTATCATTATGTACAAAGGGCATTAAAAAGATAGGCCTCAACCGGAAACAAGTGGAGTAACCAAAATTTCGGGGAATTAATGTTATTGTTAAGTCAAAGCATGTTACCAACGTCCATCAAAATTCATAGTATTGTGTTCATGTCATCGGAAGTCATTACGAGTACCCACTTATTTGGAACCGTAAAAAAAATACAAAGAGATTCCTCATTAAATATGTTGACAATGTCTTCGTAGAGTTCGTGGCAGCTGGAGCTCGTACGTTCTAGGTTCTTCCTTTAATACCAATGTTTTCTCGCTTCTTACCTACTGATTCGGATAGATTTATATATTGGCGATCTATAACAACAAGGTATTATGTAAATGACGGTCGTGGACAACAGGTAAATTGAGCTGGGGTTTATACATGTAGTACTGAGATACTTATGACTACATATTTACAGCATGAATTGTAACGTTATACCTGGATAATGCCCTCCACAAAATTTATCATTTTACTCATGACAAGAAAGAATGTGGCCTAGTAGTCTTTTTGTATTTTTTGGCTAAAAGTTGTTTAAAAGCGCATGCAAAGAAATACACAAGGGTTTGACATGTATTCACAGTTTGTTGTTGTTTTTCTTGTCTGGAATAGCTTCATTTTGAGCAGGAATCTTGACCGAGCTACCACCCTGGGGTTGCTGTGTGACATGATACAGGGCGTGGCTTATTTGCACGGCAGAAACATTGTCCACAGAGACCTGAAGCCTGAGAACATTTTGGTGGAAAATTCTGGGCCGCGACCGATTGTCAAGGTAAACAAATCAACATCAAATTGTATGTATAGATCAAAGACATCATATAGAATATATCAGAGCAGATGCCGTCGGGGTCATTTTCTTACTTTTGCCCTGCGTTTAAAATTATCTCTTTTGTTGTGTCCGCTTTTTGGCAACGCGTCAGGGCGAGTGCATTTTTACTGTATTGTGATCGCTCTGAAAATACATTTGCATTCTATGGGAAATTGACTTCCTTTTAACTCGATAGCTCTAGAAGCAGTGGATAAGTCTGTATGATATGTGGTATGTTTATAGGTGTCAGCAAAACAAAGGGCAAGTCAGAAGATGATAGCAGAATTTCAGGTTTTGGTATCTCATATTCCGGATATGGCCATGTTTTTTTTTGGTGGCAGATAACATTTGGTCTCTCAAAGAACTGGTATAGTTAAATAGCTTCTTGAGTGGACAGAATTTCATGCCTGTTGTTCCTCAGATTGCAGATTTTGGACTAGCCCGCATATGTGGACAGGCAGAGGTTGACGGATTTGATTTGAACCGTTACTACATGAAGACTATTGCTGGTACACTTTATTACTGGTCGCCTGAGGTCCTACGACCTATGTTGGGTGAGACATTTTCAAACAAGCTGACTCAATGGTTTTCCGTGGGCAATACATTTGTAGCAGAACAAACTAGTATCATTTCTGCAACATTTGTTCTCTGATGTGAATATTGTGGTGCATTTCAAACTGAGTCATATGCCTGATTCTTAATTTTGCCCATCGTTATCATGATTGTCAACAGCACAGCAAGCCGAACTGGTGACGTACACTGCTAAGACTGACGTCTGGGCCATGGGCATCATCATAGCTGCCATCTTGGATCGGATGATAGATCCCTTAAGTCGAAGAAAGCTTCAGCCTGTCCTTCCTGTAGATGACCGAGTCATACCTGTGGCTGAGGCTGTCATTAGGTACCCAGGTTTCCCTCTTGCAGACATGCTGATGAAGAGCGACGCACCGCAATCTCCTGTAAAGGTGTGTGAAAGAGAAAATTATCTCCAAGCAGATGTATGACCCAGCTCAATCTAAAAGTGTTTTACGCATGTTTTGCCTTTGTGAAACAGTGTGTAAGTCTGGCTTTTCTTTCCCTCAGGCCCTAGCCCTGTCCATGCTAGCAGCAGACCCCCACCAAAGACCAACATCACAACAGGTCCTTTGCAGGCTTAGACGGATCATCAACCAATCTAACAGGTGAGCATTGACACGTCTTGACGTTATAGTTGATGATGTACATATGTGTCACTCATATTATGTCTGCTCCCTTTCCTAAGCAGGAATCAGCAGCTACTATGTTGTGGCTGAGGTCTCCAGGTGATGTTGCTCATTCTTGATTTTAGATTACCTAATTACAGTTAATACATGTACAAAGAATTAAGTTCTAATTGTTCAGGTTAATCTTCATTTAGAAATTGAACATGACATTTCTTATCATAGGATGGACTTTGTGAAAGGAAGAATTTTGCACCTAGCAGCCCTTAAGATTGAAAAAAAATTGACCGCCTTCTAATGATAATCTAATGCCATTGCCGTCATATGCTCAAGATTTACCTGCTTTGAAAATTCCGTCTTGCAGGACCAACAACGTCCAGCGCCCTCCAGTGATGCCCTCACCACCTCCATACACTGCTGTTAAGATGCCCCCGCCACCACCTAATGCTAGTGCTGTTGTGGAGATGCCGGTTGAGAGTCCAGAAGCTGAAAATCAGATGTCTTGTGATGCACATACATCTTGGTATGATCGGTAGGCAGTCCGGTCTGATCAAACACTTGAAATGCTTTGCTAGTGATTCTCACTCTCTTGCCTCTGACTTCACAAAGTTCCTGTAATAAGTATATTGTAAATTCTTGCCTGAAGCCTGACAGCAAATGACAAGATAGATAGATACAAAAGGTATTTATGGTGACATAATGCCTGGCCTGAGTGACCTTTAACCACTGAATAAACCACTGAGTGAGTGTAGCGCTGTGTGTCTGGCATCCTGGCAATATATGACAGTTGACAGACTTGAATACCTGCAAACATGAAATTTGCATCATGTATGCAGTGTATATATAGCTGTGTCACCTTTTCGATCCATATTAGCTATTAGTATACCAGGATACTGCACCTGTCATGTTATGACAGGTTGTGTCATTCTGCCTTGCACAAACGTTTAATCAAGAATAATCTTTCACTCCTGATGTTGAACTCCCAAACAGGATTGCCTGCTGCTGTACCGTGTGTTGGAAGTGGGACTCCAGCAAGAAGTGCTACTCCCTGGACGGTAAAGGTCCTGGATGGCTGCTTGTGGTGCTGCTTATGTGGGCTATCTTCATCGCTGCAGTGATTATGTTTTTCCCCTGCTTTTACTGCTTTTACTTATATTGTTATAAACATTGTTGTGATGATTCTTAATTCTTGCAACAAGTATTTCTTTCTTCCTTGTGTTTAATGGAATCTGACATTCTGGGGCCAAGTAGCCATTTACAAAGAACTCATGAAGGAAGACTAGTACAGCCAATGTTCCCAACATTACCTTATGAACAAAATATTCATGTCTTCAAATTAGATGGAGGGAATGAAATAAATTTGCCTTTATTATGCATGAACCAGTGCAATGGCCAAGTGGGTAGAGTGTTTGCCTTGCATTCGGTAGGTCATGAATTCAATCCCTGGCCGAGACTTTAAAAATGCCGAAGACTTTAAAAATGGTACATACCGCTTTCTCTGCTTAGCACTCAGAAAGAGTATGGGAAAACACACACCACTACCAGTGAACTAGCCCCCTGCTGTAGTGATTGCACTTATGTGTGGCCCATGGGCTATAGGAACAGATATGGGCACCATATAGAGGTCCGCGATGGCATGGCATGGGCCCTGCAAGTGAATAAAACAGAATTTGGCAGAAATGAGATATCATAATGGCATCCTTTCTGGGAAATAAACACAGATTTAACAACACTGTACATGATTGTTTTTTCCATCTCTGTTCATAAAAATGTTTGATTGTATGTTTCTTGACAATAAAATACAAAGTTGTCTAACAATAAGGAATGTTGACCTCATTTACAATTTTGTTTATTGCACATGTTTTGAGACTTAAGTCATTAGACAGAACAATCAGCATGTCCACATATGTGGGCTGATTTACTCATCAAAATACATCTCATAAAGTGTATCTTGTTTTCCTATATCTGCAGACAGCCTTAAAGAAAATAAAAACATGTGGAAAATGTAATAGTGACAGAAACGATTAAAGGTATCACTAAATAGCACATCAGCTGAATGTACTGCCCAGATTTTTCGTTGGACGTTTGGTCAACGTTGCATCAGAATTTTGCCGGTTGCAGACGGTATCTTTTCCGACAAAAAATTTGAAAATGGGATATCATCCTCAAAAAGACATATGGACATACATTATGGGTATTGCGCAGGTGCAGTACGCTCTGCTGACATGCTACAAATAATTCTCATTTCAGATTGCACAATGACAAAAGTTTGTGTTACGCTTCTATTGAGAGTCCATTTACCTACTTTTTAACAAAGTTCTAAAAGAGCTCCATTCATATGTTTTGCAAAGTAAAAAGTTCACTCTACATAAGCAAAAATATGTACATGATGAAACAAGTCTTCACTGAATACATTCACCTTTTTCATCTACCAATTAATAAGCAGCATAGGCAAAAAAAAATATGCATGACATTTTCATAATATCTTTAAAATAGTAAGTTGTCACAGGTAGTCTCTTTACTATCAGTTTATACTGATTACAAATTAAAATCTGGATGTTATTCCAACGAAGGAAAATGTTTCGAAATACTACTTTTAAACAGCTTCATTTGCTACTTTTAAACAGACGTTTTCCTCCCTCATTCTAACAGGCAGGTAACCACGGTTACAGGGCCTCAAAGTGAAAGTGATGCGCCTCTTGTCTTCTCTCCTTCTGATCATGTCTCTGTTGGGAAGACAATGAATATCAGAACAATTCATAAAACATACCTTAAGTTTATTCCCTTGGACAATAATAGCAGTCTAGGAGTATATTGCATACGTGTGCATGTACAAATAAGCAACATTTCCAGTTCATCACAGTCAAAGGTGCAGACACATGCTTCCTACAACTACAATTTTTCGTCATCCGGTTTTCAGCAAGACTAAGAAAAAATCGACCATTGATGGTAACTAACAGAAACATTTTGACTCTGATCCAAACCTATATTGTCGACACAAGACGATTTATATTTGAGCGTTTATAACTGCCTGCAGAAAACCATTCAATTTTACCGGTACATACAATGATTCACTTTTTTTAAACCTTATCTTGTATTCTGAAATGCCCATTTGTTATTTATTTATTTATTTTTTTAAATTCAAGTACTCTTCTTTGTCAGTGGTGAGGCTAAAATTAGCAATGCTCAAGTTGCTCACCGCTGTGTCTTGTACTTTTCTATGTTGTTCAATAAAAAACATGGGGGGTACGTTATCATGCCCGTAGCCAGGGGGGGGTTCGGAAATCTTTATCTGAAGGTTCAAGATTTTTCTTCAACGGTGGACTGATTTGTATCACCAGCAGTACTAGAATCCTATATGTCTCTGATTTCCCCTTTGAAATCCTCTCAAAAATGCAGGAAATGCCATTTCATAAGGTCAATTTTCAAAATTTTCCGGGGGAGCATGCCCCCCGACCCGCCCAGGAAGCTCGCGCCTTCAGCGCTCGTTGGTAGGAAGAACCCCCCCAAGCAAAATCCTGGCTACGGGCATGGTTATCCTTACCCTCTCCTTCCAGTGCAGCCCTCCCACAATCCCTGCGATGAACATGCAGGTCCCCAGCAGCGCACCGGCCGTCAGCAGGGCCTGCTGCCCAGGTGTCACCAGCAGCTTGTTCAACCATCTACGAAACAGGCAGGGTTTTATTAGGCCACACCAATTTAATTGATTCGTTCTTGGATTTGCCTGCTTCAATTTTTCTGATTTGAAAAAAAAATGATTGAACAACTGTGTAGCCCAAGGGCTACAGAATCAGAGATGGGCTCCTACACAAATTACATACAGGTACAGAAACAGACATTTACAATCACACTTATCATACAGAATTAAAAGATTCAAGGGATTACACATGGCATAAAAGTCTTACCTATACTAGTACATGACAATCATTAAAAAAAACAAGTAGTTAGATATGAATGTAAATACATGTAGTTGTGATATATGTCGTTGTTATGATGTATGTATTTTATATTAAGAGTACTCCAGGAAGAGTAGTGTATTCATGTATGTATACTAATGGGTTTCCTGAATAAACAATAAACAAAACAAACATACAAATACAAATTCCCAGAGCTCAGACTTACTGGTCAGGCTGGTCCATGGGTTGTGGGATGATGATGAGTTGAGAGTTGGGAATGATTGAAGTCCACCGTCGCACGCGGGGGTCCTGGGACAACAGCAAAACAGCACATCAGAGCTAGTGCTGTGTACCTAAACCCACGTTTAGGTTCAAGTCCGGATTCAAGTCCAGAAGTTTAGGTTCAGGTTCGGACTTGTATGTCCGGACCTAAACCCATGGTACAAATGTATATACAAAATTGCATGGTGTCAACCTTGCAATGTTGTCTGGGCGAAACTGTGGCCACATAACATGAAGGCCGACACTTGACAATGCCCAGTGGCAATGTTTTCTTCATTTTGCACCACAGATTTTGCGATCTATGGAAGGTTTTATGTGGTTCGGAACGAAAGGGGTATGTGACATGTTTTTTTTCCAACCAAGTCCGGAACTAGTTCCCGCCATTCAGGGTTTTTTTTACTTGAACCTAACGTTTTTACAAGTCCGGAACTGAGTCCAGCGAACCGGTACACAGCACTAATCAGAGCTGAACGAAACTACAAACCATAAGCATACCGGTAGCTTACAACACACTACATCGTAATCTCCAAGCAGGTATCAAATTGGCCAGGCAGTATCCATTTGCAAGACAGTATCCAATACCTTGGGTGGCATATTGGATACTGTATGGCAAATGGATACAGCCTGGCCAATTTGATACTGTCTTTGCAGCCACCAAAAGATCTGCTTGGAGATTACTAGTACATGTGTACTAGATTGTACAGTATATTCAATATACCTATATCCATGACCACTTTCCCCCCTTAAGTATTTTGCAAAGTTCCCATTGGTATAATTTTCATGGCTAACTTATCCCAGACTAATACTTGATATGCTATGCCTAGAATTTTCACCAATTTGTGAAAATTCCTTTGTAATTTTATTCCCGTTTTACGTTTTCTAGATCAAGTATTTTTGTACTGTCTTGAAGGCGGCTTACTTTCCCAGGTGGTGCAGGTATTTCTACCCAGAGCTCGTCCACGAAGTTGGGAGTTCTTCCCAGTCCAAACACGGTGTAGGGCAGCTGTAGGGCCAGGTGGGCCGTCTGACTCAGCTGGGCAGCTGTACAAACAAACAACATACAGTATACACAAACCTCAAAAGGTCCATGTAAGAGTTTCAAAAGATTTATAATGATTATTTAGCCTGGGTACCATCCTGGTTAGTTTATGTCCGCTCCCAAGGTCGCTATCGACCAACCATGGACGGATGGAAACTAACCAGGATGGTACCCAGGCTAATGATTATTTTGAGTACAATTTAAAAGAAAGTGATCTCGAACCAGTTTTAGCTCACTGAAGAGCTAATCTCCCACTGGTCGTAACAGAGAAGACAGACACTATGTACAGTATTTACAGGTTCAATGTAAATTCCCCTAGCTCTTTTCAACAAGCACAATGAACAGTGGACCACGGCTTAACATCCCGTCCTAAGGACTGCAACATTTCCAGTAGCATGTACGTCGGGTGAGTGACAACAGCCAGGATTCAAACTCCTAACCTCTTGATCCAGAGGCAGGATCGCTAACCACTGGACTATATATGCACATTACATCACTCTTTAAGATATACTTGTGCCCTTGGGAAAGGCACTTTACACGACTTTCCTCACTTGACTCAGGTGTAAATGAGTATCATGTGTTAGGTGTGCACGCTATCAGCATACTTGCTGCCTAGTGCACACTTTGTATTGTCATGTTACAATTCTGAACAAAAAAAACAAAAAAAACAACAACAAAAAGATTTGCAAAACTGGTATTCACTGCCAGATAATTGTCATTGTACTTTTTTTTTACGCTTCAAGTTTATTATAGAAAACAGACAAGTTAAAAGTAGCAGTAGGATATGTAGAAGAGTACCTGAGCTGGTCTGAGTGGTTCCGTCAGACCCAGTGGTTTTGTACCACACCAGAGGACCAGGCTGGTTCACACCGTATGGCTGGACAACAAACATGGAGAAGTGGTCAATTAGAAATAATCCTATTTAAAGACATGTGAAATCTGGACTTCTGAGTGTAAAGACTCAATGCTAAGGGTACTAAAGTATATCAACACATTTGATGGGTCTTTGATACATGTAGATGGAAGATCAAGTAGTGGGATTTGAAAACTTGTATTGCCAGTTGACCATGACATACAGATATTAAAAGTTAACATTACTTGTGACATGCTGGAAGAGCACATCAGCAGAATGTACATTTTTGTACTGTGCCTGTGTGAAACCCAGAATTTTCCACGGTTTTCGTTGGATGTTTGGTCAACATTGCACTAGAATTTTTCCCGTTGCAGACAATATCTTTTCCGACACAACATTTGAAAACTAGAGACAGGATGTTAAATGCCCGAATACAACCTTAAGAGAACTTCAGCCAAAGTGCTCTGCACAAGACATTACGGGTTTCGCACAGGCACAGTACATTCTGCTGACGTGCTTGCTGAAAGGTGGTACACCAGTTGAGCAACTGAGATTCAGGGTAAGATCTAATTGATCAGGATTGGCTGATTTAGACAAGTATGGCAACTACTGGTTGGACACAACACTTGCACATGTACTCACCTTGCCAGACTTGCAGTCAGAGAAACAAAGTCCACTCAACACTGAAACAGAAACAAAGCCAAGATGGTGATTTCATATTGTACATTGTATATGTCATCTACAGATCTAAGTATCCCTAACACAATGTACAGACAGGTAAAAGCAGGTACAAGTCTTGCATGGTCAGCAACATCGCATTTTTGCCTCACAGATATCAGTATGCTATGGGAATTGGGATTGATTCAACTTACTACATTAAAGGAATGACCAGAAAATTGACTTTGAAAATCCAGTTTTGCCAACATGAAATTGTATTGGATGCCTTTAAAGTGTCCCTAACACAATGTACAGAAAGGTAAAAGTCTTGTATGGTCTTGACTCACCCATAATCTTGAGGAAGCAGACGTCTTCGCTGAAGCTGTTCTCCAGGGCGTGCAGCTGAAAATCCTTCCCCGACCCCTGATCACTCATCAACACGATGTCCAACACACCCTAAAGAACACAAACACACACATCACACGCTGAACAACACAAACGCACATGTTCAACACACCCTGAACAACACACATACATTCAGCAATTTAAGACAGTTGCCATTACATGTGTCACATTGCCTCCGAAATGTGGATTTTCCGAAGCTTGCAGAAAACTAAGAACAAAGGACAACTTCACACAGTTCAGCTGCAGAACTTCTAGATTTAAGAATAGTACCTTACGTTTTAGTGTCGAGTTATTGAATGATTTGTAATGAATTTTAAGTGTTAACTTCTAAAACCCAGAAGTTTTAAAAGCTATGTAACAATGTAGAATAGAGAGATTGATTGATTGATTAAAGAAGTGTCTAATAAAAAAAAAACTGCTTGAGAGCTTGACCCATGTGCCCTGAGGCCTGAGCTGATAAATAGCAAGCATCATGACCTCCTTACCTTTTCGAACAAGTCGAAGAATGTAGCGACCGTGACGTTTGGCACACCTGAGATGGGCTGTACAGTGAAAGTTCTCCGGCCAGGTGTGCAGCTGACGATGTCCTCACATGGACTGTTGATCAGGAGAGCGGCCCTTCTCTCATAACCCCTGGGACATTGGAGAACAGTTAGTCTCCGTCACACAAAGTCTCGCTGTTTTGGACAATAATGGTCCCTAATTCCCTTAGAGCTTGTGGCCATGTGCCTCTAACTTCTGGATGTGGAAGGCCCAAGCCCATGAGGGCGACCAAGGAAGAGATGGACTGACAACATAAGGGAGGACTTCCACCACCAACCTACATAACATGAACCCACAGGATATAGGCAAATGGCTGGCTGCCATCAAGCCTCAGCATCAGTGTGCAAGCACGTCTAAACCTCAGAAGATGGGGAACAATAGACATTAAACCGGATAGTGAGTGTGTGAGTGGAAACTTGGGCGAACCATTTAAACAAAAAATGTACATCTTTAATTAGTGCTAGCAGGATCATGATACTACAATTTGAACAACAACAAAAAAAAAGTAATCATTTGTGATGCTGAAGTACCCACTCTACCAAAACATTTTCTGTAAGATGGATTGAACGAAATTTCTAAGGCCTCTTTTAGGAATTGGCACCTGTACTACACCAATTCTCTGCATATATGACAAAATCTCCATGACCAAAGTTTAATACACACACATACTTGTCAGTCTGGACTTGTATGACAGCCAGGGCATCGGGGTAGCCGTCCAGGTTGTGGTCACCCATCCTCAGGGTGATGGGCAGGTTACTGACGGTCGGAGGGACGAATCTCCAGGTCACGACATCAGAGGCAGTCGTCTTCAGCACAAGAGACCACTGCAGGGCAGAAGACATTATAAAGTTTTGAAACATATTACAAAATGTATATGTATCATCACACGCACACACACGCACACACGCACACAAACACATGCACACACATGCACACACATGCACACACACAGACACACACACACACACACACACACAGACACACAGACACACACACACACACACACACACACACACATAGACACTGAGACAGATATACATGGATATAGACCAACACACACATGTCCAGGGAATACAAGGTATTTTCTGTATAGTAATCTTTTTTTGATTTGGAACCTGCAAACAAGCCATGAACATGGTAAAATGTTTTATACTACAGATGCAAAGGTTGATGTCTCAGTGGTTCATGTATAATTATAATCTATACATAACAATGTGTGATAAAGAGAATCATCAATATAAACTAATAGTTCAAACCTTTATTTACTGTACAGGTAGATTCTCGTAATTGATAGATCACCAACTTGTCTTGTTTGTACTCATTCTCCTTTACCCACTTTGTAATTATGTATGTATTTTGTCATTATGTTTTACTTTTACTCTTGTTTTTATATTTGTGTTTTTGAGTAGAAGGCGTCACATAAGCAACTGTGCTTCCTGCCCAATACTCATTAAATACATGTACATGTATATGTGAATAAATTAAAAAAAAATAAAACTAACAAGTTCTTGACTATAAAACTGGCTCCTACTGACCTTATCGTTCAGGTAAGCATAGACAGAACTCTGCTGACAGTCTGGGTCCTCACACACAGGCAGGAGGTGGTCCTGTTTCCCATTCCCATCTGAGACAAAAAAACACACATCATTCTCAATCACTGAGGAAGATAGTGGGTGCTATTTGAAGCATCTGACACTACAGAGAATTTATTCCAGTTGCTTGATTTATTTTGTATTAGATAACAGGGCTCGAAATACCACCTGCACATGCAGGTTAGTGCAGGTAGAATTGGAGCTGTGCACGTGTTTCTGATGTCTACCTGCACCTAACCTGCACTGGTCCATGTACTGGGTATATGCAGGTTAGTGCAGGTAAAATTGGAGCTGTGCAGGTATTTCTGATGTCTACCTGCACCTAACCTGCACTGGTCCATGTACTGGGTATATGCAGGTTAGTGCAGGTAAAATTGGAGCTGTGCAGGTATTTCTGATGTCTACCTGCACCTAACCTGCACTGGTCCATGTACTGGGTATATGCAGGTTAGTGCAGGTAGAATTGGAGCTGTGCAGGTATTTCTGATGTCTACCTGCACCTAACCTGCACTGGTCCATGTACTGGGTATATGCAGGTTAGTGCAGGTAAAATTGGAGCTGTGCAGGTATTTCTGATGTCTACCTGTACCTAACCTGCACTGGTCCTTGTACTGGGTTTATATACAAATGTAGGTGTATGTGGATGTTTATTTGCTGCATTGACTGTTAGCCACCACCTACGATTGAATAAACTTTATTGATACGGCTAGTTATCACACTGGCCGGAACACCCGTATCGAACATTATCGCGGCCCAGCTATGACATAAATTACAACATACAATGGTATCAACTTATACCATCAATATATACCTGCTAACTTGTCTTTCGAGTCCTTACCTATGTCTGCAAATGATGACTGTCCTATATGTGCGATGGGCACCCCTGGTGGTGGATATAAGTGTTGTCCATCCCAGGTAAACACTCCATTCTACAGTAGGGAAGAATCATTCAGAATTGTTATTAGCAGTAACACCTAGCTTCAGTGCAGAGTACAGCCTCTGTATGAACTTTGCTACGTCTATAGCTAAATCCCCCACATTCTCTAGTTGGCTGCCTCCTAAATGTGGAAGCCTACATGGCAGAGAACTAAGAACAAAGGACAACTTCATGCAGTTCAACTGCAGGACTTCTAGGTTTAAGAATAGTGTTTTACCTTTTATTGTCGACTTGTTGAACCAATCATGATGAATTTTAATGTGTATCATGCCCCAATTCAGCCATGTAAGGCTGCAATGGTATGTGTTGTAAATAAACCAGTCTATATATATATAAACCAGTCTATAGAGTGAAGGGAGAAAGGAGGCAGTGCCTTCATGCTGCAAGGGCCAAACGACACAGAACAACAACAACAGCAGTCCTGACAAAGGACCACCAATGCCCGAAGTGTGGATGGCTGTGTGCCTCAAGCTTTGGACTCAGAAGCCACATGAGGTCACACCCCTGGTGAATGAGGACACTGACACTCATCTTCGACTGCGAAGGACTACCAAGAGAAGACTGACAGCATGATTGGAACATACCTGATTTTCCCAAACTTCAAATGAGAACACGGAGGCGGACTCATTTCTTGTTGTGAGCAACAGATCTGTGAAAATAAAGGCAAAGATGTGAATCTATATCAGTTGGCTTAGTTTAGCAACAATCACTACACACACCAATTTAATTTGTTGGTTCTCAGATTTTTTTCAGAAAAAATATTAAGCGACATGGCCACAAAAAAAACAGACCTAGGCATCCTATGCTGGGGATCGAACTCAACCTACCGCATGCAAGGCGAAGACCATACCCACTTGGCCATTTCACTGGTTAACCGATAAACATGAAATATGATTTAATTTTTATTACCTGGGAGGTGGTTGGCCCCCACGAGGTCCAGGAAAGCGTTGGAGTGCGGACGTCTCAGCGGTACGAACTTGGTATCGTTGCGCCCGTCTAAGGGCTGGCAGCTCACGTTTCCCTGATTTCTGTAACACAGACCACAGGAAAGTTTACTTGTATCTGTAGTGCTGTTTTATCATGTTTTCATCAAGCACAAACACACAGTAGTATGGAACTCCCTACCACATGGGTTACAGACAACGTCATCACATGACAAGGCCTACTAAAGCACATGAGGGACATGAATAAGTAAAGCACATGCGATGTTACATATACATGTATGTCTCTTTTTAATAACTGTATGTAATGTAGTCTATATAATTGTACACACTGTCTATGTCCTTATGTATTTTACCCTCTCCTGGAAGAATAGCTGTCACCCATGGGTAGGCAGCTAAAGGAGAGTTGATAAACAATAAATGATAAACAATAAACTGGAGTTTCAAATAACAATTGGTACTTTTCTTAAACCTTGGAAAGACACATTCTCTTGATGCAGCATCGGACGTGCGCCTTCTTTCTTCAAGTACAATAATCGCTTTTACTGTATGTTTAGAATGATTTTCAATGTTACATCTAATATGGTTTAGATATGAGCTCACAAAAACATGCTAACTGCTGACCAACATCTGCATGTCTCTATATCATCTATTATTGTTGTATTACATATAGTTCTACGTCTCACCTATCTAGGACTTCACAGAATACCCGACGTCCCTCCAACGTTTCACCAAAGATGTCTGGGATCATGTTGCCATTGGAACTGGTGGAACAGAAGTGAAATACCTCTCAAAAAGACCTAAAATGATTACAAATCAATCTATGTATAATATATAGTAGATCTTTTCAATGAAAAACCGGCAGCAGAAGCTAATAGAGTAGGGGCAAGTTAGTAATTTCCAAGACTTTATTGTTGATTTTTAGTAATAATTAGTCATGTGACCTCTGGCCTCAGTTGTTATTTTTAACTTGTAATTATATGTCATTTTGTGTATATACTTGTTCTTAATATGTACAGTTCGTGTTTTTCTGATGAACCCTGGAAGATTAGCCCCTTAGGGGGCTAAAGGGTATCTGAATAAACCAATAAACCAACCAAAAACCTATATAAAGATTTATATTTGCTACTGTGTTACTTTTATTTACCACATACCACATACTCCTCTGACAGATTTTCTTTTTTTGTGGAATTTTACTGTCTTCCAGGTTTTACAAATCTTTCCTATTTCCAAAATACACAGTATAGATGAGAATTTTAAGTGACTCACTCCATCACCAAGGGTTCGTCTGTAAAGGACACTGGCAGGGTGACAGAGGAACCTGAAAAAAGACCACAAAATCCTATAGTATAAATGTATGTAAGTTATATCTATCAATTAAATACTAGTAGGTCCACCTTCTCTTAAAGCTGCATTATGTAACATTAAGATGATACAAAAAGTCAATTTCCTGGTCATTTCTTTACAAAGTAAGTTGAATCAACCCTACTCCATTGCAAATAAGACTGTCATTCAGGAAGTGGAGGTGCCAAAATATTACACCTTACGAGTGTGTTTAAAAGCTGGAAACACAGCTGTCAGCCATGTACATTGTAGTATTTTGTGGTGGTATCACAAAATGATGGCACCTCATGTGGGCTGTTTTATTGCCAACCTTAAATGTCAGAAATGTGAGATAACAGCACAAATATGTTGAAAAGTGGAAGTAAATGACAATCACGTGAAGATTTTTTTCAATTTAAATATTTGAATTTTTGGTACAAAAATGTTACATAATGCCCCTTTAAATTTAATGTAAGGTTTGCTATCACCATGTGGGATTCGAATCTAAAAACGGAACATTTCAAAGGTACATGTAAGACCACACCAATTTAATTTGTTGCTTCTCGGATTCGCCTCTTCATTTTTTTCTGATTTGCAAAAAAAAAAAAAAAAAAAATTCTGGTTCTGAATCAACTCAAAAATGCACATATTTTGGCTCCACCAGTTGTAGAAAGTCCTTTTCTTCCTAGTTGTTACAGTTGTTATATCTACCGATGCAGTGGTTTGATTAAAAGTTCAAAATTCATTGTTTAAATTTTAACCGAGTCTTTTGTGTTGACTTCATGGCACCTATTCTAGTATTTGGGGCTATAATAGGATGCCTAGGCCTGTTTTTATTTTTATTATTTTTTTTTTTCGCCCTGTCGCTTCATATTTTTTCTGAAAAAATCTGAGAAGCAACAAATAAAATTGGTGTGGCCTAAAATGGAGCAGGATGTGCTGAACAGTGGTGGAATTGCTCACCTATAGATTTTGTCCTCCCCCAGAAGATGTGGACCACGGTTGCCATGGTGTTGCCGGGCGTGGTCGTGACCAGAATGTCCATCTGTGAGTCTCCGTCATAGTCACCTGGTACAACACCGGTCATGGTCTCATTCCTGTGGAACATGGTCAACAAACCGCAGAAAACTGCTCTACTCTAGTCTAGGGCTGCATACCTAAACATAATATCAGGTTCACAGTGTTCGAAATACCCACTAGCACACTAGCAATTGCTACCTGATTTTCTTGTGCGCTAGTTGCTCCCTGACTCAGGTAGCGCACCACGCAACCTGAAAATATGTACCGCTGAACTCAAAGGTGCACACTGTGCTATCTGGTTCAAAAAAGTATTTCGAACACTGGGTTCAAGTACAGGTACAGAGGTTTAGGTACAGGTCCAGACTATATTAGTATACCTAAACTGTTATAATTCCTCAATAACAATATAGAAAAAGTAAATAAACTTGGTTCCAATAAAACTGGACAAAACTAGGCGGCCTTATGTCTTATTCAAACAAAACAGATCCATCATGTGGACTGTTTCTTGTTGAATTCCTAGTATGCTACAATACGGTAGTAACTACCGGCGTACTAGCAGTGTGACACAGATGCTTGACGAGCTGCAGTGGCCTCTTCTGTCGGAAAGGAGGAGGAGCACCCGCCTCACTACATTCTATAAAATAGTCCATAGTAAGATAAATATTCAAACTGACAATATCTTAAGGCCCGCCCAGGGGCGTACCCGGGGGAGCCACTCACTTAAATACCAGCCTATTAACACACGCACAGACACCTACAGATTTTCCTTTTTTCCACGTACTATCCCTCAGTGGAACTCCCTGCCCGACTCGATAGTCACGAGTCATTTCGAGCCGGGCTTGCGGCCTGCCCGCCTTAGCCGGAGCCTCTTCTCTCCCCCCCCCCCCCAATTGCACCCCTCGCGGGGTTATCGGGGGGTAACCATGATGAAGATGAATACTCTAGCTGTCCTTGAAAGACTCACATATCCAGCTGCAGCCGTCTGTCCTTTTTGAAGAACTGGGGATGCTTATCTCCCATCAGTAAGATGTCCAGGTGCCGTCCTAGAAAACAAAATTTAAAACACGGATTTTCAAATAACGAAAACCTCTACAAATTCATTGGTCATTTCATGAACCCTACTCCATTGCAAATAAGTGTCATTAAGGAAGTGGAGGTGCCAAGATATTACACCATACAAGTGTGTTTAAAAACTGGAAACACAGCTGTTAGCCATGTTTGTTTACATGGGTGTGCCTCAGGTGGGCTGTTTTAGCACCAGCCATAAATGCCAGAAAATTATGTGAGATGACTGTACGAACATGTTGAAAAGTGGATGTAAATGACAATCACATGAAGATAATTTTGCAATCAAAATATTTCAATTTTATGTTGAAAAGCGAGTGTAAATGACAATCACATGAAGATTTTTTAAAGATCTAATAATATGAATATTTCAATTTTTGGTAAAAAAAAGCATCACATATTGACATAACGTTAACGGTCACCCTTGGCTAGGCTTTAGAAATTATTACCTTGGTTGGTCAACACGAACAGGTCCGTTTGCTTGTCCGCGTTGAAGTCGCCGACAGCGGCTATGGTTCCGTGGTTTAGGTGGTTAGGGAAGACGGTTTCCGTGACGTCTGTTAGTCCACAACACTGTAGGAATCCGTTCGACAAGACGACCAGCAACGCGCAAAGCTGTGAGGAGGACATTTTTCTGTTGGCACAGACGCAGTGGAACGGCAGAAACTTTCTAACATTCGCTTCACCTTCTAGTTGGACGGAATTGTTGTTTCACCACATTCCTCGATGTTCTGGTTACCGGGCCCATTAGGGCCTTTACTGTTCAGTTGTAGTTCACGTCGGGTCCTGTATTAGACGTTGAACGACGTTCAAAATTTGACGAGAAATTTGAGGTATCTTCATGACCAATTTCCACAGTGCAGCCACGATGAACAGCCACGCTGCTATTGGTCAGGATACTAAAATGCCTAAATCTTATTGGTGCAAATACACATGCTGCAGCAATATAGCGCAGTTTCGCCAGTGGGGAGGGCTACGGCGTTCTCCGTCGATTTTAGGCCTAAAAACGTCAGTTTTTACGTCTATATTCACTGCATTTGTGTGGCTCTTAGCTCTGGGCACAAGCAAATGGGTACAGATGAATATATTTGATGGAATTTTAGCTCTGGGGACCAGGTAACACTCCGTACAGGTAACGTTAACTTATACTGGCACTGTACAGGTCTGGGGACGAGGTAAAGCACCGTACAGGTAATTTATATTTGTGCGGCTCTTAGGTCTGGGGACCAGGTAAGGCACCGTACAGGTAATATTTGTGCGGCTCTTAGGTCTGGGGACCAGGTAAGGCACCGTACAGGTAATATTTGTGCGGCTCTTAGGTCTGGGGACCAGGTAAGGCACCTTACAGGTCAGAGCTCGAAATACCCGGTGGCGCACTGGCGCGGCGCCACCTGATTTTGCTTGGCGCGACTTATTCCTAAACTCAGGTGGCGCAGCGCGCCACCTATAATTTACGGTAGGGACGTCACTGCTGCGACACCGCTCTTCCCCAGCTGCTACATGTAACATTATCCTTGCGCAAACGAAGAACATGGCGCACGTAACACCACCCGCATAAGTGTGCCGCCATGTAGAGGCGTGGCATTCCCACGGCGGCAGCCCTGTGATGTTGCGCCTGGATCGCGTGTACTCGCTGCCGCGGAAAATTCTATCCGCCAATCACTGCGAGTCGGCGAGCTCAGTTGGTATCAAGGACGTTCATGGTTGGTATAAAACCATTCCCACTAAAATATACAAAATCCAATCATGCAAACAGATTCTTTTGTATCTAGATGTCGTTCATTTAGTTAAAAACAAAATAATTGCTCTTCAGATATCACTGATTGTTCGTTTATGGTCGTTTTTGAACATGAAAATGTAGCGAAAACTTTCCTTTGTTTACAGCGGCTTGGGTTTCCCCGCGTCGGTTGTCTGTCTCTGCCATTATGCCAATGTGGTAGTCAGCAGAAAATTTGCTCCTTTTAGGCTTATATCTTTTATGAAAAACCCATTGTAGTCTTAGATTTACATCTTAAACGTTAATAGTAATGTATTATGACGGTTTTAATAGCGTATTTACGCTTTTTGATGCTATAGAATAAAAGAAAATTTACCTCATTTTAATACATTTACCTCCGTAACAGTGGAGTCTTCCGATGACCCCAATTGACCTTTCTTTCCACTATGCCAGCGCCATTTTGACAAGACGAAAACTCATTTTCTCAGCCCAAATTTCTTTAATTATCCCCACGAAAAACGGAAATTGGGCACATATTTATGCGTTTTAAGGAATTGTAAAACCAAATATGGATATTTTTTAGTTTTTTTGTAGAGAAAATTGCTGTAATCTTCGCCGATTCCACCGAATGCATAAAAGCACCATGCGCCACGCACGGCCAGGCGTTTTGGGAAAAGTCGGAAACGCAGAAGGTGACCGTAGACACTTCGTGTCAAAATGAAGGTTTCTTTATTTCAAATACATATGGATTCTAAACTCAATTCACATTTTAATAATGCAGCGGTGAAAATTACCACAAGGTTCAATATAACGTCCGGAAGGGTGGCGTTACGGCCGTGGTGCTGAGCGGGTTACGGCCAGCCCTTACGGCCAGCCCACAGCGGTCGGCCGCGACCGCAATCAGCAGTGTTGATATGCCGGCGGGACCGGAATGGGGTGACCGCTGGCTGCGTTGGACAGGTGACCGCTATAGCACAATCCTTAATGCTTAGGTCAATGGGAAAAATTCAAGGGACCGACAAAATGTGACCGCAATGGCCAGGTGACCTCTATACAAAGGTGACCGCTAGTACAGGTTTGACTGTATATATATTCTTGTGATTTTGATACACAGACACAGTGATTGAGAGCTCAAAATACTACAATCTGTTCTAATATACCCCCCTCAGCTTAATACCCCCCCCCCTGCCCCAGTTAAGCTGCCAGGTCCAAAAAAATAACCAACAGTCATAACTTGTTTTCATATCCTTTTTTTAAAGTTAGGCATACAAAGCCCAAGTATACAGATGCTGTAGTTAACATTTCAAGACATTGAAAACATGTAAATGTGGCATTGATTCTTTATTAAAACGTTGTTGTTTGAGAGCTTTTGTGTTCTTTACATTACTTTATTTTATAACATAAAACTTAAGTAGTTATTTAATAACTAGAAGAAAACGTAATAGATATAAGTAGCAGATTTGAAGAAAATGATAACTTGGAAGTGTTGCCACTTGAATACTGATGGCGCCACCTGGCTTTTGACTCAGGTGGCAACATGCGCCACCTGGCTGAAAAAAGTATTTCGAGCCCTGCAGGTAATATTTGTGCGGCTCTTAGGTCTGGGGACCAGGTAAGGCACCGTACAGGTAATATTTCCGCGGCTCTTAGGTCTGGGGACCAGGCTAGGAACCGTACAGGTAATATTTGCGCGGCTCTTAGGTCTGGGGACCAGGTAAGGCACCGTACAGGTAATATTCCCGCGGCTCTTAGGTCTGGGGACCAGGTAAGGCACCGTACAGGTAATATTTCCGCGGCTCTTAGGTCTGGGGACCAGGTAAGGCACCGTACAGGTAATATTTGTGCGGCTCTTAGGTCTGGGGACCAGGTAAGGCACCTTACAGGTAATATTTGTGCGGCTCTTAGGTCTGGGGACCAGGTAAGGCACCGTACAGGTAATATTTGTGCGGCTCTTAGGTCTGGGGACCAGGTATGCCACCGTACAGGTAATAATTGGGCGGCTCTTAGATCTGGGGACCAGGTAAGGCACCTTACAGGTAATATTCCCGCGGCTCTTAGGTCTGGGGACCAGGCTAGGCACCATACAGGTAATATTTGTGCGGCTCTTAGGTCTGGGGACCAGGTAAGGCACCGTACAGGTAATAATTGCGCGGCTCTTAGATCTGGGGACCAGGTAAGGCACCGTCCAGGTAATATTCCCGCGGCTCTTAGGTCTGGGGACCAGGTAAGGCACCGTCCAGGTAATATTTGTGCGGCTCTTAGGTCTGGGGACCAGGTAAGGCACCGTACAGGTAATATATGCGTGGCTCTTAGATCTTGGGACCAGGTAAGGCACCGTACAGGTAATATTTGTGCGGCTCTTAGGTCTGGGGACCAGGTAAGGCACCGTACAGGTAATATTCCCGCGGCTCTTAGGTCTGGGGACCAGGTAAGGCACCGTACAGGTAATATTCCCGCGGCTCTTAGGTCTGGGGACCAGGTAAGGCACCGTACAGGTAATATTTGTGCGGCTCTTAGGTCTGGGGACCAGGTAAGGCACCGTACAGGTAATATTTGTGCGGCTCTTAGGTCTGGGGACCAGGTAAGGCACCGTACAGGTAATATATGCGTGGCTCTTAGATCTGGGGACCAGGTAAGGCACCGTCCAGGTAATATTCCCACGGCTCTTAGGTCTGGGGACCAGGTAAGGCACCGTACAGGTAATAATTGCGCGGCTCTTAGATCTGGGGACCAGGTAAGGCACCGTACAGGTAATAATTGCGCGGCTCTTAGATCTGGGGACCAGGTAAGGCACCGTACAGGTAATAATTGCGCGGCTCTTAGGTCTGGGGACCAGGTAAGGCACCGTACAGGTAATATTTGTGCGGCTCTTAGGTCTGGGGACCAGGTAAGGCACCGTCCAGGTAATATTCCCGCGGCTCTTAGGTCTGGGGACCAGGTAAGGCACCGTCCAGGTAATATTCCCGCGGCTCTTAGGTCTGGGGACCAGGTAAGGCACCGTCCAGGTAATATTCCCGCGGCTCTTAGGTCTGGGGACCAGGTAAGGCACCGTCCAGGTAATATTTGTGCGGCTCTTAGGTCTGGGGACCAGGTAAGGCACCGTACAGGTAATAATTGGGCGGCTCTTAGATCTGGGGACCAGGTAAGGCACCGTACAGGTAATATTCCCGCGGCTCTTAGGTCTGGGGACCAGGTAAGGCACCGTACAGGTAATATTTGTGCGGCTCTTAGGTCTGGGGACCAGGTAAGGCACCGTACAGGTAATATATGCGTGACTCTTAGGTCTGGGGACCAGGTAAGGCACCGTACAGGTAATTTTGTGCGGCTCTTAGGTCTGGGGACCAGGTAAGGCACCGTCCAGGTAATATTTGTGCGGCTCTTAGGTCTGGGGACCAGGTAAGGCACCGTACAGGTAATATTTGCGCGGCTCTTAGGTCTGGGGACCAGGTAAGGCACCGTACAGGTAATAATTGCGCGGCTCTTAGATCTGGGGACCAGGTAAGGCACCGTACAGGTAATATTCCCGCGGCTCTTAGGTCTGGGGACCAGGTAAGGCACCGTACAGGTAATATTTGTGCGGCTCTTAGGTCTGGGGACCAGGTAAGGCACCATACAGGTAATATTTGTGCGGCTCTTAGGTCTGGGGACCAGGTAAGGCACCGTACAGGTAATATTCCCGCGGCTCTTAGGTCTGGGGACCAGGTAAGGCACCGTACAGGTAATATTTGCGCGGCTCTTAGGTCTGGGGACCAGGTAAGGCACCGTACAGGTAATATTTGTGCGGCTCTTAGGTCTGGGGACCAGGTAAGGCACCGTACAGGTAATAATTGGGCGGCTCTTAGATCTGGGGACCAGGTAAGGCACCGTACAGGTAATATTCCCGCGGCTCTTAGGTCTGGGGACCAGGTAAGGCACCGTACAGGTAATATTTGTGCGGCTCTTAGGTCTGGGGACCAGGTAAGGCACCTTATAGGTAATATTTGCGCGGCTCTTAGGTCTGGGGACCAGGTAAGGCACCGTACAGGTAATATTTGTGCGGCTCTTAGGTCTGGGGACCAGGTAAGGCACTGTACAGGTAATATTTGTGCGGCTCTTAGGTCTGGGGACCAGGTAAGGCACCGTCCAGGTAATATTCCCGCGGCTCTTAGGTCTGGGGACCAGGTAAGGCACCGTCCAGGTAATATTCCCGCGGCTCTTAGGTCTGGGGACCAGGTAAGGCACCGTCCAGGTAATATTCCCGCGGCTCTTAGGTCTGGGGACCAGGTAAGGCACCGTCCAGGTAATATTTGTGCGGCTCTTAGGTCTGGGGACCAGGTAAGGCACCGTACAGGTAATAATTGGGCGGCTCTTAGATCTGGGGACCAGGTAAGGCACCGTACAGGTAATATTTGTGCGGCTCTTAGGTCTGGGGACCAGGTAAGGCACCGTCCAGGTAATATTCCCGCGGCTCTTAGGTCTGGGGACCAGGTAAGGCACCGTCCAGGTAATATTCCCGCGGCTCTTAGGTCTGGGGACCAGGTAAGGCACCGTCCAGGTAATATTCCCGCGGCTCTTAGGTCTGGGGACCAGGTAAGGCACCGTCCAGGTAATATTTGTGCGGCTCTTAGGTCTGGGGACCAGGTAAGGCACCGTACAGGTAATAATTGGGCGGCTCTTAGATCTGGGGACCAGGTAAGGCACCGTACAGGTAATATTCCCGTGGCTCTTAGGTCTGGGGACCAGGTAAGGCACCGTACAGGTAATATTTGTGCGGCTCTTAGGTCTGGGGACCAGGTAAGGCACCATACAGGTAATATTTGTGCGGCTCTTAGGTCTGGGGACCAGGTAAGGCACCGTACAGGTAATATTCCCGCGGCTCTTAGGTCTGGGGACCAGGTAAGGCACCGTACAGGTAATATTTGCGCGGCTCTTAGGTCTGGGGACCAGGTAAGGCACCGTACAGGTAATATTTGTGCGGCTCTTAGGTCTGGGGACCAGGTAAGGCACCGTACAGGTAATAATTGGGCGGCTCTTAGATCTGGGGACCAGGTAAGGCACCGTACAGGTAATATTCCCGCGGCTCTTAGGTCTGGGGACCAGGCTAGGCACCGTACAGGTAATATTTGTGCGGCTCTTAGGTCTGGGGACCAGGTAAGGCACCTTATAGGTAATATTTGCGCGGCTCTTAGGTCTGGGGACCAGGTAAGGCACCGTACAGGTAATATTTGTGCGGCTCTTAGGTCTGGGGACCAGGTAAGGCACTGTACAGGTAATATTTGTGCGGCTCTTAGGTCTGGGGACCAGGTAAGGCACCGTACAGGTAATATTTGCGCGGCTCTTAGGTCTGGGGACCAGGCTAGGCACCGTACAGGTAATATTTGTGCGGCTCTTAGGTCTGGGGACCAGGTAAGGCACCGTACAGGTAATATTTGTGCGGCTCTTAGGTCTGGGGACCAGGTACACCACCGTACATGTAATATATGCGCGGCTCTAAGGTCTGGGGACTAGGTAGGTCACCGTACAGGTAATTCTTGTGCGGCTCTTAGGTCTTGGGACCAGGTAAGGCACCTTAGTTATAGGTAATATTTGCGCGGCTCTTAGGTCTGGGGACCAGGTAAGGCACTGTACAGGTAATATTTGCATAGAGTTTTTATCTAGGAACCAGGTAAGGCCCTGTACAGGTAATATTTGCATAGAGTTTTTATCTAGGAACCAGGTAAGGCCCTGTACAGGTAATATTTGCATAGAGTTTTTATCTAGGAACCAGGTAAGGCCCTGTACCGGTAATATTTGTATAGCCCTTTCATCTGGGGATAAGGAAGGCACCATACAGGTAATATTTGCATGGTCCTTTCATCTTTGGACCAAATACGATACAGGTGTCGTACGTATGGTTCATATCTCTTGTGACCTATGAAGACCAATTTATGTTCGTTCGGTCTTTTGGACCTTTGATGTTTTGCTTATTGGCATTTCTATATACGTAGATCGCTGGCCTAGAATATTTCTTCTTTTTTTTTTTCAGGGCATTTGCCAAAAATGATTACTCAGCAGAAAATGGAGATGTCTATGCATCACATTCTGGAATTGTTGGAAGTGCTGGCTTTAGTTCATAATAACAACATGAATACTGAACCCTGACTTATGTTATCTTAATTCTGTCAGGTTCTTTCTCCAAAAGTAGAATAACTAGAAGTGGATAGTAGTGATGAACTGTAGAACAATTCTGTGTTTGCTTGTTTGTTTGTTTGCTTTCTATTTGTCTGAGTGGCATGTGTAGGAATATTTGCTAAAACTGTTAAAAGCATAACCTGTTATAGTAACTAGATTCATTACCTGTAGTACCTGTAGACATTACCTGTATGTTTATGATACATTGTATATTATTTTTAGCACAATTCAATTATTATTAAAGCTGAAATACACATTTTAACTCTTGTTTCAATGGACTTTCAATTCCAGTATAGTTCAATTCAGTATACAATACACGAACTGCAAATACACAGCATTAAAATCATATATCCCACCATGATAGTTGGACGCATGCATGTCGTTAACAACCCCCAGTACTTGATCATGATAGGAGTGACAGAGTAAACTGAGTAAAGACTTAAAGGAATGTAGAATGAAAGTTTTCTTTGCAAGTTAGAGGTAATATAGCTTCAATGACGCAAATTCATCTGAAAATAACTCAATGTCCAATCACAGCATCAGGCAGGGAATTCATACAGTAACTTTATAAGCTTCCATTAACATACCAGCCGAATTTGAAAGAAAGCCGTCCAGTTTTAGGCGAGATACGAAAAACAACACGTTTTTAGCTATGTTTCGCATACTAGTAAACAATTCTAGGTCGATTTTGACCGCATCACACAAAATTGCATTTTCCTTTGTAGATCGAGAAGGAAGTTGTATTTTAGGATGAAACTTGGACATTAGTATCCCGAAATACCGATCTATCCGTATTATTAACAGATTGGCTCTTCTTTCATTCCTTTTTGTAGATACAGGTCATTCATTTGTCTTTATTTTTCGGCCATGCCAAAAAATCCCACTGGAATGTTTGGTATTACAATAATAAGGTAGATATTTAGGGATTTACATTATGAAATAGACATTATCTTCTACATAGGTCTGGTAAGGACCTTTCAGTGGTATCACCACTTCCTTTTTCAATGGTTGCCCTTAATCGTTTTGGAGGAAAGAAAACTTTTATGATGAAAAGTTGATAGATCTATGCTTTAATTACGCAAATTTCAATTGCAAATAACTCAATAAGCAATAATGACATCAGCATGGCAATTCATACAGTGACTTTGCAAGCTTTCGTAAACATACCAGCCGAATTTGAAAGAAATCGGTTCAGTTTTAGGCGAGATACGAAAACTGAGACGTTCTAAGCTCGCGCGAAGCGAGTCCGCGTTCAAACCGCTATGTTTCGCATAAACAATTCTAGCTCGATTTTGACCGCATCACACAAAATTGCGTTTTCCGTTCTAGACCGAGAAGGAAATGATATTTTGAGATGAAACTTGGACATTAATATCATGAAATACTGATCTATCTCTGCTGTGAACAGATTTGTTGTAACTCGAATTCTCGTCAAGCTACAAGCAATTTATTTGTCTTCATTTTTCGGCCATGTCCAAAAATCCCACTGGAATGTGCGACATTGCCATAATAAGGTAGAGTTAGGAATTTACATTCTGAAATGGACATAATCTTTGATATACGTTTGTTGGGGACCTTTCAGTGGTATCACCACTTGCTTTTTCAATGGTTACACTCAATCTTTTTAGAGAAAAGAAAACTTTTATTTGGAAGAGTTGTAGGAAATCTATGCTTGAATGGCGCAAATTTCAATTGCTAATAACTCAATAACCAATAATGACATCAGCATGGCAATTCATACAGTAACCTTGTAAGCTTTCGTAAGCATACCAGCCGAATTTGAAAGAAATCCGTTCAGTTTTAGGCGAGATACGAAAACTGAGACGTTCTAAGCTCGCGCGAAGCGAGTCCGCGTTCAAACCGCTATGTTTCGCATAAACAATTCTAGCTCGATTTTGACCGCATCACGCAGAATTGCGTTTTCCGTTCTAGACCGAGAAGGAAATGATATTTTGAGATGAAACTTGGACATTAATATCATGAAATACTGATCTATCTCTGCTGTGAACAGATTTGTTGTAACTCGAATTCTCGTCAAGCTACAAGCAATTTATTTGTCTTCATTTTTCGGCCATGTCCAAAAATCCCACTGGAATGTGCGACATTGCCATAATAAGGTAGAGTTAGGAATTTACATTCTGAAATGGACATAATCTTTGATATACGTTTGTTGGGGACCTTTCAGTGGTATCACCACTTGCTTTTTCAATGGTTACACTCAATCTTTTTAGAGAAAAGAAAACTTTTATTTGGAAGAGTTGTAGGAAATCTATGCTTGAATGGCGCAAATTTCAATTGCTAATAACTCAATAACCAATAATGACATCAGCATGGCAATTCATACAGTAACCTTGTAAGCTTTCGTAAGCATACCAGCCGAATTTGAAAGAAATCCGTTCAGTTTTAGGCGAGATACGAAAACTGAGACGTTCTAAGCTCGCGCGAAGCGAGTCCGCGTTCAAACCGCTATGTTTCGCATAAACAATTCTAGCTCGATTTTGACCGCATCACGCAGAATTGCGTTTTCCGTTCTAGACCGAGAAGGAAATGATATTTTGAGATGAAACTTGGACATTAATATCCTGAAATACTGATCTATCTCTGCTGTGAACAGATTTGTTGTAACTCGAATTCTCGTCAAGCTACAAGCAATTTATTTGTCTTCATTTTTCGGCCATGCCCAAAAATCCCACTGGAATTTGCGACATTGCCATAATAAGGTAGAGTTAGGGATTTACATTCTGAAATGGACATAATCTTTGATATAAGTTTGTTGGGGACCTTTCAGTGGTATCACCACTTGCTTTTTCAATGGTTACACTCAATCTTTTTAGAGAAAAGAAAACTTTTATTTGGAAGAGTTGTAGGAAATCTATGCTTGAATGGCGCAAATTTCAATTGCTAATAACTCAATAACCAATAATGACATCAGCATGGCAATTCATACAGTAACCTTGTAAGCTTTTGTAAGCATATCAGCCGAATTTGAAAGAAATCTGTTCAGTTTTAGGCGAGATACGAAAACTGAGACGTTCTAAGCTCGCGCGAAGCGAGTCCGCGTTCAAACCGCTATGTTTCGCATAAACAATTCTAGCTCGATTTTGACCGCATCACGCAGAATTGCGTTTTCCGTTCTAGACCGAGAAGGAAATGATATTTTGAGATGAAACTTGGACATTAATATCCTTAAATACTGATCTATCTCTGCTGTGAACAGATTTGTTGTAACTCGAATTCTCGTCAAGCTACAAGCAATTTATTTGTCTTCATTTTTCGGCCATGCCCAAAAATCCCACTGGAATGTGCGACATTGCCATAATAAGGTAGAGTTAGGGATTTACATTATGAAAAAGACATAATCTTTGATATAAGTTTGTTGAGGACCTTGCAGTGTTATCATCACTTCATTTTCTATGGTTGCAATCAGTCGTTTTGGAGGGATGTAAACTTTTATTTTGAAAGGTCGTGAGAAATCTAAGTTTTAATGATAAGATTTCAACTGAAAATAACTCAATAATTAATTATGATATCAGTATAGGAATTCATACAGTAACTCTATAACCTTTCATGAATATACCGGTCAAATTTGAAAGAAATCCATTGAGTTCTAGGCGATATACGGAAACCGAGACGTTGTAAGCTCGCCCTAAGCTAGGCCGCGCTCAAACCGCTATGTTTCCCATAGACAATTCTATGTCGGTTTTGACCACGTTTTGACCGCATCACTCAAAGTTGCGTTTTTCTTTCTAGATTGATAAAGATGTGATATTTTAGGACGAAACTTGGACATAGATAGGCTGAAATAGTGATCTGTGATCTTGACAGATTAACTCGTCTTTCATTCCTTTTGAAGATACCCCGGTATCAGGGCTTTAGCCAGCTCAAAATTTTTCACCGTCAACCCCAGGTCGACCCAATTCGCGTTGACGGTAAGATTGAAAAAAACGAAAAAAATTACCGTCAACGTGAAAAAAATTCCGTCAATGATTACTTAACTTTCGCGATCCAATGATCGGCATCACGCCCTCCCGCACACTTCATGCATACTTCACACCCACGCGACAATTACAAACAACACGCACCACGCACAAATAAAGCAAATTATTTCTTCTGAAAGTTTATTAGTTAAAAAGAAACACAATTCTATTCCTATCACCAGATAAAAACTACCACACAATTAAAAGACATTTTCACTTTCTGAGAGTCTGCGTCTTCTTCAATGACATTTATAACAATTTGCTAGTCTTTGCAACTTCGCACTATATTCTACTGGGATGACGGCACATCGGCGATCCGACTACAAGACTTCATGCCACAACTTCATCGAAAAATTCGAGGTAAGAAATAATTTACAATAAAAATAAGATCCTGATAACGGCAAGTCGCCGAGCGGACTACAAGACTTGAAATACCACAACTTCATCGACAAATTCGAGGTAAGAAATATTTTTTACAATTCTAATAATAAGATCCACGGTCTCCACATTCACCTATATCGTCGTTTAAAGCTTAGTTTATACCAGGTCAAGAGATGTATTACGAAAAAAAGGGACTCTGAATACCGCCCAAGTCAACGTAAAGTCGTAAACACTCACTTTGCGCAGTTTGCTGGCATTTGCGTCTTTGAAACAAGATGGCGGCCAGCAGCAAAACAACAACACGTGCACGTCATTCTGGGTTGAAAGGTCATAGGATCGTACCAACTTGCGATTGATTGTGAAAAGTTGACTGAAAACCTAATTCTATTCTAGTTCTATGTATCTAAACAGGCAGGAATCGTGACAGTACGTTGTAGTAAGTTGTAAGATAATTAATCTAGCAGCTGCTAGTGTCTAAGTAAAAAGTTCAGGCTACATTACTGAAACGTCCGACGCACTCGTCTGTCTTGTTGACATAACTGAGCTAGTTCAGGATTCGCCTGTTTCTCGCAGCGGCCCACGCAACAAATGCCCTGTGGAAGTTGAAGTCTGCTCTGACCGGGCCGTTGATTGAAATCCTCATCAGGGTGTCCAGGCGTTTCACTGACAGAGAGTTTCTGAGGCGGGTTTTGATTCTGTTTTGGGTGGAAAACCCCCTCTCACAGTCCGCGGTGTGCATGGGCAGCAACCTGCCAATAGTTGCTAACTTTAGCATGTTGGGGAAAAGTTCTGAGCCGTGCACCCGCTCTAACTCCTCCCACAGTGAGTCGGTTGTCAAGGCGACATTGTGACGTCGGCGCTGGTACATCAGCTGTCTCACCATGCTCCACTCCTGGCGCGTCTGCTCGGGGTCGACTGTCAGGGGCTGATCGGCTGGAACTCCTCCATACGTGGCCAACAGGGTGTTCAGTTCTTCTGTGCCATACTGTCGCAGTGCCACCTGATCCCGCGGCATGTTCTTGGGGTCGATAATCCCGAATGCAGTGACCAGCTCGGTTTCGGGAAACCGGTCTCTCAGGTTTTGCACCACTGCAGCCACGAAGTTGACTGTGAGGTTCTCCGCCTGTTCCCTTGCTCTCTCGTTGTTGTTGTTGATTTCCACCCCGGGGAACATGTCTCCCAAGTCCGCCGCTAGGAAACTTGTCAAAGATGGACCGTGATCTCCAGCAGCAATGTTGTTGAGGGTTTCAATGGCAGACGTTACGGTTGGGTGAACTCTTGAAAAGTCTAACCCTTGTGTTTGGAACACTTTGCTGATCATGTTCAGAATGGCGAACACGTCCTCCAGCATGTGCAGAACGAACATGAACTTGTAGTTCCTTAGCTCGTTGAACATTCCTGCCGCCTGTGGGTCTTCCTCGGCCTCCTCCCCAAACAGCTCGAGAAGAGAGGGCAGTGAGCGGCGTATGTTGACAATGCAATTGCCAAAGCTGAGCCATCTGACTTTGTGAAGCTCCAGCATCTTCAAAACAGGCTCTTCTAGTGCCTGTTGCACATTCTGCAGTTTCTGGCTTCTTTTTCCCGACCTCGCAAAGTAGGTGTGTAGAGCGCCTACCGTGTTTTGCATCCTTCTAAGGTACGGGAAGTTTGCGGCTGCCTGGCTGACGGCAAGGCTGTGTCGGTGTGCCGCACAGTGGGTCGTGTAGGCCAGGGGGTTGTCCAGTTTGAGGAGACTGGCCACGCTTTTATTTCTCCCCACCATTACATTTGCGCCGTCTGTTCCCAGTCCACAAACTTTCGCCACTGGAATTCCGCGCTCCTCCAAAGTCGTCAACAGGGCCTGGTAGATGTTTTCTGCGTTGGCTGCGCCGTCTACTTCGTGTAGCTTTAGAAATCTCGTCTTGATCACTCCCTCACTGCAGAGACTGAGGAAGACGATCAAGTTCTTAGACACGCTGATGTCCGTACTTTCATCAATCATGATAGAAACAGCCTCACTGTTAGCTATCTCCGCGGCTAGGTCCTCGTCAAGTACGCCTGCTATCGCGTCTTGAAATTCATTGGCGGCTTGGGCGGAATCATACGTAGCGTTGCCTCCAGTTTGCAGATGGACCACGGCTTCACATCCAACGTCCTTCTCTAGGTCCAACAGTGGTTTGTGTTTTCTTGTTGCCAGTTCTTCCTTTGCCAAGAAATAGACGTTCTTCATTGCGGCTACCACTCCGATCTCTGCCTTGCTCACAGCTGTCTTCGCCGCATTGACTATGTTGCCCGACATCTTGTCCTCCCGCACTGCTGCCTCGTGTCCCTTAGACTTCTTGTGGCCATCCAGTGTGTCTTTTTGAAAGCTCGCGCTTCCACCACATGAAAATGCGCCCTTCTTTCGATGCTTAATGCAAAGTTTACAGTACATTCTGTTCTCATCTTTCCGGTACTCTAACCAGTCAGCGTAATGGTCGTTGCTAAGCCAACTGGGCAGAAACTTACGTTTTGTCTGCGACTGACATGGTGATGACACGTTGGCGGCCTGGACAGCATTTTCATCTGCCTTGTCCGAATTCTTCTGCTTTTTCTTCGGCGGACTTGAAGTTGACACGGTTGTACATGTTTGGAGAGCAGAGTCGCCTACCTTGTCCAACTTGTCCTGGTTTTTCGCCGTCAAACTTGAGGAGACTTGAGGAGAAGTCGACGGGACGCTACTACAGGCACTGGGCACCTTCCAAAAATCGCTCAAGGTTCTCTTCATGTTTGCATTCCTCTGGATCACGAGCGCGCACGGCCGTCCGACTCGAAAGTAAAATGCTTAAATGACCGAAGCAGTGTATCGCTTGCCCCGTCGGACCGTATTTTATTGTCATGTATGAACGTTCTCACTTGTTGTTTATTTATCTTATTGTCATGTACACTTACTTGCATGTGTCTGAGTCGAGCCATTGTTTTATTTTATTTCTATGTGGCCGTTAGCACATGTTGTTTTGACAGACAGCAACATCGAACAATAGAACCGGCGTGGGCACGTTCCCAGAAGTCAGGTTTCCCGCCGTATGCAAATAAGAAATGCGTAGGACGGCGCGGTTCAAAGACGCCGCGCGCTTGGGTATGACGCCGCGCCGTGGATTGGGCGCGGCTTATTCAAATTTGCCAGACTTTTTCGATGTCTTAGGCTCTTAGCCCACGATTTTTGACCGTCAATGTTGACGGTAAGCACTTAAATTTTTACCGTCCGACGCAACAAATTACCGTCAATTGACGGTAAAACGGGCGCTGGCTAAAGCCCTGCCCGGTATATGCCTTTCATTTGTTTTCATTTTTTGGTCATGGCTAAAAATCCCACCGGAAAGTGTAAGCTTTTCAAAAATGAGGTAGAGTTATGGATTCACACTATGAAATACACATAATCTTCTATATAGGTCTGTTAAGAACCTTTCAGTGGTATCACCACTTCATTTTCCAATGGTTGCATATAATCTTTTTAGAGAAATGTAGACTTTTATTATGAAAAGGTGCAAGAAATCGATGCTTTAATTACGCAAATTTCAACTGAAAATAACTCAATAACCAATTATGACATCAGCATGGGAATTCATACAGTAACTTTATACGCTTCCATGAATATATCAGTCGAATTTGAAAGAAACCCATTCAGTTGTAGGCAAGATACGGAAACCAAGACGTCCTAAGCTTGCGCTAAGCGAGGTCGCGTTAAAACCGCAACGTTTTGCATAGGCAATTTTAGGTCGACTTTACCGGTAACTCTATCACTCGTTTTCCTTCCTAAAACAAGAAGACGTTTTACATGAAACTTGCACAGGGGTTCGCTATCATGTTGATCTATCTGTGCTGTGAACAGATTTGCTCTTTCTCGCATTCTCGTGAAGCTTCAAGCAATTCGTCTTCGAATTCATTTTCAGTGATCAGCATGTCGAGAGGGACGCTGTGGAACCCTTTTTGGGCTATTCCGCCAATTAAAAGTCTAAATTTTGTCTTTTGGAAATTGCATTCAGTCACATTCTTCTATCATACAGTCACCCATAGGAATATTAAGTCCTAGTGGTTGTATACAAATAATAATGGTGAAGTAAATGGGATGATTTTGATTTTGTGCATTTGCAGGCTTTATATTATATCCTGGCGTAAGAAACCAATGTGCACAAAAGACAATTAAAACAACAGTAGTAGTAGTAGGTATACTTCAACTTTAATAACAACTGCATTGTGGTTAAATGTATCACGAATCTTCTCTTCTTGAGGAAGTGTATTTATAGTACATGTATTACATTTGAAAACAGCAGAATGTAATCTAAATACAAAATACATTTGCTATATCATTTGCTATAAACAGATTTAGAAATTATTCTTATACATGTGCCACTCAGAAGAATGAAAAAGGGACCAATACAAACACAGAATTAGTCGTTACAATCCACTTCTAGTCATTCTACTTTTCAAGTAGGAACCTGACAGAGTTAACATAAGTCAAGGTTCAGCATTCAAGTTGTTATAAAAAAAGGGACTTCAAAAGTACTTCAAACCAATCTAGACTGTGATGCATAGATATTTCCTGCTGTACAATAAGCTCCTCTTTCAGGCATTTAATGTTTTCAACAGCCTATGCCTGAAAAGAAGAAATGTTCTCCTCCAGGAACCTGCATATACAAAATGTCGAGAACCAAATAAATGAAAAAGAGCCACACAAATATTGCTCAAGTGCCGTACCTGGTCCCCAGATGAAAGGGCCATAAAAATAGTACTTGTACGATGCCTTGCCTGGTCCCCAGACCTAAGAGCCGCACAAATATTACCTATAAGGTGCCTTACCTGGTCTCCAAAGCTATGAGCCACGCATTACCTGTACGGTGCCTTACCTGGTCCCCAGACCTAAGAGCCCCGCATATATTACCTGTACGGTGCCTTACCTGGTCCCCAGACCTAAGAGCCGCGCAATTATTACCTGTACGGTGCCTTACCTGGTCCCCAGACCTAAGAGCCGCGGAAATATTACCTGTACGGTGCCTTACCTGGTCCCCAGACCTAAGAGCCGCACAAATATTACCTGTACGGTGCCTTACCTGGTCCCCAGACCTAAGAGCCGCGGAAATATTATCTGTACGGTGCCTTACCTGGTCCCCAGACCTAAGAGCCGCGGAAATATTACCTGTACGGTGCCTTACCTGGTCCCCAGACCTAAGAGCCGTGCAAATATTACCTGTACGGTGCCTTACCTGGTCCCCAGACCTAAGAGCCGCGCAAATATTACCTGTACGGTGCCTTACCTGGTCCCCAGACCTAAGAGCCGCGGAAATATTACCTGTACGGTGCCTTACCTGGTCCCCAGACCTAAGAGCCGCGGAAATATTACCTGTACGGTGCCTTACCTGGTCCCCAGACCTAAGAGCCGCGGAAATATTATCTGTACGGTGCCTTACCTGGTCCCCAGACCTAAGAGCCGCGGAAATATTACCTGTACGGTGCCTTACCTGGTCCCCAGACCTAAGAGCCGCGCAAATATTACCTGTACGGTGCCTTACCTGGTCCCCAGACCTAAGAGCCGCGCAAATATTACCTGTACGGTGCCTTACCTGGTCCCCAGACCTAAGAGCCGCGCAAATATTACCTGTACGGTGCCTTACCTGGTCCCCAGACCTAAGAGCCGCACAAATATTACCTGTACGGTGCCTTACCTGGTCCCCAGACCTAAGAGCCGCGCAAATATTACCTGTACGGTGCCTTACTTGGTCCCCAGACCTAAGAGCCGCGCAAATATTACCTGTACGGTGCCTTACCTGGTCCCCAGACCTAAGAGCCGCACAAATATTACCTGTACGGTGCCTTACCTGGTCCCCAGACCTAAGAGCCGCACAATAATTACCTGTACGGTGCCTTACCTGGTCCCCAGACCTAAGAGCCGCACAAATATTACCTGTACGGTGCCTTACCTGGTCCCCAGATCTAAGAGCCTCACAAATATTACCTGTACGGTGCCTTACCTGGTCCCCAGACCTAAGAGCCGCGCAATTATTACCTGTACGGTGCCTTACCTCGTCCCCAGACGTAAGAGCCGCACAAATATTACCTGTACGGTGCCTTACCTGGTCCCCAGACCTAAGAGCCGCGGAAATATTACCTGTACGGTGCCTTACCTGGTCCCCAGACCTAAGAGCCGCGGAAATATTACCTGTACGGTGCCTTACCTGGTCCCCAGACCTAAGAGCCGCGGAAATATTACCTGTACGGTGCCTTACCTGGTCCCCAGACCTAAGAGCCGCGAAATTATTACCTGTACGGTGGCATACCTGGTCCCCAGACCTAAGAGCCGCGGAAATATTACCTGTACGGTGCCTTACCTGGTCCCCAGACCTAAGAGCCGCGGAAATATTATCTGTACGGTGCCTTACCTGGTCCCCAGACCTAAGAGCCGCGGAAATATTACCTGTACGGTGCCTTACCTGGTCCCCAGACCTAAGAGCCGCACAAATATTACCTGTACGGTGCCTTACCTGGTCCCCAGACCTAAGAGCCGCGGAAATATTACCTGTACGGTGCCTTACCTGGTCCCCAGATCTAAGAGCCTCACAAATATTACCTGTACGGTGCCTTACCTGGTCCCCAGACCTAAGAGCCGCACAAATATTACCTGTACGGTGCCTTACCTGGTCCCCAGATCTAAGAGCCTCACAAATATTACCTGAACGGTGCCTTACCTGGTCCCCAGACCTAAGAGCCGCGCAATTATTACCTGTACGGTGCCTTACCTCGTCCCCAGACGTAAGAGCCGCACAAATATTACCTGTACGGTGCCTTACCTGGTCCCCAGACCTAAGAGCCGCGGAAATATTACCTGTACGGTGACTTACCTGGTCCCCAGACCTAAGAGCCGCGGAAATATTACCTGTACGGTGCCTTACCTGGTCCCCAGACCTAAGAGCCGCGGAAATATTACCTGTACGGTGCCTTACCTGGTCCCCAGACCTAAGAGCCGCGAAATTATTACCTGTACGGTGGCATACCTGGTCCCCAGACCTAAGAGCCGCACAAATATTACCTGTACGGTGCCTTACCTGGTCCCCAGACCTAAGAGCCGCGGAAATATTATCTGTACGGTGCCTTACCTGGTCCCCAGACCTAAGAGCCGCGGAAATATTACCTGTACGGTGCCTTACCTGGTCCCCAGACCTAAGAGCCGCGCAAATATTACCTGTACGGTGCCTTACCTGGTCCCCAGACCTAAGAGCCGCGGAAATATTACCTGTACGGTGCCTTACCTGGTCCCCAGATCTAAGAGCCTCACAAATATTACCTGTACGGTGCCTTACCTGGTCCCCAGACCTAAGAGCCGCGGAAATATTACCTGTACGGTGCCTTACCTGGTCCCCAGACCTAAGAGCCGCGAAATTATTACCTGTACGGTGGCATACCTGGTCCCCAGACCTAAGAGCCGCACAAATATTACCTGTACGGTGCCTTACCTGGTCCCCAGACCTAAGAGCCGCGCAAATATTACCTGTACGGTGCCTTACCTGGTCCCCAGACCTAAGAGCCGCGGAAATATTACCTGTACGGTGCCTTACCTGGTCCCCAGACCTAAGAGCCGCACAAATATTACCTGTACGGTGCCTTACCTGGTCCCCAGATCTAAGAGCCTCACAAATATTACCTGTACGGTGCCTTACCTGGTCCCCAGACCTAAGAGCCGCGGAAATATTACCTGTACGGTGCCTTACCTGGTCCCCAGACCTAAGAGCCGCGAAATTATTACCTGTACGGTGGCATACCTGGTCCCCAGACCTAAGAGCCGCACAAATATTACCTGTACGGTGCCTTACCTGGTCCCCAGACCTAAGAGCCGCGGAAATATTATCTGTACGGTGCCTTACCTGGTCCCCAGACCTAAGAGCCGCACAAATATTACCTGTACGCGCGGTGCCTTACCTGGTCCCCAGACCTAAGAGCCGCGCAAATATTACCTGTACGGTGCCTTACCTGGTCCCCAGACCTAAGAGCCGCGCAAATATTACCTGTACGGTGCCTTACCTGGTCCCCAGACCTAAGAGCCGCACAAATATTACCTGTACGGTGCCTTACCTGGTCCCCAGACCTAAGAGCCGCACAATAATTACCTGTACGGTGCCTTACCTGGTCCCCAGACCTAAGAGCCGCACAAATATTACCTGTACGGTGCCTTACCTGGTCCCCAGATCTAAGAGCCTCACAAATATTACCTGTACGGTGCCTTACCTGGTCCCCAGACCTAAGAGCCGCGCAATTATTACCTGTACGGTGCCTTACCTCGTCCCCAGACGTAAGAGCCGCACAAATATTACCTGTACGGTGCCTTACCTGGTCCCCAGACCTAAGAGCCGCGGAAATATTACCTGTACGGTGCCTTACCTGGTCCCCAGACCTAAGAGCCGCGCAAATATTACCTGTACGGTGCCTTACCTGGTCCCCAGACCTAAGAGCCGCGGAAATATTACCTGTACGGTGCCTATCCTGGTCCCCAGACCTAAGAGCCGCGGAAATATTACCTGTACGGTGCCTTACCTGGTCCCCAGACCTAAGAGCCGCACAAATATTACCTGTACGGTGCCTTACCTGGTCCCCAGACCTAAGAGCCGCGCAATTATTACCTATACAGTGCCTTATATAAATATAACCTTACAGAGTGTTACCTCCAAGGTGCATCATCTGGTCCCCTGAACTAATAGCCGACAAATAGAATAACGTTGACGTTACCTATATAGTAACGTTACATAGAGCGTTACCAGTGCAGTGTTACCTGGTCTTTAGAGCTAAAAGCCAGAGACGTAACGTTACTAGTATAAGTTAACGTTACCTGTACGGAGTGTTACCTGGTCCCCAGAGCTAAATTTCCATCAAATATATTCATCTGTACCCATTTCCTTGTGCCCAGAGCTAAGAGCCACACAAATGCAGTGAATATAGACGTAAAAACTGACGTTTTTAGGCCTAAAATCGACGGAGAACGCCGTAGCCCTCCCCACTGAGCGAAACTGCGCTATATTGCTGCAGCATGTGTATTTGCACCAATAAGATTTAGGCATTTTAGTATCCTGACCAATAGCAGCGTGGCTGTTCATCGTGGCTGCACTGTGGAAATTGGTCTTGAAGATACCTCGAAATTTCAAGAGAAGAAACAGAGATGTCCAACCTTTGACCTGTGTCGGTTATACCACTTGATTTAAAGGGGTGGAAAAGAATGTTTCATTTTAGAAGCCGCGAATACTTCAAGGAGAAAAGCTCTTATCTTGTAGCACAAAAAAGAAAGTATACACAGAATATTAGTGATATGAGTTGAAAAAGTCGTATTTAAGGCGCCTGAACTAAATATTACATGATGATGTCACCTTCCCATGACAATGATACATGTCCACTAAAGGAGTGGACAGAAACTAGCAGCTTGTTTGCCACCGTACCCGTTAGATACGGTAGGTAAAAAAAGGGTTACATTTTAATCAAAGCTATGAAATAAACATTTGATTTTTAGCACCAATTACACCAATCAGTGAAATTAATTTAAAAGTCTATGAGAAAAGTCTTCAAAGGTATATTCGTTTAAAACCATCGACTAAGTAAAGTTGCTACATCCTACTCCGCATACGTTGACCCAGTTAGCATCTCCTCGGAGCTGCTGTGAATAACCCCGCCTTTTGACTCACGTGCTTTCCTCATGCGGTTTATTACGGAACTGCAGCAAAACTAAAGCTGCTGGACAACATCCACCCAGCATCATGTCGGCGGCCACGGCAACTTTCCTCTGTGTTCTATCGCTGGCTTTCGTGTCCAACACCCTTGCTGTGCATCCCGACGAAATTAAGAGCCTTCCTGGTCTGAAGTCGGATCTAAAATTCGCGCAGTATTCCGGCTATGTGAACGCTACGGGGAACAAGAAGCTGCACTACTGGTGAGTGTAACTTGTGACTACTGTCTCCAAGCACAGGTTTGGGTTTTGGCTTATTTTTGGCGTGTTTTTAAGCTTTTTTTCGTCGGGCTTTATTTTTCGGACTGGTTGGCGTAAAAAAAGATACCAGTTCAAAAAAGAAAGTCCGATATAAAAGCCTAAAAACACGGCAAAACTAAGGCAAAACCTAAACCTCTGCTTGGAGAGTAACTTGTGAGAGGCATGTGACCACTGTACCAACAACTTTGGCACCGGATGCAACACTGTCACACCTGTATGGTTTACTAAGTTTTATCTCAATACTTACACCTTTCAGAAAATGCCTGCTATTTTGTTTGTGTACCTTTGTTTCCTGTTTCCAGCCATTGGATGAAATAACGTTGACTTTTAATGCTACACGTCACTCAGTAACGTTACATTTCTGTATCTGTATCTGTATAGCCGGTATTGGATATCTCCTTCCCCAAAGGTACTGTAAAATAACATAATGTTCTGTGCTGTACAATGTTGCCAGGTTTGTGGAATCTCAGGGAAACCCCAAGACAGACCCGGTTGTCCTGTGGCTGAATGGAGGACCGGGGTGCAGCTCTCTGGATGGATATCTGTCAGAAAATGGACCCTATCATGTAAGATTTATGTCTTACAGCTCTTTTGGGATTTCTCTGAAGAGTTGTGACATCCATGTACCTTTCCTATAGTCCCGCCTACCTCGGTCAAAACATAAAAATGCAAATATTTGACTGACATACAGCCACTCTCATTGGTTGCATTGCTGCACGTAATTGTCATGTTATCATTGGTTGAACTGATAATTGTGATGGACAGTCAGGAAAGGTCCATTGTGCCTGTACAGCAGTTTTCAGATTTGCAACCGGATATAATTATAAGATCTCTTTTAACCTCCTTGGGTGAAGGGACTGGGGTACCAGACAGTTGACTTAACCTTCTCCCTGCTGCCTAACCCCGTAACCAATACAAATTTGGTGCCAAATGTCCACCTTAGCAGGCTGAAGGTTAATATATATGATTGGAAAGAGTCATTTTTTGTAGACAATAACTAATGTTTTACTGCACAAATTTCTAGGAAATTTTTATGGCCAGTTCTCTTTGCCGTGTCCTTCGTAATGATATGATCTGGAATGTGATCCCGTTTTTCTTTAATGTAGGTAGAGGATGATGGGAGCACGTTGTACGAGAACCCCTACAGTTGGAACCAGGTCGCCAATGTCGTATACTTGGAGTCGCCCGCTGGCGTCGGTTTCTCCTATTCCATGGACAAAAACTACTCCACCGACGACAATCAGGTAATACAGACAACTGTGTCTGTCAATTCAGTTCGCAGCACTTAAGTACTCAACATCAAGAGTTAGCAGCATCTTCGATTTTGGCGTTAAGACATTGATAGTCCTGTCTATGTGCCTAGGCCAGTAGCTGGCTCCTTGCTCCCCTCAGCTAGGTCCTTCATGTATTAACATGATAATGGAAATCGTAACTGAAATATATCAGTGAAAACGTCAAAATTTATGGTACGATAATCAGGATTTATGGTCAGATTCAACTGAAGATACATGTACCTCCAAAAGCATATGAACTAGGATGCAGATAGAGCCATCTCACATGCTTAAGCTTTTTTTACCCTTTTCTTTAAGGTGGCAATGGATAATTTTGTAGCAGTTCAGAGTTTCTTCGTGAAGTTCCCCCAGTTTCTCCCCAATGATTTCTACATTGTGGGCGAGAGTTACGGCGGGTACTACGTCCCAACCCTCGCTGTTAACATCATGAAAGGCAACACCTCCATAAACTTCAAGGTATGTATAGTTGTCATAGTACAATTGATGTATTAGTGCCTGTGTAGCAGGCCAAAATGTACCCCTGGTTAGAATGTACCCAGGCGTATTCCGGTCAGGGGTGTATAATGGCTTGCTACACCTGCTAGTGTATAACTGTGTATGTATGTCTGTATGAAGTTATTGTTTTGTGTTTAGCATCTTAAAAGCTTTGGAAGATGGTAGCATGATTCCAGCTAAGGCTATTCATTGTCCTTTTGCATTGTACATTAATTACCTTTGGCAACAAGGTTATGTTTTAGTTAGCGTTTGTGTGTGTGAACACGATAACTGGAGAGTGCTTTAATAGATGGATTGTCTTGATATTTGCATAATCATTGAGAAACATTTATAATTCGTCAGTCATAAAGGTTAATATTACTTAGCAAATGTATGAGGTCGTGGAACTCTAGTTTTTACAGTATCTCCTTCACACCATCTTTCATTATCATTCTTATCATCATCACCCATTCATCCGCATAACATTTATTTATCATTTTTTGCAATATCTTGGGCAGAAGTGTATTTATTGCTTTATGATGTCCATGTTTTCTGTCTGGTCACCAGGGTTTTGGGATCGGAAACGGGCTGACGAGCCACGAGATGAACGCCAACTCCGCCGTGTACTACGGATACTACCATGGACTGTATGGAGACGAGTAAGCTGTCACATGCACACACAGACATACATACATAGACACACACACACAGACACACATACAGACACACCTATGTACATACACTACACAGACACACACACACACACACACACGCATATACATACACACACACACACACACAGACATGCACACACACAACAGACACACAGATGTAGACTCACACACAGACACACAGACACACATACAGACACATGCACACACATGTATACAGATACACAGACACACACACAGACACACATGCACATGCACACACACACACACAGACAATATGATACAGACACAGACATACAGACACAGACATACATACACACACATACATACACACACACACACACACACACACACACAGAAACACACTTACACACATATACTATACTCACATACACACTCTCAAGTAAACATGATGTATTGTGCATTTCAAAGTGGCTGATGATTTATGTTATATTTGTATTACATGTCAATTACATGACATCTGCATTCTTCACATGTTAACATCATTTCATACTAGGCATTTCAGTTAATCATCCTATTGTCCTTAACACATTGTTATTAATATTGAAACTGTATATATATAAGAACAGACAGTACAAGTTTGTCACGATTAAGGGTTTTATAGACTATGTCAAATATTATCACAGATTAGAATATGTGACAGCACTAAACTGTGGGAAAATGGATAAACATATGTTGAAATGGGGTCCACTGTATGCTAAATTGTTAGACTAATGTATTGTTTGCAAATGTCTTTGGGTATTTATTTTTCTTGTATGTGAACATGTCCTTGGTTTTATCTGTTTTTTGAAATAATAATAAAGATTATTTGAAAAAAGAAACATCATTTCATGATGGCATTACACCAGGCATGCTTATAAGTGACTCCTGTTCACTGCAGCATCTGGAAATCACTGAACAAGTTCTGCTGCTCTGACGACGCCGGCTGCCAGTTTGCCTACAACAAGGACGCGAATTGTCAGGAAGCGGTGAGAAAATTTGAAACAACCTCCTATTGGTAGTTCTGGGAATGGGAATGGTTCTCTTGTGTTAGAGGTCAGGGCTTGAAATACTTTTTTTTACCTGCACCAGACAAATTTTACCTGCACCACTCAGAATGTAGGAAGTATGGATCACACTAAAAACTGTTCAGAAACCCCTGCCATTTCTTAAATAGGTGATGACAGTCAATACAGCTAATGAAAATCCACAAACACCTACATTTGTGTGTAAGCCCAGTACATAGACAGGTGCAGATTAGGTGCAGGTAGACATCAGAAATACCTGCACAGCTCCAAGTTCTCCTGAGTTAGAGGTGTATGGCCACAAGCTCTCGGGGAGGAGGCCCAATCAGCCCCAGTGTATCTGCATCTGTATAGCCGGTATAGCCGCCCCTTGGCATAACACAAGCTTCACGGGCACGTGGCGCGACGGCAGCTAGCTCTACTACATCAAACGACCTGTTACACCTAACCTTTGCACATCTAACTCTAAACATTGTTTAAAGCTATCTAGTGATGATGCCCCTACTGTACTTGGTGGCAGCGAGTTCCACTCTACGATAGTTCTGGAAAAAAAACAAGTTTTTGAACACCTCAATCCTTGGTTGACTTTGCATTGACTATTTCTTGTTCTTTTCTGAGCTGGTATTAGGTACTTAGTGGTTGGTACGTGTAACACAGGCTATATTCTTTTTCAGGTGCGTCAAGCCATGCACTATATTTACGACATTGGGCTGAATGAGTACGCGCTGTACCGTGACTGTGCGGGGGGTCTTCCTCCACACTTCGCTCGATGGAGGATGGCCGTCAGACACCTGTTCAACACCTATGGGTTGTCCCTCCCAGCCCCTCCCAAGCCTCAGGTCAGTGTCTTGTGGTGTTTGTTTGTTTGTTTGTTTGTTTGTTTGTGCCTTTATTCAAACTGGAAAAATACTTTATTGGGCCATCAGGGCCGCTTTTCATAGAGGTCGAGTTGGGAGGAGTGTCAAGGGGTCATTTGGAAATATTACAAATGCTTAGTCAACATGGATAGCTCAAAATAATACGGAGAATAAATAAATGATAAATGAATAATACTAACAACTTTAGTGTCTTTTAGATTTAATTTTGGTGTTTTCCTACTGTTGCACATTGTGGTATTAGATCAGTGCCCCAAAAACTAAAGCTAAAAAAAACTGTCCAAAACTGGCGTAACCTCCACTTAGAAAGTAGTCAGGGACCTCTGCAACAGTATATACAAATAATACAAACTACTACTACTGCCACTACTACCACTTGCCAGCAGTAAATTAGAAAGTTTTATACTAGTCTTACTGATAGATAACTTCTGTTGTTTCTGTGAATAGTTTCATTAGGTTGGTAAGCCACTGAATAAAGAGACTCATTTTTACACAACCGAGTGTTTTATTCTGCCAACGTTTCGGTGACTGTCTGTCACCTTCCCCAGGGCAATTCTGACTGGTTTAGGTTGTTAGTGAAACTGCTGTAGCAGTGACACCTGTGCTATGCAATGTGAACCAGTCAGAATTGCCCCGAGGAAGGTGACAGATGATCACCGAAATGTCGGCTGAATAAAACACTCGGTTGTGTGAAAGGAGTCTCTCTATTCAACTTCTGTTGCTACAGGTGAATGGGTCCAGGATGTACACGGCCCCCACCACGCTAGGCCAGACCCCGCCGTGTATCAACGCCACGGCCCAGACCGCGTGGCTGAACCGACCAGACGTTAGGCTGGCGCTACACATCCCAGAGTTCGTACAACAGTGGGCACTGTGCAGGTAGTGTTCTTCATCTTGTTTATAAACTGGTAATAGTAATTCGTCGTGGGATAGCTTGGCGTCATGGCAGGGTGGCTGGCCCAGAACCCAGAGGTCCTCAGTTTGAATCCTGTCATATCACCAATCTTGTGTCCTTGGGAAACTCACTCCACCCAGGTAAAATGTAAAATGTAAAATGGGTACCTGACTTCGGTTTGGGAGGTAAAAGGCGGTGGAAGGAGAGGGATGGGCTCAACCTTCCAATACCATGCCCTAGACACAGTGGATTATCAACCCACTGCCCCTACAGCCTCAAAAAAGGCTATGGGACTACCTACCTTTTTTACAGTAATTCACAAATGTACAATTGAAGATCATTACATTGTGTTGCCTTGTTTTCCAGTGAGGAGGTGGGAGACCAGTACAAGACGGTTTACTCCAGCATGCATGACCAGTACCTGGCCCTGCTGCCCAAGTATCGAGCTCTGGTGTACAACGGAGACACTGACATGGCCTGTAACTTCCTGGGCGACCAGTGGTTTGTGGAGTCCTTAAAACAACCTGTAAGTTTTTATGTTTGCCTTTGCAGAAAGGAAACATATTGTTTTTGCTCAGTTTCTTCTTCCTCTTCCTCTTCTTCTTCTTTTCCAAACTAATAAAGTCAATGACCTGAACCAGATGTCTGTCACCATGGTAATTGGTACTGTAGCAGACACCCTGTGGTGTTGGGTTACATTATGTAGCAAGTGCATGGCAGGACAGAGCCTGGAGGGACTGGTCACCATATATATGAATGTGTTTCAGTAAGGATAAACAGAGCAGTAGTTTGTTAGGCTACACCATGTGAAACAGTGAAGGTGAATATTAAGCATTTGCTTTGCAAATGTTAACTTTCTAGTGTTGTTGTTTGTTTTAAGTCTGACAGTTTTCAAACTCTATCCAGTTGCTTGAGTAACAATTTCGTTGTGTATCTCATTACCTGGATGTCTAACCTTCATCGATGTAAATGTTCTATGTTTGCAGGTTGTAGCTGCTAGGAAGCCTTGGACCTACAACAACCAGGTGGCAGGATTCATCAAGCAGTTTCAAAACCTGACCTTCCTGACAGTCAAGGTAGATGGTGCTTGTGCACAAAATACCTCATATTTTTATGGAGTTTTACTGTTTTTTTGTAATGCTGACTTGTCTTATAGAAGACACTGTGATTTCAGTACATGATACAAATGTATGTACATGTAGTAGCCTAATATCCATTGTTTTCTTTGAGTATGTACTGTCTTGTCATGTACTTTCTAAATGTTTTTTTATTTTCTTCCCTTCCAGGGAGCTGGACACATGGTTCCACAGTGGAAGCCTGGCCAGGCCTTGGCCATGATCACCAACTTTCTACACAACTCCTTCTGAACATACTACATTCCCACCTTTTCTTAAAGATACGAATATGAATGGTTTATTTCCAAAGACACATTGTCTCAAACATGGCAGCCAAAACGGCTGAATTGCGTCAAGACATTACATTGGAATTGAAACAGATAGAACGTTTAAAACAGTATTTTCCGAGATATTGAAACCATATTTGTCCGAATATCAAATAAGAGATAGAATGTACGAAAATATATGAAGTTTTTGGGTACTTAATTTCACAATAGCAGGGGGAAGTTTGTAGTTCTACATCGGTAGTAACACAATGGAAGACAGAGTATTATGTTTCAGTTTGTTGAATGAATTTGAGAATTTTTTTCACAAATATTTAAAGAATTACACTACACTTGGTTTATATATATTTGTTTCCTTTAGATGAAGGTGATTTCAAATTCACATTTTCCTGTTGTACTGAATGTGAATGAAATAAATAAAGGCAATATGATGTACATATCTATGCAAGTAATGACATCATTGATTGAATTATGAATTGTAAAGATTTGATGGTCATAAATGCATATTTATATCATGTGCTCAAAATCAAAGCTAATAATATGTGAAAATAAAAAGATTTCACTAGCTTGAGATAATATTATGTTTATTAAAGAGAAGTTTATGACAGGTACTATAAGTAATGCATATATTTTAGGTTATTTTCTTGCAGAGGTTGAAGAAAAATATCCAATGATGCCAAAAGCACCCACGTGTATTGCTTAAGCAACTGTACCTTTGCATCATTTTTTATTTTGCAGCTTGAAAATATTTTGACTGTCTAATATAAAGGAGCTTTTTTCCTAGTCTCTACCAGACTAACTGCGCGGGCTATAATAGGGAGATATTTGCAAGGGGAGTCTGGCCGCCTTGAGGTTGACTGGCCGCGCTTCGGAGGGGGGAAACTAACCCTCCCGCGGACCGACTCTACTGGCCAGCTATTCCCTTCTTTTGCCGAATTCTATGATTTGTACCCCCGTAGGAAGGCCTGGTGGAGGCTACTTTTTTCCCTTCCTGATAGTATTGAGAACTCTAGAGGCACAGAAGTTTGGACCATTACAAATACATGTATCATGTAAGTGTACCACACTTAAATGTGTAACACATTAATCTGTATCCGTTACTTAGGCCATGTTGATTTGATTATATGGATGACATCCTCTGGGTACCCCAAAACTGATGCGAGCGTGCGAATAAAAAAAAAGTTTGGCCCAAAAAAAAAGTTGCCTTCATTATGAAATCTACGTGGTCATGAAGGTTGAACAAATGGCTAAACACACAGATTATGGTATGGCGAATAATAGACTCTTCATTTTCATTTCTTCACATTTTCTTCTTCCTTTGGAATTGATTTTAGTATTCTACGATATTAGTATAGTTTTCCAATATTTTTTTTTCTATTTACGGCATATATTTGCTCATTTTGCAGCTGCTTTGTACGATTTCCAGTATGGTCGAAAACTTTTTTTTTTTTTTGGAAACGAACGAAAATTGATGCGCGCGCGGATGTCATCCATATAATCAAATCAACATGGCCTTACTAGCAATACAAAGTTGGGGTAGCACAGTCCCAGAGTGGACAACATGTACTGTCACGTAAAGATTGGCAATAAACTACCCTGGTATACCAGACAAGAGGGTGTGTTTTCTTTCCATAGATGGCTGGAACAATTCATATTTGTGTCATAAAAGCCAGACTGGCACATACAATGTATGTCAGCATGTGGTTGAGCGAAATGTTTTAATACGCCAGTGTGAAACTACATCTGTAATGGGTAGTACAGTATATACAACAAGAATTTGGAGACCTTGTACCTCCATGAAATATTAAGAGCTGTCATAAATGTATTTTTTTAATTTTGTAAATAAGGTTGTAATTAGCATGATCTGGTTTAATTTATGGTTTTCTCAAATTACATATATTTCATATGTGAGAGTCCTATCCTTTGGCAATGTTTCATTGCAACATTCCATCATAAATTATGCTAATAACCTCCACCAGGAGGCCCATATTTGACCTTGACCTTTGTCTTCTTAAGACCTACCCACCTACCAAATATCATCACAATCCATAAAGGCCTTCTTAAGTCGTGCTGACCATAAATACGTGGAAACACATACTCTCCAAGCAGAGGTTGGTGGGGAAGATCGTTACCTTTTTAATATGCCCCGTTTTTTTCTGTCGCTACCCCCAGAAAAAAAAAAAACCCGAGGCATATTAAAAAGGTAACGATCTTGCCCACCAACCTATGCTTGGAGAGTAGAAACAGACAGACACACCAAAAACAATACCTCCATTTTTCATGGAGGTAACAACAAAATTGGAACACCAACAGTAATCCTCAGGGGAAAACCTCACCCGGGTAACTGCGCTAATGACCATGACGTCTTGGTGACGCAGTTTGTTGTTATCCACACCCCAAATTGCCACAGGGCCAAAACAAGTCAATTTCACGTATGACATCGTCTGGAAACCCCAAACCTATTGTGATAGTGAAAGAAAATACATAAATGACTGAAAAACACCAACATAATTAATACCTAGATATCAAAAATTGGGAGATAGCAAATGTAGCAACAATCAAACTAACAAGCTATATGTCCAAAATATATTCATGAGTTGATGTCATCCATAAAAGTTACCTGGTTTGGCCTGACAACGGCAAACTTCGGGAGATGAGAGGTATTAACAGTGACGCCGTGTGTTCCTGGGACGGACAGTAACATTTCGGCTAGGAATTCGACATCCTCATCCGACGAAACCATGTTTAGGAACCAGTTTCAAAGTGGTTTCTTGTCCATCCTGTACAGCATAGGAAGCAAGCCTTTGCTAATCTGGGACAAAAAGGTAGGGCAAGAATTTATCAACACTTTCTCCATAGCTTCGTCATGTCATTGTGTACCATGTCTAGTGCATTGGTGTGAGCAAGGACTTTATATAGGATATAATGTCCTTGGTGTGAGCAATGAGTCAATATGTATTTTGAAGGTCCTTGGTGCAAGTCAAGCTAATAACTATCTTTTTGACCCAAAAGCGGCATGCCTAAACACTTCAACTAAGGAGGTTATAGTACTATAACCTCCTTGCTTCCACCGACCACAACCGACCTCAACCGATCGCTAACATGCAGTGTACATGGGTTAAGAACTCTTTATAACGTTCTGAATACATTGTCGACGCGATGTAACAAAAAGCTATTCATGACAATGTCATGACGAAGTCAATATTTTCATGCTTTAGTTTTCTCTTTCAAAAAAATATGTTGAGAAAACGTGTTGCTAATGTTCCACCTGTAGGTAACAGATGATGTAGGTAATTGAAGTGGCAGTGTAATTGGGCGTCTCATATGAATAATTAATCAACATGCTTGTATAATGGTAAACATCAATGAGGAATCAATGAGGAATCATGTAGTACAACATAGAGATCTTAGTCTATCCATTGTAGGAATTGTTCAGCAGGTAAAATTTTCTTCCAAAACCCAGGTGCGAAATGGTCACGTCAAAAGGATCAGAGACAACGACATCCAGTCGCTCGTACTGGAGATTGTGGGGGCAAACGTCAGGTAACAGTCCCTTCTTGTCCTTGGGGTGGAAAAGAGTTCAAAATGTTATTATACGTATGCTGTTACCATTCTGCTGGGTACCCTAAAACTACTAGTACCACATTAAAGGGGCATTATGTAACATTTTTGCACCAAGAATTGATTTATTTTAGTTGAAAAAAATCTTCGTGTGATTGTAAATTACTTCCGCTTTTCAACATATTTGTGCAATTATGTCACATTTCTGACATTTATGGTTGGCGCTAAAACAGCCCACACGAGGCGCACATTACATGATGTAGTAATGGGGCCCGGAGAGTTGCCGGGGGGACTGGTCACCATTTATATGTGACGTATTTGAGTCAGAATACAGAGCAATAGTTTGTAAGGCTGGACCATGTGAAGGTGTTTGTGAAGCTAAAAATATTTTGTTTAGGGTAGGCCCTAGATAAACCTTTAAGGTTTCAGGCCTCCCCTGCATGTTTGTCATTGTTACTATTTATTGTTACTATGTTTTTTTTATCTAGGTGCGAAATACAAATAAACAAATAAACAAATAAACAAAACAAGGTGAACATTATGCATTTGCTCTGCAAGTGTTACCTTTCTAGTTCATTTCATTTCCCTACAGCACAACATATATCACCTGCCCAGCTGAACCAAAGCAAACTTTGGGAATCAAACTGCCTTTTCTTGCCATGATCATCAAGAACTTGGATAAGTATTTCGCCTTTGAGGTTTTGGTGAGTTTTATTCAATCTGGATTTCTGTTTTTCTTTTTGTATCACTCTTACTGTGGAACCCGAATCATGAAAATATCAAAATTTCGTGGAAGACCGCACAAGACATACATTGAAGCTGACGTACTTACACCAACTCAACTGCCTGCAACGTATATATGGACGACAGAGTTACGGAGACAATTAGTCCGAGCGAGCTCAACGGAGTGAGTGAGTGAGCGAGTGAGTGAGCGAGAGTGAGTGAGTGAGTGAATGAATGAGTGAGTGAGCGAGCGAGCGAGTGAGTGAGTGAGTGAGTGAGTGAATGAGTGAGTGAGTGTGAGTGAGTGAGTGAGTGAGTGAGCGAGCGAGCGAGCGAGCGAGCGTGCGTGCGTGCGTGACTGAGTGAGTGAGTGAGTGAGAGTGAGTGGTGAGTGAGTGAGTGAGTGAGTGAGTGAGTGAGTGAGTGAGTGAGTGAGTGAGTGAGTGAGTTTTTCTTGATGTGGAAATTTCCGTGAATTGACAGGTGCTGGACGACAAGAAAGTACGCAGACGGTTCAGAGCGGGTAACTTCCAGAGAACAACCAAAGTCACGCCGTTCGTGTGTATAATGCCCATGAGACTGGACGATGGGTGGAACCAGATCCAAGTGAGTATTTAGTAATCTTCAAGCAGATTTCCTGGGGCATATTGGATACTGCTTGGCCAATTTGATGCTGTCTTGCCAATTTGATACTGTATTGCAGCCGCCAAAGATAATCTCCAAGCAGATCGGCTTTTGGTGGCTGCAAGACAGTATCAAATTGGCCAGGCTGTATAATCCATTTGCCAGACAGTTACCATGCGTAAAAAAGATACCAGTACAAAAACCAAAGGCCGATAAAAACGCCTAAAACACGTCAAAAATAAGCTGAACCCCAAACCTCTGCTTGGAGAGTAACCCAAAGATCTGCTTGGAGATTAAGTATGTAGTGTGACGCTTAGATTTTGTATTTGCATTACTCTTTGAATTTTTTTTTTAAATTTGGAACTTTTATTCCACTTTAATACATGAAAGTTGAGCAAAAAAGGTCTACCCGTAACCTTTACCCCATTCTCTCAGTTCAACCTGTCAGACTTTACGAGGAGGGCCTACGGGACCAACTACACCGAGACGCTGCGTGTCCAGATTCACGCCAACTGCCGCATCCGCCGGGTCTATTTCTGCGACAGGTTGTACTCAGAGGACGAGCTGCCAGCAGAATTCAAACTCTACCTACCCCCTTCGAGTAGAGTGCCCATAGCGGGGCCCGATAGTGGGTGGTATTCAGGTCTAACAGAGGTTGAAGTGGGAGATCGTGATTAGTTTTATGAGTTGGAAAAATGCATGAAGTTTAAGTTACCACTTACTACTTGTAGTATTTTATAGATAACGTTATATCCGATGTAATGGGGCATCTATATCTATATCTTATGTAATGGGGCATCTAGATGTAATGGGGCATCTATATGCTGATCTACCGAGACTCTCAGACAAAATCAGAACAAGGCGGCTTAGGTTTGCAGGTCACTGTCATAGGAGTAGTGAGGAGATCGTGGCCGAGCTAGTACTCCGGACTCCCACATATAGCATGGGAGGAGGAAGCCCGGCAGACCGGCTGCAACCTACATAGACCGTGCCTCAGGAGAGACACCGGCCTGGAGGAGGAGTACTTGGGCCAGATGATGGAGGATAGAGACTGTTGGGCTGCCATTTTGACTCGAGGCCAGGGACATCAGGCCTCGGCATTAGTCAAGTCAAGTTATATCCGAATCCGACGGCCGCAAGACTCTGAGAAGGCCATGCGGGACAGGTGGTACTGCTTCAACCCACCCGCGCGCCTTCCTCTGTGGCAGAGGAACACTCGGAGGCCGCTTGCTGTTTAAATTTGCAAATCATTACAATGTTCAAGGCAGAAAAATGTAATGGGGCAGTTAATAATTGTTCTCTATAGCCTTCAGTTGTTTCTAGTAGTTTCCGCGGCTCCCACTGCCAGTGACGGCACCGCATGGGCTCTTCGTCGAAGACTCCGCCACCGGCCGGGCGGGGAAAGCTATTAAAACTAATAATAAAAGGCACCCGGGCTGAATGAATGCATTGTAACGTGTAAGGTATAACATCATACTCAGGAATGAATGAATAAATGAATAAATGAATAAATGAAAGAGTTTTTATTGTATGTTCATACCGGCTTACGAACTAAGTATATACTCTCCAAGCAGAGGTTTGGGTTATTTTGGCGTGTTTTTAGGCTTTTTCATCGGGGTTTTTTTTTTTGCATTGGAATTTTGTTTGGGTGAAAAAAATTCCAGTGCATGAAAGAAACCCCGATGAAAAAGCCTAAAAACACGCCAAAAATAACCCAAAACCCAAACCTCTGCTTGGAGAGTACTATTAAAGTACAGGTCATATGGTGAGAAAGCAGTTCTTGTGTGCCGGTCTCTCCCATCTACAACGACCCTAGCGACTATAACGTTTACCTATATATTGTGATAAGCAAGATACAAATCGTTTGAATATTAACAATAATTGTTCATTTATTTATCTGTTTATTTATCGGCTATTTGTAATTTATTTACAATGCCGCATGAAACATGGAGTAGTTAAACCGTGAAAGGTGTGTATTACTGGCGCAGCCACACGAGTCTCTGTCAGTCTGTGTGGAACAATGAAGCGTGAAAACAAATACCTGCACACCCACACCGGCCACTTTCCCTACCCCACGCTTCTCGCTAGTTACTCATTACATATTAATGAGCCCCCTAACAACGATACAAGACACCCCCTCCCTACGAACCCTCTTAATCTACGAAACATTCTTATATACGGACTCAGAATGTGATCAAGGCATTGGTTTTGTAAACCGTATGTTTATATGTGTCTTGGGGGAATATTTGAGTTGCGATACACAGTAACGTTAACATTAGGATATCTATTAAAGAATGATTTTATACGACTGGATTTTGTTTTGATTTTGACACAGACACGAAAGGTAAGCACAAAGTTAACATTCAGGAAAAAAAAATGGCAATCAAAGTTGAACAAATCTGGTTTCTTGGTTTATAACTAAGAAGATTCAAACCCTTGGTTGATGGGACAACTAACAGGGCTTGTTTGACCCGGAAGTGCTTGTTCAGCTGGCAGCCATGGTGATGACCTCTCATCGGTGACTACCTACCGGGTGATATAGTCCTCCGCTCCACACAATCAAGTCCCAACACATATTATGCCCTAAATTCTAAAATATCCACTCATATACAAAATTATCAATGCTTTGATGTTTGGTGATATATACTGTATAGTTAAAATGCAAAATATTGGCGAAAGTTGTCGGAATTGTTTGTCACTAAAGCAGTTGTCAAGAGCCATCGGCGGAAGGGTCTGAGTGCTCCGGTTACTTGACGACTATGTAGCTTTGTATACAGAGTGTTTCTCACATAACGACCAGACAGTCAAAGAGGCAAGGCCTTTGCGCGTTTTTGTGGTGGACGGTAGCGTTTAGGCCCGAAAATTCACCTTCTAATTGCCAGAGATGTTTAAGAATACGTTTCAGAGTGGTTTCTTGTCCATCCTGTACAGCATAGGAAGCAAGCCTTTGCAAATCTGGGACAAAAAGGTAAGGAGGATTTTTTTTACCACGCTACTCATGGTTCATCACTACCGGCCATGTTTAGCTGTAACTAGTGAGTTTGTTTGTACGATCAGTTTAGCACATGAAGTAACATTTAAACCTTAGGATGAAGCTAAGGTGACTGAATATCATGACAGAATACCAAATTTTGCCCTGTTTTTCCATATACGATGTTGATACGAAATATACGATCGGCCGTGTTGCCAACGTTCCATCTGAACTATGACCAGCCAATATTGTTTATACGTATACATAGAAACAACATACACGTATCAACCAGGCCGTACAAACCGTATTTTTCCCAACAGGATGTTGGTAAAATTATATTTCCGTCTGAAACGCCGGGTAGTTTTGAGTTTCGGAAATGTTGGGTGTGGGAAGGGCGCGGTTACCTTGGAGACGGGTTCAGACGATGATCCTAACTCGAGATCTCATCTGAAATCCTATTGGAGGAAAATCAGCAAATGCTAACGGTTTATCTCTTTATCATTTTCCAAAACGTATCCCACGCAAAAAATATTTTTGTGTGTCCTTTCGCTGTTTTAAAAAATGTTTTGTATCAAATGTTTAGTGAAATTCACAACAATGCCAATGGCTTCCTGGATTTCTATATCAAAGTATATCAACATAAAAGTACAATACAAATACAAAATTCACATTGGAAGTGCAGTACAAATACAAATTTAACAGTCTGAGTTGCACAATTTTCTTTGTCACTTAGCTTGTCAAATTTTCCCTCAGTGTTGTGTTTCCTTGCTGTATTTGTTTATCATATCAGATCCAACAAGCTTCTGTTGTTTTTGCCTACTATCTAAATTGTGATCTTACAACAAATCACATGCCACTGTTTAAGGTTTCCAAGAACAACAAGTTTTAGTTTTATGGTACACACATGTATGTTGTTGTCAACCAGTTAGATGAAACAATGTTTTTTCACTGTTTTGACTATTTTAATGTGTTGAACAATATCACGTTAAAACTATAATAAAAGCATTCTAATTGGCTAAATTGCTAAATTGACAGTGATTAATACGTTAGTTAAACAGTTTTGTACTTGTTAATCTAACGACATCAAGGGAAGTGTGATGATTTAAGGTAGATAATTCATGCACTCAATTTCTATTTTATTCAATTTGTCAATTTTTTCATCCCATTTCTTTTATGACATGACCATATTTGGTATTGACATAAACAAAACAGTAAACTGATTAGAAACAAAAAATTCAGCTTGGTGATGTGTCCAAAAAGGAAACATGACAGATTCATTGACAAAATAGGATTAAAATACACTACCTTCAGTTGCTATAAATAGCATACCCATAAGTTAGGATTGAAACCTGATCTGAAATGGGCTTCAAGTCCAATCACTTGTCGGCACATAACAATACCACCTGAAAATATCTAGTGTTCTCTATTGAGTTTTTGTTCCTGTTGCTAATAACAGTCAATATGGTGTGATTGAACCAATCAACTTTGAATGGTGCCAATTTGCATTCTTTCAATGGCAGAAATACTATCATAATGACAGTCCCCAAATCAGGTCACTACATTATAACATTATACATATTTTCAGCCCACCACATATTTTCTAACAGTGCTTAACAATATGCTTTCTTTAGTAGCCTAGCAAATCAAACATACACAGAAATTTGTTTCATAATGAATTCTACCAACACAGATGAACTTTCAAGCCAATAAACATTATAAAATATGTATATTTATTTATTTATTTCATCTTAAACACTCCTGGGTAGCCCCTTCAGCATTGAAGATAAAGTTATGACAATTTTGAGCAAGTGTGGTACACCTACAACAAGCACAAAAAATGTAGATGTATAAAAATCCCCACATTTATCAAAATCAATAAAAATTGTGTTTGAGAACATAAAAAACTTGAGACTTTAACCCTCCCAGTGTCATGGGCCAGTTTTAACGCCTAGTTCTAATATTCCCTGACACTTTGAGGGTTAAGAACTTAAATGAATTTACAATGAACAGTATAAACATGTTAGAGGAACCATTTGGATCGACATTGTTGAAAACTATAATCTCTCTTCCATGACCCAGGTGCGAAATGGCCACATCAAGAGGATCACAGACAACGACATTCAGTCACTCGTACTGGAGATTTGTGGCACAAACGTCAGGTAAGAGCCTTTTCCTGCCCTTCGCTAGGATAAGATTTTCAAACATTAAGAACTTTTCCGTATTCTTTGGTTTCTTATAAATATATAATGTAATTGTATACATGTTTTTAATTAGTTGTTATGTAATGCTAAGATGCCTAAAATGCGCCATTCAGCGTCTCTGTAGGAGAACAACAGTAGACGCTGCCATGTGTTTTAGGGTAAAATGAACGAAGTCAATAAACACACAATATTATGTTATATAACATTATATTATATCATATCAAACATGCCTCTATAATAATCACGTTTCTTCAAATCTACAAATAACTACAAATTTGTTGCTATAATAATGAAAGTTTTGTCTTTGCTAGGATGATAATTTTTATTTAAATTTTTACCTTACAGCACAACATATATCACCTGCCCGGCAGACCCAAAGAAAACTTTGGGAATCAAATTGCCGTTCCTTGTGATGATCATCAAGAACCTGAAGAAGTACTTCACCTTTGAGGTTCAGGTGGGTTCGGTCTTAAAGATTTCTGTGTCAGAATATTGAGAATACGTTATTGACATGAGAAAAGTACTGAGACTTTTGTAAGGTCTCTTTTCTGTTACGCTCCTGTGTTAGAAATGCTATTTTACATTCATGTATTTTGATATACAGAGCTTGAGGACTACAATGTTTTTGTATTTGTTTGTACTTGATACTATCCAACATTGTTATGCACAGTTTAATGTCATAGTCTCTATTAGACTGACTGACTATATATGTGTGTTAAGCCAAAGGGCGGTTATACCGGCTATACAGATACAGATACAGATATACATGTAATTGCAGAGAAGCATTGAAAGAAGAAAAAGTTGTTTTGTGTCGATTTATTTAAGTTTTTTAGCATTTTGTTGAAATGAATCACCTGAAGATGTCCAGTACATTACACGTATTCACACAAGATATGCTCTAACCTAACAACTGTCATATCATATCGACGGTTCTAACCGCTGCGTTTCGTGAATTGACAGGTCCTAGATGACAAGAATGTGCGCAGACGGTTCAGAGCGAGTAACTACCAGAGCACGACCAGAGTCAAGCCCTTCATCTGCACAATGCCCATGAGACTGGACGATGGGTGGAACCAGATCCAAGTGAGTAATGGCGTTTGTTGGGTGTGGCACAAAATTTGTTGACGACAACGTTAGTATTCGTGTGGATTTCCCCTTTGAAACAAAAGGCCAGACTACTAGTATATCTCAGCAAATTATGAAGAGAAAATTCCTTATCATGATTCGTTCTTGTTTGTTCAGAAGACTTTTGTTTTAAAAGAAGTGTGAAAATAATTTTGTTGCACAATGTAAAGGTGTGAACATAGGCTAGGGGATAAACAGTATCAAGAACCAAATTTGTCTTTCAAACATGGTTATAATTTGTATTTTTTCTTGGAGAGCTTGGATCCCTTCCCCTTTCTTTCTCAATTGCAGTAAGCTCTAACCGTAACCTATAACCCTTCTCCACAGTTCAACCTGTCAGACTTCACGAGGAGGGCCTACGGTACCAACTACATCGAAACGCTGCGTGTCCAGATTCACGCCAACTGCCGCATCCGCCGGGTCTATTTCTCCGACAGGTTGTACTCAGAAGACGAGCTGCCAGCAGAATTCAAACTCTACCTACCTGTGCAGAACAAAGCAAAGGTAAGATTGGATTGAAATTTATTAAAAAAAAACCTCACCGTCACTCGTTTTTTAACAATTGAAGCCTTTGTATCTGTCATTTAATCCTTGATTATGATAACGTCATACTTATTCGGTGATTTTTCTTCTGTTCCAGGTTTGAAGAACCTCCGTCAAACCAGTGCAGTCACCAAATCCTATTTTGCTGTAAAAAAAACGAGACCAAACAACATAAGTTATGTTTCCGTATCTTCCTGGTGCCTACCTATGAAACTTGACTCATTTTGTCAGGAAGACTTTACCAAAAACATCAGTTGCACTGTATCTAGTTCTCCGTTCGACATAGTCCTGCAATGTAGTTTAAAAATAGACGTAACCAACCAGAAAGATATGTTTAGCGTCGACTCTTTCTACAGACGGTAGGTGTAGCATCGGTAGTAACTGTTCTGGAAATGACAACAACCCATTTTGTGAATTTCTCATAACTCTTGTTCTGATGAATGTAAAAAAAAGAAAAAGTAAGCATATTTGTTGTCCCCTTGTAGTGGGGACCTTTCATTAATAATCAGGGTTAAGTATGTTGGGAGGAAGCAGACAGGATGTATGTTTAACTACGTCAGAGTTTAGGGCACGTTCCCCACTTTGTCATAACGGACTACTTGTTAAGAACACCTCACTTATAAGCGTTAAGTGGCCAACCAAGAGACACTGTCTTGTACATCTGACCGATCGGACAGAACCAAATGACCGAGCCATGTCAATTTTTCTTCCATCATTGTAAATACTGGAAGCTGTATTAGTTGCCCCTGTACGTAACCATGGTGATGACTAGGTTGATATAAAGTTGTAGTGTTTCGTGATCAACCATGTATAGAAGACCTTCATGAGGGTTACATGTAGCTTTTACATATTTCAAACTGTTACATATTGCAATAAAAATTACATTTTGCCTGTTTAACCTTTCTTTGTTAGCTTGGTTATTGTTTGAATGAAAGCTCATTTGTGTTTGTAGAATCCTTAATGGTAAAGTTTAGCTTTGATCCAACCACAAAAAAAGAACTCACCATGGATTTTCGGTCAAACTCGTCAACCTTCGTCAGATGAATGATCCACTCGCTGACATCGTTCCAGAAGTTTGAAGCGTGATGACTTGGTTTTTATTGCGAGAGATTTGGAGAATTTGTTAGCATGTCACACACACACTTACACTCAAAGTCAAGCTATATCATTTAGGTGGATTTCATTGTAGCAAGCTGTGCATGTTTACCTTTGCAGTAGGAAAACATCTTGTTTTTGCTCTGTTTCTTCTTCCATTTCAAACACACAAGGTCAATTACCTGGAATAGACGGCTGTCACCATGGTAACTGGTGCTGTAGCACACACCCTGTGGTGTTGGATTACATTGTGTTGCAAGACAGGACTAGTGTCACCATATATATGAATGTGTTTGAGTAAGGATAAACAGAGCAGTAGTTTGTTAGGCTACACCATGTGAAGGTAAACATTATGCATTTGCTTTGAAAATGTTACCTTTCTAGTTTAACTTGTCCTTCGTTTTGCCAACACCTGCCCTCATGCCAAATATAAAGAGCCATCCACAACTTCTTGAATTAGGCTGTCCACATAAATACATGGATGGATGTCGTACAACGGGACCTGAGCAACATCAACATCCCGCTCTCTCAGACACAGCAGCTGGCTGAAGACAGAGGAAAGTGGCGGGCCCTGACAAAGCTAGTCGGCTCTACGCATGCGCAAGAGGATTGAGTGAGAGTGAGTGACATAAATACATACATACGGTACTGTATATTCAGACAGATGATAGACACTTCAAAGACATGTACATTCAATTGCCAAAAGTGCCAAATCCCTCTGGACAAAACATAATGCACTACTTGTCTAGAATGGTTGTATGGTCAGTAGAAGTGTCCTCATCACCACTGACCATGGGGTTTTCCACCCCCCCCTATCCGGGCCAGACTGGACCGTTTTTTTCCACCAACCCACTGACGATGTCCATATTTGGTCAAAAAGAAGTTTTAATTAGTCAGGAAGTTGACTAAGGTTAGTGGGAAGTGACTAATCAGCAAAGAATGGAAATCCACGTAATATGATCTTATTAAATGTAGTAGAAAGTCCAACTTTAGAGTCACAAGAAAGGTACAGGAAGAGAATGACACATGGACATTATTTCAGTACATGTATGTCAGAGTCTAATCTCTAAGCAGATCTTTTGGTGGCTGCAAAACAGTCAAATTTGCCAGGCAGTTGCCATTTTGCTGATCTGCAATCAAATTCAATGCAACACCAGGAGTATGGACTTGAAGAAAAAAGTCTGTGTTATAGTATTACAAAGGATTTATGGAACTGCCTATTAGTAAATGTTTGGGCTAATGGCTTATGACAACAGGTACATGTAGTTGCTAAGTAATAGTACCCAAAATTAAACACTAATTTACTGGTAAATCTTTCAAAAACTGATTGATTATCTTGCCATCAATTTATGGTTAGTTTGGGAATCATAAATCTAGACATGAAGGACATATAATACGACATACATTGCCACAACATTTGCAAGTCCTTGCTACACAGACCACCAACTTTCCTTTGATTTCAATGGAGGGAAATAACGACTTGATGCACTCTACTAACCATTGGTGCTTCCCATTTCGACTCACATGCATGAGTGGAAAGTTACATGGAGACTGAGTATAGATCAGTATACAGTATCAAGTGGTTCACCACACTAAAAGCAAAAGGAACTACATGTAGTTGGTATTGCAGTGTCTTCGACTACTCTCCAAGCAGAGGTTTGGGTTTTGGGCTTATTTTTGGCGTGTTTTTAGGCTTTTTTATTGGGCTTTCTTTTTTCACTTAAATTTTGTTTCATCCCAACCCAATTGGGAAAAAAATAAGCCCAAAACCCAAACCTCTGCTTGGAGAGTAGTCTTCAACTATGTCATAAAATGGCTGAGTGCTCTACTACGAACCCCCAATCAACACTTATCAGGCATGACCTGTTATAAATTTGGTGTTCTCTGTCTGAAAACATAAACAGACTTGGTTTCTAGGGAACAGAAGCATACCAGGTGTTACCAAGAAGGGCCAGGCTGTCTTGTGTTGAAACAAACTCAGGGTGCGTCCAGGTAATGAGATAGGTAAAACTGTTACTCAAGCAACTGGATAGATTTTGAATAAAGTCAGTGTGGCTCGAGACACTTCTGGCACCTTCGGTTCTATTGCTAAAATTGTTCTTTGAATTCTCCAGTTTTGTGAGGTACTACTTGTAAGTTATACATGTGGCCGTTTTTTAGTAGTAAATTGTTGTGCTTGTATTACGATTTACATATCTCTTATTGACATATTTACAATTTTTTTCTAATTTTCAAGAGCGAAATTGTCAAAATTGTCATCTTTGAGACAGGGTTTACCTATCTTAGTCTAAAAAATAGTGTCCTCTAATGTTATAATCTGTTCAAGGACAGGCACACTTGACGATCAGGTCTGGACTTGTACCAAAACAATTTTACAGGTACAGGCACAGTGTAGTGGTAGACACTGCCTACTAATACAGTAAGAAGACAACCAGGCAACAGGAAGGACCACAAGAGGAAACGTTGACACCATAACCTTTACTGTAACTTTATTTTATGTAGGTACAATAGCGTGTGGTCACCTATTCTAGCCTCTCAACAATACAACGTCAGGACCCTCGAGGCTCGACACAAACTACAGTTCATTTTCTCCAAACAAAATCATGACTGCCGTTAATCGTAGCACGTACGTGTAAATAGGAACCACTCCATACGTCCTTCTTTTAAAACACACATATAAACAATCAAACAAACGACAACTACCTACTTTTTTTTCTAGAAAAAGAAAACTTTGCAATTATTTTCGGGCTTACACATGACATCTCACCCGAAAGGGGAGTCTACACAATATGAGTATACTTCCCTTTTCCCCCCCTCAATATACAGGATGAAATGTGCAATGCTTCTACTATTTTAACACATATTGATATATTGACGTTCCATTCATTTTACAAAGTCATCTAAATGTTTGCATCGTCTATCGTCACTTTTACATGCTTTTTAATTATCGTATTCCAATAATAAATTCTGGACATCCGCTACTGCCTGGCAAAATAGCAATCCATAGCTACATGTACAAACGTCTCTGTACAGGGTCGAGCTTTAGGTAGGAGTACGTACGTAGTCTCTTAAGACGGTGGCTTGAAGAAAACACACGTTCCTAAGAGTGACAGTGAGAGTCGTTGCAGCCTAAGTGGGAGAATATACAGTATATACCAGAGCCCTATAGTACATGTCCAAAGGGTTTCGGCTGAATCATAGGGGGGGAAGGGTAAGGGGGGCATTTCTGTACAAAACTTGGCCCGACAGAAAGAAGGGATGGACAACAAGTTCTTTGTGCACAACCAGCGTGAGTTAATACCTAACCAATGTTTCGGTGACTGTCTGTCCCATTCCTCAGGGCAATGTGAACTGGTTTTATTTCGCACTGAATCTAGGTGTCGCAGGGATGAGGGGGGATGTAAACTCAGCCGTGTATGGGACTGCTTTCTTCACACTGCAGCAGCGACACCTAGCAGCAGTGCAAAGTACTGCAGCAGGGACACCTAGCTGCAGTGCGAGGTACTGCAGTGACACCTAGCTGCAGTGCAAAGTAGAACCAGTCAGTATTGCCCTGAGGAAGGTGAGAGACGGTCACTGAAACAACGGCTTGGCATTAACTCTCTGGTTGTGTACAGAGAACTTTTGTATCCAGTGTTTCACCAACAGGAAGAAACCTTTCACGGAGGGAGGGGAGGGCTGTCGTGCCCACGCACACGGGTTAAACCGACCGGGATGGAACGAGGGCTAAGTACAGGGGGGAGACACGGAGGGGGCAGCCTTGTCACCGCAAGTAGTCCTCGATGTTCGCGAACGCGCAGGAACCAATCCCGACTTTGGACATCAGCTTCAGGCATTCCGTGGCGTGGCCCACCGCCTTCTCTAGTGGGGGCTGCCTGGGCAAGCCGTGAGATTCTGCAGGGAAGAAAAGGAAAGACGTGTTATTTACTTGAAAGAAACTTTATTCAACTGGCAGACTGAAATTTGTTGAATTTACACATTTAAAGTCATACACTTATTGTCAATAATTTACGTTAAAATTCTCCAATCATAAAAAAACGTAAACTAGTCATGGCCTAAGTGCATCAATGCACATTAAATATTAAATAAAAACATCGTGTTGTACAGTGAATACATTTCATATCATCATGGGCAAATCACTCATTTAACTAATCACTCATTTAACAGGACTGTACCAAGTAGGGGATTGGAGAGTTTTTGTATCTGTTTGTCCGACATAGTGGGATGTCCAGTTTCTGGGTACTATGTGTTGAACGTCCTGATATGTGTTCTCTAGATGGGGGGGGGGGGGGGGCAGTCTCTGAAGTCAGATCGAAGTAGTGACTTAGCGAACTTGGTGCAGATAGAGGTCCAGCGGTCAGCAAGGGTACTGAGGTCTAGTGTGGTCAGTGCAGAAGTTATCAGTAGCTTAGGCTTCTTCTAGAGCACAAGAGCTATCTACCATCCAAAATTCGTGACCCTAGCATGTCCAGATCACGAAATATCAAAACCGGAAGTTCCGCTGCAGTACCATAAAAAGCCGCTGAAGAGTCCAAAAACTACGTCATTTCTACGTCTCATGAAGACCTACACACCTACCAAGTTTCATGACAATTTATTTATAGCTTCTTGTGTTATTGTGAAAAAAACTATCCACTAGGCAGGAACTATCGTAGAGTGGAACTTGTTGCCACCAAGCACAGTTGGGTACACAGTTGCTAGAAAGCTTTAAACAACTCCTGCAGTTAAATGTGAAAAGATTGGGTGTAACAGGTCGTTCGGTGTAATATAGCTAGCTGTCGTCGCACCGCGTGCCTGCGAAGCTGGTGTGTTACGCCAAAGGGCCGTTATACCGGCTACACATATACAGATACAGAATAGAAGTATATGACTCTTGTGGTAGACTGACCTAGAATAGCACTATTGAGTGCAGCACAGATGGGCTCCCTCTGTACTGTGTCCAGCTGGTAACCTACAGGACTGTTCCAAGGGTCTGCATAGGCCAGGAGACTGAAGGCATCCTGTGGGCACAGATTACACATCATTGTGCTGTCATTAAAATAAAAAAAACATGATTTCTACCTTTTTGGTGGGCCCTTAGATGATTTGTCCTATTGACCCAAGCACTAAAAATCCTGTCTACTGTTACCATTTTTTTGCGTGGTCACTTCTATCTAACATCATCATCATTCAACGGTGGAGACAGGATAAGTCCATGCACAACTGACCACACAAGGTGGGTAGCAAGGTGGTCTTGTGGTTAGGGTTGTTGCCTGAGAATCCAAAGGTTCTTGGTTCGAATTTCCGGCAGGCCCCACTGTTGTGTCCTTGGGAAATACATTTTATACCTATTTCCTTACTCGACTCTGGTGAAAATGAGAACCTAGCTTCAGTTAGGGACACCCTCTCGGATGGGACGTAAAGCCGGAGGTCCCGTGTTTGAGGAGAGCCACATCTCGAGCATGTTAAAGATCCAGCCACACTTATTGAAAAGAGTAGGGGTCCTTTCCGGTGTGAGTGATTCAAACCTTACAGTCTGGTCTTAAGCAGCTTGTACTTACTGTACAAAACTGATGTGTTACATGCCTAAAGGTGGTTTACCAGTTATACGAAACAAAAAAACAAACAACAAACAAACAAAAAACACAGACGGATGTATTTGTACCTGTAGAACCTTCTTGTTGGCCTCGTTCTTGCCGTACTGCCTCCTGAGTTGGACACTCATGCCCTGTAACTCCCTCCCAAACTGCAGCATCTTCTCAATAGCAGCCTGGCTGCCTCCGCACAACTGTCTCCTCTGGCTCTGCACCTCCTTGTCTGTGTCTGGGCAGGGAAAACACAACATCAGGATGTTAGCATGAAAGTTCATCTATGTTGGGAATTTTTTTTTTTCCAAAGAAAGGCCTGTTTTCTCAAAAATGAATGAATGAATGAATGGTTTATTTGATCATTTGATTGGATATGAAAAGTACATAGCAGCCATAGGCTGAATTGCGTACATTTTACATATTTAAAAACTGTTCACATTACGCAATTTACCGATTAGCGATAAACTTATCGTTCCTATTCTAGTTGTGTCAGTGAATAATTTCATCTGGTTGGCCAGTGATTGAATAGCAGAGTTCTTTATTCACAACCACTTTTTTTAACAAGAGACGAGTCATTGAAACATCGGCTCTTGTTAAAAAAGTGGTTGTGAATAAAGAGCTTTGCTATTAAAGTCTGGTTGTGATTTTACCGAAGTCGTCTGTTTCCATGAGGTCCTCCCTGTGCTGGTTGTGGGAACAGCCGTTCATGTAGGAAGTGGAGGCTCCGTCGTTCACTCTGCTGGACACGCCGTTACACACCATCTGACTGTTGTACTCCTCAACCTCCATCTCTACATCCACCTGCACAAAACACCACGTTTGTTCAACTTACCGAGCAATTCTTAAATCTCATCTATCCCTTAGTCTAATTATTTGACCATTGGGACACCGCAGATGATCTGACAAACAGTTTTCTCCACCCTTCTCGGTTTTCTGTTCTTCTTCTTTTCTACACTGTCTTACAACCGGCATAGGGGTGTTTCAATTTGGGAAGAACCTTGTGACCCTTCATAAATCTTTAAAACAGTTGAAATTTGACTTTAGAATGAAGCTATAACCAAGAAGCCCTCTTACCTGATTGGATGAGAAGCCCTCTTACCTGATTGGATGAGAAGCCCTCTTACCTGATTGGATGAGAAGCCCTCTTACCTGATTGGATGAGAAGCCCTCTTACCTGATTGGATGAGAAGCCCTCTTACCTGATTGGATAAGAAGCCCTCTTACCTGATTGGATAAGAAGCCCTCTTACCTGATTGGATGAGAAGCCCTCTTACCTGATTGGATAAGAAGCCCTCTTACCTGATTGGATGAGAAGCCCTCTTACCTGATTGGATGAGAAGCCCTCTTACCTGATTGGATGAGAAGCCCTCTTACCTGATTGGATGAGAAGCCCTCTTACCTGATTGGATAAGAAGCCCTCTTACCTGATTGGATGAGAAGCCCTCTTACCTGATTGGATGAGAAGCCCTCTTACCTGATTGGATGAGAAGCCGTTGGTGACAGAGTTTACTGCATTCATCTCAGCCACACTGACGTGGTCCTGGTTAGCGGAGGTACTGGGGTTGGACTTTGTGTTGATGAGTTCACCGGCGTTGGGACTCTTGTTCCCTGGGTACAACAACAGGAAAATGCTCAGGGCACAGTCAAAACTGCCCAAGCACGTTGGCAGAACGTACTGCGCCTGCACGAAACCCTTAATGTATTGTGCATAGCACTTCGGCAGAACGTCTCATATAAGGTCTAATTCGCGTATATAAGGGTGACATACCGTCTGTAGTTTTCAAATGTTGTGTAGAAAAAGATATGGTCTGCAACAGGCAAAATTCTAATGCAACATTGACCAAAAATCCAGCGAAAATCCAGGTTTTGCGCAGGTGCAGTACGTTCTGCCGACGTGCTAACTGCCCAATAAGACCACTCGGGGGACCAATAAAATCTGGTCTATGTGGACAGGTGGTCACTATGGACAGGATTCTTAATGCTTCTGTCAATGGGAAAAATTATTCTAAGGGGCCACCAAAAAGTAGCATTTGCCAGCTGGTCCTTATGGAGAGGGGGGTCACTTGTACAGGTTTGACTGCATTAGTCTTTACTTAGAGGTCTTTAGTTGCATCCTCAGGGCAATGAGAATGTTGAAACATTTGTGGTATTTTAAGTTTGCAGTTTTCAGAAAAAAACACCCACTGTCTGTGCATTTTGTGTCTTGCATGGTTAATTGAAAAAACAAATCACGTTGATGAAGGTTAGACATCCAGGTAATAAGATATGCCAAAAAAACAGTTACTCAAGCAACTGGATATGACTTTGGAAATGGTCAGACGTTTCAGGTAGCATCCACTATCTTTCGTCAGTGACACTGGAGAATTCTTAGGAACCGCAGGTTTATAACCACCAACGATTAATTGATATGCAAATAAAGTATAACTATTTTGTAGTCTTTTATGTCATACATTTCGTTTCTGGAAACTGTTTGGGCCCGGTTTGGGAACTGTGACTTTAGCATAACACAGGCTAGTAAACAAACGATATAGGGATTTTCTTCTTACACAACCGGTAGTGTTTCTTACCTGCTTACGTTTCCATGACTCTCAGACATCTTCCTCAGAGTTTCTCTGGTTGTGTAAGAAGAAAATCCCTACATCCTATGTCCTACCAACCTGATGAAATTATTTTCAGTAGTAATGTCTGTGTGGTGTAGTGGTAGAGCATCCGACTGTCAAGCAAGGAGACCCAGGTTCAATCCCCAGGGTTGAACCCAGACATGTCCGGACATGCACCCAGACGTTGTGCCTTTGGGAAAGGCACTTAACACGTATTTCCCCCCTCAGTTAGAGGGATCCTGGGCCCTACTAGGGTTTGGGTTGGCGTTAGGAAGGGCATCCAGCCGTAAAAAATCTTTCTTCAAAAAAGACTTGCAAGTTTGATGCAAGCACGTCTAACCCCCGTTTCGGGGAAAAAAGACGTTAAAACTGGATAAAAAAGTAAACGAACGGTCTACCTGCAACATATGTCCGCTCGATCTTGCCGTTGGCCCTCGGTGTGTCCATCCTGTGGTGACTGGGGCTGAGGCTGGGGGACAACCTATACTCCGACCCTGTGGAGCTCCCGCTACTGTTCCGGGACTTGGGACTTCTCGCACTGAGTCCCCGAACTTCACTGTCCGTTCCGTTAACCATTTCGACAAACTGACGACACTTGAGCACAAAAAGGAGGTTGGGGTTGCGTTCTAGCAGTCCTGGGTACAGACTCTGCGTGGTGTCTATAGCTTCTCCCATTCGGCCGGCTAAAACCAGCTTCTGTATTCCTGGGGGTGAAAATAGTACAAAAAACTCTGTTGTAGATAAAGCATTGACTTATACATTTGTATATAATATCATTCAAATAAAGTCAGAAACTCATCAACAAAGGCACATCTATTACAAAGGCATAAACTTGTATCCACAGATGATGCAAGGATGAATTTGTTTGTTTGTTTGTTTGTTCATTTGCACAACAACAAAAGAAATACATAATACAATAAGAATGGATAAAACAGGTGCAGGAGGAGGGAAAAAGCGTATTTAGTCCTCCTCCTCTATACTAACCAAAATTTATCAAAATTGAAATAAAATAATACATACACAAGGAATTGCTACTCAAGCAACAAACTCAAGGGAGAAACAAGAATGAAATTTAACAGAGTTGACTCACTTTGTCTATTCTTCATGGAAGTCAGTTCCTCTGTAAAGGATTGCCCCGTGCTCTTGGCGAACGCTTCTGCAGTTGAGCAGTATCCATGGTGCACCAAGTATGTGGACACCATCCTACACACAAAGTTGTAAAATGTAAAAATTATATGCCATTATCATAGTCTCCACGTTGATTCATTACATGCCATGAAATTTGTCTTTATATCAACTTAACTAAGATTAAAAACAAACAACATTAGAACATACAGTCAAGTGAAGAAGAACAAAATCAATGTCCAAGACAATAAGAAATATTTCCAATCATGAAAGTTCATCTGTGTTGGTAGTTACATGTTTAAAGTTAAAACTTCAGACGTCACTTCAGAGAAGCCACGTGACAAGTCTCACTGGGTCAGTCTATTGAAGAAGACCTGAGTGACTGGTTAAAAGCCCTAGGTGAGAACAATTCTTTGTGTTGGGACAAAAGTTTCAACTTATTAATATTAATATTTTCATTCAGTTGTGAACCTTAACAATAACAAGTTTAACCAACATTTCTAACAGTTACTTTTGACCTATAATTTCTCCATACTCCACCGGTGTAAAATAGAACGTGACATCCAAATTCATCATACTGAATCTACTACACGTGTCAAATACTGTGCTATGTTCTAGCTATAACAAATAGACAGAACATAGCACGGTATTCGAATACGGGATTTCAAACCCACCTTTGCAAGGTTTTCTGCCACTCCCCTTTGTGATCGGGTACCGGGAAGCTCTCTATTGTCACTCTTGTCTTCTGGTGCCACTCTCTCATGTAGTCTTCTATGTCGTAAACAAACGGCTGCTGACCGAAATTTGCGTCCACAATTTCTCCCGGTGTCTGCAGTCCAACCGTTGGGTACAGGTTGTGCTGGATGGAGAAAATGGAAAAGAATGGAAACAAATTAGACATTTCTGACTCTGCGCCAGTGCAACAACTAGGGGCGAGCAGTACTAAGAAACACATAGCAATGTGCGAAATACTAGGTTGCCCAGTTGCACCGTGCAACTATATTTTGCTTGGTGCAACCTGTTTCTACACCCAGGTAGCCAAATGCACTACCTACATTTTGTGGTAAGGATGCCCCTTTCTTCTATTGGGAACTGTGTATTGAGAAGTTCCCATGGAAGAGCTCATCACTTCAGGTAAGGGGAAACAACTCAGTGTCAGAAATGTATAAATGCACATTGCATTCTAACAAAGTTTAAATCATAATGTAGAAGAGTTTAAACTCTGGGCAACCTGGAATTTTGATGGGCAACCTAGCTTTCATCCTAGGTTGCGCCACTGGGCAACCTGGCTCAAAAAAGTATTTCGTACACTGCATAGAAACACAAAGGGGCCCGGGACACCAGCTTGCGACCCCGATGCCATAACTGCTAGGCCAAAAGGTCCAGGACCAGTTTGGCTGGTCAGTTGGTGGGGCTTGAACCCCACTGTTACACTAGATCTATTACAAACATGTCTTAAATATGGAATGTCAATGTACCTGTACCATGCCTAAATAACATGACACTCATGTGTATATATAATTCTTAAAACAATGTCAATGTCTTTTAACAATTATTCTGTGAAAATTACTTTGAAATACATCAACAACTTAATTTTTTGAATGAAGAAATATAGAAATATACTATGAAGAATGAAGAAATATACTTACAGGCAAGTCTGTAAAGGCAATACCTGCAAAATAAAACACAGAAACAATAATATTAACAACCATGTTTTTTCTATTCTAATCAATACAGGAGAAGAAACAGGTCATTGACTTCACAAAGATGTTCTTCAATCAATAAAGACACAGCTCATGTGCAAGAATGCCATCAAGAAAGCTAACTCATTTGTCTTGATGTTCACCACTGCTACACTACAGAGACCATAAAAATGACAGTACGATTTGTCCTGATGTGGAAAAAGTGTGGCATCATGCTGTTTTGGGTTGCTGACTCAGACTCAAGAGGTTCTTGTTCGAAACCCTAGTCGGCCCCAATGTCGTGCCCTTGGGAAAGGTGACCTTGCTCAGGACTATCTTCTAACCATGGTCTGGAGAAGGTTGGGAGACCATGGTTGGCAATGTGTGATGGGCTTAAAGGGGCATTATGTAACATGTTTTTGTATCAAAAATTGAAATATTCTAATCAAAAAAATCTTCATGTGATGAGACAGAGGAGACGTAACTGACCTAAGTTGTGCCCATTCTTGGTGTAGAAACAGGTGTTGTCGATGAGGTTGACGCAGCAGCCGACGACGTCCCCGGTGGTGAAGGTCGGACCGTAGGGCTGCCCCGTCCCCGAGGAGCAAAAGGAGTGGCCGTCATCGCCATGGTAACCGTAGGAGTGCTTGTCCCATCCTGAGGAAAGAAGAGACGCTATCTTGTCAAATCCTTCCATATACAAAATGTATCTTCAACTCCCATAATTCTGCCAGGTACCCTTAGACTGCCACATTCAAACAGCAGTGAATTTAAAGAGATCTGCCAGCATTCGTCTTTCCATTATTTGACGGAATTTTGCCACTTACGACGGACAAAAATTTTGCCCAATCTGTCATCTTTGAAGGACAAAAATTGGCATGTAAAGATATGGAAAGAGATGTTATTAAACTAAGTCTACCAGCAAAATTCACCCCTCAAAATGCTGGAAATAGCATTACAAAGGGTCAAGGTTTCAAAATTTTCCTGGGAGAGCATGCCTGACCCCCTTGCACCTTCAGCGCTCGAAATGATGTTACATCAAACAAAATTGAGATGACGGAAAAAAATTTCAGGCTGGCTAGAACACTGATACTTGATAAACATGTAACATTATCATACTTAATAAATTATCTATTGGTCCAACACAATAATGAGGTATTACCTGGTAACCTGTTCATGTTCACACCCTGTGCAGAAAGTCCAATTCCCATGTACCTGAGGAAGGAAACAGAGACAACAGCACAGGTGAATTTACAGCTTAAATGGTACAATAATATCACAATCTCTCCCAAACTCTGACTTTCTATTGCAATTGTCTTCAAAACATCATACTAACATATACATGTATCATACAGTCAAACTTGCCCAAATGACCGCCTCTATAAGCCAGCCATCTGGCCATAACGACCGCTTTATCTCCGTCCCGATTCCCCCCCCCCCCCCATAGATGTAAGCATTAAGGGACTTGCTTATTATATTTAATGGCCAGTTTGCCATTAATTTTGACAGCAATTGTCCATGCAATGTAACATGGCGCCGGCTGTGTCACTTTGGGTCAGTGGGGCAGTCTACTGTAAAATGGGTGGAAATTTTGATGCGGTTTTCTTATTCTGTCTTGTCTTGTAGCCATGCTTTTTGTATAAGAAGACTGACCTCTTGTCTAAAAACACCACTTTTCCTTGGTGCCCTGGGTGGTCGTCTCAGAGAAGTTTGACTGTACTAAGTTCGCAGTGTTCGAAATACTTTTTTGAACCAGGTAGCACAGTGTGCACCTTTGAGTTCAGCGGTACATATTTACACATTGCATGGTACGCTACCTGAGTCAGGGAGCAACTAGCACACAAGAAAATCAGGTAGCAATTGCTAGTGTGCTAGTGGGTATTTCGAACACTGGTTCGGGTATGTTTTCCATTATTTAGAGATTCTCTGTAATGACAAGACTTACCCGTCACGACCCTTACTGACGATCTTCACCTCGAAGTAGTAGATCCCACAGGAGGAGGGGATTGGGTGTGTGGCTCGAACCGAAGCTGCATCTTTGTGGTTTTTACCGATCCCTGTGCGAAACAGAAAAAGGTGAAACGATGAATTATTATGAATGAATCTTTATTACTCAACCGGCAGACATACATTTTGTATGGGTCTAAATTTTGTTGAATTTACAAGGTATAGCTCCGTACATTTTAAAATTTCAAGATCAAGACCATAGCATGTCCAGAACAGAAAATATAGAATACAGAAGTTTAGCTGTAGTACCAACAGAAGCTGCTAGGAAAACCGATCCCCGTCATTTCCTCAAATCCACCTACATTACCAAATATCTTTGCAACACATGAACACCCATAGCCAAGCGTCCCTTAGTTTTTCTTTCCTCGTCATATTTCAACTATATTTACTACCCATTACTAGTATACTATACATATATGTTTGGCAATGCTGTATTGTGCACATTGTACTGGTAATCATTACAGAAGTCACGGAAGCACCCACCCTGACACACACACACACACACACAAACACACACACACACACACCCACACCCACACCCCCACACACACACATTAACAATACATTTATACTTCACTAACATACATGTATAACCTGTACTGAAGTTAAACAATACTGTCTCCCTGCTTCAGAGTGAAGGGAACAACATTTCTTGGATACACCACATTCCACCCACTTAATACGGTCAGCCATCTTGAAAGAAGTTCTGAGAAGTAGCACCATATATGGTGTGCTTGACCAGCCGTGATGTCACACGAATTTGCTCTGATTGGTGGCGGAAATCTTCCTAATCTTATTATCCTAACATGCATGCATTAATCTCTTTTTTATGACATGATACTCTTGAAGATACATTCTTGTATTTTTGATATTTAAAAAGAAATCTGTTGAGGTTAGGGCCTCATAAATCG